>CM060921.1:802540378-803740378 GCA_030737875.1 Allium sativum | reverse complement strand
TCGATTTGGTTATGAACGAGTTAAATATTTTGTTTGAACATGTTATGTTCAACAAAGAAGTGAAATATGCAAGAAGGGCTAATTAAAGAATAATTAAGCGAAACCGAATTCAAACGATTCAAATTTGAATTCAAACGAATGGATTGAGTTGAATTGAATTGGAAACAGGTGAACATGTGTAAGCAGGTTTGTTATGAAGCATATGAAGATTTAATTTTATGTGCTCGACAAAAAGGTACATGTTTAAATTCATATATGGGTTTTATGCGCCGTATCGGCAAGCCGCTTGGCTTCTTCTTTTTCTTTTTGAGATTAGAAGATACCGGGATGCCATTTGAAATTTCCCGATGCTCCCGATACAGGGGAGGTTATGGCGAATTTTTCCGGGAATTTAAGGAGTTAGAATATTTTTAAGATATTTTGATAATTTGAAATCATTATATCGACGTATTGAATTCGATAGTAAAGTGAATATAAAAATCGAATGTTGTAAACAAAAAGGGGTAGAGATAAATGATTGGAATTGTTTCCAATTGCAAATAGAGACATTTTCTAATATATAGAAAATAAAAGAATTGATATTTGGAAACGTTTTCCAAATGGCATAAGAGCCAAGAATGATTATTGAAAATATTTGGTTAACAAATATTGATAAGAGAATATAGAAGAGATTTAATTAATGAAATATTAATTAAAGAGCCCAGTGATTTGTTTGATATGTTGATTGAACACTTGTTTTTATTCGATAGTTAAATCACAGACTATCGAAGTTTTTGACCATCGTTGTCAATATGGAGAGACCGGTTGGATTATTATCCGTGAACCACTCCGTATCGGCATAAGCGTTGCGAACCAAGTATGCTGAATATATTGAAGACGGAGTGAAGTGCAAGGGCTTTTTCTAGTAATAGAAATAGTGCCTTCGGTTTCGTTCAATCCCAGAACGAACGTAAATGGACGAATGTTTGACAGAGTATTTCCAATGATCAAATGGGTTGGTCTGTATGAATATATATGGTTGCAACGGATTTATCCCTTAGCATAATATCCAGAATATTTGTGCAAACTCAACTAGTGATTAACGGATCTGACGATGTGGCATTCAAAGTGATTGTGTTATCAAGGAATGGTAAGTAATCGTAGCCTCAGGCCTCAACAACCGGGAAATGAAAAAAATCGGGCAGGCAGCATGGCTATGTGGGTCGCACCCATTAGGGTGTATAATCACCTATCTAGAGAAATTCCTTTTGTTTCTAAATCTATCGATTCTGCCCATTCGGGAAACGGTGGTTTGAGTCCAACCGTTGGTGATATACATTCGATACACTCAAGCGAAATGAGTGGTCGGTCATGTGTGGGCCGGGTTGCAAGATGTTCTTGTTGAACCCAGGTGTATTCGCCTCTAGAGATACATCATCGGAAGGTGGTTCCATACCTTGTCATGTTGGAAATCCAATCTCCAATAAGCGCCATGCGGTTTTTGATTTTATACTATATATGTGGAGCGTGAGATGCAAGCGTTCTGCTATTTGGTTATTTAAATGATGTAGACATTATGATAATATCATTGGATTTCCGTATCAAAGTGTTTTGGGTTATAGTAAGGTAAAAACCGTCCGTGTTTATGTGTGGGCTGGTCTTACTATTATCTTTTCTTTGGAAAGATTTTTAAAGTTAAACAAATGGTTGGAGTTTACTCACACCAGTCCCATGACTGACCCAGAGTTTATTTTGTTTTGTTTTTCCTAAACTCTTGGGTGCCCAAATTTGTACGGGCAGTCAAGTGTTTCAGGCTTTTACAGATACACTTGGAGGAACTTGAAGCTGGAGGCTTCAACGTTAGATATTTAGAGTTACTTCTGCTGGATCAAATGTTATGTGTACTCTGATGATGGTATGTATATACGTACCAAACAGATTTGTATTTCAAAACTTATGTTATATAATATATTTTATTCGTTCCGCTGTGAGTTGTGATCTTCGTTTTTTCTCCTATTCTAAGTTTTCTATCTTATCTATCCTCACCCTCTATCTTCTTTCTAATTAATGAGTCGTATTTCTGTGCAATTTGAGTTGGACGTGTGGTGTTTTTAGTCAACTCAGATAGCACGGATTTGCGGGCCATTACAGATGTTGTAAATGAATTCTGGATTAAATATATGTGACTTTTAAAATCCTGGGAGAGATTTGGAAATGTTTTCCAACATTTTGAAAGATATTTTGAAGTAATTTCGAAATAAAGGTGTTTGAAATTTAGTTTTGAAAGCGATATAGTATTTAACTCACTTGGGTTGCTGGAAAATAATTCTACTGATGACTGCAGCATCATCAGTGTCATTTTCGAGTTCTAAGTGACGGATTACTACCAAAGATTTTGTTTTGAATTGTTTTGAGGAAATAAATTGTTCGAAAATTCAAATATTTTGAATTATTATGTTATGTGTGGATATATATACATACATATATATGTATATGATTTCAAGATGATTTGGGAAAAAATCCCAGGAATTTGAATTCCGAAATAAAGATTTAACTTATGAAGTTAAAATGGGAAAAAGTAGAACTTAAACTAAGATAACGAAATGGGTCAGAATTTGGAACGATCCAGAAGGGAAACTGAGAAAGGGAAATATTGGAGATTTGAGTTATTAAAATGAATCGATTATGAGAGAATAAGAATCGAATTGTAAATTTGGAGATGAAGAGATAACTGATTTGAGAGATAAATCAGTAAATGAAATTGGAGTTAAAATATAATTTGGTTGGGTAGAAAGTGAAAGATTTTTTTGAGAATGGATTGATGGAAACCAACCAATGATGCTTGAATATATGTTAAATGGCAGAGATAGAGTTAAATGCCAAACAAGAAGGGTCATGTTTATAATTTATATGAGTATGAGATTTTGATAAGGCTGTTTGGCAAGCCGTTTGGCTGTTTGATTTTCTTTTGGATTGGAGAAGGCCCAGAGTGGCAAGTTGTTGTAGTACCGAGTGAGCCGTGCAGAGGAGATGCTGGCGAGATTCTCTGAAAATTTAAGCCGTTAGGAAATTTTCAGAATTTCTGAAAGTATGTGTTAATAAGGAATTAACATTTTGGAATTAGTCAATTCAGTTGAAACTGAAATTATAAAGTAAACCAAAAAGATTTTTAACCTGTTTATAACAGAGATTGTAACATTTTCCCTATCTTAGCAATTTCGAGGACGAAATTATTTTAAGGGGGAAGGACTGTAACGTCCCGCAATTTTGTCGGTTCGTATTTGAATATTTAAATCAGTTTAAATATTGAATTTAGAATATCAATGGGTTTATATATATAAATTAAAATGAAGTTGAACGTATATAAATATATATTAATTATAATCGAGCTCAGAACGACCCTGCAGTTCGTAAATTAACGTTCTGAACTTCATCTGATTGTACCGGACTCGTTTTGAATCGGATTTCTTCGAAACGAGAAACTTCGGAATCTGTTGAACTGTATCTTTCTAGTAGAAGTGAAAAATCAGGATTTCGTCGTATATACTGCAAGTTATGTTCAAATCAAATATTCGAAAAGTCGCTGTGAAATCATATATCGACCGTAACAGTTATTTGAATATAACTCGGTATCGGTTGCAAATCGGGACAAGGTTCTTTTGAGGCGCAGCGATAATTTAATTTTTAGAATTTTACTGTAATTTTTAATAAATTAAATATGCAACTTTTTATTTGGAGTATTGTGTACCCTGTATCGGTATTTCGGGATTTCAAAATATGAGTCAATCTACCGGTATTATTATATTTTTGGGATCGTGACACCTCGTTGAGCACAACTGTACTTTTACTTCTGTCCGTACGCAAGTGTAATTTCAGGAACTGGAATTTAAAGAAAACAATAAGAATTAAGATTTAATACGTACAAACTCTTTTTAAAAATAACCTAGCTACTAGAAGTAGACCTATGCTCCCCATACACCCACACTCAAGACACGTACAGACCTTACCATAATAAATGCAAGAGAAACAAAATGGCACATCTACTTCTTGGAAATGAAAGCTACTACACTCTATTTCTTCGCAACTAAGAAAATAGACCCTACATGAAAGAGTCTGTACGTCCCTATTTCTTAACAAACAAGAAAAACTTAAATTTTTATATTTATACTACACACCAGCATATACTCTTTCAGATAATTTGGGCTAAAGGAAACGTGCATATGACATCCTGTACTATAAAATATATATAGATCTTATAATAGAAAAATATATAATATGCTACCTTAACCTCCAAGAAAATTGTACAGCCTATCCCTCCTATAACATAACCCTCTCCTGAATAGTTAAATCAACACCTTAACCTAATCTCCTCCTACAGCAGCCTATTACTTCAAGGCGAAGGAAACAACTGTATAAATATACTAACATTACTCTCAAACCCAAGAAACCCATTTCGTGTATAACCCAGAAAAAAAAGAGGAAAATAATAAAAATAAAATAAAAGGAGATAATGAAATCTCAAAAACCCTTGAACTACTGCGCTGAAAAGGTTCATGCTCGAACCATTTGTGTGGGATTTCTGGACTGTCCAGTTCGGAATATTTATGTGGCCATGGTTTTAAGGATCGAGTGACGGCGTCTAAGGTGGTATTAGTCTGAATAGGGAGCAGCGAAATGGTGGGGGAGTACGGCTTGTTTTTGTGGTGAAGGAGGTACAGAAGAGGGGCGCAAAACGTGAAGAGGCAAACTGAAAGTGTACATGCAAAATGCGCTTTAAAAAGGCTTGTTTTAAGTGGACTGGTAAGGGGAGGAAAAGTGGGTTTGGCGCATGTATATTGGAGTCAGCTGTTGGTTAGGGATCGTGAGATTTTAACAGTGAAGAAGTACGGTTCAATTTCTTGCACCGGGCCAACATTTCATGGGGTAGGGTGTGCAGAAAAATACGAGATGTTTAGTAGTGATTGTTTGCAGGGGTTCAACGAAGTATGGAAGTGGGGAAAGGTGGTGCCTGTAAGTGACGCAGTGTCACTGAAAGATGCGGTGCCACTGTAAGTAGTGCAAATAGTAAGTGACTAGGACAAGATGTCAGGTTTTCCGATGGTGGATGGTTGAGTTCGTATGGCGTGGTGATAGTATAGATTTTTATGGTGCATGGCGTTTATGTCTTAACGGAAGTAGTTATGGCTTGCGGATATTAAGTGTGAAGGAAGCGAGAGTACAAGGAAAAGGTGAAAAGTGGCGGTTGTGGGAATTTTTGCACTGAAAAGGGATAGCTTGCCAGAAGATTGTGTGGCACTTGCATGAACGTGATGGACAAGGGGTTTCGACACAAGGAAAGAGTAGCAGTCTGGAACGTGACAAGTGGAAAAAGGCAGTTACAGTTTGTGTATGAATTCAGTTCAAGTATTCTCTTTCTTCTTGATTAAGGTGGCACTTCATATGAAGGTGAAGGACATGCAACATATAAGGGAACGGTGATATCGTACATGGCGAACAAGAATGATGATGGACGGAGACACAGTGGTCGGAGTTCGTCGACAGCATTGAACGAGTGTCTTCATATGTGGTGAAGTTGTTTCGGAAAGGGTTTGAAATGTCGGAGCGTTGAAATGGCGAGCACCGTTGAGATGTTGAACGGTTGAAATGTGGATAAAAATTACAACTATCGAAAATAGATATCAGCGGGGAGAATGACAGGTTGATAAAGAAAAGAAATGGGGTTTCCGGAGTGTTCAAATCGCAAAGGGGAGAACGCTTGGAAGTGGGAGAAGAATAGACGGGAACGTGAATCAGTAGAAAACGCCGATATAATCAACTGACGCAAATCGTTATTTAACGGTTAACGCGCCAAGGTGAGTAAAATCACTAACTCTGATCTTTTTAAAATATTTTAATTATATTTTAATGTTGTTTGAATGCTGTGTGATGGTCGATTATGTAGATTACCAGTAATTTGGTTGAATATTATATACCGTTACATATGCACACATCATCGGTTGGACACTGATTCCATCGATTAAAATACCCCCTAGTATAGAGTTAGTGTAAATTGTGTTTACTGACATCTGTGGATGCGGAAACCGGTTGGAGGAATCCGACCGGATTCCTCAATAATTATATGTACTGTTTGTTTTGTATGAACCCGAATTTTATTTAAAACCCCATGTGAATATTGATGTTGAACGGAAATTCAACATCTGTTTCGATAAATCAATAAACAATATCAATTTAGAAAGGGATAACAGTAGACCGTGAACTCGTCGTCCTGTTAAGAAGTTGATTTGCCGTCAGGCAGATCAACAAAGTTAATTAAAAAAAATTATTTTTATAATTAAAAAGAAGATTTTAACTTATATTAGAAGTTCTATTATAAACCAGTATTTTAGAATTCGTTTTTATAAAATAAATAAAAACGGTTGTTGACCTTTAAATAAGTTTTAAAGCAGAAATTATCCGACGATTTAATATTTGGATAATTATATTTAAGATAAACAATTTAGAAATATTATTAGATTAATTTTATTGATCTAATGTTGAGGAGAAATCAAAATCAGTTAACAAGTATACTGATGGGATGAAGTTGATTTTAATCAACTGTTATTCAGGAAAATGGTTTTTAGATTAATTAGTCCTAAATTAATCGAATGAAACAGATTAGAAATAAATTAATCCAACTTAATGAGATTTAAATTACCTTTTGGTTAAGAAGTTATAAATAGAACTGTGGGATGGAGAAAGCGGAATATAAACACCAGAGATTTCAAAGTAAGGATATGGTATTATAAAATCATAGTTAAAAATAAACATGAAATTACGATCTGATAGATATTATAAGTAATAAGGAATTAGACTACAGACTTGTATCAGTTCTAAGGTAAGAACGTTGTCGATCAAGGTCTGAGAGGTAAATAGAATACCCCAACTTGAACGGCTCCACTATTATCGAGGAATGATATCAGTTTGTGACGGAGATAGATGTTAAGATTAGTATAAAAGGAATATGGCAGCATATGCAAGTCTTAGAATTATAGCGATAAAATAACGCTGTTGATAAGATAAGTGTGACTGTTATGTCAAGATTAGTTATAACAAAGAATATTACAGCGTATGACAAGTTAGAACTATAGCGGTAAAAGTAACGCTGTTGATAAGGTAAGTGTGACTGAAATGATGAGGTTAGTTATAAGGAGAATATTACAGGGTATGACAAGATTAGAACCATAGCGATAGATTAACGCTGTTAACCAAACTTAAGCGTGATTTTTATATATGACAGCACTTCCTAGGAAATGCTACGGTAGTTGAAATCCACTTATTCGAAAGTGAGAAATAACGATGTCGTAAGAAAATATAAGAACCAGTTTTAGAAAGAGAAATTGGAAAATCGTGTTAGAAAACGATGGCAGCATTTCGATGTTCGAAATGTGATTATAATCAAACCTTTAGGATTTGGAACCAGAATTCGACGATGTCAAATATATTAAAGTAAATCATTTTTAGGAATTATATTCTTATAGGATAATTAACATTTAGATTTAAAACAAATATATGTTAATAGGATAGGAATCAGTATTTAGCTATCAACTGGATATCGTTGATAAGTAGTTGACTTAGAAATAGAGTTTATAAAGAGGAGTGGGAATACAAAGTAAGAAAGAGATTTCGGTAAACAAGATAAGGGTAATTATTACGTAAATAAAGAGTTATATGATAAAGAAGTTTAGATTTCTACAATAAGGGATGGTATTCACATTTCAAAGTGAATAATGTTTTAAAGGTGAACGTTGGGCCGATTACAAGGCTAAAATGAAATTGGAAATATTTTCCAATATAAATAGATAGATTTTCCAAATATAGAAATAAAGAATGGGAAAAGAATAGAAATGTTTCGAACTTTAATACCGTATGTTCTCTGGAACATAAAAGAATAAGCGTTTATAATGGAAATGTTCTCCAAGAAATGTGAAAAGGCTAAAACGGGATTTGAGAAATATCTGATAAGATATGAGAATCCGAATGATAAAGTCGAATGTTAAAACTAAAAATACCCGTGGTTTTGTGTGATGATTAGTTATACATTAGAATGAATGTTGTTTTTACTTCGATAGTTAAATAACCGACTATCGAAGTGTTTGACCATCGTTGTCGATATGGAGAGACCGGTTGGATACGTTATCCAAAAACCACTCCGTATAGGCATAAGCGCTGCGAATTCGATATGCTGAGGATAATTGAAGACGGAGTTAAATGCAAGGGTCGTCCAGTTCTAGAATGGTGTTTTTGTTTGTCCAGTCCCAGGACAACTTGTATGGACGAGTGTCTGACAGAGTATTTCCAATGGTCACGCCGTTGATTTGTACGAATATACCAAGTTGGTGGGGAGAAGGTAACTTCTCTTTATTCTACACCCAGTGTGCATTTGTGTAATCGATGTGTGATTACGGATTTGACGATGTGGCATTCAAAGTGAATGGTGATTAGATGTTCTGAAGATAGACGTAGCCTCTAGCCTCACAACCAAGAAGTGACAGAAGTTGGGCTAGGCAGCATGGCTAGTTGGGTCATCCCCAAGCAGGGTGTATTGTCACCGATCTAGAGAAAATTCATATTTATACTTCTTTTCGATTTTGTATCTTCGGATGACGGTTGGATGGCCTACAACCGTGGTGGCAATATATTCGCGACACTCAAGCTAAATGAGTGAGCGGTCATGTGTGGCCAGGTTACAAGACGTTCTTGTTGAACCCTGAGTGTATCCCCTCTAGAGTACACTATTCAGAAGGTGCTCCCATACCTTGTCTGTTGAAATCCATTCTCCAATACGCGCCCCGTGGGTTATGATTTTATACTATATATATGTGGAACGTGAGATGCAAGCGTTCTGCTACTTGTATAATTATTTTTTAGACATTATCATAATATCACTAGTTTTGATATCAAAGAAATTTTGGGTTATAGTAAGGTTTTCAAAGTTAAACAGTATGGTTGGAATTTACTCACACCAGTCCCATGACTGACCCAGAGTTTATTTTGTTTATGTTTTCCCTAAACTCTTGGGTGCCCAAATTTGTACGGGCAGACAAGTGTTTCAGGTTTTGCAGATTCACTTGGAGAAGCTCAAAGCAGAAGGCTTCACCATTTGTGTTTAGAGATTATTTTCCGATGTGATGTATATGAGTTATACTCTTATATGATATATAAGTACAAATTCAGATTTTGTATTTCAAAGTTATGTGATAATACCATTTATTCATTCCGCTGTAAGTTTCGTATTTACTCTGATGTTGTTCAGTTGTGATCTTCTTCTTCTTCTATTCTATTAGTTCTATCTTTTCTATCTCATCCTCTTATTTCTTTCAATAATGACACGGTTTTCAAGGTATCGAAAATCGCGCCGTTACAACCATCGTATTCATCTTCGACTCTTCATTGTCGTAGTAATTATTCGGAATGGGTTAAACCCGGTCTTTCCGAATAACTTGCATATTTTTATAATTAAAAATCAAGTGTTTGTTAAGAGCACATCAACGCCTCATTCCAATTCAGAATATTCTATCAAAGATAAATTCTGAAAATTTATCCTTAAATCTTTACTTTAAAGATTTATTAAAATTTCGAATTTGGTTTTAAATATCAAAATCATTGTTAAATGATTATTTAAATTTAAGAAAAATCTTTTCCTTAACTGGGTTAAAGAACTAATGTCATTTTAAACATAGTTCACTAACCCAAAAATCATCTTCTATTAAATATGGAATTTTCACGGAAATCAACTCAACATATAATCGATATAAATTTCTGTATCCAACCAATAATATAAATGGAATAACGGCAAAGCCTTTTAAATTCCATATGTAGTATCGGTCTTCTTTTACAGAAGCTTATCTTGACTTCTATCGAATCAAATTTCCACTCGATTCCAAATTTTTATATTAAATTGGAAAACTTTCCTTTGAAACAAATTCTTTTAAATCTTAATAAAAAGATTTATACTCCAAATTTTATTTCACTTTAATTGAGTTAAAGAACAGATGTCGTTTAAAAACATTGTCCACGATAAACTCAATTCACAAATCATCTTATTTCAATTATTAAATATAATTTGAAACTAAAATAATCTTAATTAAAAGTTTTATTCTTTTAATTGGTTTTAAGAACAGTGTTATTCAAGACACCGTTCACGACAAACCAAAACCCAATTTATCTAATTTCAAATAAATATGAATTAATTGGAAACTCCTATTAAATCTTGATTAAAGATTTATTCTATTTCTTTATTAAAATAATGTTTTCAAATTTAATTTATTTTGAAAATTCTTACCTTATGTGCACTTAGACCTCTCACATTAGGTTTAAACATTTAGTGGCTGCTAGATGTGCCGGTCGGGTCCGGGCAAACTTCTACCACTAACTGTACCTAACCTCGTGTCAAAGGCACAATTTTATTTTATAATTGTAAATATAAAATTGTAAAACATTCATTATTTTAAACTATTATTTATCTAAAATATTCTTATTTTAAATATTTTTTTCCTAGAATTATTCTTCTTCTAGAATTATTCTTTATTGGAATGCGACTCATTCAATAACCATAATTTGCATATAATCAACAATCATGATAAATAACTATCACACAACCAAATAATCAACCAGAGTGGATTCTACACTAAATATTGGGACTAGTGTAGGATCGTCCCAACACCCGTGTGGGGTTTCATCCAGCAATCAAATAATAATATATTCGTGCACTTGCGCGATGTGTGAAAATTATCGACCCAATCACATAAACAAGTCGGATGACTTGTACATGGAAGTGTAATATTCAGTTTGAATATACTCAACATTATATTTAACACATCAATCATTCCAACATCACAGACATATATTTCAAACATATAATGATAATGTTTTAATAATGTTTTAATCTCATTCTCCTTAGGTGATAAGAATGAATGTCTTCACCTCACTCTTTTTGAAATGGCAAAATAAATATCTATATTTCATTCTTCTCAAAATGACAAAATGAACGTCTTTATTTCATTCTTCTTAAAATGACAAAATGACCATAAAAATCTATCCCTTTATTTCAACTCTTTTTTTTTATTGTAAACAAATGACAATAAAAATCTTATCTCTTATTTATTTATTTATTGACCAAGATGTATATTCTTGGTTTCATTCATTTTTAAATGACCAAATGGATACTTTTACTTCATTCTTTTAAAATGACAAAAATGTCTACTTTCTTCTAATTCTTTTAAAGTGACAAAATATGATAATTTGTCTAATCTCTCAAGTAACAAAATATAATAATTTTTTCTTCATTCTTTTAATAAAAACAAAGTATGAATTATCTCCTAATCCTTTTTAATGTAAACAAAAATGAGGATTTTTGTTTAATCTTTTTAGTGTAAACAAAATGTGAATTTTGTCAAGTCCTTTTTAATGTAAACAAAAATGAGGATTTTTGTTTAATCTTTTTAGTGTAAACAAAATGTGAATTTTGTCTAGTCCTTTTTAATGTAAACAAAAATGAGGATTTTGTTTAATCTTTCTTAATGATCAAAATATAATCTTTCTTCTAAATGAACAAAACTGTATATCTTGGTTGAACTCCTTTTTAATGTCCAAACATGTTAATTTTGTTCAACCTCTTCTATGTAACAAAGTATGTTAGTTTTGTTCAATCTTTTCTATGTAAACAAATATATTAGTTTTGTTCAATCTTTTCTATGTAACAATATATATTAGTTTTGTTAATCCTTTCTATGTAACAAAATATATTAGTTTTGTTAATCCTCTCTATGTAATAAAATATATTAGTATTGTTAATCCTTTCTATGTTACAAAATATATTAGTTTTGTAACAAAATATATTAGTTTTGTTAATCCTTTCTATGTAAAAAAATATATTAGTTTTGTTAATCCTTTCTATGTACAAAATATATTAGTTTTGTTAATCCTTTCTATGTAACAAAATATATTAGTTTTGTTCAATCTTTTCTATGTAACAAAATATAGATTCTTGTCTAATCCTTTAATGTTGTCAAAACATGAATTTTGTCTAAGTAAATGTTTTTATACATTTCATATTATTTACTTTTTTTATTTATAAAAATGTCCATCTCTAATTCTTCCAAAATTGAGCATTTCATATTCATTCTTTTTATTTTTCCTAAAATGAGCATTTCATATTCATTCTTTTTAAAATAACAAAAATGAATGTCTTCGTTTTTTTATTCTTATAAAATGACCGAAAAGAATGTTTTATCTTCCTTGTAACAACCCAGAATTTTGGAACCAATTTAAAAATTTTATTTCAGAAAATTTTATTAGAAAATACGTCAGAATTTAAAAAAAATTCCATTATTAAATTAAAATATTTAATATAATAAGAATGATAATAATATTTAATAAAATAAGAATAATAATAAAAAGTTTATAAATAAAATTAAGACGTTGTTAGTGAGATTTATAAATATATGTTGATAAGTTGATTTAAATAATATGTGGATTCTAAATGGAATAAATTATGACAACACGTCATTATGTTATAAGTTGTCAATGTTAGAGAAAAAAAATATCATCTTTAATATTTTCCTTGTCTATCCAAAGTGTAACGATCATTAATAAATAAATTTTAAAATGTTAATGGCTGTATTCGTTTTCAACGACCTCCCCTCTTCATGGTTGCAACATTCATTCATTTCCTTAATTTTCATTCTATTAATTCCTTTCCTTACTTCTACATTCATGCATCTTATTGCATTGGCATGTTCTCATTTCTTATGTCTTCATCCCTTTATTTTCCTTTCCCCTTTTTTTGTGTCCCATTATTATTATTTATTCTTCCAAAAACAAACTATCCTCACACACACACACACACACACACACATATATATATATATATATTATTCCCTTCTACATATATTCTTTCTTACATTATCTGTACGTATTTGTAGACATTTTCGTTACCTTATTCTTTTCTGTGCAATTTAATTATGTTCCCTACAATTATGATGTTAATGTTTTGAAATTTAAGAAGACGCACAAATTTATAATGATTAACATCAAATAGTTTATCATGCATTCATTTATTTTCTTTTCTTTTTTCTCTCTTTCTCTTTGTGATTTATTTTTAAATTTTGAATGATAAATAATTATTTCCAACTCAGCCTCAGTCAGCCACATTTAAATTGTTTGTAACTTGCATGTGTTTCCAGTTTTATTCATTTCAATGCATAACCAAAAACATTTATAGAAGAAAAAAAGGGAAGGTTTCCTCCTTAATAAAATAAATAAAATTCGAAATCATATTCAATGGAAATTAAAGACGTGTCATTCATTGCGAAAAAATAATAATGATAATAATAATTGCCGCATGCAAACCATTCATGTCCTTATTTCTTTTATGTTCTCTCTCTTACTTTCATATGCATATATGCTATATTTTATGCTTTTTATAAATACAAAGAAAAATATTAATTAAATAAAGAAATAATAATAAAGAAAGTCTTAAATGCATGCACCATGCATGTTTCAATTATACCACAAATGTTTCAATTATGCCACAATTCCTCTTGAAATTCCCACCTAACGTTCCATTCATTTACCATCCAAGATTGTCATTTTCTTTTATATATATTCTCCTTATAATATTCAGACCCAAACCTTAGCATTCTTACACAGCCGCCATACTAGAAAATGAACGCAAGAAAAAGCTCCTATTTGAATCTCCATCTTTCTCTCAAAATTAAACAAATCAAAACATGAAATAAAAGAGATCCATGAGCTCTATAATCCCAATGGCCATGATCGGAAACATATACATTTTTATTGTCGAATTAAAGACAATAAAGAGAATAAATGTTAAAGATGTATTTATTTTTATTGTCAAATTAAAGACAACAAAAAGAATTGATTTCAAGGTTGCATTTTTGTTGACATGTTAGAAGTAATATAAAGAGTAGACATAAAAGATTACATTTTTTTTATGTCAATTTGTTTTCAACAGAAAGATTACATTCTTTTTTTAAATGAAATTTGTTTTCATTTAAAAGATTACATTTTTTCATTTTTTTTTTTTTGTATAATTTCTTTTCATTAAAAAGACTACATTTTCAATGTGGTTATGTTTTCATTTAAAGGTTGAAAATATATACATCATTTTATTTAGATAATAATACATTAGCTTTAAAAATACATTCTCGTATAAAATGTTACATGAGATTAAAAGTACAATTTTGTTATAAAATGTAACTTTAGATTTAAAACTCCATTTTGCTAGAAAGGTTGCATTATAAATAAAAAGACATTTTTGTTTAAAAGGTTGTATTCGGAAATAAAGGTACATTTTTGTTAAAAATGTTACACAAGAAACAAAATAACATTTTGTTATAAAATGTTGTATTAGATTAAAATTGTCATTTTAATTATAAATGTCATGTGATATGAAATGTGTCATTTTAGTTATAAACTTCATGTTAGTATAAAATACCCTTTTATGTGATCCTAGAATTGAAAATAAAATTTACTCTTTTATTTGCATTCACTAATGCAAATATATATAGAAAATAAAATATACTCTTTTATTTGCATTCACCAATGCAAATATATGTTGAAAATAAAATTTATCCTTTTATTCGCATTCACTAATGCAAATATATATTGGAAATGAAGTTCATTCTTTTATTTACATTTACAAATGTAAATATGCATTGAAAACAAAGTTATTCTTTTATTTACCTTCATAAATATAAATATATTTTGAAATTAAAGTTTATTCTTTTATTTGCACTCTCCAATGCAAATATACTTTAAAATAGAATTTGTTCTTTTATTTGTATTCACATATGCAAATAAAACATTGAAATAAAATTTGTTCCTTTTATTTGTATTCACGAATACAAGTAATCATAGAAGGTAAATTTTGTCCTTTCATTTGTATCCTCGAATACAAATAAAACATTGAAAACGAAAGTTCACTTGAAATAACATGTTAATAAAACTTTGGAACTTTATTAACATATATACTTAAACCATTAAAGAAATGTAGAATTAAAATACAAGTATACATTGAAGATAAACCTTTTTCTTTTATTTGCATCTACAAATGCAAATGTACATTGAAAATAGAATTTGTTCTTTTATTTGCATCCACAAATGCAAATACACTTTGAAATAAAAACTATTCTTTTATTTGCATTCACTATTGTAAATAATCACTTTTGTCAATTTACACTAGTTAAAACAAAACAAACACTTTTGTAAATTTATATAAGTTGAAAGCAAAATAGGATTTAAAGAGTTGCATTTTGTTTGCAATTTTAGATGCAAACAAATATTACATTTTTATTTTTGTATTTTTAGTTAGAAATAGGAATATACATTTTTGTTTATAAATTTAGTTACATCAAAACATTAAAAGTTAACTATATTTGCATACAAAGAAAATAGAAAATTATCTTTTATTTGTCATCCGCAGTAATGCCACATAAATAGATTACAGTTTATTAGACCTTAGAAATAAATAGGGAAATTATATGAGTAAAATATACTTGTGCTCGATATTAGAAATATTATAACATGTTAGTCCATTGTCACCAACATGTCAGTAGAATTAGATTGGTTAAATTCTTTAACCAATCATTTATTTATAAGTATTGTTGTTGGCTGAAAACCCCACACGGGTGTTGGGATGAATTTACATACACTAGTCCCAATATTTAGTTATATGTCTATCGATAGATTGACAGGCTGGGATGAGTATTATTATTTCATTTTAATACTCATACAGTTATAAACTCCACTCTGGTTGTGAATGGATGTCTGATGATTATTTATGTTATTGTCATATGCATACGATGTGTGAAATCCATATAACCAAAGTTATATGGTAACTGATTGAGTCACATTCCAGTTCAGAATTCCTTTTAAATAAAGAATATTAAGAATAACGAACATTATAAAATAATATCTTTTAAATAAAGAATAATGCACCATAAAGGACATTTTATATAAAGAATCTTTTTATAGAGAATAATTTTAAGAATAATGAATATTTTAAATAATATTTAACCAAGAATAAAATAATGATTTCTTTATCCGTTCTTGAATGGACAAAAGATAAAAGACATTTCTATTAAAATGAATTAGTTGTTAACTAGAATCAATCTTTCAATTAAGAATATATCTTTGATTTAATCTATGGGAATTTTTCCCTAGAAATATGAATATTCTATTAAAAGAATATTCTGAATTGGAATGAGACGTTGGACGTGTTTTATAACACTTGATTTTCAATTATAAAATACGCGAGTTATTCGGAAAGACCGGGTTTAACCCATTTCGAATGATTATACGACGATCTAAGTCGAAGAGTCGAAGACGGTGATTGAAGACCAACGGTCTTCACATCGAATGGATGAGGATTACTGATGCCCTGGACTGACTAGTACCCAGGACAGGGATAAAGTGGTAGTTATCCGACGTTGTGTTGATTCGTACGGATTTGGCTTTCGCTCGGACCCAGAGCATATGCTTATAAATGGATTGTATGTCTGACGTTGTATTCCTTTATGTTGTATTCGTTGATCACTGTTTAATATATATCTGTTTGGTGGTTAACACCCTTCTCTAAGACGTACGAGCTTAGAGGTTATATATTTACAGAAGTCGATGGTATGGTATGGATTCACAATGTGGCATGCCAAGATACATGGATCATGAGACGACCCGAACTTCCCCGTGAAGGAAAGCACGGATAGAATTGAGGGCAAGACAAAATAGAACGCATACAGAAGAACATTTCATTGTTATTACAACAATTCCATCAGATACAAGAATATACAGAGTAAAAATGAATAAATTACATTCAATAAATATCAGAGATTACAATAAATTACATAGCAGCGAAAAAAAAAGCACAACTGAAAGTAATGCACGGATACAGAGCTTTCCGAGCATCGTTCCAGCTGTAAATCAGGACCCTGTGAATATAAATCTGCAAAACCAAAACTACTAGCTGCCCGTGCGGAAAATAGGGTCACCCAGAGTTTAGGTTAAAACAATAAACTCCAGGTCAGTCATGTGACTGGTGTGAGAACTAAAACAGTTATTAATCTTTATTTTAAAGTTAGGTAAATCAAGGGACCACGCCGTATAACACGGAACGGGTTTCCTCCCAAGAATACCAGTGCATAAAACAAACAGCGCAATGCTAAATAAAGAAAAATGAAGCTATTATAAGACCCAGGTCCCATCACACAATGCAACGCAAGCCGGAGGATAGGGTTTTCACCTTATAACAGCCAAAGCATGCTTGATACGTTTAAAACACATTATTTTGATATTACTATAAGTGTATAGTGTCAAAACAATTTCACATCATAAATATCAATCATAGGCGGCATTAATGACCCATACCACTATGTCGCCATACTAGGTTCTACAAATAAAACCGCACTATCACGTATTGGAAATTGGATTTCCGTCATGAGCCGAGGCAAGGGGCAAGCTCCTCTCCGATTCGAGACACTCTAGCAAATGCCTCAGGACCCCACTATGATCCTTGGATCTTCAGGGCCGGTCCTCTCTTACTTTTGAGGATTGGCAATTCCTGAACACACGTTTCACGGTCCTTACAGACCTATATCCGAGGCGCCTCGCATCCAACAACCACACAGGTGAAAAGTATATAAATGTCAGGGCTGGTAGGTCACTGACACCACCCTAGCTAGAAAGAAACGTCGTGCTCTCCCTGTAGTCACTATCCCGTTTTTCACTCATACCGAGGTGTGAGGCTCGCGAATTCACGTTATACACAAAGCTATGCCACACAGGCCGTGCTTTGATCATCAACCACAAGACTTTGCTTTTCAACAGAAGCCCTGATCAATTGCCACTTACGCGTGCCACATTGGCAATTCACTCCATGCGACTGATGTCCATCGATATACAACCTCTGAGCTCGTACGTCTCAGAGAAGGGCGTTAAGCAAGAGAATAAATTCTCCGCCGCCAAACAGATGTATATTTAATAGAGATCAATCAACACAGAATAAAATCCGATGTCAGACACACAATCCATTTACAAGTTCGTTCTGGGTCTGAACGAAACCGGAGGCACTTTCCTCGCATATCCATCCATCTCCAAGTACGTCTGGACGATCACCAACTGATTCCCTCATCCTGGGTGTACAGCCCAATCAAGATCATCAGTAATCACCCAAACGATGTGAAGACTTCCGGTCTTCAACCACCGTCTTCATCTTCGACATCTTGTCGAATCGGTTATTCAGAATGGGTATAAACCCGGCCTTTCTGAATAACCCACGTATATAACAAACGAATGTTACACAAACACAACAAACGCCTCATTCCAATTCAGAATATTCTTTTATTCACAAAATCACATTCTTAGGGAAATGTTCCCATTAATTTTATCCAAGATAAATTCTTCTAAATTTATCCTATAATCTTCCTTTGGATATCATTTCAAACTAGTCGGGATTAACGAACCACACCGAAGTAATTATTTATTTTATTTCCCAATCCCAACCTATATATCCCATGGAGAAAAACTGGTAATACTCCATATCTAACACCACGGTGTTATCGGTAAATTTAATTACCATTTCACGTTCAAATCTATTTAAAGATTTAACTATCGCTTTGGAGCAAAACTGGTGATACTCCACTCTCGATCACTTTCCAGATTTGATAATTTAAATTATCAATTCACAATTTAATCTAATTAAAGATTCATTAAAACTCCACTTATTTTTAATCTTTTCAAAATTCAATATCTTGCCTTTAACTGGGTTAAAGAACCAGTGTCATCTAAAACACGATTCACGATAAACCCAAATCACATTTGATATTAAATACAAGGCTCTGAATAGAAAATATATCGGCTTATATTCAATATCAAATTCTGAAACCAACATATATCGTATTGGAAATAACGATATAAAATATATCTTTCAAATTCCCATAACAATATCTGTATAGTCACGAAATCCAACATCGAAATATTCCGAAGATAATTTCGATTCAAATCCATTCCAATTCACGTATGGGAATATTGATTATTTTTAAAATCACTTTCAAATTCAATTTATTTATTTCAACAATAAATTGATTTTAATTCTAGTTCAAACTAGTTCATTTCGATAAAAATCTATTTTTATCTTTTCAAATGTGGAGTTTTTCACCCCAGTTCTTTCCAATTCACATATTATGATTTTACACAAATTATCAATATTTTTAATAATTTTATCAAGGCCCGTACAGTCGATTTCCATCAACGGCTATCGAACTGCACTTACAGCGACCTTTTTCAAATTTGATTTGGACATAATTCCGAATCCAACCGTTAGATTTCAAATTTCTAATATTCATTGGAAAGCTCTTTTCGATACGAACCCAACGGTTCCGGTTTTAGGAGAATCCGACGGTCGGATCTCCAGCAACGTCAATTCGAAGTCAATGGTCGAAATTCACGAACTACCGCGGCGCGGCGCGTTCTATTCAGGCCATTATATATATAATATATATATATATTATATATATTTCATCGATTTCCTTTTAAAACGTATTTTATAAATCGTTTTAAATTCGTTTTCAAAACCATTTCAACACTACATTCAATTTCAAATCGATTTGATTTCAATTCAATTCAAATTCTAATTCGTTTCAATCCAATTCAATTTGAATTCATTTTTATTCAATTCGAATTCAAATTCACTTTCTATTCAATTCGAATCGAATTCATTTACTATTCGATTCGAATTCATTTCAAATTGATTCAATAAAATTTCAATTTGAATTTTTAATCTAATTTAATTTGAATTTCATTTCAAAATATTAAGTTTTGAAATCACTTTTCAATATTCATTATAAAACGAATAAAATCGATATAGAAATGTCGTCCACGTCAAAATAGCGCATCACTAATCCACACGGCTTTATATTTTTCACAACTTCTTTATTCTATTCAACAAATGAATATTTATCCCATTCAACACATGAATCTATATTTCTTTCAACACACGACTAATCTCAACACATGAGTACTGTCAACACATCACTATTCTTGTTATGTAAAATATTTTATAAAACTATGGTATCTATCGTTTGATTTTTAATTAGACTTCTACTGGGAAGTAGTTCTAATTTTAAATATGATAAAGATGTAAATTTCATTGTATAAAATATTTCACTCAACACATGAACATCGTCAACACATGACTATTTTTATATTCAACACATGAATTTTCTTTTATAATATTCATTATTTTCCCGATTGGAATGAGGCCCAATCAATCACCATATAACGTTAATTATATGGATTCCATACAACACATGTATATAATAGCATTGATAAACAATCAACCATCATCCAAAGTGCACCACACAACTGCATAAGCATCAAATATAAATAATCGACGCTTACACAGTCTGTCGACCAATCGATCAACAATAATTAAATAATTGGGATTAGTGTACGCCAAATATCATCCCAACACCCGTGTGGGGTTTCAAATCAACAAACACATATTTTTGTTTGTGTAGTTGGGTGATGTGTAAAATTTATCGACCCAATCAATATCAGTCAAATCAGTGTATATAAACAAATCGGTCGATTTGTTTATAAATATTCATTTATTCACGTTCACGTTAAAATTCATATTTTTAACGATAAAATATTTTATTTCAACACACGAATTTCTATTCAGTTCATTTACACAACAAAAATGATATTTTCATTTTTCTAACATATTTTAGAAAATTTCGGCGGCATAACGGCACAATACTAGAAACGGGACGAGGCCTAGCCTTATCCCCGGTCTAGTGAAGGCCCACGCCATTCACACATCAACCAAATCAATTTCATTTCACCAAACAATTCAATTCAAACCAAATGAACTAACCAACTACACATCCAAACAATTAAACAAACAAGTCATCCATGGTCTGTGGATGACGGGTGTCGGGTGCTACTAAGCACCGTCTACATCCTAGTATATATATATATAACTAGAAAAAGAAGTTTTAGAGTGAGAAGTTCTCACCGATAGCTATCCAATACCACGACTCTTCATTTATAGAAATCTTCTTCATTCTCGCCTTTTTATCATCTTCGTTGCCCGTAGTCACTACATATATAAAAATCACACATTTTTATATTTTGATGTCTTTAAAATAAAAGTCACATTTTTATTTGTTTACTTTCAATTTAAAAATCATATTTTTATAATCACTTCATATATTTAAAAATCGAATTTTTACTTCGCTATTCAATATATAAAAATCATATTTTTATTTCGAAGTTCAATATATAAAAATCATATTTTTACTTCGTTATCATCTGTATAAAGATCTCGCCTTTTCAACTATAAAGATTTCTCCTTTTCAAATATAAAGACTTCATCTTTTCAAAAATATAGATTTCATCATTATAAAAATCACCACTTTATTTCAACGTATATAAAATAAAAATCAGATTTTTATTTGGCTACATATACAAAGATGATATTTTTAATCTTCCTATCATGTAAAAATTATATTTTTAACTCTTTACCTAACCAAAAATCATATTTTTACATCTTTTATATAGTAAAGACTATATTTTTAATACTTTAAAAATATAAAAATCGTATTTTTAATTCTTCTACATAATAAAGATTATATTTTTAATACTTTAAAAATATAAAAATCATATTTTTACTATGTCATTCTATGTATAAAAATCGAATTTTTACTATGTTCAAATTATAATCTTCACGTGCTTTTTCAGATTTTAAAACAATGGAAATATATATATGGAAAAACTAAATTAGCCAAAATAAAACAAATAATTAAAAACTTACTGTTCGGATTAGGGCTAAGGACGTCGGAAGCTGGAGGGTGGTGCGGAGGGTCGAAGAGGGCGCGAGGGGGGTCGCGGGTGGTCGCAGGCGGTGGGGACGGCTGTTGAAGTCGAGGGGGGGCTCGCGTTTTGGGGTAGCGGAGGGTCTGTAAGGGGAGAGGGACGGCGAGAAGAGGGGGGATGGCTTTGGTGGAGCTCCGGCGATGGGGAGGTCGCCATCGATGGCGGCGGCGGCAGCGAATGGGGGGGGGGGGGGGTGACGCGATTTCTTTTTTTTTTATCTGTTGAAATGAATCTGAGCGGGGGGGGGGGGGCAAAGGAGATAAGAGTTTTTATTTTTATTTTATTTTTCACCAAAAAGCAACTTTTATTTTCAACCTCAAAACGAGGCCCACCGCCTGTCGTCCATAGCGTTTTACCCCCATTCCGAACACAATGGGATATGTATCGCCAGCTGATTTGATCGTTTCGATTAGTTTCAGTTGAATTTACATTTAAATCACTATATTGAATTTTAAACGTACATTTCAAATTACCGGGGTCACATACTAACTAGAAAAATTCCCAAAAAATATTTTCTAGCTTCGTATCGACGATACGGTCTTAACAAAACTAGTTTCGTCAAATTCTGAGACCGTTTGAAAAATGGCCAATTTCCAGTCGATTAAAATCAACTGAAACTGGTCAAACGCGTTTTCCTTTGCCACGATCACATATTGATTCGAAAAATTATGAAACTTAAAACCTAGCAATAACTTGACACTGCGGATCCAACAAAACTGGTTTCGTCGAAATCCGAAGTCATTTGCAAAATGTCCATTTTTAAGGGCCTGAATTCCATAGCGACTATTCAGAATTTTCAACCGGACATATCTTTTGATTCCCGCTATGAAATCTTGATTTTTCGGATTCGTTGGAAAGATATCATCAATTAGATCCTAATGTTTTTGGTTTCACTAAAATCCGGTTTGTTTTGCACCCGGTACATTCAATTGAAGTTTGAAATCGAATTATCGAACTACCGCGCCATTTTCAATTCTATTTATAATTATATATAAATATTTATTCTAACGACGACGTATATAATATATACTTTCGAATTATATTCAAAATAAATTTCTCGTCGATATTATTTAAAATAATTCATTTTAAATATTCAAAATTCGCTAAAATTGCCAAAATAAAAATTTCAAACTGGCTCGCATTTTCCGGGTTGTTACAGATCAAGGCTTTTGTTGAAAAGCAGAGCCTTGTGGTTGAAGGTCAGAGCACAGCTTTAATAGCATAGTTTTGTATAGCGTTACTTCGCGAGCCTCACACCCCGGTATGAACAAAAAACGGGAGAAGGACCCCAGGGAGGACATGCGTTTCTTTCTAGCTAGGAGTGGCGTCAGCGCTTAAACTGGCTGACGAGTTTGACTCATGTGGATGATGGATTTTGAGGCGCCTCGGTTATTTGAGTCCCTAGTGGCTCTATTTACGCCCCAAAGGGCGGGGAAACGTATTGTTCAGGCATTATTAATCCAACCATTATTGGTGGACCGACCCTGGCACGGGCTAGAGTGTATCCAGGTGCAGTTGCGACTATATCCTGAGGCACGGGCTAGAGTGTCTCGAATTCGGTAGAGGATCTTGCCCCTAGCCTCGGTTCATGATGGAAATCCAACTTCCAATACGACACCATGCGGTTTTGATTGTATTACTAGTATGGAGGCATAATATATGGTACCTATGCTTCCTAGGATTGATACATTATGATTGAAATGTTTTTATTAAAACATGTACACACTAATAGTAATATCGTTTTTGCGTATTTATCATCTCTTGACCATTATAAGGTAAAACCCGATCCTCTGGTTTGCGTTGCATTGTGTGATGGGACTTGGGTCTTATGATGGTTTCATTTTTCTAAAAAGCATTGCGCTGTTTGACGATTTCCTTTATTATTATGCACGGCAATCCATTGGAGTAAACCCGTTCCGCGTTAGCGGCGTGGTCCTTGGATTTGCCTTATTACTATTAGTTAAACTAGTTAAGAATTCTCACACAGTCCCATGACTGACTCGTAGTTTGTTTCCACCTTTGCAAACTCGGGTGCCCTCTCTTCCACACGGGCAGTCGAGTAATTTGTCCACAGGTTTATCTCTTGAGCAGGATTCTGGATTGAAGCTTAAAGCTGTGTCCAGAACATTGAAGTCTTCCGCTGTGCATTGTGTTAATTTATTGTAATAAGTCTTCCGTTGTAATTTTATAATTGATGTACTCTGATATATATATTCTGTACTCTGATGTAACATTTATTATTGATGTTATAAAAGTCTTTTGTTATCTGTTCTGATTTTGTTGTATTCCCAAAGTTGATGTATCCGTAGATTTTCATCCTTTGGTTCAGACCTGTGTGGTTTATGGTCGATTTAAAGGGTGGGGATTTCCGGGTTATCACATTCCTTCTTATAAAATGAAAAAAAAGAGATGTTTTATGTTCATTCTTATAAAATGAACAAAAAGAGATGTTTTAACAAAAATGCTATTTTATCACTAATCATTCTTTCAACATAAATGTTATTCTTCTTTCAAAAATCATGTTTGACCAAATTGTATATTTTTATTTCAATGACCAAAAATGCATATTTTTATTTCACTATGTGCATTCTTTTAACAAAAATATTATGTTTGTCTAATATACATTTCTTTAACAGAATGTTATTTAATTCTCATGCAACATTTTCTAACAAAATGTTATTTCTTTTCCAATGTAACATTTTATACAAAAATGGTGATTTCTATTCTAGTGTAATGTTCTCGAACAAAATGTTCTTTTTACTCAAAAGAGGATAACAACAAATTATGTTTCTTTTTATTCTAAAAATAAAATGACATAAAGGTGCTCTTTTTATTCTAAAAATAAAATGAACAAATAGGTGTTCTTTTTATTCAAAAAAATAAAATGAACAAAAAGGTGTTCTTTTTATTCAAAAAAATAAAATGAACAAAATGTTCTATTCTGTTCTAACAAGAAAAATGACAAATAAATACGTAATGATACTTGTTTTGATAAAAACTCTAATTCTGCCAACAAGTGATATTTTGTATTGAATTGACCATTCAATAAACATGAACAAAATAATATTTTAATATTGAATTGACAAATCCTATTTCAATTCAATAAAATAGGCAAAGTGGCATTTTTATATATCAACTCGTACAGATCTATGATTTTAACCAACAACAGATAAATCATTCAAAAATTCATCACATCACAGAACTGATATACTATTATACATACGATTATTTATCAGCGAGAATAATAAATAATTAAATTAAAAAGATTCAGAAATCTCACCTTAGTCCGCATTCAAAATTGGCTAAATTTCCAAAGTGCTTATTTTCAGGTCCGGTTGGTTTCATTGTGTAGATTTCGTCCATACGAGTCCAATGCTATTTACGGTTCGTCAATCGGACCTCGTACGAGAGAGATATCGATTTTTAAACATCGCATAAATTAAATAGTTAAATAATTAGTCAACTGTAATTAGGCAAAAGTCAACCACCTTAATCCTCCTCCTCCTCATCATGTTACAGCCGCACCTTTCATGTAATTAGAGAACCCATAGGCTTCAAAAAAGGGATCCACTTATCTCGGGATTGGAGCAACTAAAAGTCGATCAGAAGGTGGCAAATCGAAGAGGGAGGAGAGGGCTATGTTCGCCTGAAGTGGTGGAGGGTGCGGTGGGGCCTAGGGGGCGCGGTGGGGCTGAAAAGGCGGCGGGTTTGGGGTGCTTTGCCTCGAAATCCGTGACTTAAAACTCGATCTTAACCGTATGGATTGAAAGATCTCTCCGAGAGCTTCGATTTGGTACCAAGTTTGTCGATTTTCGTTGAGCGGTTCAAAAGTTATTAGCGTTTGAAATTGGAGAAATTCTGGCCTTCGGTTTAGGTGGCGGCTGCCATGTCAAATTAGGGTTTCCGCCTGATTATTTTAATAATATTTTAATATTAAATCTCGAAATTTGTGCTAAAAAGGTGGATTTTCGGACTTTGTCCGATTTGGGCCTGCTTACTGTCAATCTTAACGTTTTGAGGCCTTCTGAACGCGATGGGCTATGTCCGGGGCTCCAATTCTGATGTCTGTAACGTTTTTTTTTTCGGTTTTAGTTTATAAATGCAATATTAAATAAATAATTTAATTTCTACCGTACATTTAAATACGCCGGGGCTACATACGACCTCAGAAAATTCTAAAAAAAATATTTTTAGCTTTCTTATGACGATACGAATCCAACAACATTATTTTCGTCGAATTCTGAGACTTTTTGAAAAATGGCCTTTTTCAAGGCGTATATGTTTAATATTAAAAATACGTTTTTAAACAAATAATTTGCGAAACTCAAAATATATAAGTGTTTACTGTTTTCCAATGCAGAAACATCATTCTGAACTCAACGGAAGTGGTTTCAAGTCCAAATTCCTTCGTATGCAAAAAGTAGCAGTTTTGACCTATATATATTATATATATATATTTCATAGCGACCTTTTTAAATTTTAAACTGGACATAACTTTTGATTTTTAAAACGAAATTTCAATTTTTCAGATTCGTCCGAAAGATATGATTAAATAGATTTAAATATTTTTGGTTTTACTGAAATTTGATTTATTTTGAATCCTGTATATTAAGCTAAAGTTTGAAATCGAAATTTCGAACTGCCGCGCCATTTCAAACTCCTTTTATAATTAAATTAAATTTATTCGTTTTAAACTAAATTTTTAGTCGTTATTGTTTAAAATAAATTATTTTAAATATTAAATTCCATTAAAATTTCTAAAATAAAAATTTTAAATTGGCCCTGATTTTGCGGGTTGTTACACCAACATAGATGTTTGTTTCTAACATAAATGTTCTTTTTAATTCTAACATAAATGTTTGTTCTTTCTAATGACAAACTAATTAGTTTACAATTTCTATTCATAGGAAAGGTAATTATATATGTCAACTCTAAATTTATCAAAATGACAAATTTATATGTTAATACTAATTTTAACAAAATGACATTTTTATATATTAACATTTCTCAAATGACACCTTTATCAAATGTGTTCTTTAAATTTTAATGCGACATTTCATAATTCAAAATGTTCTTTTAATTCTAATGCGACACTTATAACAGAAATGTTCTTTTTGTAATAACATGTTTTCTAACATGAATTGATTCATTAACATAAAAATGTAGTTTTTATATTAACATGTTTTTTTTAATCCTAAAAAGTAGTGCTAAACAAAATGATCCCTTTTTAATGTTAAAAAGAAATAGCGACAAAAATGTTTCTTTTTATGTTAAAAGGAAATAGCGACAAAAATGTTTCTTTTTATGTTAAAAAGAAATAGCGACAAAAAAAATGTTTCTTTTTATGTTAAAAAGAAATAGCGACAAAAAAATGTTTCTTTTTAATCTCCAATGGAAAAAGGATGTTAACAAAAGAAAATACCCTTAATTCAAAAAAAAGAAGAGCTAGCAAAAAATGTTCTTATTGATGTTGAAAAGAAATGGCGACAAAAATGATCCTTTTTAATTCATACTTCTATCTAAAATGTAAATAAAAATAATGCAACTTTCAACTTCATGATTTTATTTACATTTAAGATGAAAATTTAAAAAGCAAACCTTTTTAATTCTAAAAGGAATGACACAAAATGATCTTTTTTATATTAAAAGAAATGACAACAAAATGTTTCTTTTTATCTAAAAGGGAAAATGACACAAACTTGTTTCTTTTTATCTAAAAAGAAAATGGCGACAAATTATTTCTTTTTATTTAATTGACTATTTATCTCAATTCAATAAAATAGGCAAAATGATAATTTTATATTGAATTGACGCTTTTATTTCAATTCAATAAAATAGACAAACCAATATTTTTACAATTATTCAACAACATTGTCAACATGATCTAATTTAAATTAAATCATATCGATCTATAATTTTAGCGAACTAAGCTATGTTATCACAACACAGAACAAATATATTAAATCATCGCATCACAATCATCAAAATCAATACACAACAATTCCATATATCACAGATCTTGAATAATTCAACATACAAACATGGAATTTAAATAGTGAGGAATATTAATATTTTAATTATTTTTAAATATAGAAATCTCACCAATAGCTTTCCATTCAGATCTGAAATTGACCAAAATTGGATCTGCTCTGTTTCAACTCTAGTCAGTTTCATCGCCTAGATCTCATTTTTGTGATTCCAACGCAATTGTTTCGTCCCATTCTGTTTTAATTCGAGAAAGATATGAACGTTTAAGCGTTAATTATATTAATTGCTTAACCAAATTATTAACATTAATAATAATATTTTCCAAACCGTTAATTACATTATCCATTGTTAATCCTCTTTCTTCAACGTCGTTTCCAGGAAACCCAACATCGTCCAACTGAAGCCCCTACGCGCCGCCCTAGGATCGCCATGACGATCATCTAACACCACGCCGTCGAAGCCCTTTGTAATGACCCGCATTGGCCGAGGTATTATAATTAATTTATTTAATTATATAAATAGTGATATAGTGAATTAAATGGTCGTTTAATAAAACAATAGTGAATATTTAATTTAAATAATAATTTAAATAATATATTTAATTCTGAAATAATCAGAATTGGCTGAAATGGCGATATGGCGTGAACTGGATCATCTGTGATATTTAATTCAGTTTGGAATTTGGATTTAAATAACGAATATATTATATAAACGACAGTTCGAACATAGAATTATAATATAATTAAAATAGAGCTCGAAATGGCGCGGTAGTTCGCGATTTGGCGATTCGAACTTTAAACGATTATACAGAAGCCGTTTTAAATCGGATTTCGGTGAAACAAGAAACGTGTGGAGCTGGTGGGGTATATCTTTCTAGTGGAAGAGAAAGATCGGGATTTCGTCGTGTAGATTCTGATTTATGTCCAAATCAAATTCTAGAAAAGTCGCTGTGGAATTCCTTTATAATTTGTGACACTTTATATATGTTATAAAGGATTTTCAATATAAATCGAATATCGATTTAATCGGGATCTGAAATATCAATCTAGAAATTCATATAGGAATATTCTAGAGCTGTATGGTATTCCACTGTGAATATAGACGATAATAATTATTTTTAAATATTAAATTTAATTATATTTAAATATATTTATATATTTAAATAGGCTATTTAGAGCTTTGAAAAATAGCCACTTTTGCAAACGAAGCCGGAATTCGACAAAACTAATTTTGTTGGATCCGCAATGTCAAATAGTTATTAGATTCCAAGTTTGGTGATTTTTAGAGTCACTGTGTGGCCGAACGGATTATTAGAGTGAGAAACAATCAGTATTTTGACAGTTAAAAATACGCTGTGTGAGCATATGGAGTCGGAATTCGACGAAACCAGTTTCGTTGGGACCGTAATGTCGAACTCTAGCTACATGTCTAGTTTGGCGATTTTTGGATATCGTATGTGAACACACGAATTTTTAGAAGGTTAAAACAAAAATAAAACAATAAAAGGAAAATACCTAAACAAAATTTAAGGTCAAAACAGAGGCCACGTAAACATCATTTTCATCCACACATTTACCCCGTTCCCTTATATAACCGAATCACCCTAAGCCGCCACAAGAAATAGAACGACAGTAAAAATCATGCTTTGAAATCCAAGATAAATTCATATAAATTCCTAGAAATCACGAATTAAATATATATGAATCCCCTCATGTTTCTCTTCATCCTCACAGCATTTTTACTTGGTTCGACATTGCTTTCTGGTTGGGGTTTTTGCAGCAGCGTTTCTAGGGTTAACCGCAAATCCAAATCTAGGGGATCAGAGGGTAATCCAAGTTTGCAGGCAGGTTCGGGGTGAGGAAACGAGAGGGGTAGCGAAGTTTGAGGGCATTCGGGTGAAAGTGTTGATGTGCGTTTCCTGTACCGTGCCTGAAGGAGAAGCTATCGCGATTTACAACTGGAGGTGCGAATTGGATAACTTGGGTATGTGGAAGTGCGGTTTGGAGCAAGGAAATTTTTGGCTATTTTGATTTGAATTTAAAAGAAGATATTAGGACGTTCTTGAGGGAGGAAGGTGAGGAAATGTTTGAGGAGCAGCGTTGGAAGCTCCTGAGGAAGAAGAAGAGCGGGTTAACTTGGTTATATGGGCTAAGGATAGAAGTGATTGGGCTCGATAGTGAAATGTGAGGCCCATTTTAATTATATATTTAAGTTAGTTTTATTTAAACCAATGTATTAACTTGTGAACACTGTATCTAGCTCGAACGAAGCCCGATTAACGAACCGTAAGTTGCGTTGGGATCGTATGGACGGGAGCAACACAATGAGACTGTTTGGGAGTGAATCCGAGCTCGTTACAATTTATGGCGAAATAAATTGTCCAATCTAAATCAACGACAATTATCGTTATTAACGATGATAGTCCAACGTGAGTAAAACTCACCAACTCTGAACAGTTCTATTTTTATAACATATATTTAGAACTGTTAAATGATGACTGATTGTTGTGTGTTAACTGTTTGATTTAATTGTTTGTGTATTGATTGAAATCATCGATAACGATATATATATATATATATATATATATATATGTAAATCGTTAATCGAATATTGATTCTGTTTATCAGAATATGTAATAATTGTGGTGTTTAACATCTGTGATGCAGGGGAACAGGTTGGAGGAATCCGACGGGATTCCTTAACATTTATTTTACTATTTTTCGTATATGTTGATATATGATGTGATATATATAATCTGTTTGATCGTGTATGGTTAGAATGATATTGATCATTGTTATTCGATATTTTGAATATCGTAAGAGACCCTGGGATGTAGAAAAGGAATATTTCAATGTATATTGAAATAAAGAAATTTTATAAAATCAACCGATTTTATAAAAAGGGAATATTTTGAAATTAAAGTAATTATAAAATCATAGGATTTTATAAAGAGGAATATTTATTGGGTAAATAAATAGAATAATTATAAAAGGAAAATTTCAATGTTATATTGAAAAGAAAATATTTATAAAATCAAAGGATTTTATAAAAGAGAAAAGATTTATAAAATCAACGAAGATTTTATAAAAGGAATTTATTTATAAAGTGGAATTATATATAAAGGAAAATCTTTATAAAGTGAAATATTTATAAAGTGAATTATTTGTTTATTTAAGATAAATAAGTAAGACATTTTAAATGGATTATTTATTTAGAAAATAAATAGGATAAAGAAAAAGGCATTAGTTATAAAACAAAAAGAGTTTTATAAAGGAAGATATATTGTAAAACAAATATAAAGGAGAATATTTGTAAAAGAAATAAAAGGGAAAAATGTTTGTAAAACAAGATGAAAAGGAAATATTTTTATAGAAAATAAATATAGATAACATAAAGGGATATTTGTAAAACCATTTACAAATAGATTATAAAGGAAATATTTATCCTTGGATAAATAAAGTTATATAGGTCTGAACTTATATAAAGAAGTAAACCGATAAATGGAGCAGATTTGTTTATAAATAAATATTTATAAATTAAGTAAATCATTTATCATTCGATAAATGAAATATATAAGACTGCACTTATATAGGGAAGTAGAATTTGGTTTTAACACCAATATTTTTAGAATGTAAACTCAACACTTCTAAATTGAATAAACGTTATAAAAGAGAACATTTATAAAGTGAAGAACCGTTACTAAAAGTAAATCTTTATAAATAAATAAACGTTATCAAATAGGAGTTATTCGAATAAGAAAAATCGATTAGAGTTAGGATTAACCAAGAAGAGTTAGTCGGTTAGGATAAACCAGTTAGAATTAATCAAGTTAGGTTAATCGAATATTAGTTATTCGAATAAAGAGTTAAGTTAATCGATGGAAGTATACTAAGTTAAGTTAAATAAGTTGAGTTAATAGGGTGGGTCGACCAAGTTAGTCGAGCCTAGTTAATCGAATCAAATGGGTCAAACCAAGTAAGTCGAGTTAGTCGAGTCGAGTCAATCAAATCGAGTTAAGTTCGTCAAGTTAGATTAATCGATGTTAGTTTAATCGAAAGGAGTTATCGATGTTAGTTTCATCGAAAGGAGTTAATCGATGTTAGTTTCGTCGAAAGGAGTTATCGATGTTAGTTTCCTCGAAAGGAGTTATCGATGTTAGTTTCATCGAAAGGAGTTAATCGTTTTTAGTTTCATCGAAAGGAGTTAATCGTTTTTAGTTTAATCGAAAGGAGTGATCAAATATAGTGTATTCGAAAAGAAGGAGTTAATCGAATATAGGTTATTCGAAGAAAGAGAGAATCAAATAGAGATTACTCAAAAGGAAGTAATACGTTGAATTCGATTATATCGAATTCGGGAAAATATTATTTACTTTCCAGTCTTTAAATCAAGATTTATGTATTTATAAATAAATAAGTGTTAGGTTAATTATTCGAATTAAGGAATAAAAGTTATAATCAAAGTTAGATAATTCGAAAGTAGGGATTATAACGTTATCGGTATAACCAATGTTTTCATTATAGAAGTGGATTCGTAAATAAATCCGAGAGTTACGTAAAGAAGTTGTTAAAGGATATAAAAGATAAACTTGACCATTTCGAAGTTATAACGTTGTTCAGTTAAGGTCTGAGAGGTAATTATACCCCAACTTGATTGGCTTCCTTCTTAACAAAGAAATGGTAAGGTTTGATCGTAAAGGAGTTTTGGAAAGGTTTTCCCAAGTAAGAATCAGAAATGTTTTCTGATAATGAAAAATAAGAATTTAGAATATATGGAAACAGGAGTTAAGTAAATTAATGATCTAAAGAGATAAATGATGATTGATCGATATGATTTCCATTTGGAAATAATATCGTTGTTTTCACACTTGTTTTTCTTTGATAGTTAACTCACCGACTATTGAAGTTTATACCATTTTAACATTGTTAATATGGAGAGACCGGTCGGATTATTATCCAAAGAACCACTCTGTATTGGCATAAGCGTTGTGAGTCATATATGCCAAAGATAATTGAAGACGAAGCAAAATGCAAGGGCTATTGTATAAGTCTTAGATAACAGTGCCTAAGATGGATGTACGGAATAGTACCATCGGTTTGTCCATTCCCAGGACAACTTGTATAGACGAAGGTCTGACAGAGTATATCCAATGGATCGCGTAAGTTGATCTGTTCAAATGTATTCACGTTTGGTGGCGGAGGAATTCGTTTCTCTTAGCTGTATACCCGTGTTATTTTTGGATAAGTCAATTTGTGATTTGGCGGGTATGACGATGTGATATTCTAAGTGTATGGATGAATGTCTGACAGAGTATTTCTAGAAAGGTCACGTACATTGATTTCTTCAACCGTACCAAGAGTGGAAGCGGAGAAGGAAACTTCTTTTAGCTGACATGTAATGTATGGTTGTAGACGTCAAATTAGTGATTTTGATGGATCTGACAATGTGGCATTCGAAGTGAATCTGATGTGATGATAAAGCGTAACCTCAAGCCTCATCAACCGGTAAATGACAGAAATCGGGCAGGCAGCATGGCTATGTAGGTCGCACCTATTAGGGTGTATAATTACCTGATCTAGAGTTTCATTTACTTCTAAAAATCTATTGTTGATGTTGTCCCTTATCGGGAAACGGTTGCTGATCCCAACCGTTGGAGATATACATTCGATACACTCAGAGAAATGAGTGGTCGGTCATGTGTGGCCGGGTTGCAAGATGTTCTTGTTGAACCCAGTGTATTCCTCTCTAGAGGTACATTAGCAGAAGGTGGTTCCATACCTTGTCATAGTTGGAAACCCATTATCCAATACGTGCTTGCGATTTTGATTGTATACTATGTATGTGGAACGTTAGATGAAAGCGTTCTGCTAGATTGATATCAATTTGTATTTAGACATTATTATAATATCACAATGATATTGCTTGTCAAAGTTGTTCAGATACTCATAAGGGAAAACCCGTTCTGTATTCACGGCGTGGTCTTATGAGATATCATATATCTGTTAAGCTGTGTTAAACCATTTTACTCACACCAGTCCCATGACTGACCCGGAGTTTATTTTGTTGTTTTCCCTAAACTCTTGGGTGCCTAAATTTGTATGGGCAGTCAAGTAGTCGGGATTTACAGATATACTTGGAGAGCTTGGAGCAGGCGGCTTCAAGATCATATAGCTATAGTTATTTCAACTGTGTTGTAAGTGCTGTACTCTGATAAGTGCTATTGTATATATAACTGTTATATTTCAAAGTTATGTTATAAGCTATATGTTATTCGTTTTGCTGTGAGATTCGTGTTACTCTGATGATGTAAGTTTTTCTTTTCTTCTTCTATTCTAAGTTTCTTTCTTATCTATTCTCACCCTCTAATTTCTTTTATTAATTACTGGGATTTTCCGATGTTTTGGTTATCGACATCGTGCTTATGTCGATAACCAAAGTCGCTCAAAATCCGGGTCGTTACAGTTGGTATCAGAGCTTAAGTTAAGAATTACTTGGCTCTGTGGCGTGACTCGGTAGAGATAGGGTTAGTAATACCCTAGATTAAGTTTGAGTGTATATATACGAGAGCGTATTTGTTATTCGATATAAAATTGTTTTATATTGTGGAGATTTATTGATTGAGTGGCTTATGAATTTTTGGTCCATCAGTTTGATCCACTGTATCGATAGGAGTTACTAAACACTTGAATACGATGAACCGTCATGGTATGTTTTGAAAAGAGGGTAAATGAAATAATTTTACCCAAAGTATATTTGGTATATATTCGATTTATAACATATGAGATATATTGGTTGTTATTATAATCGAGTAAGATTCTAAATATAATGATTATGTAAATAACCAATCAGAATTCATATAAGTATGGTATATGAAATGAGATGAATTAAATCTGAATTTTTAATCAAAATTGAAATTTAAAACTCTGGAAATTCAGATAAGTGTTTATAATTGAATCTGGATTATATATATGTGAATTTTAAAATCCTGGGAGGTTTTAAAAATTTGATTTCAAAATAGAAGTATTGGAAAATGGGTTTGAATGGTTATATAGTATTGAACTCACTTGGATCGCTGGAAAATAAATTCCGATGGTGCATCATCGGTGTTCATTTTTGAGTTGCTAAGTGATGAATTACTACCAAATGTTTTGTTTTCAAAATTGTTTTGCGAAAAACAAGTTAGTTAGGAATTCAAGAGTTTGAATTGATATTATGATTTCAAATTGATTTGAAATAAAAAACCCAGGAATTTAAATTCTAGAATTTAAAGTATAACTTGTGAAGTTAAGAAAAGCTAGAATTGATCAGAGGATAATATGAAATGAAATTGAGTTGATGAGTTAAGAGTTTGAAATCGAGAATCAAACTCGAGTTTGAAATGATATTTGGCTTAGATATAAAGCGAATGGTTGTGTTGGAGATAAAAGTGATTACAGGATTTGATTGGGGATAACACTGGTATATGCTGAGTCGATAGCATATAGAAGTGATAGAGTTAACATACCCGACAAAAAGGTACAAGTTTATATTTGATATGAGCTTGGAATTTATGAGCCGAATTGGCAAGCCGCTTGGCTGTTTGATTTTCTTTTGGGTTGGAGAAGGCCTAGAGAGGCGAGTTGTGGTTTTACCGATAGGGCTGTACAAAGGAGGTTATGGCGAAATTTTTCGAAAAGTTAAGGCGTTAGAAAATTTTCAGGATCTTTGAAAATTTTCGTTGATAACAATTAATTAATAATTTAATTGAAATTAAATTAGTTCAGTTGAAACTGAAGTTAAGAAGTGAACAAATAAGTTATAACCAGTTAATAGGGTCGTTCTCTACCTTAGCAATTTCGAGGACGAAATTATTTTAAGTGGGGAAGAATGTAATGACCTGCATTTGCAGAGGTATTATAATTAATTTATTTAATTTTATTAATAGTGATATAGTGATTTAAATGGTCGTTTAATAAAACAATAATGAATATTTAATTTAAATAATAAATTAAATAATATATTTAATTCTGAAATAATCAGAATTGGCTGAAATGGCGATATGGCGTGAACTGGATCATCTGTGATATTTAATTCAGTATGGAATTTGGATTTAAATAACGAATATATTATATAAACGACAGTTTGAACGTAGAATTATAATATAATTAAAATAGAGCTCGAAATGTCGCGGTAGTTCGCGATTTGGCGATTCGAATTTTAAACGAGTATACATAAGCCGTTTTAAATCGGATTTCGGTGAAACAAGAAACGTGTGGAGCTGGTGGAGTATATCTTTCTAGTGGAAGAGAAAGATTGGGATTTCGTCGTGTAGATTCTGATTTATGTCCAAATCAAATTCTAGAAAAGTCACTGTGGAATTCCTTTATAATTTGCGACGCTTTATATACGTTATAAAGGATTTTCAATATAAATCGAATATCGATTTAATCGGGATCTGAAATATCAAGCTAGAAATTCATATAGGAATATTCTAGAGCTATATGGTATTCCACTGTGAATATAGACGATAATATTTATTTTTAAATATTAAATTTAATTATATTTAAATATATTTATATATTTAAATAGGCTATTTAGAGCTTTGAAAAATAGCCACTTTTGCAAACGAAGTCGGAATTCGACAAAACTAATTTTGTTGGATCCGCAATGTCAAATAGTTATTAGATTCAAAGTTTGGTGATTTTTAGAGTCACTGTGTGGCCGAACGGATTATTAGAGTGAGAAACAATCGGTATTTTGACAGTTTAAAATAGGCTGTGTGAGCATACGGAGTCGGAATTCGACGAAACCAGTTTCGTTGGGACCGTAATGTCGAACTCTAGCTACATGTCTAGTTTGGCGATTTTTGGATATTGTATGTGAACACACGAATTTTTAGAAGGTTAAAACAAAAATAAAACAATAAAAGGAAAATATCTAAACTAAATTTAAGGTCAAAACAGAGGCCACGTACACATCATTTTCATCCACACATTTACCCCGTTCCCTTATATAACCGAATCACCCTCAGCCGCCACAAGAAAGAGAACGACAGTAAAAATCATGCTTTGAAATCCAAGATAAATTCATATAAATTCCTTAAAATCACGAATTAAATAAATATGAATCCCCTCATGTTTCTCTTCATCCTCACAGCATTTTTACTTGGTTCGACACTGCTTTCTCGTTGGGGTTTTTGCAGCAGCGTTTCTAGGGTTGACCGCAAATCCAAATCTAGGGGATCAGAGGGTAATCCAAGGTTGCAGACAGGTTCGGGGTGAGGAAACGAGAGGGGTAGCGAAGTTTGAGGGCATTCGGGTGAAAGCGTTGATGTGCGTTTCCTGTACCGTGCCTGAAGGAGCAGCTATCGCGATTTACAACTGGAGGTGCGAATTGGATAACTTGGGTATGTGGAAGTGCGGTTTGGAGCGAGGAAAATTTTGGCTATTTTGATTTGAATTTAAAAGAAGAGATTAGGACGTTCTTGAGGGAGGAAAGTGCGGAAATGTTTGAGGAGCAGTGTTGGAAGCTCCTGAGGAAGAAGAAGAGCGGGTTAACTTGGTTATATGGGCTGAGGATAGAAGTGATTGGGCTGGTAGTGAAATGTGAGGCCCATTTTAATTATATATTTAAGTTAGTTTAATTTAAACCAATGTATTACCTTGTGAACACTGTATCTAGCTCGTACGAAGCCCGATTAACGAACCGTAAGTTGCGTTGGGATCGTATGGACGGGAGCAACACAATGAGACTGACTGTGAGTGAATCCGAGCTCGTTACAATTTATGGCGAAATAAATTGTCCGATCTAAATCAACGACAATTATCGTTATTAACGATGATAGTCCAACGTGAGTAAAACTCACCAACTCTGAACAGTTCTATTTTTATAACATATATTTAGAACTGTTAAATGATGACTGATTGTTGTGTGTTTACTGTTTGATTTAATTGTTTGTGTGTTGATTGAAATCATCGATAACGATATATATATATATATATGTAAATCGTTAATCGAATATTGATTCTGTTTATCAGAATATGTTATAATTGTGGTGTTTAACATCTGTGATGCAGGGGAACAGGTTGAAGGAATCCGACCGGATTCCTCAACATTTATTTTACTATTTTTCGTATATGTTGATATATGATGTGATATATATAATCTGTTTGATCGTGTATGGTTAGAATGATATTGATCATTGTTATTCGATATTTTGAATATCATAAGAGACCTTGGGATGTAGAAAAGGAACATTTCAATGTATATTGAAATAAAGAAATTTTATAAAATCAACCGATTTTATAAAAAGGGAATATTTTGAAATAAATTGATTATAAAATCATTGGATTTTATTAAGAGGAATATTTATTGGGTAAATAAATCGAATAATTATAAAAGGAAAATTTCAATGTTATATTGAAAAGAAAATATTTATAAAATCAAAGGATTTTATAAAAGAGAAAAGATTTATAAAATCAACGAAGATTTTATAAAAGGAATTTATTTATAAAGTGGAATTATATATAATGGAAAATCTTTATAAAGTGAAATATTTATAAAGTGAATTATTTATTTATTTAAGATAAATAAGTAAGACATTTTAAATGGATTATTTATTTAGAAAATAAATAGGATAAAGAAAAAGGCATTAGTTATAAAACAAATAGAGTTTTATAAAGGAAGATATATTGTAAAACAAATATAAAGGGGAATATTTGTAAAAGAAATAAAAGGGAAAAATGTTTGTAAAACAAGATGAAAAGGAAATATTTATTTAGAAAATAAATATAGATAACATAAAGGGATATTTGTAAAACCATTTACAAATAGATTATAAAGGAAATATTTATCCTTGGATAAATAAAGTTATATAGGTCTGAACTTATATAAAGAAGTAAACCGATAAATGTAGCAGATTTGTTTATAAATAAATATTTATAAATTAAGTAAATCATTTATCATTCGATAAATGAAATATATAAGACTACACTTATATAGGGAAGTAGAATTTGGTTTTAACACCAATATTTTTAGAATGTGAACTCAACACTTCTAAATTGAATAAACGTTATAAAAGAGAACATTTATAAAGTGAAGAACCGTTACTAAAAGTAAATCTTTATAAATAAATAAACGTTATCAAATAGGAGTTATTCGAATAAGAGAAATCGATTAGAGTTAGGATTAACCAAGAAGAGTTAGTCAGTTAGGATAAACCAGTTAGAATTAATCAAGTTAGGTTAATCGAATATTAGTTATTCGAATAAAGAGTTAAGTTAATCGATGGAAGTATACTAAGTTAAGTTAAATAAGTTGAGTTAATAGGGTGGGTCGACCAAGTTAGTCGAGCCTAGTTAATCGAATCAAATGGGTCGAACCAAGTAAGTCGAGTTAGTCGAGTCGCGTCAATCATATCGAGTTAAGTTTGTCAAGTTAGATTAATTGTAAAGTTCCGAAAATTCCCGCTCTTTGAATCGACCATAAACCACACAGTTCTGACCCAAAGGTTGGAAATCTTCGAATACTTTAACTTTGGGAATACAATACATCAGAACAATAACAGCAGACTTTTATTACATTATAATAATGTTACATCAGAGTAAAGAATATCAGAGTACAAAGAATAAAATTACAGCGGAAGATTAAATTACAACAGATTAAATACATTAAACAGCGGAAGACTTCTATGCTCTGGACACAGCTTTAGGCTTCGATCCAGAATCCTGCTAAAGAGATAGATATCTGCAAAAAGCTACTCGACTGCCCGTGTGGAAAAGAGGGCACCCGAGTTTGCAAAGTGAAACAAACTACGAGTCAGTCATGGGACTGGTGTGAGAATTCTAAACTAAATTAACCAATAAGACAAATCCAAGGACCACGCCACTTTCGCTGAACGGGTTTACTCCTATGGATTGCCAGTGCATAAACTAAAGTAAATCGTTAAACAACGCAATGCTTTTTTTGGAAAAATGAAACCATTATAAGTCCCAGGTCCCATCACACACCAGAAGATAGGGTTTTACCTTATAATGGTCAAAAGATGCTTGATACGTATAAAACGGATTTGATACCATCAGTGTGTATATATTTTAAATAAAAGCATTTCAATCATAAGTATAAATCCTAGACGGCATGGTTACCATATAGCATGTCGCCAATACTAGTTCTACAATCAAAACCGCAAGGTCGTATTTGAAGTTGGATTTCCATCATGAGTCGAGGCTAGGGGCAAGCTCCTCTCCGATTTCGAGACACTCTAGCAAATGCCTCAGGATCACACCTATGGGCAACCCTTGGAGGCGGTAGGGCCAGTCCCTGCCAATGGGCAGTGGATTAGTTGTGCCTGAACACACGTTTCCCGGTCCCTATGGACCTATAGTATGACCACCAACGGCCTATAAAACACGAGGTACCTCAAAATCCATCATCCACATAAGTAAAATGTCAGCGCTGGTAGGTCCCTGACACAACTCTAGCTAGAAAGAAACGTGTGCACTCCCTACGGTCCGTATCACGTTTTTGATGCATACCGGGGTGTGAGGTTCGCGAAGTCACGTTATACACAAAGCTACGCCTAAACAGGTCGTGCTTTGATCATCAACCACAAGGCCTGCTTTTCAACAAAACCTTGATCAATGCATCTTGGCATGCCACGTTGTCAGTCCATACCATACCATTGATTTCTACCAATATATATCCTCTAAGCTCGTACGTCTCAGAGAAGGGTATTAACCACAAAACAGATATATATTGACAGAGATCAACGAATGTAGTATAAAGGACTACACCGTCAGACATACATTCCATTTATAAACTTATGCTCTGGGTCTGAACGAAAGTCTAACCCATACAAATCAACACTATGTCCGAACAGCCACCACTGAACCCCTTTCAAGGTAGCTACTCCTCTCATGGGTCTCAGTAGCAACACATCCATCCGATGTGAAGATCGACGGTCTTCAATCACCGTCTTTAAATCTTCGACTTAGAACGTCGTATAAATCATTTGAAATGAGATTGAACTCGGTCTTTTCAAATGATTCTCGCATATATATATATATATAATTTGAAAACATTTCATATCGTTATTAAAATTTGATAACGACCTATCGCTATTTTTATTTATATATAAAAATAGCCAAAATTAATTTAACGACGCTTCGGGTCAATGGGCGACCCTGGCGCTGTTTTCAACCAATCTTGATTTAAACATATCTTGAAATCTAACCGTTGGATTTTGACGAAGTCTATATCGTTGGAAAGATCTTCCCAAAGAGGTCCTAACGGTTCCAGTTTTGGGAAAATCTGACGGTGGGATCTTTCAGTATAACCGTTTAAAGTTACGATCGTCGATACGCGAGCTTCCGCACGCGTATCGTTAAGTTTATAATTTATATTTAAATATAAATAAATATAAATCGTTTGGCGACTTCATATATAAAATTTCAATTAAAAATTCAATTTTTAATCTAATCTTTTATTTACACTAAGGGTAAATAAATTATGCTTTTTCTATATTTTGATTTATTTACCTAAATGTAAATAAATTGTATTCTTTCTATATTTTTTAATGTAAATAAATTATATTATTTTTCTTATCCTATTTATTTACCTAAATGTAAATAAATATACTCTTATCCTTTTCTTATTTATTTACCTAAATGTAAATAAATGTTTTACTTTTACTTTTGCTATATTTATTTACATTAATTGTAAATAAATGTATCTAATTTCTTATTCATATTTATTTACACTATTTGTAAATAAATAGTTTCAATTTCTTTTACAAATCCTATTTACATAGTAAATGTAAATAATTGTATTTCTTTAATTCTTTTCTAATATTCCCTTCTCAACATAAAAAGGATATCTTATGTTAATCCTTTTCTAACCTTTCTTTTTATTATTTACATAAGAAAATGTAAATAATTACCATTTACAAATTGGTTCTTTTTATTTACATAAGAAAATGTAAATAAATCCTATTCATATAATTGTCTTTTAATTCTTTTTATTCTTAATTACATAAAATGTAACTTTCTTCCTTATAATCTTAATTACATAAAAACGTAATTTTATTTCTTATAATCTTAATATAAATGTAATTTTCTTTACAGTGTAAAACATATTCTTTAATTACATATAAAAATGTAATTTATTTAATCTCTTATTTATCTAATGTAAATATATATGTATTCCTTTGTCTATGTTTTATTTATTTACACTAAATATTTTGAAGTAATTTACATATAAAAATTGTAAATTTAGAAAATTAGTATATATGCTTTAACCTCTCACATTGGATAGGTATTGTTGTGATTACTGGACAGCCGGGCGGGTCCGGGCAGGTTTACATCACAACTCAATCCAACCTCGGCTTAAGCATTCTTTGTTCTTATTTATTTACCTAAATGTAAATAAATGTTTTAATTTTCTTTTTGTAATTATTTTATCCTAAAAATGCTATTTTCCTTTATCCTAACATTTTATTACTAAAATGTTATTTTACTTTATCTTAACATTTTATTACTAAAATGTTATTTACTTTATCACAAATTAACAAAGATGCCCTTGTCTAATTCTCTTTTAATATACAAAATATATACTTTTGTCTGATTCTCTTTTAATATACAAAATATACTTTTGTCTAATTCTCTTCTTTAATGTACAAAATGTGGTAATTTTGTTTAACTCTTCTAATGTAAACAAAATGAAAAATTTGTCTAACTCCTTTAATATAAACAAAAATGTTTACTTCTAACTCATTCTTTTAAATGTATAAAAATATATATTTCCAATTCCTAACTTTTAAATGTTTAAGAATATACATTTCATTTCATAACTTTTTAATGTATAAAATATACATTTTCATTTCATTCTTCTTTAATGTGATCAATACTTATAATTTTGGCTAATTCTCTTAATGTAAACAAAATGTTGATTTTGTCTAATCCCTTTTTATCGTAATCAAAATGATGATTTTGTCTATTCTTTTCTAATGTTAACAAAATAATGATTTTGTCTATTCTTTTCTAATGTTAACAAAATAATGATTTTGTCTATTCTTTTCTAATGTTAACAAAATAATGATTTTGTTCATTCTTTTATAATGTTAACAAAATAATGATTTTTGTTCATTCTATTGCTAATGTAACTTTCTGACAAAAGTGACAATTTATTTCTAATGTAACTTTTCAATTCCTATTTTGTTTGCATCTAGAATTGCAACCAAATGCACCTATTCCTTTTAATGTTTATTTGCAACGGAGGAAGCAAATAACAGAACATTTTTATTCAATGTATATTCGCATTGGAGAATGCAAATAAATGTAAAACTTACATTTCTATGTTATATTTGCATTTGGTGAATGCAAATAAAGGAACCACATTTAATTTCAATGCATATTTACATTGTTGAGTGTAAATAAAAGAATGAATTTTAATTCCACTGTACATATGCATTAGAGAATGCAAATAAGAAACAATTTCTATTCTTAATGTATATTTGCACCAATGAATGCAAATAAAGAATAAACCTCAACTACAATGTATATTTACATTTGTGAATGTAACTAAAGAAATAAACTTTAATTTCAACATATATTTGTATTGGTGGATACAAATAAAAGAGTAATTTTTATTTTCAATATATATATTTGTATTAAAACACAAATCAAAAGAAAGACTTTATTTTCTAACTATATATTTGTGTTAAAGAACACAATAAAAGATCCTTTTATTTTGTAAGACAAAAATAAAGAGAAGAACTTGTTACTTATTTTGTAAACAAAAATAAAGATAAAATCTTACATTTTATTATGTAAACAAAGTAAAGGACAAAGCTTGCTTTTATGTAAACAAAAATAAAAACTTGTATTTATTTATGTAAACAAAAATAAAAGAATAAAACTTTATTATATTGGTAAGTCTAAAACAAAGATTAAAACTTTGTTTATCCTTTAATTAAAATGTAAAAGATCTAAACTTTCTTTATTTTATAAACCAAAATAAAGATTCCAACTTTTTATTTCTTTTGCAAATCGAAATAAAGGTTAAAGCTTGCATTTTATTTTATAAATAAAAATAAATATTAAACTTGCATTTTTATTGTATAAACAAAATAAAGGTAAAAATGTCTTTTATTTGTAAACAAAATCAAAGATTTAAGTTGGCATTTTATTTTGTAAACAAAATAAAGATTAAAATTTGCTTCTTATTTTGTAAAAAAAAACGTAAAAATTGGTGGTTTATTTCGTAAACAAAATAAAGGTAAACTTTGTCTTTTATTTTCAATTAATGTTTAACAAAAATCAATTCTTTTATTGGAAAATAATATATAATCTTTTCAAATAATAAATAAAAAGTTATTTTTAATATGCCTTTAAATCAACAAATGAAATGTTAATTAGATGTGTTTTCGCTTTGAACTTTCTATTTGCAAAGTAAATACAACTAAAATTAAATCAACCAAATTCTTACTTTTTAACGAAACAATAAATTGTTCAACAAAAAGTAAATCTCCTCATTTGCCTTTTTATTAACAAATAAATTGTTAATAAAATTAAAACAAAATAAATCCTTGTCGTATCAACTCGGGATTTTAATTGGGTTAAAAATAATCCTGATTTAATCCAATTAATATTTATTTCATATCAACACGATGATTTTTAACAGATTCATACAGATATAAATTTACAAACACAGATTTATACAATAACATGCAGTGCAATTCATCAGAATACAAACAGAACAATCAACCCAATACATCACAGCACAGATCACACAGATAATTATTTAACGAAATAAAATGATTAATTAAATAAATTAAATTGTGAAAATCAGAAATTCTCACTGTTGTTTGCGATTTAGTCCAAATTTTCAACAGTCCAGAATGGTTCCGTTTCAGTCCAGCAATGTAGATCTGGTCTTTACGATTTCAACGCTTCCGAAATCGTCAGATTCTGAGTTGGTATGGTCGAGTTACGATTAAAACAAGATTAAAACAAATTTAAATTAATTAATAATTAAATTGGGAAAATACCCTTCTTCCTAATTCTGAAAACAAAGGCCATTAGTTCTCCTAATTGCTCAAAACTTTGGTACCACTTTGCAGGTGATTGGATGGTCGAGAGGAGGTGTCGTTCGGTGGAGGGGGAGCGGCCAAGAGAGGCGCACGTGCGCTGGCGAAGGGGGGCAACTCGGTGGGGCCAGGTGGCGTGGGGAAGGGTGCGAATTCGACGGGTTTGGGGTCCTGGTTCGATCGCTACAGGCGACGAGAGGGGTGGTGACAGGTATGGTTGGAAAGAGGAGGTGAAGGGCTTCGACGTGGTATGAAGAATGGGTTCTAATTCGCGAGGAGGAGGGAGAAAAAGGAGGAGGAAATTTCGAGCTGAAAATAGGGGGCGGCGGCTACACTTGAACGATGAACATTGATTTGGATATTAGGGTTTTAAAATCCTATTTTTATAATGTTTTAAGGGTAATTTTACATTTAAATCCAAATCTTTCAAACTACGCCAAATTCAGTCCAACTGAAGCCCACCGTACCTAATAGACCCTGTTCCGGATCCAACGGGCTAGGTCCCGTCAGCCCAAGAGTTCGTCTCGACCCCCGTTTCTCAGTTTTAAATATAATTTATTTATTTTTAAATTCAACCGTCTATAAAAATTCACCGGGCCACATACGGACTCGGAAAAATCCAGAAAAAATATATTTGTCTTTGTTATGACGATACGGTCCTAACAAAATTAATTTCGTCGAATTCTGAGACTGTTTGAAAAATGGTCATTTTTAGGTCGATTAAATTTAACTGTAATTGAATAAAACACAGTTTCTCTCGCCACGCTCACATATTAACTTTAAAAATTCTGGAAAATTAAACTTAATAAAATATTGACATTCCGGTTCCAACAAAAGTGGTTTCGTCGAAAACCGAACTAAACAGAGTTAAATTTTTATGGGTCGTCCCCGTTCTGCTTTAAAATGAATTATATAGTTTAAATTAAAGTTTAAAATTAAAATTCCAAACTCTTTATATAATTAAATAAATTTATTTGTTTTATTTTTGATTAAAAATAATTTTTTTAGCCATTATTATTTAAAATAAATTAATTTAAATATTAAATTTCCTTTAAAATTTCTAAATTAAAAATTTTAAATTGGCCCCAAAATTCCGGGTTGTTACAATCGCCCCCACTTAAAATCTTTTCGTCCTCGAAAAGAAACTAAGCTAAAAGTTGTTTAATTATCTAACCAAATTTTAATTTTACTTTTATTAATTTCATTTGTTGGCTAGCTTATCAAATATATATATGCTTTTATATATTTAAAAAAAATCATATTTTCTGATTATATATATAATCAAAATGCGTTAATTATAAACTAAACACTCTGAACTCATTCTAGGGCATTACTAACCCCATCTCTAATGAGTTTTCTCATTCTAGGATACTGCTGATCCCATCTCTAATGAGTATTCTTATTGGATATTACAAATCCAATCTCTGATGAGTCTTTTGTTTAGTTCTAACGAGTTGTACCCCAAAGATTTGAGCTAACCTGGCTCTGATACCAACTGTAAAGACCCGAAAATTCCCGCTCTTTGAATCGACCATAAACCACACAGGTTTGACCCAAAGGTTGGAAATCTTCGAATACTTTAACTTTGGGAATACAATACATCAGAACAATGACAACAGACTTTTATTACATTACAATAATGTTACATCAGAGTAAAGAATATTAGAGTACAAAGAATAAAATTACAGCGGAAGATTAAATTACAACAGATTAAATACATTAAACAGCGGAAGAGTTCTATGCTCTGGACACAGCTTTAGGCTTCGATCCAGAATCCTGCTAAAGAGATAGATATCTGCAAAAAGCTACTCGACTGCCCGTGTGGAAAAGAGGGCACCCGAGTTTGCAAAGTAAAACAAACTACGAGTCAGTCATGGGACTGGTGTGAGAATTCTAAACTAAATTAACTAATAAGACAAATCCAAGGACCACGCCAGTTTCGCGGAACGGGTTTACTCCTATGGATTTCCAGTGCATAAACTAAAGTAAATCGTTAAACAACGCAATGCTTTTTTTGGAAAAATGAAACCATTATCAGACCCAGGTCCCATCACACAATGCAACGCACACCAGAGGATAGGATTTTACCTTATAATGGTCAAAAGATGCTTGATACGTATAAAACGGATTTGATACTATCAGTGTGTATATATTTTAAATAAAAGCATTTCAATCATAAGTATAAATCCTAGACGGCATGGTTACATATAGCATGTCGCCAATACTAGTTCTACAATCAAAACCGCAAGGTCGTATTGGAAGTTGGATTTCCATCATGAGTCGAGGCTAGGGGCAAGCTCCTCTCCGATTTCGAGACACTCTAGCAAATGCCTCAGGATCACACCTATGGGCAACCCTTGGAAGCGGTAGGGCCGGTCCCCGCCAATGGGCAGTGGATTAGTTATGCCTGAACACACGTTTCCCGGTCCCTATGGACCTATAGTATGACCACCAACGGCCTATAAAACACGAGGTACCTCAAAATCCATCATCCACATAAGTAAAATGTCAGCGCTGGTAGGTCCCTCACACAACTCTAGCTAGAAAGAAACGTGTGCACTCCCTACGGTCCGTATCCCATTTTTGACTCATACCGGGGTGTGAGGTTCGCGAAGTCACGTTATACACAAAGCTACGCCTAAACAGGTCGTGCTTTGATCATCAACCACAAGGCCTGCTTTTCAACAAAACCTTGATCAATGCATCTTGGCATGCCATGTTGTCAGTCCATACCATACCATTGATTTCTACCAATATATATCCTCTAAGCTCGTACGTCTCAGAGAAGGGTGTTAACCACCAAACAGATATATATTGACAGAGATCAACGAATGTAGTATAAAGGACTACACCGTCAGAAATACATTCCATTTATAAACTTATGCTCTGGGTCTGAACGAAAGTCTAACCCGTACAAATCAACACTACGTCCGAACGGCCACCACTGAACCCCTTTCAAGGTAGCTACTCCTCTCATGGGTCTCAGTAGCAACACATCCATCCGATGTGAAGATCGACGGTCTTCAATCACCGTCTTTAAATCTTCGACTTAGAACGTCGTATAAATCATTTGAAATGAGATTGAACTCGGTCTTTTCAAATGATTCTCGCATATATATATATATATATATATATATATATATATATATATATATATAATTTGAAAACATTTCATATCGTTATTAAAATTTGATAACGACCTATCGCTATTTTTATTTATATATAAAAATAGCTTAAATTAATTTAACGACGCTTCGGGTCAATGGGCGACCCTGGCGCTGTTTTCAACCAATCTTGATTTAAACATATCTTGAAATCTAACCGTTGGATTTTGACAAAGTCTATATCGTTGGAAAGATCTTCCCAAAGAGGTCCTAACGGTTCCAGTTTTGGGAAAATCTGACGGTGGGATCTTTCAGTATAACCGTTTAAAGTTACGATCGTCGATACGCGAGCTGCCGCACGCGTATCGTTAAGTTTATAATTTATATTTAAATATAAATAAATATAAATCGTTTGGCGACTTCATATATAAAATTTCAATTAAAAATACAATTTTTAATCTAATCTTTTATTTACACTAAGGGTAAATAAATTATGCTTTTTCTATATTTTGATTTATTTACCTAAATGTAAATAAATTGTATTCTTTCTATATTTTTAATTTATTTACACTAAATGTAAATAAATTATATTCTTTTTCTTATCCTATTTACTTACCTAAATGTAAATAAATATATTCTTATCCTTTTCTTATTTATTTACCTAAATGTAAATAAATGTTTTACTTTTACTTTTGCTATATTTATTTACATTAATTGTAAATAAATGTATCTAATTTCTTATTCATATTTATTTACACTATTTGTAAATAAATAGTTTCAATTTCTTTTACAAATCCTATTTACATATTAAATGTAAATAATTGTATTTCTTTAATTCGTTTCTAATATTCCCTTTTCAACATAAAAAGGATATCTTATGTTAATCCTTTTCTAACCTTTCTTTTTATTATTTACATAAGAAAATGTAAATAATTACCATTTACAAATTGGTTCTTTTTATTTACATAAGAAAATGTAAATAAATCGTATTCATATAATTATTCTTTTAATTCTTTTTATTCTTAATTACATAAAATGTAACTTTCTTCCTTATAATCTTAATTACATAAAAACGTAATTTTAATTCTTATAATCTTAATATAAATGTAATTTTCTTTATAGTGTAAAACATATTCTTTAATTACATATAAAAATGTAATTTATTTAATCTCTTATTTATCTAATGTAAATATATATGTATTCCTTTGTCTTTGTTTTATTTATTTACACTAAATATTTTGAAGTAATTTACATATAAAAATTGTAAATTTAGAAAATTAATATATATGCTTTAACCTCTCACATTGGATAGGTATTGTTGTGATTACTGGACAGCCGGGCGGGTCCGGGCAGGTTTACATCACAACTCAATCCAACCTCGGCTTAAGCATTCTTTGTTCTTATTTATTTACCTAAATGTAAATAAATGTTTTAATTTTCTTTTTGTAATTATTTTATCCTAAAAATGCTATTTTCCTTTATCCTAACATTTTATTACTAAAATGTTATTTTACTTTATCTTAACATTTTATTACTAAAATGTTATTTACTTTATCACAAATTAACAAAGATGCCCTTGTCTAATTCTCTTTTAATATACAAAATATATACTTTTGTCTGATTCTCTTTTAATATACAAAATATACTTTTGTCTAATTCTCTTCTTTAATGTACAAAATGTGGTAATTTTGTTTAACTCTTCTAATGTAAACAAAATGAAAAATTTGTCTAACTCCTTTAATATAAACAAAAATGTTTACTTCTAACTCATTCTTTTAAATGTATAAAAATATATATTTCCAATTCCTAACTTTTAAATGTTTAAGAATATACATTTCATTTCATAACTTTTTAATGTATAAAATATACATTTTCATTTCTTTCTTCTTTAATGTGATCAATACTTATAATTTTGGCTAATTCTCTTAATGTAAACAAAATGTTGATTTTGTCTAATCCCTTTTTATCGTAATCAAAATGATGATTTTGTCTATTCTTTTCTAATGTTAACAAAATAATGATTTTGTCTATTCTTTTCTAATGTTAACAAAATAACGATTTTGTCTATTCTTTTCTAATGTTAACAAAATAATGATTTTGTTCATTCTTTTATAATGTTAACAAAATAATGATTTTCGTTCATTCTATTGCTAATGTAACTTTCTGACAAAAGTGACAATTTATTTCTAATGTAACTTTTCAATTCCTATTTTGTTTGCATCTAGAATTGCAACCAAATGCACCTATTCCTTTTAATGTTTATTTGCAACGGAGGAAGCAAATAACAGAACATTTTTATTCAATGTATATTCGCATTGGAGAATGCAAATAAATGTAAAACTTACATTTCTGTAACGACCCGCATTTTACGCATCGGAGGATCGTAGAATATTTATTTTTTCTTCATGCTAAGTCGTATGGTCATGTAGAGTTGGGAAACAACTATTGGGGTAATTTACCATGTTCATAATTTTTGCCGATTTTTAAATGACTGTTTTGCCCCTAGATGAGTTTGTTTTGGCAATAACTTTTGATTGGAAAAGAATTTTGACCTGAAACCACTTTCATTGGCTTCGAATGATGGTTTACCTTTCCGTAGAGTGGTCACATGTGGAAAACAGACTTACCGTTTGGGCTGTAGGGCTGAATTAAGTTTCAGAAGTAGAAAAACTGCATAATTGGGCCAAACCGGGTGACTAGCCACTAGGCCCAATGGGGGATTTCGGGATTGGGCCTATATAAGTGCTGATTAGGGTTAGAAAACATCCTTTTAGTCATTTTTCCAGCCACCACTTCATTTATTAGAACCCTATTAATGGCCTCCAACCTCTAAATCACTCCAAATCACTCACAACTTGAAGAAAAGAGATTAGCAACAACAAATCAAGGCAAATCAACATCAAATAGAGATTAGAGCTGCTGTTATACCTCGGGATCCACATCAAATCAGATATTTATTTCAGATCTTGTTTTATTTGTGGCTAAGGTGAGTGATTAGCTTGCTTTTTGCACTAATTATGGTTATTTGGGGTGATTAGTGCTAATTAGTGTTTTTAAACGAAAATAAATTCTGGAAAAATGTTCATAAATTCCTAAATAATGTTTTAGACCTCTGATATGAATTGGGGATAATTTGGGCGAGTTTTACTAATTATATCCTTAACCATGATTAAGAGGGATTAAGGGGAAAATGGGGTTTTGGCTATGTTTGATCCATTTTAACCTCTCATATTGATGTTTTGGTGTCTGAGGTCACTTGTATGTGTTGCTATGACTCTTTGGTATGCTTTGTGATTGATTACAATAGTTAGTTTGGTAGAAAACGCCGTCGAGAGGCGTATAAACAGTCGCTGGAAAGTTGCAGGAATTTATACAGGGATCGGTTCGCCCCCCATGTGTCACGAACCGTCACGGGCTGGGCGTCACGAGCCGAATGGCGTCACGCGATCCGCCCACCTTCCACGAACCCCGCCACGTGCCAAAGTCTGGGCCGCAACGTGAAGACTACGATCCAACCTAGGGATGAAGCCACGAGCCGATCCGAATGGGAGAAGGAACTCGACTCGATCCCAATGAGTTTCCACGATCCGAGAACCACGCCACGAACCGAAGGGCGTTACGAACCGAAGGGCATCACGATCCGCGAACCGCGTCACGAGTTGGAGGTCACGTGCGATCCGAACCGTCACGTGAAGAAGGGCAATCCTCGATCCGGAGCAGATGAAGACCGATCCGATGATGATGATCCATAACCCGAGATGCAAAGGTAGTCCAAGGGGAAGTTCGAGCTCAGGATCCAGGTAGGAACCAACGAGTTCACTTCATGATTGGACTTTGCTGCGGGACGTGTGCAAAGGAGTTATCGATATCCATAACTTTGATTCACCATTAAAGAGAAGGGGTATGTAGACCAACCAGAGCCAGGGAAGTGTGGACTGAGTTGACCCTTTTGACCTAGAGCCAGGGATGTGTGGACTAGGTAGGGTTATTGACTATAGACCAGGGAAGTTTGGTCATAGCAATAGTCGTTCGGGGGTACCGGCATGACCCAAATAGATGTGGTGAACAAAGTAGTGAATATCGTATGCTTTATGCACTGAGTGAGAGATGTGAGGATGGTTGCTATGATTTGATTGTTTGACATGCACACCCCCACCCCCGTATGTTTACACACCATGTGTTAGTGGCATCCTTGAGTACTGTACAGTATGTGGTACTAACTCTTTGGTTGCAGGTCCAGGTTCAGGTATGATTTAGTATACCTGTTATTATTCTGTTTATGCTTGCTACCACTCATACCAGACTGATGTCTGACCCAGAGTTTTATGTTTCTTCTTATTACTCTGGGTGCTCACACGAGCAGACTAGAGACAGGGACAGCTGGTAGTGCGCGAGTAGATGGACTGAAGACGAGCAGGAGGCTCCACGTATGCTATATAGTTATTCTCCCTGTGTCGTGATCGATATCTACTCTGGGCATTAGTAGCATACCTATTTTGTTTATCTTAGAGACAGTATTTTGAAGTTGTAATAAGCTGTATTTGATTTTCCGCTACTCTGATGATGTTAGTTCAAGTTTTCAGCTTATGCACTGTCTCGCCTGTTTATGTCAAGTATGTTATTATTATATTTTATTCCATGCGCTGTGAGACATATTACAGGTTTGTTATTTGGTTCATCTTCTTTCTTTCCTTTCTTTGGCGACCGTTCCGTGATAACTGGACATGTGTACAGCGCACAATTGGAGTAAATGTCGGTTGGTGCGGGGCGGGCCGTCACATTTGGTCTCAGAGCTCTAGGTTGCGTAAGTCACCTAGGGAAAGACACTAGGGAGAGATAGTACGTATATGAGAGCGCGTATTTGTGATTATTTTGGTTTCCAAAATCTATATCTATATATATAGTATTAGTATGGTTAAGAGTAAAGTCGCATTGCACTGCATTGGCACCACTATGGAGATGGTTAATCGTTTTCTCTTTAACAGATTTGACGATGAGCCGTGGAAGAGGTGCTGGTAGAGGGGCCAATAATGGGAATCCCCCTGACATGAGGGCTATGTTTACCAACCTCATGAGAGAGATGCTTGTGGATATTCAGAGGGAGGCCCCTAATGTTGCCAATGCTGGTGGTGTAGCGGTGCAAGCGCCTAGGGTCGATTTCGCCAAGCTGAGTAAGGATTACACTAATCTTGGTGGAAAGCCGTTTCACGGAACAGAGTCGGCCACGGATGTCCAGGATTGGTTGGATAGCTGTGATCGTATCTTTGACGACTTGGGTATCGAGGATGCGATGAAGAGAAGGCTAGCGTCTCGTCAACTGCAAGGGCGAGCGATGAATTGGTGGAATGCTATTAGGGCAACCACCCCAGAAGATCAAGTTACTTTGGATCAGTTTAAAGCTCGCTTTAGCGACAAGTACATCCCAGCTGCTCAGAAGTCTGAATTGTTCAGAAAGTTCTTGGAGCTCAAGCAGAATGGAAGGGCAGTATCGAATTACGTAGCTGAGTTCGACACTTTGTCGAAGTATGGGTTATCTCTTATCGATACTCCTGAAAAGAAGAATGAGAAGTTCATCACTGATTTGGATGAATACTTAGGAGAGAGGCTGATTAACCACATCGATGAGACGTTTGAGTCGATTGTGGGGAAAGCTTTGAGGTCAGAGAGTCTTTACCCTAAGCCGAAGACTGGGGTTGTTGCTGCATCTGTGGAAGGTCCAAAGCCGCAAGCAAGCGGTGGAGGCAAGAATAACTCCCAGAATAAGAGGAAGCAAAACCAAGCTAAGGATGGCCAGAAGAAAAGCAAAAAGGATGTTGAGTGCTACAACTGTGGAAAGAAGGGCCATTATGCAAAGGATTGTCGGTCCAAGCCAAAAGAAAACAAGTGCTTCAACTGTGGCCAAGCGGGACATTTCAAGGACAAGTGTCCGCAACCTTTGAAGGAGAATCAGATTGTGAAAGCATATGCCATCAATGTTGTTCCCTCTTCGTCGAATGCCCCAACTGCGGCGGAGAAAGGGAAGGGAGTCGTCATTCAAGGTATGCTTTCCATTTATGATCTTCCTGTTAGAGTTTTGTTCGATACCGGAGCTTCCCATTCCTTCATATCTAGTGACCTGGTAGATAGGTTGGGATTGGAACCCGAGTTTGTCGATAGACCATTAGCTGTGACGAACCCGATTGGTGGTTCAACAAACCTCAGTATGATCTGTCGAAATGTGGTCTTATCGAGTCATGGGTGTTTGTTTGTTTGTGATTGCTTTGTTTTGGGCTTTACTGGGTATGGCATCATATTGGGAGTCGATTGGCTCCAAAGATACGGGGTGGTGGTAGACTGTGAGGGCTTTTTGGTGACAGTTAGAGCGGATGATGGGCGGAGGGTAGTGTTTGGTAGTCTACCTAGTGATGGGGTAATGGCTAGTTTTGTAAATTCCCTCGACATCCCGCATGATGAGTTGTCAGTTGTGCCCGTTGTTGGCCAGTACCCGGACATCTTCGAGGAAGTGATCGGACTTCCACCACACCGAGAGATTGAGTTCCGTATTGATTTAGTAAAAGATGCCAGACCTATAGTGATGCCACTTCGTCGTATGGCGCCACGAGAACAGCGAGAGCTCGAGGTGCAAGTAAGTGATCTTCTGAAGAAGGGATTTATAAGAAGAAGTGTTTCCGAGTGGGGAGCACCAGTTGTGTTTGCCACTAAGGCAGATGGTTCCCTTCGTTTTTGTGTGGATTATCGCGAGTTGAATAAAATGACGAGAAAGAATAAGTATCCTCTTCCAAGGATAGATGATTTGTTTGATCAGCTGGAAGGAGCAAGAGTGTTCTCCCAGTTGGACCTCGCGACAGGATTTCATCAACTTCGAGTATCAGCAGATAGTATAGCTAAAACGGCATTTAGGACGCCGTCTGGATTTTATGAGTGGTTGGTCATGGCGTTTGGGTTGACCAATGCACCAGCATACTTCGTAGATCTTATGAATAGGGTATTCAGAGATCAACTGAACAAGTTTGTTCTTGTGTTCGTGGACGATATTCTGGTTTACTCAAGGACAGAGGAAGAACACAAGGTACACCTGAGGATAGTATTGGAGGTGTTGAGAAAACACCAATTGAAAGCGAAGTTTTCTAAGTGTCACTTCTGGAGGAGGGAAGTGAGATTCTTGGGCCATGTTGTTACAGAAAATGGTATTGCCATGGACCCTGCAAAGGTGGCTACGGTACAGGATTGGTCTACGCCTAAGAATGCAACAGACGTAAGGAGTTTCTTGGGATTAGCTGGATATTATCGAAAGTTTATCCAAGACTTCTCCAAAACAGCGGCACCGTTGACTCAGTTGATTAAGAAGAATCAAGCCTTCGTCTGGGACGGAGTGTGTGAAAATGCATTCAAGAGTCTAAAGGAAAAGTTGACGCGTGCGCCAGTGTTAGTCATTCCAAAAGGGAATGAAGAGATGACGGTATACACAGATGCCTGTGGTACCGGGTTAGGTGCAGTATTGATGCAAGGAGGTAGGGTAGTAGCGTATGCTAGTCGGCAACTAAAGCCGCATGAGAAAAGGTATCCTATCCATGATTTGGAATTAGCGGCGATCGTATTTTCTCTAAAGATGTGGAGACATTATCTCTTGGGGGAAAGATTCGAGTTGTTTACCGATCATAAATCGTTAAAGTATCTTTTCTCTCAGAAGGATCTGAATCTTCGTCAGCAAAGATGGTTAGAGTTTTTGGCTTCTTATGATTTTGATATCGCATACACACCAGGGAAGGGTAATGTGGTAGCTGATGCCTTGAGTAGGAGACATGCTAGCCTAAGGGCTATGTTTCTTGAATGGAAGCAACTAGAATATATCGCGGGATATGATTTCAGACCCAAGTGCGAATTGGATCCAGAGATGTTAGCTAGTTTGACGATCAGACCCACTTTGATTGAGCGGATTGGTTCCAATCAGAGGAACGATCCTAACCTATTGGAAATCATTTCCAAGCTAGAGATGGGAAATGAAGTAGATACGAACTTGTATGGGCTTGATCGAGAAGGATGGCTCCGAAAGAATGGAAGACTAGTAGTACCCAATGTTAATGGCTTGAGGGATGAAGTGATTAGAGAATGTCATCACTCAAAACTAACTATACATCCCGGTGGTAACAAGATGTATCGAGACATGAAGCAGACTTACCACTGGGAAGGGATGAAAAGAGACATTGGGAAGTTTATATCCAAGTGCATGAATTGCCAGCTAGTTAAAGCCGAGCAAAAGAAGCCTAGTGGATTTTTACAACCATTAGAAATTCCCGAATGGAAATGGGAACAAGTATCAATGGATTTCATTGATGGTTTGCCAAGGACTAGATCGGGACATGATAGCATTTGGGTAATTGTGGATCGACTGACCAAGAGCGTAAGATTTATACCAGTTAAGTCGAACAGAACTGCAGCTAAGTTAGCAGAACTATATATGAAATGGGTGGTGAGATTTCATGGAGTACCCAAGGGCATTGTGAGTGACCGAGATCCGTTGTTTACTAGTGGATTTTGGAAGAGCTTACAAGAGGCTTTAGGATCAGAATTACATCTCAGTACCGCGTATCATCCTCAAACCGATGGTCCGACAGAAAGGGTGAATCGAATATTGAAAGATCTCTTGAGGGCTTGTATATTGGATTTTGGTGGAGCATGGGATGACCATTTGCATCTAGTGGAGTTTGCATATAATAATAGTTACCAGTCCAGTATCGGTATGGCTCCATATGAAGCTTTGTACGGAAGACCATGCAACTCACCATCATGTTGGATAGAGACCGGTGAGAAGTTTGTACTTGGACCAGATGTAATGAGAGAGACTTCAGATAAGATTAAGATTATTCAACAACGAATGAAGGCTGCTCAAGATAGGCAAAAGAGTTATGTTGATAAGAGGAGAAGAGACTTGAAGTTCTCCGTCGGTGACTTGGTGTTTGTCAAAATTTCCCCGTTGAAGAGCGTGATTCGATTTGGCAGGAGAGGCAAGTTAGCACCAAGATTTGTGGGTCCTTTCCAAGTTCTCGAGGAAGTTGGGAATTTGGCGTATAGAGTTGACTTACCAGAGAAGATGGCGGGAGTTCACAACGTATTTCATGTTTCCCAGCTGAGAAAGTTCGTACACAACCCAGATACGACTATTTCACCGGATCAGTTAGAGGACTTCGAAGTAGAACCCGAGGCGGTTGGTAGCCGCAAGCCGATTCGTATTGTTGGGAATGATACGAAGCAACTTCGAAGGAAGGCGGTGAAGCTAGTCAAGGTTCAGTGGGGCGAGAACGAGAATGAGTGTACTTGGGAGACAGAGGAGAGCATTAGGAAGGCGCATCCAGAACTCTTTGCCTGGTAAGATTTTTCTTTACGATTTAGTTATTCCGCATGCTAGGATAGACTTGTTTTGCTTGTTTTGCATGATTGATTGTTGTCTTATGGCTGATAGGCATGCAGGACCCTTTGTATGTTTTGATTAGGGAATTTCGGGGACGAAATTTCTTAAGGGGGGAAGAATGTAACGACCCGCATTCTACGCATCGGAGGATCGTAGAATATTTATTTTTTCTTCATGCTAAGTCGTATGGTCATGTAGAGTTGGGAAACAACTATTGGGGTAATTTACCATGTTCATAATTTTTGCCGATTTTTAAATGACTGTTTTGCCCCTAGCTGAGTTTGTTTTGGCCATAACTTTTGATTGGAAAAGAATTTTGACCTGAAACCACTTCCATTGGCTTCGAATGATGGTTTACCTTTCCGTAGAGTGGTCACATGTGGAAAACGGACTTACCGTTTGGGCTGCAGGGCTGAATTAAGTTTCAGAAGTAGAAAAACTGCATAATTGGGCCAAACCGGGTGACTAGCCACTAGGCCCAATGGGGGATTTCGGGATTGGGGCTATATAAGGGCTGATTAGGGTTAGAAAACATCCTTTTAGTCATTTTTCCAGCCACCACTTCATTTCTTAGAACCCAATTAATGGCCTCCAACCTCTAAATCACTCCAAATCACTCACAACTTGAAGAAAAGAGATTAGCAACAACAAATCAAGGCAAATCAACATCAAATAGAGATTAGAGCTGCTGTTATACCTCGGGATCCGCATCAAATCAGAGATTTATTTCAGATCTTGTTTTATTTGTGGCTAAGGTGAGTGATTAGCTTGCTTTTTGCACTAATTATGGTTATTTGGGGTGATTAGAGCTAATTAGTGTTTTTAAACGAAAATAAATTCTGGAAAAATGTTCATAAATTCCTAAATAATGTTTTAGACCTCTGGTATGAATTGGGGATAATTTGGGCGAGTTTTACTAATTATATCCTTAACCATGATTAAGAGGGATTAAGGGGAAAATGGGGTTTTGGCTATGTTTGATCCATTTTAACCTCTCATATTGATGTTTTGGTGTGTGAGGTCACTTGTATGTGTTGCTATGACTCTTTGGTATGCTTTGTGATTGATTACAATAGTTAGTTTGGTAGAAAACGCCTTCGAGAGGCGTATAAACAGTCGCTGGAAAGTTGCAGGAATTTATACAGGGATCGGTTCGCCCCCCATGTGTCACGAACCGTCACGGGCTGGGCGTCACGAGCCGAATGGCGTCACGCGATCCACCCACCTTCCACGAACCCCGCCACGTGCCAAAGTCTGGGCCGCAACGTGAAGACTACGATCCAACCTAGGGATGAAGCCACGAGCCGATCCGAATGGGAGAAGGAACTCGACTTGATCCCAATGAGTTTCCACGATCCGAGAACCACGCCACGAACCGAAGGGCGTTACGAACCGAAGGGCGTCACGATCCGCGAACCGCGTCACGAGCTGGAGGTCACGTACGATCCGAACCGTCACGTGAAGAAGGGCAATCCTCGATGCGGAGCAGATGAAGACCGATCCGATGATGATGATCCATAACCCGAGATGCAAAGGTAGTCCAAGGGGAAGTTCGAGCTCAGGATCCAGGTAGGAACCAACGAGTTCACTTCATGATTGGACTTTGCTGCGGGACGTGTGCAAAGGAGTTATCGATATCCATAACTTTGATTCACCATTGAAGAGAAGGGGTATGTAGACCAACCAGAGCCAGGGAAGTGTGGACTGAGTTGACCCTTTTGACCTAGAGCCAGGGATGTGTGGACTAGGTAGGGTTATTGACTATAGACCAGGGAAGTTTGGTCATAGCAATAGTCGTTCGGGGGTACCGGCATGACCCAAATAGATGTGGTGAACAAAGTAGTGAATATCATATGCTTTAAGCACTGAGTGAGAGATGTGAGGATGGTTGCTATGATTTGATTGTTTGACATGCACACCCCCACCCCCGTATGTTTACACACCATGTGTTAGTGGCATCCTTGAGTACTGTACAGTATGTGGTACTAACTCTTTGGTTGCAGGTCCAGGTTCAGGTATGATTTAGTATACCTGTTATTATTCTATTTATGCTTGCTACCACTCATACCAGACTGATGTCTGACCCAGAGTTTTATGTTTCTTCTTATTACTCTGGGTGCTCACACGAGCAGACTAGAGACAGGGACAGCTGGTAGTGCGCGAGTAGATGGACTGAAGACGAGCAGGAGGCTCCACGTATGCTATATAGTTATTCTCCCTGTGTCGTTATCGGTATCTACTCTGGGCATTAGTAGCATACCTATTTTGTTTATCTTAGAGACAGTATTTTGAAGTTGTAATAAGCTGTATTTGATTTTCCGCTACTCTGATGATGTTAGTTCAAGTTTTCAGCTTATGCACTGTCTCGCCTGTTTATGTCAAGTATGTTATTATTATATTTTATTCCATGCGCTGTGAGACATATTACAGGTTTGTTATTTGGTTCATCTTCTTTCTTTCCTTTCTTTGGCGACCGTTCCGTGCTAACTGGACATGTGTACAGCGCACAATTGGAGTAAATGTCGGTTGGTGCGGGGCGGGCCGTCACAATTTCTATGTTATATTTGCATTTGGTGAATGCAAATAAAGGAACCACATTTAATTTCAATGCATATTTACATTGGTGAGTGTAAATAAAAGAATGAATTTTAATTCCACTGTACATATGCATTAGAGAATGCAAATAAGAAACAATTTCTATTCTTAATGTATATTTGCACCAATGAATGCAAATAAAGAATAAACCTCAACTACAATGTATATTTACATTTGTGAATGTAACTAAAGAAATAAACTTTAATTTCAACATATATTTGTATTGGTGGATACAAATAAAAGAGTAATTTTTATTTTCAATATATATATATATATATTTGTATTAAAACACAAATCAAAAGAAAGACTTTATTTTCTAACTATATATTTGTGTTAAAGAACAAAAATAAAAGATCCTTTTATTTTGTAAGACAAAAATAAAGAGAAGAACTTGTTACTTATTTTGTAAACAAAAATAAAGATAAAATCTTACATTTTATTATGTAAACAAAGTAAAGGATAAAGCTTGCTTTTATGTAAACAAAAATAAAAACTTGTATTTATTTATGTAAACAAAAATAAAAGATTAAAACTTTATTATATTGGTAAGTCTAAAACAAAGATTAAAACTTTGTTTATCCTTTAATTAAAATGTAAAAGATCTAAACTTTCTTTATTTTATAAACCAAAATAAAGATTCCAACTTTTTATTTCTTTTGCAAATCGAAATAAAGATTAAAGCTTGCATTTTATTTTATAAATAAAAATAAATATTAAACTTGCATTTTTATTGAATAAACAAAATAAAGGTAAAAATGTCTTTTATTTGTAAACAAAATCAAAGATTTAAGTTGGCATTTTATTTTGTAAACAAAATAAAGATTAAAATTTGCTTCTTATTTTGTAAAAAAAAATAAACGTAAAAATTGGTGGTTTATTTCGTAAACAAAATAAAGGTAAACTTTGTCTTTTATTTTCAATTAATGTTTAACAAAAATCAATTCTTTTATTGGCAAATAATATATAATCTTTTCAAATAATAAATAAAAAGTTATTTTTAATATGCCTTTAAATCAACAAATGAAATGTTAATTAGATGTGTTTTCGCTTTGAACTTTCTATTTGCAAAGTAAATACAACTAAAATTAAATCAACCAAATTCTTACTTTTTAACGAAACAATAAATTGTTCAACAAAAAGTAAATCTCCTCATTTGCCTTTTTATTAACAAATAAATTGTTAATAAAATTAAAACAAAATAAATCCTTGTCGTATCAACTCGGGATTTTAATTGGGTTAAAAATAATCCTAATTTAATCCAATTAATATTTATGTCATATCAACACGATGATTTTTAACAGATTCATACAGATATAAATTTACAAACACAGATTTATACAATAACATGCAGTACAATTCATCAGAATACAAACAGAACAATCAACCCAATACATCACAACACAGATCACACAGATAATTATTTAATGAAATAAAATGATTAATTAAATAAATTAAATTGTGAAAATCAGAAATTCTCACTGTCGTTTGCGATTTAGTCCAAATTTTCAACAGTCCAGAATGGTTCCGTTTCAGTCCAGCAATGTAGATCTGGTCTTTATGATTTCAACGCTTCCGAAATCGTCAGATTCTGAGTTGGTATGGTCGAGTTACGATTAAAACAAGATTAAAACAAATTTAAATTAATTAATAATTAAATTGGGAAAATACCCTTCTTCCTAATTCAGAAAACAAAGGCCGTTAGTTCTCCTAATTGCTCAAAACTTTGGTTCCACTTTGCAGGTGATTGGATGGTCGAGAGGAGGCGTCGTTCGGTGGAGGGGGAGCGTCCAGGAGAGGCGCACGTGCGCTGGCGAAGGGGGGCAACTCGGTGGGGGCCAGGTGGCATGGGGAAGGGTGCGAATTCGACGGGTTTGGGGTCCTGGTTCGATCGCTACAGGCGACGAGAGGGGTGGTGACAGGTATGGTTGGAAAGAGGAGGTGAAGGGCTTCGACGTGGTATGAAGAATGGGTTCTAATTCGCGAGGAGGAGGGAGAAAAAGGAGGATGAAATTTCGAGCTGAAAATAGGGGGCGGCGGCTACACTTGAACGATGAACAGTGATTTGGATATTAGGGTTTTAAAATCCTATTTTTATAATGTTTTAAGGGTAATTTTACATTTAAATCCAAATCTTTCAAACTACGCCAAATTCAGTCCAACTGAAGCCCACCCTACCAAATAGACCCTATTCCAGATCCAACGGGCTAGGTCTTCGTCAGCCCAAGAGTTCGTCTCGACCCCCGTTTCTCAGTTTTAAATATAATTTATTTATTTTTAAATTCAACCGTCTATAAAAATTCACCGGGGCCATATACGGACTCGGAAAAATCCAGAAAAAATATATTTGTCTTTGTTATGACGATACGGTCCTAACAAATTTAATTTCGACGAATTCTGAGACTGTTTGAAAAATGGCCATTTTTAGGTCGATTAAATTTAACTGTAATTGAATAAAACATAGTTTCTCTCGCCACGCTCACATATTAGCTTTAAAAATTCTGGAAAATTAAAATTAACAAAATATTGACATTCCGGTTCCAACAAAAGTGGTTTCGTCGAAAACGGAACTAAACAGAGTTAAATTTTTATGGGTCGTCCCCGTTCTGCTTTAAAATGAATTATATAGTTTAAATTAAAGTTTAAAATTAAAATTCCAAACTCCTTATATAATTAAATAAATTTATTTGTTTTATTTTTGATTAAAAATAATTTTTTTAGCCATTATTATTTAAAATAAATTAATTTAAATATTAAATTTCCTTTAAAATTTCTAAATTAAAAATTTTAAACTGGCCCCAAAATTCCGGGTTGTTACATTAATCGATGTTAGTTTCATCGAAAGGAGTTATCGATGTTAGTTTCATCGAAAGGAGTTAATCGATGTTAGTTTCATCGAAAGGAGTTATCGATGTTAGTTTCATCGAAAGGAGTTATCGATGTAAGTTTCATCGAAAGGAGTTAATCGTTTTTAGTTTCATCGAAAGGAGTTAATCGTTTTTAGTTTAATCGAAAGGAGTGATCAAATATAGTGTATTCGAAAAGAAGGAGTTAATCGAATATAGGTTATTCGAAGAAAGAGAGAATCAAATAGAGATTACTCAAAAGGAAGTTATACATTGAATTCGATTATATCGAATTCGGGAAAGTATTATTTACTTTCCAGTCTTTAAATCAAGATTTATGTATTTATAAATAAATAAACGTTAGGTTAATTATTCGAATTAAGGAATAAAAGTTATAATCAAAGTTAGATAATTCGAAAGTAGGGATTATAACGTTATCATTATAACCAATGTTTTCATTATAGAAGTGGATTCGTAAATAGAATCCGAGAGTTACGTAAAGAAGTTGTTAAAGGATATAAAAGATTTCGAAGTTATAACGTTGTTCAGTTAAGGTCTGAGAGGTAATTATACCCCAACTTGATTGGCTTCCTACTTAACAAAGAAATGGTAAGGTTTGATCGTAAAGGAGTTTTGGAACGGTTTTCCCAAGTAAGAATCAGAAATGTTTTCTGATAATGAAAAATAAGAATTTAGAATATAGGGAAACATGAGTTAAGTAAATTAATGATCTAAAGAGATAAATGATGATTGATCGATATGATTTCCATTTGGAAATAATATCGTTGTTTGCACACTTGTTTTTCTTTGATAGTTAACTCACCGACTATCGAAGTTTATACCATTTTAACGTTGTTAATATGGAGAGACCGGTTGGATTATTATCCAAAGAACCATTCTGTATTGGCATAAGCGTTGTGAGTCATATATGCCAAAGATAATTGAAGACGGAGTAAAATGCAAGGGCTATTGTATAAGTCTTAGATAACAGTGCCTAAGATGGATGTACGGAATAGTACCTTCAGTTTGTCCAGTCCCAGGACAACTTGTATGGGCGAAGGTCTGACAGAGTATATCCAATGGATCGCGTAAGTTGATCTGTTCAAACGTATTCACGTTTGGTGGCGGAGGAATTCGTTTCTCTTAGCTGTATACCCGTGTTATTTTTGGATAAGTCAATTTGTGATTAAGCGGGTATGACGATGTGATATTCTAAGTGTATGGATGAATGTCTGACAGAGTATTCCTAGAGAGGTCACGTACGTTGATTTCTTCAACCATACCAAGAGCGGAAGCGGAGAAGGAAACTTCTTTTAACTGACACGTAATGTATGGTTGTAGACGTCAAATTAGTGATTTTGATGGATCTGGCAATGTGGCATTCGAAGTGAATCTGATGTGATGATGAAGCGTAACCTCAAGCCTCATCAATCGGTAAATGACAGAAATCGGGCAGGCAGCATGGCTATGTAGGTCGCACCTATTAGGGTGTATAATCACCTGATCTACAGTTTCATTTACTTCTAAAAAATCTATTGTTGATGCTGTCCCTTATCGGGAAACGGTTGCAGATCCTAACCGTTGGTGATATACATTCGATACACTCAGAGAAATGAGTGGTCGGTCATGTGTGGCCGGGTTGCAAGATGTTCTTGTTGAACCCAGTGTATTCCTCTCTAGAGGTACATCAGCAGAAGGTGGTTCCATACCTTGTCATAGTAGGAAACCCATTATCCAATACGTGCTTGCGATTTTGATTGTATACTATGTATGTGGAACGTGAGATGAAAGCGTTCGGCTAGATTAATATCTATTTGTATTTAGACATTATTATAATATCACAATGATATTGCTTGTCAAAGTTGTTCAGATACTCATAAGGGAAAACCCGTTCCGTATTCACGGCGTGGTCTTATGAGATATCATATATCTGTTAAACCGTGTTAAACTATTTTACTCACACCAGTCCCATGACTGACCCGGAGTTTACTTTGTTGTTTTCCCTAAACTCTTGGGTGCCTAAATTTGTACGGGCAGTCAAGTAGTCGGGATTTATAGATATACTTGGAGAGCTTGGAGCAGGCGGCTTCAAGATCATATAGCTATAGTTATTTCCGCTGTGTTGTAAGTGTTGTACTCTGATAAGTGCTATTGTATATATAACTGTTATATTTCAAAGTTATGTTATATGCTATATGTTATTCGTTTCGCTGTGAGATTTGTGTTACTTTGATGATGTAAGTTCTTCTTTTCTTCTTCTATTCTAAGTTTCTATCTTATCTATTCTCACCCTCTAATTTCTTTTATTAATTACCGGGATTTTTCGATGTTTTGGTTATCTACATCGTGCTTATGTCGATAACCAAAGTCTCTCAAAATCCGAGTCGTTACACCCTTCATCATAGCCGCCTGTGCCGTCAACCTGGCCCATCTCGGTGGCGGCCTGCCCTCAGAAATTGGCCACGAACCGGAGGTCTTCGAGCCCAGATTCGCACGCCACGAGCAACGAGAAAACATCACCACCGTTGAACCGAACCATCTCGTAGTGTTCTTCCATTTCATCTTTGAGTGTTTAAGGGTTAGCTGAACGGATTTTGTGAAATCAGGGATTGAAATTGGAGCATTTTCGGCCATTGGAAAGAAGAACGGCGGCTGGCCATTTAGTTTAGGGTTTTGAAATGGTTTTGTTATTCCTTTTTATAATAAAATAATATTTATTGGACCCTTAAGGCCTGTTTAGCTACTAATTCCAATTCAGGTCCAACGACAGTCGTTCCTAGACAATAGCCCCTATTCTGAACCCATCTAGCTATGTCCCGCAAGCCCAAACGAACGTCTGTAGCCTGTTTTCTTTAATTTAAAAATAAAAACATTTATTTTTTTAATTTAACCGCATATATAAATTCACCGGGGCTACATATGAACTCAGAAAATTACAAAAAATATATATTTGGCTTTGTTATGACCATACGGTCCTAACTAAACTAATTTCGTCGAATTCTGAGACTGTTTGAAAAATGGCTATTTTTAAGTTGATTAAATTTTACTGAAATTGACAAAACACGTTTTCCTTTGCCACGCTCACATATTAATTCGAAAAATTCTAAAATTTGAAACCTAGCAATAGTTCGACACTCCGGTTCCAAAAAAAGTGGTTTCGTCGAAAACAGAGGTCGTTTGAAAAATGGCTATTTTCAGTGGCTTTAATATTATATAAAATTGAAAATTTTAAATTCTGACACATTTTCTATTAAAATTCTTAAAATAAAAATTTTAAATTGGCCCCAAAATTCCGGGTTATTACTATCGCCCCCACTTAAAATCTTTTCGTCCTCGAAAAGGAATGTAACAACCCGCAAAAGCCGGGTCAATTTAAAATTTTTATTTTAGAAATTTTAATGGATTTTAATATTTAAGATAATTTATTTTAAATAATAAAGACTAAAGATTTATTTTAAAACGAATAAATTTAATTTAATTATAAAAGGAGTTTGAAATGGCGCGGCAGTTCGAAAATTCGATTTCAAACTTTAACTGAATGTACAGGATTCAAAATAAATCAGAATTGAACGAAACAAGAAATATGTAAATCTGTTTAATCATATCTTTCTAACGAATCTGAAAAATCTAAATTTCACTTTGAAAATAGAAAGTTACGTCCAGTTTAAAATCTAGAAAAGTCGCTGTAGAATTAATATATATTTTAATATAATATATAGCCCTTGAAAATAGCCATTTTGCAAACGACCTCTGTTTTCGACGAAACCACTTTTGTTGGAACCGGAATGTCAAATTATTTCTAAGTTTATTTTTCCAGAATTTTTCGAATTAATATGTGAGCGTGGCAAAAGAAAATGTGTTTTGACTGTTTCAGTCAAATTTAATCGACTTGAAAATGACCATTTTTTCAACGGTCTCAGAATTCGACGAAATTAGTCTTGTTAGAACCGTATCGTCAAAGCAAAGCCAAATATAATTTTTCTGTAATTTTCTGAGTTCGTATGTGGCCCCGGTGAATTTAATTGTACGATGGAATTAATTAAATAAATTATTTATATTTTAAATTAAATAAAAGTGGGCTGAGACGACAGATTGAGCTGACGAAACCCATTCCATTACGTCCGGAACATAGGCTGTTTGCTAGGGGCACTTTCTGTCGGACTGAAATGGGCTTGGATTAAAACATTTGGATTTATTTGTGAATATTACATTAAGATAATATAAAAATAGGTTATAAAAAAAAAGCTAAACCCTAATTTTAAATACAACAGCCGCCATCGTTCTGAAAGAATGGCCATGGAGCTCTGAATTTAGTTCCTCAACCATTTCCAATCCAATCCGAATTAAAGTCCAACCCATATACCAAATCGAAGAAGAGGGTGAGGCCATCGATTCTATACGGTGATGATCGGGTTTAGGGGATGGAGTTGGCCGGGATTTGAGCCCAAAGTAGCAGCGTTCGCAGCAGCTTTTGGAGGGGTGGGGACCACCGCGGCTTACGCCGTGACTGGCGAAGGTGGCGCTGGGGCGGGGCGTCACGGTGAGGGGTCTTGATCGAACTCCGGTCAGCTATTTTGGAGGCGGCGGCGGTGCAATGTTTTGAACCCGAACGTGAAAAGCTGCGGCTGTTACCGGTAGTGAAGAAGAAAGGATTAAGGTTAAACTAATTACTAATTAATAAATTAATTATTTAATTTTTATAATGTTTAAACAAAGATAACTTTTGCAAACAGAGACGAAATTCAACGAAATAAAATGCGTTGCGCTCGTGACAGAAAACTCTACATTATGGGACTGACTAGGGCCAATTCTGAGCATATCAAATCTGGACCAAATTTCATGTCTGAACTGATCAGACCTTAACAATGTGAGATTTCTAAATCTTTTTAATTTAATTATTTATTATTCTCGCTGATAAATAATCGTATGTATGATAGTATATCAGTCCTGTGATGTGATGAATTTTTGAATGATTTATCCGTCGTTGGTTAAAATCATAGATCTGTACGAGTTGATATATAAAAACTGCCATTTTTGTCTATTTTATTGAATTGAAATAGGATTTGTCAATTCAATATTAATATATTATTTTGTTCATTGTTTATTGAATGGTCAATTCAATACAAAATATCACTTGTTGGCAGAATTAGAGTTTTTATCAAAACAAGTAACATTACGCATTTATTTGTCATTTTCTTGTTATAACAGAATAGAACATTTTGTTGTTATTCTTTTTAATGTTAAAGAGAAACCATCTTTGTTGATATTCTTTTTAGAATAATAAAAGAACACCTTTATGTCCTTTTATTTTCAGAATAAAAAGAACACCTAAAAAGAACACCTTTATGTCCTTTTATTTTTAGAATAAAAAGAACGCCTTTATGTCATTTCATTTTTAGAATAAAAGGAATGCCTTTATATGTTATTTTCTTTTAGGATAAAAAGAAAAATATTTTGTGCCATTTTCTTTGTCAAAATAAAAAGAAACAAAATTTGTTGTCATTCTCTTTTGAGCAAAAAGAACATTTTGTTCCAGAATATTACATTAGAATAGAAATCACCATTTTTGTATAAAATGTTACATTGGAAAAGAAATAACATTTTGTTAGAAAACGTTGCATGAGAATTAAATAACATTCTGTTAAAGAAATGTATATTAGACAAACATAATATTTTTGTTAAAGAATACACATTAGAAAAAGAAAGAATTTTTTTGGTTAGAAATATGAAAATGTACATTCGATAAAAATGGCATGTTAGGTAAAATGTCATGATAGGATTACATTCATTTTTATGTAAGGTGTAAGGCAAAGAGATTACACTTTTGCTATGTAATAAAGAATTACATTTATTTTATGTAATAAAAATGATTACATTTTGTGTGATCTAGGAAAGAAGGGAATTTTGTAAAACTGGTTAATTTAAGATAAAAATAACATTTTCATCAAAACATGTTAGTGTAAACAAAAATAGTGATTGGTTGAACTTGATTAGAAATACAAATATACTTTGGAAATAAAATTTTGCTCTTTTATGGGCATTCACTAATGTAAATATACATCGGAAATAAATTTGTTTACTTTCTCATTCATTCAAATACACATTGAAATTTGAAACTTACATTTTCCTTTATTTGCATTTCGTGTTGCAAATGAATCTAGAAATAAATATACATTTTGGTCAAACTTGAATTAGTGAAATAAATATACATTAGAATAGATAAAACTTATTTTTGTTAACACTAGAATAGATAAAACTTATTTTTGTTAACATTAGAATAGATAAAACTTATTTTTGTTAACACTAGAATAGATAAAACTTATTTTTGTTAACACTAGAATGGACAGAACCATTATTTTGTTAACAATAGAAAAGAAAGAACAAAATCATTATTTTGATTACAACAAAAAGGGAATTAGACAAAATCAACATTTTGTTTACATCAAGAGAATTAGCCAAAATTATAAGTTCTGATCATATGAAAGGAAATGCATATTTTTATATGTTAAAAAGGAATTAAAGAAAGAATAAACAAAAATTCTCATTTTTGTTTACATTAAAAGAAAATAACATTTTGTTTTTAAATATGTTGAAGAGGATTAAAATAACATTTTTTTTTATATAAAATGTTGATAGGATAAAAAGGGACATTTTGTTTATAAAATGTTGAATGGATTAAAATAACATTTTGTTTTTAAAATGTTGAATAGGATTAAAATGCTGATAGGACAAAATTAACATTCTTTGTTAATGAGATTATAAAGAACAAAATCAATGTTTGGATAACATAAATAGAAAAATATATATATCATTTTTGTTTGTGTAATAAAAGATATCGCTTTTGTTGGCAAATAAAAAGATGTCATTTTTGTTTGCATATAAAAGAATAAACAAAATAATCATTTTTGTTAGCATTGAAAAGAACAAACAAAATCCCCATTTTGTTTGCATTAGAAGTTAATAAACAAAACTATCATATTTTGTACATTGGGAAGACTATACAAAATTATAATATTTTGTACATTGAAATGTGATTAGATAAAAGAATGAACATTTTATACACTAGAAAGAATTAAATAAAAATAACCATATTTGGTCATTGTAAAAGAGTTACACCCAAAATAGTCATATTTGGCCATTGTAAAGAGTTACACCAAAATAACCATATTTGGTCATTGAAAGGAGTTTCACCAAATTATACATTTTGTGTCATTGAGAAGGATTACATCTTATTGTAACACTGTTTACAATAAAAGAATTGAATTAAAAGTTAAGATTTTTTTTTATTGTCACTTGCCAATATAAAAAGAGTGGAAATAAAGGACTGTATCTATTTGTCATTGGTTCATAAGGAAAAGAACTGAAATATATGTTCCCGATGTTGAAATGCTTGATGTGTTAAGTATAATGTTAGTGTATTCAAAACTGAATATTACACTTCCATTTACAAGCCACCTGACTTGTCTATGTTACTGGGTCGATAATTTTCACACATCGCCCAAGTGCACAAATATATTATTATTTGATTGTTGGATGAAACCCCACACGGGTGTTGGGATGATCCTACACTAGTCCCAATATTTAGTGTAGAATCCACTCTGGTTGATTATTTGGTTGTGTGATAGTTATTTATCATGATTATTGATTATATGCAAATTATGGTTGTTGTTTGAGCCACATTCCAAAAAAAAAATTGTTCTATAAGAAGAATAATTCTAGAAAAAGATTATTTTTCAATAAGAATATTTTAGTTAAATAATAGTTTAAAATTAGAGAATGTTTTATAATGTAATAATTATAATTATAAATTATAATTGTGCTTTTGACACGAGGTTAGGTTATATTAGTGGCGGAAGTCTGCCCGGACCCGACCGGCATATCCAGCAGCCACTAATGTCAAACCTAATGTGAGAGGTCTAAGTGCACATAAGATAGGAATTTCCAAAAATAAAATAAATTTGAAATATTATTTTAATAAAGAATTAGAATAAATCTTTAATCTAGATTTAAAGGAATTTCCAGTTAATTCATATTTATTTGAAATTTAATAAGTTGGATTTTGGTTTGTTGTGAATAGTGTCTTGAATAACACTGTTCTTAAAACCAGTTAAAAGAATAAGACTTTTAATTAAGGTTATTCGAGTTTCAAATTATATAATTGGAACAAAATGATTTATAAAGTGAGTTTATCGTGAACAATTTTTTTAAACGACATCTGTTCTTTAACTCAATTAAAGGGAATATAATTTGGAGTTATAAATCTCTTTATTAAGATTTAAAAGAATTTGTTGCAAAGGAAAATTTTCCAATTTATTATAATAATTTGGAATCAGTGGAAATTCAATTTGATAATAACCAAGATAAGCTTCTGTAAAAGAAGACCGATACTACATATGGAATTTAAAAGGCCTTGCCGTTATTCCATTTATATTATTGGTTGGATACAGAAATTTATATCGATTATATATATTGAGTTGATCTCCGTGAATATTCCATCTTTAATGAAAGATGATTTTTGGGTTTGCAGTGAACTATGTTTTAAAGGACATTAGTTCTTTAACCCAAATTTTTCTTAAATTGAAATAATCATTAAACAATGATTTTGATATTTAAAACCAAATTGGAAATTTTAATAAATCTTTACAAGAAAGATTTAAAGATAAATTTTCAGAATTTATCTTTAATAGAATATTCTGAATTGGAATGAGGCGTTGATGTGTTTTATATAACATTTGATTTGTAATTATAAAACACGCATGTTATTCGGAAAGACCGAGTTTAACCCATTCCGAATAATTATTACGAAAATGAAGAGTCGAAGATGAAGACGGTACAAGACCGACGATCTTCATGTCGAATGGTTGAGTTACCATTGACGCCCATGATTGGAGTAGCTACCTTGAAGGGGCTACAATGGTGGCCGACCGGACGTACATGTTGATTGTCCAGACTACGGTTTCGTTCAGACCCAGAACGAACTTGTAAACGGATGCGTGTCCGACGTTGAATCGTCAATGTGGCACGTCAAGATACAAATGATCAAGGCTTTTGTTGAAAAGCAGGCCTTGTGGTTGATGATCAAAGCATAGCCTGTTTAGGCTTAGCTTTGTATATATTATGACTTCGCGAGCCTCACACCCCGGTATGAGTCTAAAACGGGAGAAGGGAACGCAAGGAGTGCACACGTTATCTTTCTAGCTAGAGTAATGTCATGGACCTACCAGCGCTGACACTTTACTTATGTCGTTGTTGGATTTTGAGGCGCCTCGGTTTTTATAGGCCGTTAGTGGTCATATTATAGGTCCAAAGGGACCGGGAAGCGTGTGTTCAGGCATAACTAATCCACCTCCCATAGGAGGGGACCGACCCTACAGGATCCAAGGGTTGCCCATAGGTGTGATCCTGAGGTATCCGCTGGAGTGCCTCGAATCGGTAATGAGCTCCTCCCTAGCCTTGACTCGTGATGGAAACCCAAATCTCCAATACGACCTGGCGGTTTTGATTGTAGAACTAGTATGGCGACATAGTAGGATGGGGTACTATGCTGTCTATGATTAATACATTATGATTGAATTGTTTTCATTAAAATATATACACACTAGTAGTAATACGTTCTATCGTATTAAGCATCTCTTGACGGTTATAAGGTAAAACCCTATCCTCCGGCTTGCGTTTCATTGTGTGATGGGACTTGGGTCTTATAATGGTTTCATTCTCTTTTCTAAAATGCATGGCGTTAGTTAAACGATTTACTTTAATTATGCACTGGCAATCCAATGGAGTAAACCCGTTCCGCGTTAGCGGCGTGGTCCTGTGAGTAGCCATTTTATTTAGATTAGTCAAGTTAGATTTCTCATACCAGTCCCATGACTGACCTGTAGTTTGTTTCACTGGCAAACTCGGGTACCCATATTTTCCACACGGGCAGTCGAGTAGCTTTTTGCAGATATCTATTCTTTTAGCAGGATTCTGGATCGAAGCTTAAAGCTGTGTCCAGAGCATTTATAGTCTTCCGCTGAGCATTGTATTTAATTTATTGTATCTTAACTTCCGCTGTATTATTCCTTTAATTTATGTACTCTGATATTCTGTACTCTGATGTAACATTATTGTAATGTAATAAAAGTCTTGTAACGACCCGCAAATCCGAGCTATCTGAGTTGACTAAATACACCACACGTCCAACCCAAATAACACAGAAATACGACTCATTATTAGAAAGAAATTAGAGGATGAGAAATAGAAAGAAAGAAATATTAGAATAGGAGAAAAACGAAGATCACAACTCACAGCGGAACGAATAAAATATATTATATAACATAAGCTTCGAAATACAAATCTGTTTTGTACATATATACATACCATCATCAGAGTACACATAACATTTGATCCAGCGGGAGTAACTCTAAATAACTAACGTTGAAGCCTCCTGCTTCAAGCTCCTCCAAGTGTATCTGTAAAAGCCTGAAACACTTGACTGCCCGTACAAATTTGGGCACCCAAGAGTTTAGGAAAAACAAAACAAAATAAACTCTGGGTCAGTCATGGGACTGGTGTGAGTAAACTCCAACCACTTGTTTAACTTTAAAATCCTTTCAGAAGAAAAGATAATAGTAAGACCAGCCCACACATAAACACGGACGGTTTTTACCTTACTATAACCCAAAACACTTTGATATCAAATCCAGTGATATTATAATAATGTCTACATCAAGTAAATAACCAAATAGCAGAACGCTTGCATCTCACGCTCCACATATATAGTATAAAATCAAAACCCGCATGGCGCTTATTGGAGACTGGATTTCCAACATGACAAGGTATGGAACCACCTTCCGATGATGTATCTCTAGAGGCGAATACACCTGGGTTCAACAAGAACGTCTTGTAACCCGGCCCACACATGACCGACCACTCATTTCGCTTGAGTGTATCGAATGTATATCACCAACGGTTGGACTCAAACCACCGTTTCCCGAATGGGCAGAATCGATAGATTTAGAAACAAAAGGAATTTCTCTAGATAGGTGATTATACACCCTAATGGGTGCGACCCACATAGCCATGCTGCCTGCCCGATTTTTGTCTTTTCCCGGTTGTTGAGGCCTGAGGCTACGCATACTTACCATTCATTGATAACACAATCACTTTGAATGCCACATTGTCAGATCCGTTAATCACTAGTTGAGTTTGCACAAATATTCTGGATGTTATGCTAAGGGATAAATCCGTTGCAACCATATATATTCATACAGACCAACCCATTTGATCATTGGAAATACTTTGTCAGACATCCGTCCATTTACGTTCGTTCTGGGATTGAACGAAACCGAAGGCACCATTTCTATTAATAGAAAAAGCCCTTGCACTTCACTCCGTCTTCAATATATTCAGCATACTTGGTTCGCAACGCTTATGCCAATACGGAGTGGTTCTCGGATAATAATCCAACCGGTCTCTCCATATTGACAACGATGGTCAAAAACTCCGATAGTCTGTGATTTAACTATCGAATAAAAACAAGTGTTCATCCAACATATCAAACAAATCACTGGGCTCTTTAATTAATATTTCATTAATTAAATCTCTTTTCCATTTCCTTAACAATATTTGTTAACCAAATATTTCAATAATCATCTTGGCCTCTTATGCCATTTGGAAAACGTTTCCAAATATCAACTTCTTTTATTTTCTATATATTAGAAAAATCTCTATTTGCAATTGGAAACAATTCCAATCATTTATCTCTATCCCCTTTTGTTTACAACATTCGATTTTTATAGTCACCTTACTATCGAATTCAATACGTCGATACAATGATTTCAAATTATCGAAATATCTCAAAAATATTCTAACTCCTTAAATTTCCGGAAAATTTCGCCATAACCTCCCCTGTATCGGGAGCATCGGGAAATTTCAAATAACATCCCGGTATCTTCTAATCTCAAAAAGAAAAAGAAGAAGCCAAGCGGCTTGCCGATACGGCGCATAAAATCTCATATATGAATTTAAACATGTACCTTTTTGTCGAGCACTACATTTATAAACTCCATATACTTCATCCCATACCTGTCTAACACCTGTTCACCTGTTTTCAATTCAATTCGATACCATCTAATCGTTTGAATTCAGTTTCGCCCATTTTTCTTTAATTCGCCATTTTGCCTATTTCACTTCTTTGTTTGAACATATCATTTTCAAACAAAATATTTAACTCGTTCATAACTAAATTGAACTTCGATTTCAATTCTATTTTCCCTTTTTTTATTTCGAATATAAATTTCAAATCGAATTTTCTTATTTAAAGTTCAATATCCATTCAAAATCTCATTTAACTAATTTCCGTTCAAATTAGTAAATCCTATTCAATAAATCAAAATCTAGTTTCTGTTTCAAAAATCATATTTATTTACACAACTTGAATTCGCATATATTTTACAACTCAACTCTGAAATTTTCTAAATCGAACTTCGGATTTTATTTGCTTAAAAATCCTTTTATAATATTACATAAACCATTATGGTTTTAAAACGATTCTGGCGCTGCTTTTCTAAAAATTTGATTTTGACATAACTCAAAATCTATACGACGAAATTCATATTTTTCTCTTTCATTAGAAAACTATTATCAAATCGGTCCTGACGTTTCTTGTTTCAAAGAATTCCGACTTCAATCGAGTTCTATATATTCAATTGAAGTTCGAATCGCTAATTTACGAACTACAGCGCTGCGGCGAGTTCGTTTTAATTATATTTATATATAAACTTTTTAACTTCGTTACATGAATCCAACTCCCTCTAATATATATATATATATATATATATATATATATATATATATATATATATTCGTATATATTTCGAATTCCATTTGAATCTCTACATTTCAAATTCCATAGTTTTAAATCCTGTATTCAAATCCCATTTGAAATCCTTTATTCGGATTCCATTTCAAATTCTTTATTTAATTTCCATTTCAAATCCTCTATTCGAATTCCATTTTCAAATCCTCTAGTCGAATTCCCACTTTAATTCAACCCCTTTTTGAATTTCTATATTTGAAATTCATACTTGAATTTAGATATTCAACTCCATTTTGAATTCCCTTTTTTTGAAATTCAAATATTCAAACTCCATTTGAATTCCTATGTTCAAATCTATTTCCAACTCCATTTGAATTAAAATATTCCAATTTTCTTTCAAACACCATTGAATTCTAAGTTCGAATTCATTTACAAATACCATTTGAATTCTAAGTTCAAATTCATTAGTTAAACTCCACATTTAATTTTCTTGAATCCCAATACCTTAATTTATTCCTTTGAATTAAATTCCACTTTAAATTCTATAATCAAATCCCTTTTGAATGGTTATATTTGAAAATCATATTTGACTTTAAATATTTAAACTTCGTTTAAATTTCTATTTGAAATCTCATATTTAAATCCCATTGGAATTTCTTTATTCAAACCCATTTGAATTCCTTTGAATTCAAATTCCATTTCAAACCATTTGGATTTCCTATTCTACTTTGAAATCCTATTTTCAAAGTTCATTTCAAATTCTATTTTGAAATTCTATTTTTCATTCTAATTTCGTCTATTTAAATTTTATTTGAACTTTTATTTGAATTTCTAATATTCAATCCCCTTTTAAAATTCAAATATTTAAACTCCCTTTAAAAATTCAAATGTTATACTCAAATTTCATTTGAGTTATATATTTACAAATTCCATTTCACATCCTATTTGAAATTTCATTTCAAATCCCAATTTCAAACTTGTATTTCCATTTTTGAATTTATCAAATGATAATTCTTTTTACTTCATTTATAACTTCGTTATAAAAGAACTATTTCTTAAACTTCGTTTAAAAAGAAACTACTTGTTATATTTTTCAAACAAGTTTATATTTTTATTTCCATTTAAATTCAAATTCTATTTTTGAAATAGAATTTTCCTTTTTAAATCTCCAATATCCTTTTTACGATATTTTTAAATATCATTACTTAAGCCCAGTAATAAAACACACAAAGCAACCAATTATTTATTTTTCTAACACATCATATATAACAATATATATGCAAACAAATAAACAAACAGATAATATATTTTTGAGGAATCCAGTTGGATTCCTCCAACCTGTTTTCCTGCATCCACAGATGTTAGCACATAAATAATACCCATTCTGCTTCGTGGCAGAATATCGCGGTATAGAAGGTCATCCACTAATCATAGCGTGGGGCGTATAGGGTAATCATCCGCTATGAAACTGCGGGCATCCGCTAATGAGACTGCGGGAATCCAACCAACCAATCAACCCAATATATATATATATAGTAGCCTAAATAACTAATATATATAAAACAAGCAGAAAGCATTCACACAAGCAACAAACAATTATTTTTAATGAAATAAAAATAATTAAAATAAAAGGTGAGTGAGATTTACTCACCGGGGATTTCCAATGCTGAATATCCTGTTTAATTTCAGATCATTGACTACGAATCTTCTCGAATGAATTCGTACCTACGAAAATTTTATTTAAATTTTCTGATTAAGCATTATTTTATTAAATAACTATTCAAACGAATGAATTACTTTCCTATATATTTTTCTTCGGTTGCTAAATTAAATTTTAGCTTAACAAGTAATTAAACTAATCTATGTATATATTCAATATAACATAAATTAGTTACCAAGATCTTATACATGTATATACAAATTTTATTTAAAGGATTTTAAGCAAGAATTTATTTAAATAAAATTACCTTAACCAACACTTCAATGCCACAAAAAAAACCCCTCAGCCTTCACTGTCATTCACAGATCCGAGCGCACCCAATCCCCACTGCAAACTTAACCAAACCTTCCCAAAATCGCACCACGGCCTTTTCTCAAATTCGTAACCTTACCAGACATCGATCCCCTCCAAGTCGTCATCAGGCTGACCCCGTTCTACCCTCACACTCGACTATACCCTTCGCTCCTCCTTCAGCAACTTCGAAACCCAAACAGACTTCACTCCATCCCCCTGAAATCGCGAGGGACTCCTGCGCGCTATCGAGCTTCAGGGCTTTAGGACCTTGCGATGCCGGTCCTTCTTTTTTTTTTTTTTTCTGAAAGATCTTGCTTTTATTTCGATCGGACTGTTGGGGAAATCGAAAATGGACTTTGATTTCTTTCGTGGCCTGAAGTGAGCGAATGAAAATGGAAGAGGAGAAGTGAAAAATGAGATAAAGGAGGTGTAGTCGCGGTTTATTTAGGGCGGCACTTTCCTTGTTGAAGCTTTCCAGCTTCGATTACCCTTTTCATTGAAACCAGATAGAATAAGGAAGAAGAAAATCTCGTATTTATAAATGAAGAGGGAGACAGAAATTTTAGCTCGAGGAAAATATTAGGTCTGCGCACGTCTAGGGTGGCGCCATTAAATTCTCGTTTCCCAGATAAGAAAGACGGGGAACAGATTTGTTGGCTCGAGAAGAAAACAACTGCGTAGTTTTAAAATTTAGGTCGGCTTGTTTTGAGGTAGGTTCTGATTTTATTTTATTTAAATAATTAAAATATCTCGCGGTTCCCGAACCACTATATCTAACGCAACGACCGCCGTTACCAAACGCTATTCAAGACTCATGGCACAGATTCTGAATTTAATTTAGTCGTAAATACGGAATAACACTATTAAATTGACGATTTAAATAAAATTCGATAAAAATATAAATCGATTTCAAACAATAAATTTCATCGATAATAAATTATTATTATCGTTCTAGTTCAACACAGAATTTATATTAATTGACTGAATTGTTCTGATTTAGTGTTACACTGGGAATTCAATTGTTATTATTACGATAATTAAATATATTCGATATTAAATCATATATCGATAATTAAATTGACAAATCCAATATAAAATTCATTTATATTATGAATTCAATATTTAAAACCATACTAAACATTTAAAATAAACTGTTCAAAAAATCTGGGTCGTTACATTCTTCCCCCCTTAAAATAATTTCGTCCTCGAAATTGCTAAGGTAGGAAAAATGATACAAATACCTTTACTTTTCAAAATATTACTTATGTTGAAACTCAACTCCTCATATTTCAACAAATCTAATTCCACCAAAACTTTTGGTCTTCCCTCATTCAATTCGAATGATCCACGATCAATCCATTTATATCCAATCTATATTCTATTAACCAATTCAAATTGATTTTAATCAATTGATTCACTTCAATCCATTTAACTAGCCTAAGTTAAATTTCAATTCCAGAATCCAAATCCCAGGGTTATCATTTCAAATCCTTTTAAAAATCACTTAAACATGTACATATATTTATAATCTTTTCAAATTCAAAATATTTGAATTTTCCAACTAAACTTGTTTTCTTTCAAACAAATTTCCATCAAAAATTTTCTAAGGTAGCAATCCATCACTTAGAAACTCGAAAATGAACACTGATGAAGCTGCAGTCTTTATCAGAATTATTTTCCAGCCACTGAAGTGAGTTCAGTGCTTTATCTATTTCAAAAATCACTCAAATATGATTTTGATTCAAAATCCTTGCAAAACAAAGCTATATTATTTTAATATACTTTAGAAAAATATTTTTCAACTTCCCAGGATTTCCGAATTCTTAATTCCAGTTTGAATTTAATTCTAATTCATCTCATTTGTATATTAAATTTCTATACAAATTCTATTTGGTTATAATTAACCATTCTAAGTTTATAATCTCATTGATTTATAATCCTAACAATCAACACATCCATATATTATAATAATTTCAGAAAATTATTCTTTCTATATCAAAATAGAATTTTGGGTAAAATTATTTCATCTACCCACTTGAAAACAATATCATGTCGTATTTTCTGTTCAAGTATTTAGAAATCCCTATCGACTTCGTGGCGTCCCACGATTCGACCAGAATTCATAAACCACTCACAGACAAGCCAACACAATATAAAACAAATTTATATCAACTTACAAATACGCTCCCTCATATATACACTCAACTCATTCTAGGGTACTACTGACCCTATCTCTAATGAGCACATGCCACACAAGCCTAGGTGTTCGCTCAACCTAAGCTCTGATACCACCTGTAACGACCCGCAAATCCGAGCTATCTGAGTTGACTAAATACACCACACGTCCAACCCAAATAACACAGAAATACGACTCATTATTAGAAAGAAATTAGAGGATGAGAAATAGAAAGAAAGAAATATTAGAATAGGAGAAAAACGAAGATCACAACTCACAGCGGAACGAATAAAATATATTATATAACATAAGCTTCGAAATACAAATCTGTTTTGTACATATATACATACCATCATCAGAGTACACATAACATTTGATCCAGCGGGAGTAACTCTAAATAACTAACGTTGAAGCCTCCTGCTTCAAGCTCCTCCAAGTGTATCTGTAAAAGCCTGAAACACTTGACTGCCCGTACAAATTTGGGCACCCAAGAGTTTAGGAAAAACAAAACAAAATAAACTCTGGGTCAGTCATGGGACTGGTGTGAGTAAACTCCAACCACTTGTTTAACTTTAAAATCCTTTCAGAAGAAAAGATAATAGTAAGACCAGCCCACACATAAACACGGACGGTTTTTACCTTACTATAACCCAAAACACTTTGATATCAAATCCAGTGATATTATAATAATGTCTACATCAAGTAAATAACCAAATAGCAGAACGCTTGCATCTCACGCTCCACATATATAGTATAAAATCAAAACCCGCATGGCGCTTATTGGAGACTGGATTTCCAACATGACAAGGTATGGAACCACCTTCCGATGATGTATCTCTAGAGGCGAATACACCTGGGTTCAACAAGAACGTCTTGTAACCCGGCCCACACATGACCGACCACTCATTTCGCTTGAGTGTATCGAATGTATATCACCAACGGTTGGACTCAAACCACCGTTTCCCGAATGGGCAGAATCGATAGATTTAGAAACAAAAGGAATTTCTCTAGATAGGTGATTATACACCCTAATGGGTGCGACCCACATAGCCATGCTGCCTGCCCGATTTTTGTCTTTTCCCGGTTGTTGAGGCCTGAGGCTACGCATACTTACCATTCATTGATAACACAATCACTTTGAATGCCACATTGTCAGATCCGTTAATCACTAGTTGAGTTTGCACAAATATTCTGGATGTTATGCTAAGGGATAAATCCGTTGCAACCATATATATTCATACAGACCAACCCATTTGATCATTGGAAATACTTTGTCAGACATCCGTCCATTTACGTTCGTTCTGGGATTGAACGAAACCGAAGGCACCATTTCTATTAATAGAAAAAGCCCTTGCACTTCACTCCGTCTTCAATATATTCAGCATACTTGGTTCGCAACGCTTATGCCAATACGGAGTGGTTCTCGGATAATAATCCAACCGGTCTCTCCATATTGACAACGATGGTCAAAAACTCCGATAGTCTGTGATTTAACTATCGAATAAAAACAAGTGTTCATCCAACATATCAAACAAATCACTGGGCTCTTTAATTAATATTTCATTAATTAAATCTCTTTTCCATTTCCTTAACAATATTTGTTAACCAAATATTTCAATAATCATCTTGGCCTCTTATGCCATTTGGAAAACGTTTCCAAATATCAACTTCTTTTATTTTCTATATATTAGAAAAATCTCTATTTGCAATTGGAAACAATTCCAATCATTTATCTCTATCCCCTTTTGTTTACAACATTCGATTTTTATAGTCACCTTACTATCGAATTCAATACGTCGATACAATGATTTCAAATTATCGAAATATCTCAAAAATATTCTAACTCCTTAAATTTCCGGAAAATTTCGCCATAACCTCCCCTGTATCGGGAGCATCGGGAAATTTCAAATAACATCCCGGTATCTTCTAATCTCAAAAAGAAAAAGAAGAAGCCAAGCGGCTTGCCGATACGGCGCATAAAATCTCATATATGAATTTAAACATGTACCTTTTTGTCGAGCACTACATTTATAAACTCCATATACTTCATCCCATACCTGTCTAACACCTGTTCACCTGTTTTCAATTCAATTCGATACCATCTAATCGTTTGAATTCAGTTTCGCCCATTTTTCTTTAATTCGCCATTTTGCCTATTTCACTTCTTTGTTTGAACATATCATTTTCAAACAAAATATTTAACTCGTTCATAACTAAATTGAACTTCGATTTCAATTCTATTTTCCCTTTTTTTATTTCGAATATAAATTTCAAATCGAATTTTCTTATTTAAAGTTCAATATCCATTCAAAATCTCATTTAACTAATTTCCGTTCAAATTAGTAAATCCTATTCAATAAATCAAAATCTAGTTTCTGTTTCAAAAATCATATTTATTTACACAACTTGAATTCGCATATATTTTACAACTCAACTCTGAAATTTTCTAAATCGAACTTCGGATTTTATTTGCTTAAAAATCCTTTTATAATATTACATAAACCATTATGGTTTTAAAACGATTCTGGCGCTGCTTTTCTAAAAATTTGATTTTGACATAACTCAAAATCTATACGACGAAATTCATATTTTTCTCTTTCATTAGAAAACTATTATCAAATCGGTCCTGACGTTTCTTGTTTCAAAGAATTCCGACTTCAATCGAGTTCTATATATTCAATTGAAGTTCGAATCGCTAATTTACGAACTACAGCGCTGCGGCGAGTTCGTTTTAATTATATTTATATAAACTTTTTAACTTCGTTACATGAATCCAACTCCCTCTAATATATATATATATATATATATATATATTCGTATATATTTCGAATTCCATTTGAATCTCTACATTTCAAATTCCATAGTTTTAAATCCTGTATTCAAATCCCATTTGAAATCCTTTATTCGGATTCCATTTCAAATTCTTTATTTAATTTCCATTTCAAATCCTCTATTCGAATTCCATTTTCAAATCCTCTAGTCGAATTCCCACTTTAATTCAACCCCTTTTTGAATTTCTATATTTGAAATTCATACTTGAATTTAGATATTCAACTCCATTTTGAATTCCCTTTTTTTGAAATTCAAATATTCAAACTCCATTTGAATTCCTATGTTCAAATCTATTTCCAACTCCATTTGAATTAAAATATTCCAATTTTCTTTCAAACACCATTGAATTCTAAGTTCGAATTCATTTACAAATACCATTTGAATTCTAAGTTCAAATTCATTAGTTAAACTCCACATTTAATTTTCTTGAATCCCAATACCTTAATTTATTCCTTTGAATTAAATTCCACTTTAAATTCTATAATCAAATCCCTTTTGAATGGTTATATTTGAAAATCATATTTGACTTTAAATATTTAAACTTCGTTTAAATTTCTATTTGAAATCTCATATTTAAATCCCATTGGAATTTCTTTATTCAAACCCATTTGAATTCCTTTGAATTCAAATTCCATTTCAAACCATTTGGATTTCCTATTCTACTTTGAAATCCTATTTTCAAAGTTCATTTCAAATTCTATTTTGAAATTCTATTTTTCATTCTAATTTCGTCTATTTAAATTTTATTTGAACTTTTATTTGAATTTCTAATATTCAATCCCCTTTTAAAATTCAAATATTTAAACTCCCTTTAAAAATTCAAATGTTATACTCAAATTTCATTTGAGTTATATATTTACAAATTCCATTTCACATCCTATTTGAAATTTCATTTCAAATCCCAATTTCAAACTTGTATTTCCATTTTTGAATTTATCAAATGATAATTCTTTTTACTTCATTTATAACTTCGTTATAAAAGAACTATTTCTTAAACTTCGTTTAAAAAGAAACTACTTGTTATATTTTTCAAACAGGTTTATATTTTTATTTCCATTTAAATTCAAATTCTATTTTTGAAATAGAATTTTCCTTTTTAAATCTGCAATATCCTTTTTACGATATTTTTAAATATCATTACTTAAGCCCAGTAATAAAACACACAAAGCAACCAATTATTTATTTTTCTAACACATCATATATAACAATATATATGCAAACAAATAAACAAACAGATAATATATTTTTGAGGAATCCAGTTGGATTCCTCCAACCTGTTTTCCTGCATCCACAGATGTTAGCACATAAATAATACCCATTCTGCTTCGTGGCAGAATATCGCGGTATAGAAGGTCATCCACTAATCATAGCGTGGGGCGTATAGGGTAATCATCCGCTATGAAACTGCGGGCATCCGCTAATGAGACTGCGGGAATCCAACCAACCAATCAACCCAATATATATATATATAGTAGCCTAAATAACTAATATATATAAAACAAGCAGAAAGCATTCACACAAGCAACAAACAATTATTTTTAATGAAATAAAAATAATTAAAATAAAAGGTGAGTGAGATTTACTCACCGGGGATTTCCAATGCTGAATATCCTGTTTAATTTCAGATCATTGACTACGAATCTTCTCGAATGAATTCGTACCTACGAAAATTTTATTTAAATTTTCTGATTAAGCATTATTTTATTAAATAACTATTCAAACGAATGAATTACTTTCCTATATATTTTTCTTCGGTTGCTAAATTAAATTTTAGCTTAACAAGTAATTAAACTAATCTATGTATATATTCAATATAACATAAATTAGTTACCAAGATCTTATACATGTATATACAAATTTTATTTAAAGGATTTTAAGCAAGAATTTATTTAAATAAAATTACCTTAACCAACACTTCAATGCCACAAAAAAAACCCCTCAGCCTTCACTGTCATTCACAGATCCGAGCGCACCCAATCCCCACTGCAAACTTAACCAAACCTTCCCAAAATCGCACCACGGCCTTTTCTCAAATTCGTAACCTTACCAGACATCGATCCCCTCCAAGTCGTCATCAGGCTGACCCCGTTCTACCCTCACACTCGACTATACCCTTCGCTCCTCCTTCAGCAACTTCGAAACCCAAACAGACTTCACTCCATCCCCCTGAAATCGCGAGGGACTCCTGCGCGCTATCGAGCTTCAGGGCTTTAGGACCTTGCGATGCCGGTCCTTCTTTTTTTTTTTTTTTTTTCTGAAAGATCTTGCTTTTATTTCGATCGGACTGTTGGGGAAATCGAAAATGGACTTTGATTTCTTTCGTGGCCTGAAGTGAGCGAATGAAAATGGAAGAGGAGAAGTGAAAAATGAGATAAAGGAGGTGTAGTCGCGGTTTATTTAGGGCGGCACTTTCCTTGTTGAAGCTTTCCAGCTTCGATTACCCTTTTCATTGAAACCAGATAGAATAAGGAAGAAGAAAATCTCGTATTTATAAATGAAGAGGGAGACAGAAATTTTAGCTCGAGGAAAATATTAGGTCTGCGCACGTCTAGGGTGGCGCCATTAAATTCTCGTTTCCCAGATAAGAAAGACGGGGAACAGATTTGTTGGCTCGAGAAGAAAACAACTGCGTAGTTTTAAAATTTAGGTCGGCTTGTTTTGAGGTAGGTTCTGATTTTATTTTATTTAAATAATTAAAATATCTCGCGGTTCCCGAACCACTATATCTAACGCAACGACCGCCGTTACCAAACGCTATTCAAGACTCATGGCACAGATTCTGAATTTAATTTAGTCGTAAATACGGAATAACACTATTAAATTGACGATTTAAATAAAATTCGATAAAAATATAAATCGATTTCAAACAATAAATTTCATCGATAATAAATTATTATTATCGTTCTAGTTCAACACAGAATTTATATTAATTGACTGAATTGTTCTGATTTAGTGTTACACTGGGAATTCAATTGTTATTATTACGATAATTAAATATATTCGATATTAAATCATATATCGATAATTAAATTGACAAATCCAATATAAAATTCATTTATATTATGAATTCAATATTTAAAACCATACTAAACATTTAAAATAAACTGTTCAAAAAATCTGGGTCGTTACAAGTCTGCTGTTGTTGTTCTATTGTATTGTATTCCCAAAGTTAAAGTATTCAAAGATTTCCAAACTTTGGGTCAGACCTGTCTGGCTTATGGTCGATTCAAAGAGCGGGAATTTCCGGGTCTTTACAAGGAACGAAGCTAAAAGTTGTTTAGTTAACTAACTTAATTAAAAAAAAATTGTTGGTTTCAATAATTTTTATTAGTTAAATTAATAATCAAACATCACAACCAGCAATCAATTAGGTGATTAACTTTTCAAATATATATAACTTTTATATATAATCAAAAATCATATTTTAGTGCAAGTCACAACAATATATCCTAATTAAGTTTCGTTTCTCATACCAGTTGATTGGAAATATATAGATATTCCACTTTCGAAACTCGAACATAAATACTGATGATGATAGCTATATCACCAGAATCATCTCCGGGTGACTAGAGCGTGATTCTATATCTATCTAATATATTGGAGCTTCTTATACACGTGGATCAGACGTATATTAAAATCTCTATATACTCGACTGTCCAAATTAAAATATAATAATATCTCAAATACGTATTTTAAAATAAAAATTTCAAAACTAAATTTGTTATTATTTTAAAGAAGATAATGCTCTTAACACTCGTTCTAGGATACTACTGATCCAATCTCTAACGAGTTTTCTCATTCTTGGATACTGCTGATCCCATCTCTAATGAGTATTCTTATTGGATATTACTAATCCAAACTCTGATGAGTCTTTTGTTCAGTTCTAACGAGTTGTACCCCAAAGATTCGAGCTAACCAGAGCTCTGATACCAACTGTAACGACACGGATTTTGCTCGGACCTAATCGATCGCAAAATCGACCAAGACCGTTCAAAACACGCATACGTTAACTTTGGGAATAAAATTCATAAGAACAAATAACAATAGACTTTTATAAACATTACTAATGTTACATCAGAGTACAGAATATCGGAGTACATTGAATTAAATACAACAGCGGAAGATAATATTTACAATAAATTAAATACAATACAGCGAAAGACTTTCTAAGCTCTGGACACAGCTTTAAGCTTCGATCCAGGATCCTGCTAAAGGAATAGATATCTGCAAAAGCTACTCGACTGCCCGTGTGGAAAATATGGGCACCCGATTTTGCCAGTGAAACAAACTACAGGTCAGTCATGGGACTGGTAGAAGAAATCTATACTTAACCTATCTAATAAGAAGGCTAACCACAGGACCACGCCGCTAACGCGGAACGGGTTTACTCCATTGGATTGCCAGTGCATAATTAAAGTAAATCGTTCAAATAACGCTATGCTTTTTAGAAAAATGAAACCATCATAAGACCCAAGTCCCATCACACAATGCAACGCAAACTGGAGGATAGGGTTTTACCTTATAATGGTCAAAAGATGCTTAGTACGATAGAACGGATTTAATATTAGTGTGTATATGTTTTAATGAAAACAATTCAAAGTAAATGTATCAATCTTAGGAAGCATAGCTACCATATACTATGCCTCCATACTAGTTCTACAATCAAAACCACATGGGGCCGTATTGGAAATTGGGTTTCCATTATAAGTCAAGGCTAGGGAGGAGCTCCTTACCGATTCGAGGCACTCTAGCGGATACCTCAGGATTCAGACTCTGGCGAACCCTTGGATCCTGCAGGGTCGATCCACTCTGAAGGGTCGTGGATTGGCAATTCCTGAACACACGTTTCCCAGTCCTTTTGGACCTATAATATGACCACTAACGGCCTATAAAAACACAAGGTACCTCATAATCCATCATCCACAATGAGTAAAATGTCAGTGCTGGTAGGTCCCTGACATCACCCTAGCTAGAAAGATAACGTGTGCACTCCCTGCGTTCCCTTCTCCCGTTTTAGACTCATACCGGGGTGTGAGGCTCGTAAAGTAATGTTATACACAAAGCTATGCCTAAACATGATATGCTTTGATCATCAACCACAAGGCCTTGCTTTTCAACAAAAGCCTTGATCATTTGCATCTTGGCGCGCCACATTGACAATTCACGCCATGCGATCGATAACCATCAATATACACCAGGGTGTTAAGCAGAGAATAAATTCTCCACCACCAAACAGATATATACCAAATAGAAATCAATGTACATGGAATGAAATTCAACGTCAGACACGCATCCATTGATAAGCTTATGCTTTGGGTCTGAGCGAAAACCAAATCCGAACAATCAACAATAGTCCGGATGGCCACCACTGAAGCCCCTTCAAGGTAGCTACTCCCATCAAGGGTCTCAGTAGCAACACATCCATTCGATATGAAGATCGTCGGTCTTGTACCGTCTTCATCTTCGACTCTTCATTGTCGTAATAATTATTCGCAATGGGTTAAACCCGGTCTTTCCGAATAACTTGCGTATTTTTATAATTAAAAATCAAGTGATGTATAAAACACAACGCCTCATTCCAATTTAGAATATTCTATCAAAGATAGATTCTTAAAATTTATCCTTAAATCTTTCTTTTAAAGATTTATTAAAAACTCCAATTTGTTTTTAATATCAAAATCATTATTTGATGATTATTCAATTTTAAGAAATTAATCTTATCCTTATTTGAGTTAAAGAACTAATGTCATTTAAAACATTATTCACGATGAACTCAAATTCATCTTTCATTAAATATGGAATTTTCGTAGAAATCAGATCAATGTATAATCGATATAAATTTCTGTATCGGACTATTAAAATAAATGGAATAACGGCAAAGCCTTTTAAATTCCATATATATTAACGGCCTTCTTTTACAGAAGCTCATCTCGAATATTATTAAATCAAATTCCATTCAATCCCAATTTAATATATTAAATTGGAAAACTTAACTCTTGGAAAATATTCCATTTTAAATCTAAATAAAAGATTTATAAATCCCAAATTATATTTCACTGCAAATTGGGTTAAAGAACAAGTGTCGTTTAAAACACTGTTCACGATAAATCCAATTCACATTTCATTTTATTCCAATTATCAAATATAATTGAAACTCTAAAAATCTTAATTAAAAGATTTATCCTTTTCTTATCTGGGGTTAAGAACAGTGTTATTTAAGACATCATTCACGACAAACCAAAAATCTAATTTATTCTATTTAATTCCAAGTAAATATTAATTTATTGGAAAACTTTATTAAATCTTAATTATAAGATTTATTCTAGTTAATAACTAGTTCATATCGATAAAATATATTTTTATCTCTTCACTATTGGAAATTTTCATCTAAATTCCTTTTAAATCATTTATTATGATTTTACATAATATTTCCATATTTTTAATAATTTTATTATCGCTCATACAGTCAGTTTCCAATAACGACCACCGAACTACATCCATAGCGACCTTTTCTAAATTTGATTTGGGCATAATTCCAAATCCAATCATTAGATTTTAAAACTCTTATATTCATTGGAAAGTTCTTTTCGATACGAACCCAACGGTTCTGGTTTTAGGAGAATCCGACGGTCGGATCTCCCGTTACGTTCATTTAAAGTTAATGGTCGAAATTCGCGAACGGTCGCTGCGCGGCGCGTTCTATTCAGGCATTAAATTTATATATATATATATATATAATATCTATTATATCTTCGTTTTTCATTTAAAACATACATTATAAAATATTTATAAATTTGCTTTAAAACAGTTTTAACTTTATTTTCAATTTAAAGTTAAAATTGAATATTCTGTTTTCTATTTTCTTATCATATTAAAAATATTAATATTTCTAAAATATTAAATTTATGAATTAATTCTTTTAAATATTCATTTTAAAATGAATAAAATAAATGGATAAACACATTCGGGTTAAAACGATGTTTCTATTTAAAACAGATTAAATAACCCAATTCATTATCTTATTCACTTGTATTTTGTACTGGGCCAGACCTCCCACATTAAGCCTGCGACTTATGGATGCTGGATATGCCGGTTGGTTCCGGGCAGACTTTCCCATAAGTTAGGCTTAACCTCGGGTCATGGACCATTCGTATTTTAACTCAACCCTTTCCATTGCGACCTTTAACCCATATAATAAAATCTTTTGAATTTTAAAACATCAAAACTAGTATTTGATTTCCTAACTGAATATTATATTAATGCATTCTTTTTATTCAAAATTGGAACGAGGCCCAAACAATTACCATATAATTTAATTATATGGGTTTCACACATTGCAGGAATACCATATTAATGATAAATATTATCAAAGCCATCCATAACATCCAAAGTGCATCATATGTTGTATAAGCGTCAAATAAATAACGCTTATAACTAATAACAAGGGAGATGTGTGAGTATCATCCTAAGACCCGTGTGGGGTTTTCAACCAACACATAACACGTAAACAATAATTAAATAAATTATTGTGCACTTGGGCGATGTGTAAAATTATCATCCCAATCAACAAAAACAAGTCAGGAAACTTGTTGATGGCAGTGTAACATAATTTTGAGTTCCAACATAGATGTTTGTTTCTAACATAAATGTTCTTTTTAATTCTAACATAAATGTTTGTTCTTTCTAATGACAAACTAATTAGTTTACAATTTCTATTCATAGGAAAGGTAATTATATATGTCAACTCTAAATTTATCAAAATGACAAATTTATATGTTAATACTAATCTTAACAAAATGACATTTTTATATATTAACATTTCTCATATGACACCTTTATCAAAAGTGTTCTTTAAATTTTGATGCGACATTTCATAATTCAAAATGTTCTTTTTATTCTAATGCGACACTTATAACAGAAATGTTCTTTTTGTAATAACATGTTTTCTAACATGAATTGATTCATTAACATAAAAATGTAGTTTTTATATTAACATGTTCTTTTTTTTTATCCTAAAAAGTAGTGCTAAACAAAATGATCCCTTTTTAATGTTAAAAGGAAATAGCGACAAAAATGTTTCTTTTTATGTTAAAAGGAAATAGCAACAAAAAAATGTTTCTTTTTATGTTAAAAAGAAATAGCGACAAAAAAATGTTTCTTTTTAATCTCTAAAGGAAAAAGGATGTTAACAAAAGAAAATACCCTTAATTCAAAAAAAAAAAGAGCTAGCAAAAAATATTCTTATTGATGTTGAAAAGAAATGGCGACAAAAATGATCCTTTTTAATTCATACTTCTATCTAAAATGTAAATAAAAATAATGCAACTTTCAACTTCATGATTTTATTTTCATTTAAGATGAAAATTAAAAAAGCAAACCTTTTTAATTCTAAAAGGAATGACACAAAATGATCTTTTTTATATTAAAAGAAATAACAACAAAATGTTTCTTTTTATCTAAAAGGGAAAATGACACAAACATGTTTCTTTTTATCTAAAAAGAAAATGGCAACAAAATATTTCTTTTTATTTAATTGACTATTTATCTCAATTCAATAAAATAGGCAAAATGATAATTTTATATTGAATTGACGCTTTTATTTCAATTCAATAAAATAGACAAACCAATATTTTTACAATTATTCAACAACATTGTCAACATGATCTAATTTAAATTAAATCACATCGATCTATAATTTTAGCGAACTAAGCTATGTTATCACAACACAGAACAAATCAATTGAATCATCGCATCACAACCATCAAAATCAATACACAACAATTCCATACATCACAGATCTTGAATAATTCAACATACAAACATCGAATTTAAATAGTGAGGAATATTAATATTTTAATTATTTTTAAATATAGAAATCTCACCAATAGCTTTCCATTCAGATCTGAAATTTGACCAAAATTGGATCTGCTCTGTTTCAGCTCTAGTCAGTTTCATCGCCTAGATCTCATTTTTGTGATTCCAACGCAATTTGTTCCGTTCCATTCTGTTTTAATTCGAGAAAGATATGAACGTTTAAGCATTAATTATATTAATTGCTTAACCAAATTATTAACATTAATAATAATATTTTCCAAACCGTTAATTACATTATCCATTGTTAATCCTCTTTCTTCAACGTCGTTTCCAGGAAACCCAACATCGTCCAACTGAAGCCCCTGCGCTCCGCCCTAGGATCGCCGTGACGATCATCTAACACCACGCCGTCGAAGCCCTTCACCAGAGCCGCCTTCCCCCTCGACCTGGCCCATCTCGGTGGCGGCCTGCCCTCAGAAATTGGCCACGAACCGGAGGTCTTCGAGCCCAGAATTCGCACGCCACGAGCAATGAGAAAACATCACCACCGTTGAACCAAACCATCTCGAAGTGTTCTTCAATTTCATCTTTGAGTGTTTAAGGGTTAGCTAAACGGATTTTGTGAAATCAGGGATTGAAATCGGAGCATTTTCGGCCATTGGGAAGAAGAAGGCGGCTGGCCATTTAGTTTAGGGTTTTGAAATGATTTTGTTATTCCTTTTTATAATAAAATAATATTTATTGGACCCTTAAGGCCTGTTTAGCTATTAATTCCAATTCAGGTCCAACGACAGTCATTCCTAGACAACAGCCCCTATTCTGAACCCATCTAGCTATGTCCCGCAAGCCCAAACGAACGTCTGTAGCCTGTTTTCTTTAATTTAAAAATAAAAACATTTATTTATTTAATTTAATCGCATATATAAATTCACCGGGGCTACATATGAACTCAGAAAATTACAGAAAAAATATATTTGGCTTTGTTATGACCATACGGTCCTAACAAAACTAATTTCGTCGAATTCTGAGACTGTTTGAAAAACGTCTATTTTTAAGTCGATTAAATTTTACTAAAATTGACAAAACACGTTTTCCTTTGCCACGCTCACATATTAATTCGAAAAATTCTAAAAATTGAAACCTAGCAATAATTCGACAATCCGGTTCCAACAAAACTGGTTTCGTCGAAAACAGAGGTCGTTTGAAAAATGGCTATTTTCAGTGGCTTTAATATTATTTAAAATTGAAAATTTTAAATTCTGACACATTTTCTATTAAAATTTCTTAAAATAAAAGTTTTAAATTGGCCCTAAAATTCCGGGTTGTTACAGCGTAATACCCCCATTCCGAACATAATGGGATATGTTTCGTAACCCAATTCGGCTGTTACGTGTGGATTTCATTAAATTTAAAACATAAATCATTATATTTTAAATTCAAACGAACATTTTAATTTACTGGGACCACATACTAACTCTAAAAATTCTAGAAAAATTATTTCTAGCTTTGTATTGACGATACGATCTTAACAAAACTAGTTTCGTCAAATTCCGAGACCGTTTGAAAAATGACCATTTTCCAGTCGATTAAATTCAACTAAAACTGGTCAAGCGCGTTTAACTAAACTGGTCAAACGCGTTTAACTGTGCCACGCTCACATATTGATTCAGAAAATTATGAATTTTGGAACCTAGCAATAATTTGACGTCCCGGATCCAACAAAAGTGGTTTCGTCGAAAACCGAGGTCGTTTGCAAAATTTCTATTTTTAAGGGCTTTATATATATTAAAAAATATATATAAATTCCACAGCGACTTTTCTGAATTTTAAACTGGACATATCTTTCACTCTATAAAGTGAAATCTCAGTTTCTTACCTTTGTTAGAATGATATCATCAAACAGATTCAAATATTTCTTTTTTCATTCAATTCTGACTTATATTGAATTCTGTACATTCAATTGAAATTAGAAATCGAATTTCTGAACTGCCGCGCCCTTTCAGGCTTGTTATATAATTAAAATAAATTTATTCGTTTTAACTTCGATTTAAATAAATTTTCCGTCATTATTATTTAAAATATTCGTTTTAAATAATCAAAATTCATTAAAATCGCCAAAATAAAAATTTTAAATTGGCTCAGATTTTCCGAGTTGTTACAATCTCCCCAACTTAAAATCTTTTCGTACTCGAAAAGGAGCGAAGGTGAAAGTTGTTTTATAATCAACTCAACTTCCATTTTTTTAATTATGGCTTAAGTTTTTCAACTTTTCAGTTTCTAAAAACTTTTCAAATTTTTCAAAAATTTGGCTAACGCCCTAAATTTTCGAAAATTTTCGCCATAACCTCCCCTGCACCAGGAGCATCGGGAAATTTCTAATAGCTTCCCCGGTCCTTCTCATCTCAAAAAGGAAAAGAAACAGCCAATCGGCTCATAAAATCTTCAAAAACCCCAAGAAATACAATAAACATGTACCTATTTGACGGGCAAACAATTTTATTCCTCTTCTCTAGCCTCTTAGCTTTGACCTGTTCAATGTATACACATGTACATATATGCTAATGCGATAAATTTTCAATACAGTTCAATATTTAGTATATTTTGGCTAAATGGTTCAAAATTTTAAATAAATCAAACCAATAATCAAACAACACAACCATCAATCAATTTGTTGGTTAACGTTTAAATCCATAATTTTTATATAGTCAAATTTTCAATTTTTGATGCCAAGTCACAACAATAAGCCCTATCTAGTTTTGGTTCTCACACCAGCCAATTGGAAATATATAAATATCCTACTTTCGAAACTCGAACATAAAACACTGATGATGTGTACACTATCGTCAGTATCATCTCCGGGCGACTAGAGTGTGATTCTATATCTATTCAGTATATTTGAGGCTTCAAATACACGTACGCGTATATTAAAAATCTTAATATACCCGATTCTCTAAATTCAATATAAATTAATAATCAAATACGTATAACACGATTTTAATTTCCAAAACTAAATTTGTTTTCATTTTTAATACTCTTTACACTCGTTCTAGGATAGTACTGATCCCATCTCTAACGAGTTATTCTTATTGGACATTACTAATCCAATCTTTGATGAATTCTTTCGTTTGGTTCTAACGTGTCTTGTTCTCGAGCTTTGTAAACCAAAGCTCTGGTACCACTGAAATAACCCGTAACTTCCCCGGTAAGGAAAAGAACGGATTACTTGAGAACATGGCAAATAAGAACACAAACAGAAGAACATTTCATTGCTTATTACAACAATTTACATCAGAGTACAAGAATATACGGAGTATGAATAAATAATACACATTTGACAAATATCAGAGGTCCAAATACATTACTGCAGCGGAAAAATAATACAAAGTACAACTGAAAGAGATACACGGATACAAAGCTTCCCGAATATCATTCCAGCTGTAAACCAGAGCTGGGCAGTTAAAGCGCATAGCGGTTCTACAGCGGTAGAGGTGTAAAAAGCTGTAGCGGGGGTAAAGCGGGGAAATATCGGGGATATAGCGGAGGTGCAAAAATGTTAATTGGATGTAAAAGTATATAATTAAAATTAATTAATCATCATTCTCGCATCATTTGTGTAGAAGAAACGAATAATAATTAATAATATATAACAAAAATTAAAGAATATCATGGTTATGCACATTAGATTCGAGGATTTCTATCATATATAAGGCACTTATGACTTAAAATTAGCTCCTTACTTAACTTTTTTGATTTATTTTAAAAGATAATTGGTCAAATCATCCTTTGTATATTGATATTGCTAAAGCGGGTGCTAAATAGCGTGGATTTAGCGGAAAATAGCGGGGCTTAAAGCGGAGCTACCGTTCATCAGCGCTAAATTGAAATAGCGCAGCGACCGAAGAGCGCTACGGGCTATAGCGAAGATTTTGCGGGGCTTTAGCGGGTCTTTAACTGCATAGAACCAGAGTCCTGTGAATATAAATCTGCAAAACTAAAACTACTAGCTGCCCGTGCGAAAAATAGGGGCACCCAGAGTTTAGGTTAAAACAATAAACTCCAGGTCAGTCATGTGACTGGTGTGAGAACTAAAACAGTTATTAATCTTTATTTTAAAGCTGGGTAAATCAAGGGACCATGCCGTATAACACGGAACAGGTTTCCTCCCAAGAATACCAGTGCATATAATCAACAGCGCAATGCTAAATAAAGAATATTGAAGCTATTATAAGACCCAGGTCCTATCACACAATGCAACGCAAGCCGGAGGATAGGGTTTTCCCTTATAATAGCCAAAGAATGCTTGATACGTTTAAAAAAGATATTTTTGATAGTACTATAAGTGTATAGTGTCAAAAACAACTACAAATATAAGTGTATCAATCATAGGCGGCATGGGTACCATCTATCATGTCGCCAATACTAGGCTCTACAAATAAAACCGCAAAATCACGTATTGGAAATTGGATTTCCGTCTATGAACCAAGGCTAGGGGCAAGATCCTCAACCGATTCGAGACAATCTAGCCTACCATGTCTCAGGCAAGTACTCTGTCAAGCCTTAGGAGCCATAGGGTCGGTCCACTCGATGTGGATTAAACTTAAACCCTGAACACTACGTCTCCCCGCCCTATGGGGCGCAAATGAGCCCACTGACTCTATATCCGAGGCGCCTCACAACAACAACAACTACACAGGTGAAAAATATATAAGGCCAGTTTAAGCACCGACACCACCTCTAGCTAGAAAGAGACGCATGTCCTCCCTGGATCCTTCTTCCGTTTTTGGTTCATAACGGGATGTGAGGCTCGCGAATTAAACGCTACACAAAGCTACGCCACACAGGCCGTGCTTTGATCATCAACCACAAGACTTTGCTTTTCAACAAAAGCCTTGATCAATTGCCACTTAGGCATGCCACACAGGCAATTCATTCCATGGGACTGATTCCTATCGATATACAACCTCTGATCCCGTACGTCTCAGAGAAGGGTAAAGTAAGAGAATAAATTCTCCTTCACCAGACAGATGTATATTTAATAAAGATTAATCAACACGGAGCAAAATCCAATGTCAGACAGACAGTCCATACAAGTTCGTTCTGGGTCTGAACGAAGCCGGAGGCACTTTCCTCGCATATCCGTCGATCTCCAAGTACGTCTGGATGATCACCAACTGATTCCCTCCTCTTGGGTGTACAGCCCAATCAAGATCATCAGTAATCACCCAAACGATGTGAAGACCCTCGGTCTTCAACCACCATCTTCATCTTCGATGTATCATCGAATCGGTTATTCAAAATGGTTATAAACCCGGACTTTTCGAATAACCCGCGTATATTATAAGCAAATGTTACACAAACATACATACGCCTCATTCCAATTCAGAATATTCTTTTATTGAAATATTCACATCTTTTGGGATAGGTTCCCATTAATTTTATCAAAGATAAATTCTTTAAAATTTATTCTTTAATCTTCTTTTGGATATCATTTCAAACCATTTAAAGTTTTCCAAACTAGTCGGGATTAGCGAACCACACCGGAGTAAATATTTATTTAATTTTCCAATCCCAACCTGTTTATCCCCTGGAGCAAAACGGGTAATACTCCATATCTAACACCACGGTGTTATCAGTAAAATTAATTACCATTTCACGTTCAAATCTAGTTAAATATTTAGCTATCGCTTGGAGCAAAACTGGTGATACTTCATTCTCGATCATTTCAATCTAATTAAAGATTCATTAAAACTCCACTTAGTTTTAATCTTTAACTGGATTAAAGAACCGATGTCATTTAAAACACGGTTCAAGATAAACCCAAAATCACATCCCATTGTTAATCGGGTTAAAGAACAAGTGTTATTTAAAACACCGTTCACGATAAACCCAAAAATCAATTTCAATTCAATTCCAATTATATACTAATTAACTGGACAATTTCACTAAATCTTAATTAAAAGATTTATTCTTTTCTAATCTGAGTTCAAGAACAGTGTTATTTAAGACACTATTCACGATGAATCCAAAATCCAATTCGATATTAAATATAAGGCTCTAAATAGAAAATATATCGGCTTATATTCAATATCGAATTCTGAAACCAACAAATATCGTATTGGAAATAACGATATAAAATATATCTTTCAAATTTCCATAACAATACTTGTATAATCACGAAATCCAACACCGAAATATTTCGAAGATAATTTCGATTCAAATCCATTTCTATTCACATATTGGAAATTATGGTTATTTTTAAAACCCCTTCTCAATCCCCTTTATTTCTTTAAAAATAATTGGATTCTAATTCTAGTTAATAACTAGTTCAATTTGACAAAAATCTATTTTTATCTTTACAAACATTGAGTTTTTCACCCTAATTTTTTCCAAATCATTTATTATGTTTTTTCACAAATTATTAATATTTTTAATAATTTTATCAAGGCCCGTACAGTCGATTTCAATCGACGGTCATCGAACTGCACTTACAACGACCTTTTCCAAATTTGATTTCGACATAATTCCACATCCAACCATTAGATTTCAAATTTCTTACTATCGTTAGAAAGCTCTTTTCGATACGAACCCGACGGTTCCGGTTTTAGGAGAATCCGACGGTCGTATCTCCCGTAACATCCATTCGAATTCAATGGTCGAAATTCGCGAACGGCCGCGGCACGGCGCGTTCTATTCAGGCCATTCAATATATATAATATATATTATATATATTTTGTTCAAACGTATTTTATAAATTCATTTTAAAACGATTCTCACTTTTACTTCAATTTTAAATAAAAATTGAATATTCAATATCATCAATATATAAATGATAATATTTTCAAAATATTTTATTTTGAAATCATTTCCTTTTCGATATTCGTTATAAAAACGAATAAAATAGATATAAATATCGTTCGCGTCAAAATAGCATAAATCTAATCAACACGGCTTTTACTCAACACATGAATGTTTATTCTATTCAACACATGAATATTTATTTTATTCAACACATGAATATTTTCTTATTCAACACATGAATATTTATTTTAATTCAACACATGAATATTTATTCAATTCAACACATGAATATTATTTTGAAATATTCTTTATTTTCTTAATTGGAATGAGACCCAATCAATTACCATATAAGGGTAATTATATGGATTCCATACAACACATGTATATACCGACAATAATAAACAATCAATCATCATCCAGAGTGCACCACACAACTGTATAAGCATTAACTATAAATAATTAACGCTCACAACAGCCTGTTAATCGAACGATCGACATACCGCTAAACAATTGGGATTAGCGTACTTCAAATATTATCCCAACACCCGTGTGGGGTTTCAATCCACAACACTGAATATTATTTGTGCACTTGGGCGATGTGTAAAATTTATCATCCCAATCAATATCAGTCAAATCAGTGTACATAAACAAATCGTCTGATTTGTGAATGAATATTTATTTTATTCACATACACGTTAAAATTTTATTTTTTAACGGTAAAATATTTATTTCAACACATGAATTTCCATCCAGTTCATTTATTCAATAAAATGATATTTTTATTTTTCTAACTTATTTTAGAAAATTTCGGCAGCATAACGGCACGATACTAGGTCCGAGATAAGGTCTGGCCTTATCCCTGGTCTAATAACGGCCCACGCCATACATATCAATCAAATCAATCTCATTATTCACACCACAAAATTCCAACAAATATTTTAATCAATCAACAAACAAACAAGTCCATGGTCTATGGACGATTGTGTCGGGTGCTACTAAACACCGTCTGCATCCTAGAATATTTTTATAACTAGGAAAGAAAATTCAAAGTGAGAAGTTCTCCCCGAGGGTTCCACTCCTTCAGTTATATTTCTGAATTTCTGAACATCTGGTTTTGCCCGTGCTTCCAACATAATCCTATCACGCTGTTCATATTAAAAATCACTGTTTTATTGCAACGCTATAAAAATCACATTTTTATACCGCTACTATATAGATAAAAATTCTATCTTTATATGGCTACTCATAATAAGAATTATATTTTTGTAAATTCAACATCGCTATAAAAATAATATTTTTATTATCATACATATATAAAAATTATATTTTTACACCGCTACTTTTCATATAAAAATCGAATTTTTATCGCTACTTATACATATGTAAAAATATAAATTTTCTTACTTAGAAAAATATAACCTTTTTACTTAGAAAAATCTAATTTTTTTCTTGAATAGAAACCATAGTTTCATATGAACAAAAATCAAATCTTTCTTATGAACAAAATATATTCTTTTTCTATAAACAAAATATATTCTTTTCCTATGAACACACTATAAAAAAAAGATCTATTCTTTTTCTTTATTGCAAACCTCGTATAAAAATCAGATTTTTAAAACCTTATTTACATTAAATAAAATAAAGTAAACAAATTAAAGAACTTACTTTGTTTTAAGGTAGAAAAAGGGGTGGGGGGGTCGCTGGTGGTCGCCGGCGCGGTGGAGGTCAGGGCGTTGGCCGGCGGTGGGTGATGGGTGGCGGATCCGGGGTAGTGGAGAGGGAGGGTCGCGGGTTTCGGGGCTGTGGGGCTTTAAGAAGGAGGAGGGGCGAGTGGAGAGGGCCACGTCAGCAGCAAGAGGTGGGGAGGGGGTCCGGCATCTCCGGCGGCGGTGGTGGAGGCGGCCTGGAGGGCGACTGCATCGGCATTGGGGGGGATAACGGGTCTCTCGGGTTCGAGTTAGGTGGAAGGGGGAAGAAGGAGAAGAGCAGAGGAGAGGGGGCGAGTTGGAGGAGGTCACGGCGACTGGTGGCTCTCCGGTGGGGCAACGCGGCGATGGGGTGACGGTCTTCCTCCCCCGTCGTTCGTCCCTTTTTTTTTTATTTACTTCTCGATTTGAACTGAAGGAAGAAAGGGGAAAAGGAGGGGGGTATATGGAAAAAGGATTTTTATAAATTAATTTATATTTTATTTTATTCCATCGAAGGTTGACTTTTTATTCGAACACCGAATCGAACCCACCGACTGTCGGCCCTAGCGTAATACCCTCATTCCGAACACAATGGGATATGTTTCGTAACCCAATTCGGCTGTTACGAATGGTTTTCATTAAATTTAAAACATAAATCATTACATTTTAAATTTAAACGAACATTTTAATTTACCGGGGCCACATACTAACTCTAAAAATTCTAGAAAAATTATATCTAGCTTCGTATTAACGATACGGTCCTAAAAAACTAGTTTCGTCAAATTCCAAGACCGTTTGAAAAATGACCATTTTCCAGTCGATTAAATTCAACTAAAACTTGTCAAACACGTTTAACTGTGCCACGCTCACATATTGATTCAGAAAATTATGAATTTTGGAACCTTGCAATAATTTGATGTCCCGGATCCAACAAAAGTGGTTTCGTCGAAAACCGAGGTCGTTTGCAAAATTTCTATTTTTAAGGGCTTTATATATATTAAAAAATATATATATATTCCACAACGACTTTTCTGAATTTTAAACTAGACATATCTTTCACTCTATAAAGTGAAATCTCAGTTTCTTACCTTTGTTAGAAAGATATCATCAAACAGATTCAAATATTTCTTTTTTCGTTCAATTCTGACTTATATTGAATTATGTACATTCAATTGAAATTAGAAATTGAATTTTCGAACTGCCACGCCCTTTCAGGCTCGTTATATAATTAAAATAAATTTATTCGTTTTAACTTCGATTTAAATAATTTTTCCGTCATTATTATTTAAAATATTCGTTTTAAATAATCAAAATTCATCAAAATCGCCAAAATAAAATTTTTAAATTGGCTCAGATTTTCCGGGTTGTTACATAACGTTAAGTGATAATGAGATCAAGTAAAAACGGGATTTTAAAATAAGATTTCAAATGTGGGAAATGGTTAAATGGATTTGAAAGGAGATTGGAAAAAGTGAATTTGGGTTAAAGAACTAGATCATGGGGGTATAACCAAACCCGAGTTGAAATGGAATTGGTTTTTGAGATTTGAATGGAATATTGGGTTTTGATTACAACTTATATTTATCTAAGGATAAGAACGTTGTTGATCAAGGTCTGAGAGGTAATTAAAATACCCCAACTTGAACAACATCGGGATTATCCGAAGATAGTATTAGTTGGTAATCGTAAGAGTGGTTAGTGATAATTTATTTCCATTAGGGACAAATAATACCACGTTGGTGAAAATGTGAAAATTTAGACAATATACCAAGTAAAGAAAATTTTTGATAAGGAAATGAAGGGTTGTGTTTTTATTTTACACAAATAAATAATTGTTATTGGTTTTCAAGAATAGAATAAAAGATGTACGTAATGTGGATTACGACTAATAAGTTAAGTGGATTTCCCAAGCTTAAATAATAAAGGATGTTGTAACAAGTATGTTGAAAGGAGGATTGAGTGGAAATTTTATATGGTTATGAGTTATTTTACGAAGTATTATAACATAACGGTTCTGAGGACATTAGAATATAAGAATATAGTTATTCGAGATAGAGTTAGTCAAACATAGTTATTCAGGATGAGTTGCCATTTCATTCGACTGCTCGCGTAATTCGCAGGGCTGCAGATAGCCTACGGCGGTCGGATGTTTCCTGAGGGAATCAGGCGTAACCATTGTGATCGCTGCGATCTAGAATCAAGCGAATGGAGTTAAATCGAATTAGAGTTATTCAAATATCGTATCTTCAATATTAAAAGAGTTAGAAGTTTTAATTAACAAAAGTAAATCAGTTTGTTAAAGGCCAAGTGATGTTGAATACTGAACTAGTGAACTCATTGGAGTGTCATGATTGAAACACTGTATATTTTGATAGTTAAAACACCGACTATCAAATCTGTCCAATACGGTTGTTGGTTTGGAAAGGCCGGGATCGAATTTATATTCGAAAACCATTCCGACCAACAAATACGTGAAGGTCTCAGAAGATGATCGAGATGGAGCATTGAAGACCGTGGATTTTCATAAACAAAAGAACCACTAATATTCTCTGCCAGGCAAGTAGAGATAAGCTGTGATTCTGTCGTGGGTGTAATCTACGGGTTGCAAGGACTTCTCGCAACTGATCCATGGGGTAATTACTATATGGGTGCGGTAGGAGAGTGCCTTCGGTTCATCCTGTTCTTGGATGACTTGTATGGACGAATGTCTGACAGGGTATTTCAAAAGGGTCACGTACGTTGATTTCTTCAAACGTACAATAGTTGTTGGCAGGGAATTGTCGTTCTCTTAGCTTCCAGCTAGAGTATTTTTGTGGATGTCAATTAGTGATATCTGACGGATCTGACGATGTGGCATTCAAAGTTAATGGTGACCAGATGTTCAAAGATAAATTCTGGCCTCAAGCCTCATCAACCGAGAAATGACAGAAATCGGGCAGGCAGCATGGCTATGTGGGTCGCTCCCATTAGGGTGTATAATCACCTATCTAGAGAAATTCCTATTTGTTCTTAAATCTATATTCGATGCTATCCCTTGTCGGGAGACGGTTGCTGATCCCAACCGTCGGTGTTATACATTCGATACACTCAAGCGAAATGAGTGGTCGGTCATGTGAGGGCCGGGTTGCAAGATGTTCTTGTAGAACCCAGTGTATTCGTCTCTAGAGATACACTATCGGCAGGTGGTCCCATACCTTGTCATAGTTGGAATCCAATCTCCAATAAGTGCCCGCGGTTTTGTTTGTATACTATATATGTGGAGCGTGAGATGCAAGCGTTCCGCTAGATTGTTATTTACTTGTACTTAGACTGTAACAACCCGGAAAATCTGAGCCAATTTAAAATTTTTATTTTGGCTAATTTAAAGAATTTTGATTATTTAAAATGGATATTTTAAATAATAACGACGGAAAATTTATTTTCTACGATGTTAAAACGAATAAATTTATTTTAATTATATAACGAGCCTGAAATGGCGCGGCAGTTCGAAAATTCGATTTCGAATTTCAAATGAATATACAGAATTCAATATAAGTCGGAATTGAACGAAAAAAGAAATATTTGAATCTATTTGATTATATCTTTCAAACAAAGCTAAGAAACTGAGATTTCACTTTAGAAGTTGAAAGATGTGTCCAGTTTAAAATTCAGAAAAGTCGCTATGGAATTTATGTATATTTTAATATATATAAGGCCCTTAAAAATAGAAATTTTGCAAATGACCTCGGATTTCGACGAAACCACTTTTGTTGGATCCGGGATGTCAAATTATTGCTAGTTTTCAAAATTCATAATTTTCTGAATAAAAAATGTGAGTGTGGCACAGTTAAACGCGTTTGACCAGTTTTAGTTGAATTTAATCGACTGGAAAATGGCCATTTTTCAAAAGGTCTCAGAATTTGACGAAATTAGTTTTGTTAGGACCGTATCGTCAATACGAAGCTAGATATAATATTTCTGAAATTTTTCGGGTCCGCATGTGGCCCCGGTAAATTGAAATGTGCGTTTGAATTTAAAATATAATGATTTATATTTTCAATCTAGTGGAAACTAAACGAAACAGCCGAACTGGCTTACGATACGTATCCCATTGTGTTCGGAATGGGGGTATTACGCTAGGGACGACAGTCGTTGGGTTCAATTTGGGGTTCGAATTAAAAGTCAACTTATAAAGAGAAAAATAATAATATTAAATAATTAAATATATATTACCTACCTAACACCACCCCTTTCTCTCTCACTCCTTCCAATCGAGATTCAAAAAAAAAAACCGCTCGATCGAACCCCGATACCCCACGTCGCGCCTCCGCCCCGCCTCCCCCGTCGCCATCGTCCTCCATCGTCCGACCCCACTCATTCCTCTGCTCTCTCCCTCTCGCGCGAGCTCCAGCTCGAACCCGCTGCGCCAATCGATCCCACCACCCACGCCTCGCCTGAGCCGCCGCCTTGGTCTGCTGCGCCACCTCCTGGCGACGGCGCCCACCTCCAGCCTTCCCCTGACCAACAGCAGAACCTCCCCCCCCCCCCCCCATTCGCCTTAAACTGTAAGTTTTTTTCTCTTTTTATTATTTTTACTTAGAAAAAAAACTGATTTTTCTTTTTGATTAGAAAAATCTAGGATTTTAATGTGATAAAAACTAGGATTTTTTTATATGATAAAAGATTATATTTTGTTCATTCAAAAGATTTGATTTTGTTAACGCAAAGAGATATGATTTTTATAACAAGAAAAGATATGATTTTTATAACGATAAAGATTAGATTTTGATAAAGATAAAGATTATATTTTCATGAAGATAAAGGTTAGATTTTTATTGTAGAAAAGATTCGATTTTTAAACAGCAACAGATTTGATTTTTAAGTCAAGAAGGAAACGATTTTTTAGCAAGACAAAAAGAAATGATTTTTATAGTGTTTTCATAAACAAAAAGAAATGATTTTTATAGTGTTTTCCTAAACAAAAAGAAATGATTTTTATAGTGTTTTCATAAACAAAAAGAAATGATTTTTATAGTGTTTTCATAAACAAAAAGAAATGATTTTTATATTGTTTTCATGAACAAAAAGTTATGACCTTTGAAAATAAAAAGATATGATCTTTGAAAACAAAAAGATATGGTTTTTGAAAATAAATAACGTTGGGTAAAAATGTGATTTTTATCATCTAGAAAAAGGAGCGATAAAGATTCGATTTTTATATACATGAAATGGAAATAAAAATTCGACCTTTATATAGAAAGTAGCGTTGTTAAAAATATAATTTTTAACATATACCGCGTGAAACAGATCTCGTTGGAGACGCGATGAAGATTTCCTACATATGAAGAGTCGTGGCATTTGGTTTAGCTCTTGGTGAGAACTTCTCACTCAAATTTATTCTTTTCTAGTTAGAAATATATACCAGGATGCTGACAGTGCTTAGCAGCATCCGACACCATCGTCCACAGACCATGGACTTGTTTGTTTAGTTGTTTGGTGATTGATTAGAATATTTTTTAAAATTTTGTGGTGTGAATAATAAAATTGATTTGATTGTTATGGGTATGGCGTGGGCCATTATTAGACCGGGGATAAGGCTAGACCTTGTCCCGTTTCTAGTATCGTGCCGTTATGCCGCCGAAATTTTCTAAAATAAGTTAGAAAAATAAAAATATCATTTTATTGAATAAATGAACTGAATAGAAATTCATGTGTTGGAATAAATAATATATCGTTAAAAATATAATTTTTAACGTGTATGTGAATAAAATAAAATATTCATTTACAAATCAGATGATTTGTTTGTGTACACTGATTTGACTGATATTGATTGGGACGATAAATTTCACACGTCACCCAACTGCACAAATAAAATCGGTGTTTGTTGATTTGAAACCCCATACCGGTGTTGGGATGGTATTTGACGTACACTAATCCCAATTGGTCAGCGGTATGTCAATCGTTCGATTGACAGGCTGTTGTAAGCGTTAATTATTTATAATTAATGCTTATACAGTTGTGTGGTGCACTCTGGATGATGATTGATTGTGTATTATTGTCAGTATATACACGTGTTGTATGGAATCCATATAATTAACCTTATATGGTAATTGATTGGGTCTCATTCCAATTTAGAAAATAAAGAATATTTCAAAATAATATCCAGAGTAAATATTCATGTGTTGAATAAGAAAATATTCATGTGTTGAATAAAAATAAATATTCATGTGTTGAATAAGAAAATATTCATGTGTTGAATAAAATAAATATTCATGTGTTGAATAGAATAAACATTCATGTGTTGAGTAAAAGCCGTGTTGATTAGATTTGCGCCATTTTGACGTGAACGATATTTATATCGATTTTATTCGTTTTTATAACGAATATCGAAAAGGAAATGCTTTCAAAATAAAATATTTTGAAAATATTATCATTTATATATTGATGATATTGAATATTCAATTTTGATTTAAAATTGAAGTAAAAGTGAGAATCGTTTTAAAACGAATTTATAAAATATATTTTGAACGAAATTTATATATATATATAATATATATATATATATATATATTAATGGCCTGAATAGAACGCGCCGCGCCACGGCCGTTCGCGAATTTCGACCATTGACTTCGAATTGATGTTACGGGAGATCCGACAGTCGGATTCTCCTAAAACCGGAACTGTTGGGTTCGAATCGAGAAGTGCTTTCTAACGAATGTAAGAAATTTGAAATCTAACGGATGAATTTGGTGATACGTCCAAATCAAATTTAGAAAAGGTCGCTTTAAGTGCAGTTCGACGACTGTTGATGGAAATCGAATGTACGTGCCTTGATAAAATTATTAAAAATATTAATAATTTGTGAAAAATCATAATAAATGATTTGGGAAAAATTGGGGTGAAAAATCAATGTTTGCCAAGATTAAAAAAGATTTTTATCAAATTGAACTAGTTATTAACTAGAATTAGAATCCAATTATTTTTAAAGAAATAAAGGGGATTAAGAAGGGGTTTTAAAAATAACCATAATTTCCAATATGTGAATTGGAATGAATTTGAATCGAAATTATCTTCGAAATATTTCGGTGTTGGATTTCGTGATTATACAAGTATTGTTGTGGAAATTTGAAAGATATATTTTATATCGTTTTTTCCAATACAATATTTGTTGGTTTCAGAATTCGATATTGAATATAAGCCGATATATTTTCTATTCAGAGCCTTATATTTAATATCGAATTGGATTTTGGGTTCGTCGTGAACAGTGTCTTAAATAACACTGTTCTTGAACTCAGATTAGAAAAGAATAAATCTTTTAATTAACATTTTGTTAAATTGTCCAGTAAATTAGTATTTAATTGGGATTGAATCTAAATTGGTTTTTGGGTTTATCATGAGTGGTGTTTTAAATAACACTTGTTCTTTAACCCGATTAACAAGGGGATGTGATTTTGGGTTTATCGTGAACCGTGTTTTACATGACATCGGTTCTTTAACCCAGTTAAAGATTAAAACTAAGTGGAGTTTTAATGAATCTTTAATTAGATTGAAATGGTCGAGAATGGAGTATCACCGGTTTTGCTCCAAGCGATAGACGAATCTTTAATTAGATTTGAACGTGAAATGGTAATTAATTTTACCGATAACAACGTGGTGTTAGATATGGAGTATCACCAGTTTTGCTCCATGGGATGAATAGGTTGGGATTGGGAAATAAAATAAATAATTACTTCGGTGTGGTTCGCTAATCCTGACTAGTTTAGAAAACCATAATATGGTTTGAAATGATATCCAAAGGAAGATTAAAGAATAAATTTAGAAGAATTTATCTTTGATAAAATTAATGGGAACCTATTCCCTAAGAATGTGAATATTTGAATAAAAGAATATTCTGAATTGGAATGAGGTGTATGTTGTGTTTGTGTAACATTTGTTTATTATATACGCGGGTTATTCGGAAAGGCCGGGTTTATACCCATTCTGAATAACCGATTCGATAATACGTCGAAGATGAAGACGGTGGTTGAAGACCGAGGGTCTTCACATCGTTTGGGTGATTACTGATGATCTTGATTGGGCTGTACACCCAAGAGGAGGGAATCAGTTGGTGATCATCCAGACGTACTTGGAGATCGACAGATATGCGAGGAAAGTGCCTCCGCTTTCGTTCAGGCCCAGAACGAACTTGTATGGACTGTGTACCTGACATTGGATTTTAGTCTGTGTGATTGATTTCTATTAAATATATATCTGTTTGGCGGCGGAGAATTTATTCTTTTGCTTAACGCCCTTCTCTGAGACGTACGAGCTCAGAGGTTATATATTGATGGATATCAATCGCATGGAGTGAATTGCCTGTGTGGCATGCCAAAGTGGCAATTGATCAAGACTTCTGTTGAAAAGCAGACTCTTGTGGTAGATGATCAAAGCACAGCCTGTGTGGCATAGCTTTGTGTAGCGTTAATTCGCGAGCCTCACACCCCGGTGTGAACCAAAAACGGGAGACGGACCTCAGGGAGGGCATGCGTTTTCTTCTAGTTAGAGGTGGTGTCGGTGCTTAAACTGGCTGACATTTATATACTTTTCACCTGTGTGGTTGTTGTTGTTGCGAGGCGCCTCAGTTATATCGGTTTCGGCCGATGCATTCTGGTCGGCAGATGGACCAGACTTACGCCCCATAGGGCGGGGAAACGCAGTGTCTAGGATTTAAGTTTAATCCACATCGGTGGACCGACCCTGTCGCTCCAAGGGCCCACCTGAGTCTGGGTCCTGAGACATGGGCTAGATTGTCTCGAATCGGTGAGGATCTTGCCCTTAGCCTCGGTTCATAGAAGGAAATCCAATTTCCAATACGTGACTTTGCGGCTTTATTTGTAGAGCCTAGTATGGCGACATAGTATCATGGGATGCTATGCCGCCTATGATTGATACATTTATATTTGATATTGTTTTGACACTATACACTTATAGTACTATCAGAATAATCTGCTTTAAACGTATCAAGCATTCTTTGGCTATTATAAGGTAAAAACCCTATCCTCCGGCTTGCGTTGCATTGTGTGAGGGGACCTGGGTCTTATAATAGCTTCATTGTTCTTTATTTAGCATTGCGCTGTTGATTATATCCACTGGTATTCTTGGGAGAAAACCCGTTCCGTGTTATACGGCGTGGTCCCTTGATTTATCGAACTTTAAAATAAAGATGTATAACTGTTTTAGTTCTCACACCGGTCACATGACTGACCTGGAGTTTATTGTTTAAACCTAAACTCTGGGTGCCCCTATTTTCGACACGGGCAGCTAGTAATTTTGGTTTTGCAGATTATTATTCACAGGACTCTGGTTTACAGCTGGAATGATATTCGGGAAGCTTTGTATCCGTGTATCTCTTTCAGTTGTACTTTGTATTAATTTTCCGCTGCAGTAATGTATTTTGAATCTCTGATATTTGTCAAATGTAATTTATTTATTCATACTCTGTAAATTCTTGTGCTCTGGTGTAAATTGTTGTAATAAGCAATGAAATGTTCTTCTGTTCGTGTTATGATGTGTCTTGTTCTCAGGTGATCCGGGCTTTCCTTCACGGGGAAGTTACGGGTTCTTTCATAGACATTATTATAATATCAGACAAGATATTGGTTTCAAAACTGTTTTGGGTTATCGTAAGGTAAAAACCGTCTGTGCTTATGTGTGGATTTGGTCTTACGATTATCCTTTTCTTTCGAAATGATTTCAACTTTAAAATCAAGATGTGTGATACCCTAAATACTGCGCGAGTTTATCTCACTCTGCTTCACCAGACTGACCTGGTGTTTTGTAAATGCTCGGGTTAGCCCGAGGTGTACAGGTTCAGGCTATCGAATGCTGTGAAGTCCAGAGACGAGCTGGAGATGTCCAGGCGTATGATATTACTTAGCTACTATTCCGTTGTGTGTTGTATATGGGAACAGGTTATTATAACTGTCCCATTGTGTGATGTACTCTGATATTGTAAGTATATTTTTAAAGTTCTCAATAAAGATTTATTTCTGTATTATATTTGTTCCACTGCGATGTGAGACTCTGTGTTATGGTGATTCTTCTTCTTCTTCTATTCTAATATTTATTTCTTTCTTATCTCACCCTCTAAATTCTTTCTAATAACTATCCAGCGTTTCGGTGCTTGAAGGGTCGGCATGAGTTACAGTAAAGGTATTTATGTCGATTTTCGGGGCCGAAATCCCTGGGTCGTTACAATATTGAAGAACATATTATGTAAATTAACATGTCATTTATATTAAAGAACACATTAGGTAAATTAACATGTTATTTATATTGAAGAACATATGTTGTAAATTAACATGTCATTATGTTAGAGAATTAATTTGTCATTTATGTTGGGGTATAAATATGTCCTTTATGTAGAAAACATATTTTATAAATGAATATGTCATTTATGTAGAAAACATATTCGATAAATAAATATGTCATTTATTTAGAAAATTTTGTAAATAAATATGTTAATTAGTTAAAATATATTTTTGGCAAATAAACATGTTATTTAGCTAGAATGTATTAATGTTACATAAAAAAATTGTCATTTATTTAGATTATATTCATGTTACATAAAAAAATTGTCATTTATTTAGATTATATTCATGTTACATAAAAAAAAGTCATTTATTTAGAATTATGTCATGTTACATAAAAAGTTATTTATTTAGAATTATGTCATGTTACATAAAAAGTCATTTATTTAGAATAATGTCATGTTACATAAAAAGTCATTTATTTAGAATAATGTCATGTGAATTAAAAATGTCATTTACCTAGAATATTGTCATGTGAATTAAAAATGCCATTTATTTAGAATAATGTTATGTGAATTAAAAATGTCATTTATTTAGAATAATGTCATATAAAATTAAAATATCATTTTGTTAGAAAATGTACATTTGTTTAATATTAACATTTGCATGTTATAGAAAAAGAAAATGTACATTTGTTTAATATTAACATTTGCATGTTATAGAAAAAGAAAATGTACATTTGTTTAATATTAACATTTGCATGTTATAGAAAAAGAAAATGTACATTTGTTTAATATTAACATTTACATGTTCTAGAAATAGAAAATGTACATTTGTTTAGTATTAACATTTACATGCTATAGAAATAGAAAATGTACATTTGTTTAATATTAACATTTACATGTTCTAGAAATACAAAATGTACATTTGTTTAATATTAACATTTACATGTTCTAGAAATAGAAAATGTTCATTTGTTTAATATTAACATTTACATGTTGTAGAAGTAGTAAGATGTACATTTGTTTAACATTATCATTATTATGTTAGCGATATTAGAAAATTTGCCAGATTAATACATTATCATTATTATGTTAGCGATATTAGAAAATTTGCTAGATTAAAACATTATCATTATTATGTTAGCGATATAAGAAATAATTCAAACTGAATTAGAATTGGTTAAATTTATTAACCAATGATTTATTTATGTAAACTGTTGTTGTTTGAAAACCCCACACGGGTATTGGGATGATATTTGACATACACTAGTCCCAATATTTAGTTATATATCAGTCGATGGATTGACAGTCTGTGATAAGTGTTATTTATTTGTTTATTTATTTTAATGCTCACAATATTATAAATTACACTCTGGATGTGAATGGATTGTTTATTGATTATTTATCATTATTGTAATATACATGCGATGTATGAAATCCATATAACTGAAATTATATGTAATTGATTGAGTCGCATTTCGATTCAGAATATCTTTTAAATAAAGAATATTTTCAAATAAAGAACATTTTTATAAAAAGAATATTTTAAAGTAAAGAATCTTTTAAAGTAAAGAACATTTTTAAATAACAAATATTTTAAAATAAATTCAATCAAGATTAAAATTATGATTTTTATGTCCATTTTTTGGATGGACAAAAAAATATAAAAATATAAGTCGTGTCAAGTATAGAAATGCCATTTTTAACCCGAACCAGTTTATCAATCGATTTTATTCATTTCATAATGAATATCGAAAAGAAGTGATTTCAAAATCTAATGTGATGGCCCGCCTCGCACCAGCCTGCATTTCCTCCAAAAGTGCGCTGAACACGTGCTCGACTAGCACAAGACGGTCGTCATAAGAAAGGAAAGAAGGGAATGAACTAATCAAAGAACCTGTAGAATGTCTCACAGCGCATGGAATAAAATATAGTAATAATAATGTACTTGACATAAAACAGGCGAGACAGTGCATAAGCTGATAACTAAAACCAACATCAATCTCAAAGCAGCGGAAATCCAAATACAGCTTATTACAACTTTTCAAAATCTACTGTCTCTGAACAACAGAAAGCCAAAATAGAAGATACACCACCAATGCCCAAGCAGTGATCTTCAACAACACAGGGAGAATACTATATATGTATATTACGTGGAAGCCTCCTGCTCGTCTCCGGATCATCTACCCGTGCATCACCAGCTAACCTGTCTCTAGTCTGCTCGTGTGAGCACCCAGAGTAATAAGAGGAGACATAAAACTCTGGGTCAGACATAAAGCCTGGTATGAGCGATAAGCATATAAACAGAATAATAACAGGTATACAAAACCATACCTGAACCTGGACCTGCAACCAAAGAGTTAGTACCACATACCGTACAATACTCCCAGGTGCCATAATAAATAGTGTAAGAATACGGGGGTGGGGTGTGCATGTCATAATGGTAGCAAACAAATCATCCATAGCAACCATCCTCACATCTCTCACTCAGTGCGTAAAGCGTACGACATCTACCACTTTGGAACACTAGACAAACTGAGGTAACGACGAATCCCGACTTGTAGAAACCCTGCTGTGACCAAGCCAAACACTTGGAGTCATGACCAAACATTTCAATGACCCACTTCATTGGTCGTAGCCCTTGGTTCTACCGATGCCATAATGGCCCTGAATCCGCCTTCGTGCCTCCTAACATAGTGGTCCAAAGCTATAGACGTCGATAACTCCTTGGCACGCGTCCCGCAGCAAAGCCCAACCATGAAGTGAACTCGTTGATTCCCATCTGAACCTTAAGCTCTAACTTCTCATTTGGACTTCCTTTGCATCTCGGGTTTGGTTGAATTGGAGTGGGTCTTCAGAAGAATTGTCGTGCAATAGCAGCTCTAGAATTCGGTTCAGGTCGGTAGTCGTTACTCTCGTCGGTTCGGGTCGGTCCTCCTTGTCATCTTTCCATTCGGTTCGGGTCGGGTACTTCACTTCGGGTCGGGTCGGTGTCCTCCTCCGGGTCGGGTCGGGTTGCTGTCTTCCTTCGAGTTCATGCTCCTCCTTCGATCAGCTTCCTCGTTTTCCATCTACTCCGATCCGATCCGATCCCTTCTTCTTGCTCCAGTCGTAGCCTCCCATTCGTGAGTCGATCCGATCTGGCCTCTATTATGCTTCCGATCTGATCCGCTCTCTCCTACTCCGATCCGATCCTGCTCCATAGTTCCGATCCGATCCCCCTGTCCACTCCAACTCTAAGTAAACGGCCTTCCTTTTTGCCAAGTCTCTTATGTGCCAAACTCCAGTTCGGGTCGGGTTTTCTTGCCCAGTTCCCATATCCGATCCGAGCCCTCATCCGATCCGAACCGGTTAGGAACCTGCACATTTCTGCAACTTTCCAACGAGCTTTCTACGCCATTCGACGACGTTTTCGGCCAATTTAACTATTCTAATTAACCATAAAACATACCATAGAGTCATAGCAACAGGTAATAGCAATCATAAACAGCAAACAACAATCCAAATGAATCAAAATGGATCAAAAGTGGCTAAAACCTCACATTTTCCTATAATCCTTCTTAATCATGTTTAAGCACATACTTAGTAAAACTTAATCAAATCGTCTAAATTTTATAACAGAGGCATGAAATATTATTTAAGAATTTCTAAACATTTTTCCAGAATTTATTAGTGTATAAATTCGCTAATCTTCACTAATCACTCTTAATTAACTGTAATTAGTGTCAAAATGATGCTATCACTCACCTTGGCCACAAACAAAATTCTCAGAACTGAAACTCCTCTGATTTGGGCGAATACTGATGTCCAACAGCAGCTCTAATCTTGCTTTGGTGCTTTTTCTTCTTAATTTGATGCCTCTAAGCCTTAATCCTTGATTAGGAAGTGATTTTGGGTGTTTTGAGAGAGATTTAGAGAGTGGAGGCCATGGCTAGGTTAAGAGGAATGAAAGTGGCGGCTGGAAAATGTCTAAAGAAATGTTTTCTAACCCTAATCAGCCCCTATATACCCCTAAACCCGAAATTCCCCTTTGGGCCAAGCTGCTAATCACCCGGTTAAGCCCAATTAAGCTGTTTTTCACCATCTGAAACTTGTTTCAGCCATATCTCCCAAACGGTAAGTCCGTTTGGCTAATGTGACCACTCTACGGAAAGAGAAACCATCATCCTAAGCCAATGGAAGTGGTTTCAGGTCAAAATTCATTTCCAGTCAAAAGTTATGGCCAAAACAGTGCCAACTAGGGGTAAAATGGTCATTTAAAAATCGGGAAAAATCATGAACATGGGAAATGACCACAATAGTCGTCTCCCAAAGTTACATGACCATACGACTTCGTACGTGAAAGAAATAAATATCCTACGATCCTATGATGCGTAGAATGCGGGTCGTTACACTCTCCCCCCCTTAAGAAATTTCGTCCCCGAAATTCCTTAACCCAAAACATACATAAGATCCCGCATGCCTAACAACCATATACAACAATCAAACATGCAAAACAAGCAAAACAAACCTATCCTAGCATGCGGAAAACTAAATCGAAGCCAAAATCTTACCAGGCAAAGAGTTCTGGGTACTTCTTCCTTATGTCCTCCTCTGTTTCCCAAGTACAATCATTCTCGTCTTCGCTCCACTGTACCTTGACTAGTTTCACCGCCTTTCTTCGAAGTTGCTTCATGTCGTGCTCGACAATACGGGCCGGCTTGCGGTTCCCAACCGCCTCGGGTTCTACTTCGAAGTCCTCTAACTAATCAGGTGAGATAGTCATATCTGAGTCGTGAACGAACTGCCTTAGTTGGGAAACATGAAATACGTTGTGAACTCCCGCCATCTTCTCCGGTAAGTCAATTCTATATGCCAAATTCCCGACTAGTTCAAGAAGAGGGAATGGACCAACAAATCTTGGTGCTAATTTGCCTCTCCTGCCAAATCGTATTACGCTCTTCAACGGAGAAATCTTGACAAACACCAAGTCACCAACGGAGAATTTTAAGTCTCTTCTTCTCTTATCAGCATAACTTTTCTGCCTGTCTTGGGCTGCCTTCATTCGTTGCTGAATGATCTTGATTTTATCTGAAGTTTCCCTCACCATATCTGGTCCAATCATAAACTTCTCGCCAGTCTCTATCCAACATGATGGTGAGTTACACGGTCTTCCGTACAAAGCTTCAAATGGAGCCATACCGATACTGGATTGGTAACTATTATTATATGCAAACTCTACTAGATGCAAATGGTCATCCCATGCTCCACCAAAATCCAATATACACGCTCTCAAGAGATCTTCCAAAATACGATTCACCCTCTCTGTCTGACCGTCAGTCTGAGGATGATATGCGGTACTGAGATGTAATTCTGACCCTAGCGCCTCTTGCAAGCTCCTCCAAAACCCACTAGTGAACAACGGGTCTCGGTCGCTCACAATGCTTTTAGGTACTCCATGAAATCTCACTACCCACTTCATATACAATTCTGCTAACTTAGCTGCCGTTCTGGTCGATTTGACTGGTATAAACCTTGCACTTTTAGTCAGTCGATCTACAATTACCCAAATGCTGTCATATCCCGATCTAGTCCTTGGTAACCCATCGATGAAATCCATCGAGACTTGCTCCCATTTCCATTCGGGAATTTCTAAGGGCTGTAACAACCCACTAGGCTTCTTTTGCTCGGCTTTAACTAGCTGGCAATTCATGCACTTGGATGTAAACTTCCCAACGTCTCTTTTCATTCCTTCCCAGTAGTAGGTCTGCTTCATATCTCGATACATCTTATTACCACCGGGGTGTATGGTCAGCCTTGAGTGATGACATTCTCTAAGCACTTCATCTGTCAATCCATTGACATTGGGTACAACAAGCTTTCCATTCTTTCTAAGCCATCTATCTCGATCAAGCCCATACTTGTTCATCTCCTCATCGATACCCATCCCTAACTTGGAGATGATTTCCAATAGGTTAGGATCGTCCCTCTGACTAGAGCCGATCCGTTCAATCAAAGTGGGTCTGATCGTCAAACTTGCTAACATTTCTGGATCCAATTCGCACTTTGGTCTGAAATCAAACCCCGCGATAAACTCCAGTTGCTTCCATTCAAGGAACATAGCCCCTAAGCTGGCATGTCTTATACTCAATGCATCAGCCACCGCATTGCCCTTTCCCGGTGTGTATGCGATGTCAAAATCATAGGAAGCTAAGAACTCTAACCATCTCTGCTGACGGAGATTCAGATCTTTCTGAGAGAAGAGATACTTTAACGACTTATGATCTGTAAACAGCTCAAATCTTTCTCCCAAGAGATAGTGTCTCCACATCTTTAACGCGAACACGATTGCTGCCAACTCTAAATCATGGGTAGGGTATCTTCTCTCGTGCGGTTTCAATTGCCGACTTGCGTAAGCTACAACCCTACCGCCTTGCATCAATACAGCACCCAGTCCGGTACCACAGGCATCCGTTTATACCGTCATCTCTTCATCCCCCTTAGGAATGACTAACACTGGTGCACTTGTCAACTTGTCCTTTAGACTCTTGAATGCATTCTCGCACCTTTCATCCCAGATAAAAGCTTGATTCTTCTTGGTCAACTGGGTCAATGGTGCTGCTAACTTGGAGAAACCTTGGATAAACTTACGATAATATCCAGCTAACCCTAAGAAACTCCTTACATCTGTTGCATTCTTGGGCGTAGGCCAATCCGGTACCGTAGCCACCTTCGCCGGGTCCACAGCAATACCATTTTCTGATACAACATGGCCCAAGAACCTCACTTCCCTTTTCCAGAAGTGACACTTAGAAAACTTTGCTTTCAATTGGTGTTTTCTCAACACCTCCATCGCTACTCTTAAATGTTCCTTGTGTTCTTCCTCTGTCCTCGAATAGACTAAAATATCATCAACGAACACAAGGACAGACTTATTCAACTGATCTCTGAATACCCTATTCATAAGATCCACAAAATATGCCGGGGCATTAGTCAGCCCAAATGGCATAACCAACCATTCATAAAATCCAGACGGCGTTCGAAATGCCGTTTTAGCTATACTCTCAACTTCCACTCTAAGCTGATGAAAACCTGTCGCGAGGTCCAACTGAGAAAATATTCTCGCGCCACTCAACTGATCGAACAAATCATCTATCCGCGGTAGAGGATACTTATTCTTCCTCGTCACTTTATTCAACTCGCGGTAGTCTACACACAAACGAAGGGAACCATCCGCCTTGGTAGCAAACACAACTGGTGCTCCCCATTCAGAAACACTCCTTCTGATAAATCCCTTCTTCAAAAGATTGCTGACTTGCACCCCGAGCTCTCGCTGCTCTCTTGGTGCCATACGACGAAGTGGCATCACTATAGGTCTGGCATCTCTTACCAAATCAATACGAAACTCAATCTCTCGGTGTGGTGGAAGTCCGGTCACTTCTTCGAAAACATCCGGATACTGGCCAACCACGGGCAAACCTGACAACTCACTATGCGGAATGTCGAGGGAGTTTAGAAAACTAGCCAATACCCCCTTACTGGGTAGACCACCAAACACTATCCTCCGCCCATCATCCGCTCTAGCTGTCACCAAAAAGCCCTCACAGTCTACCACCACCCCGTGTCTTTGGAGCCAATCTACCCCCAAAATAATGCCAAACCCTGTAAAGCCCAAAACAAAGCAATCACAAACAAACATGCATCCATGACTCGATAGAACCACATTACGACAAATCATGCTAAGGCTAGTCGAACCACCAATCGGGTTCGTCACTACTAAAGGTCTATCGACAATCTCGGGCTCCAATCCCAACCTATCTACCAGGTCACTAGATATGAAAGAACTGGAAGCTCCGGTATCAAACAAAACTCTAACAGGAACATCATAAACAGAAAGCATACCTTGAATGACGACATTCTTTCCCTTCTCCGCCGCAGTTGGGGCATTCGACGAAGAAGGAATAGCATTAAGAGCATATGCTTTCACCATTTGCTTTTCCTTAGGGGGCTGTGGACACTTGTCCTTGTGATGTCCCATTTGGCCACAATTGAAGCACTTCCTATCTGCTGGCTTGGCCCGACAATTACTAGCATAATGGCCCTTCTTACCACAGCTGAAGCACTCCACATCTTGCTTATTCTTTTTCTTCTGGCCATCCTTAGCCTGATTCTGCTTTCTCTTATTCTGGGAACCACCTTTGCCTCCACCACTAACTTGTGGCTTTGGCTCATCTGCGGATGCAACCTCGGTCTTTGGCTTAGGGTAGAGACTTTCTGACCTTAACGCTTTCCCTACAATCGATTCAAACGTCTCATCGATGTGGTTAATAAGTTTTTCCCCCAAATACTGATCCAGACCAGTTATGAATTTCTCATTCTTTTTCTCGGCAGTATCTATAAGAGATAACCCATATTTTGACAAAGTGTCAAATTCAGCAATATACTCCGAGACAGCCCTGCCATTCTGCTTGAGCTCCAAGAATTTCTTAAACAACATTTACTTCTGAGCAGCTGGAATGAACTTCTCACTAAAGCGAGCCTTAAACTGCTCCCAAGTAATCTGGTCTTCGGGAGTAGCTGCCTTTATAGCATTCCACCAATTCATTGCCCGCCCTTGCAGCTGACGGGACGCTAGCTTTCTCTTCATCGTATCCTCGATACCCAAATCCTCGAAGATACGTTCGCAACTATCCACCCAATCCTGAACATCCACAGCCGACTCCGTTCCGTGGAACGGCTTCCCACCAAGGCTAGTATAATCCTTATTCAGCTTGGCGAAGTCGACCCTTGGTGCCTGCACTATTGGACCACCATCATTTCCACCATTGGGAGCTTCCCTCTGTACATCTCTAAGCATCTCTCTCATGAGGTCAGTAAACATCGTCCTCATGTCAGCAGCATTCCCATTATTGGCCCCTCTACCGGTACCTCTAACATATCGGCTCATCGTCAATCTGAAAAAGGAAATGATTAACGACTCCATAGTGGTGCCAGTGCAGTACAACTTCATCCTTATACTACTAATAGTATATATATATAGCTTTTAAAAACCAAAGTAATCACAAATACGCTCTCTCGTATACGTATATTATCTCTCCCTGATAACTTCCCTAGGTTAACTACGCAACCTAGAGCTCTGATACCAAGTGTGATGGCCCGCCTCGCACCAGCCTGCATTTCCTCCAAAAGTGCGCTGAACACGTGCCCGACTAGCACAAGACAGTCGTCATAAGAAAGGAAAGAAGGGAATGAACTAATCAAAGAACCTGTAGAATGTCTCACAGCGCATGGAATAAAATATAGTAATAATAATGTACTTGACATAAAACAGGCGAGACAGTGCATAAGCTGATAACTAAAACCAACATCAATCTCCAAGCAGCGGAAATCCAAATACAGCTTATTACAACTTTTCAAAATCTACTGTCTCTGAACAACAGAAAGCCAAAATAGAAGATACACCACCAATGCCCAAGCAGTGATCTTCAACAACACAGGGAGAATACTATATATGTATATTACGTGGAAGCCTCCTGCTCGTCTCCGGATCATCTACCCGTGCATCACCAGCTAACCTGTCTCTAGTCTGCTCGTGTGAGCACCCAGAGTAATAAGAGGAGACATAAAACTCTGGGTCAGACATAAAGCCTGGTATGAGCGATAAGCATATAAACAGAATAATAACAGGTATACTAAACCATACCTGAACCTGGACCTGCAACCAAAGAGTTAGTACCACATACCGTACAATACTCCCAGGTGCCATAATAAATAGTGTAAGAATACGGGGGTGGGGTGTGCATGTCATAATGGTAGCAAACAAATCATCCATAGCAACCATCCTCACATCTCTCACTCAGTGCGTAAAGCGTACGACATCTACCACTTTGGAACACTAGACAAACTGAGGTAACGACGAATCCCGACTTGTAGAAACCCTGCTGTGACCAAGCCAAACACTTGGAGTCATGACCAAACATTTCAATGACCCACTTCATTGGTCGTAGCCCTTGGTTCTACCGACGCCATAATGGCCCTGAATCCGCCTTCGTGCCTCCTACCATAGTGGTCCAAAGCTATAGACGTCGATAACTCCTTGGCACGCGTCCCGCAGCAAAGCCCAACCATGAAGTGAACTCGTTGATTCCCATCTGAACCTTAAGCTCTAACTTCTCATTTGGACTTCCTTTGCATCTCGGGTTTGGTTGAATTGGAGTGGGTCTTCAGAAGAATTGTCGTGCAATAGCAGCTCTAGAATTCGGTTCGGGTCGGTAGTCGTTACTCTCGTCGGTTCGGGTCGGTCCTCCTTGTCATCTTTCCATTCAGTTCGGGTCGGGTACTTCACTTCGGGTCGGGTCGGTGTCCTCCTCCGGGTCGGGTCGAGTTGCTGTCTTCCTTCGAGTTCATGCTCCTCCTTCGATCAGCTTCCTCGTTTTCCATCTACTCCGATCCGATCCGATCCCTTCTTCTTGCTCCAGTCGTAGCCTCCCATTCGTGAGTCGATCCGATCTGGCCTCTATTATGCTTCCGATCCGCTCTCTCCTACTCCGATCCGATCCTGCTCCATAGTTCCGATCCGATCCCCCTGTCCACTCCAACTCTAAGTAAACGGCCTTCCTTTTTGCCAAGTCTCTTATGTGCCAAACTCCAGTTCGGGTCGGGTTTTCTTGCCCAGTTCCCATATCTGATCCGAGCCCTTATCCGATCCGAACCGGTTAGGAACCTGCACATTTCTGCAACTTTCCAGCGAGCTTTCTACGCCATTCGACGACGTTTTCGGCCAATTTAACTATTCTAATCAACCATAAAACATACCATAGAGTCATAGCAACATGTAATAGCAATCACAAACAGCAAACAACAATCCAAATGAATCAAAATGGATCAAAAGTGGCTAAAACCTCACATTTTCCTATAATCCTTCTTAATCATGTTTAAGAACATACTTAGTAAAACTTAATCAAATCGTCTAAATTTTCTAACAGAGGCATGAAATATTATTTAAGAATTTCTAAACATTTTTCCAGAATTTATTAGTGTATAAATTCGCTAATCTTCACTAATCACCCTTAATTAACTGTAATTAGTGTCAAAATGATGCTATCACTCACCTTGGCCACAAACAAAATTCTCAGAACTGAAACTCCTCTGATTTGGGCGAATACTGATGTCCAACAGCAGCTCTAACCTTGCTTTGGTGCTTTTTCTTCTTAATTTGATGCCTCTAAGCCTTAATCCTTGATTAGGAAGTGATTTTGGGTGTTTTGAGAGAGATTTAGAGAGTGGAGGCCATGGCTAGGTTAAGAGGAATGAAAGTGGCGGCTGGAAAATGTCTAAAGAAATGTTTTCTAACCCTAATCAGCCCCAATATACCCCTAAACCCGAAATTCCCCTTTGGGCCAAGCTGCTAATCACCCGGTTAAGCCCAATTAAGCTGTTTTTCACCATCTGAAACTTGTTTCAGCCATATCTCCCAAACGGTAAGTCCGTTTGGCTAATGTGACCACTCTACGGAAAGAGAAACCATCATCCTAAGCCAATGGAAGTGGTTTCAGGTCAAAATTCATTTCCAGTCAAAAGTTATGGCCAAAACAGTGCCAACTAGGGGTAAAATGGTCATTTAAAAATCGGGAAAAATCATGAACATGGGAAATGACCACAATAGTCGTCTCCCAAAGTTACATGACCATACGACTTCGTATGTGAAAGAAATAAATATCCTACGATCCTATGATGCGTAGAATGCGGGTCGTTAAATCTAAGATTTTGAAATAATAATATTATAATATGATAAAGATATAGAATATTCAATTTTGATTTAAAATTGAAAATGAAGTTAAAATCATTTTATATAAATTTATAAATATTTTATAAATGCGTTTTAAATAGAAATCAATGAAATATAATATATATATATATATATAATGGCCTGAATAGAACGCGCCGCACAGCGACCGTTCGCGAATTTCGACCATTAACTTCAAATTTATATAACAGGAGGTCCGACCGTCAGATTCTCCTAAAACCGAAACCGTTGGGTTCGCATCGAAAAGAACTTTCTAACGAATGTAAAATATTTGAAATCTAACGGTTAGATTTGGAGTTATGTCCAAATAAATTTTAGAAAAGGTCGCTGTAAGTGCAGTTCGATGATCGTTTATGGAAATCGACTGAAATGGCCTTAAGAAAATTATTTAAAATATGGAAAAATTATGTAAATTCATAATAAATGATTTGTAAAAATTTGGATGAAGAATTCCAATTTTGTAAAATATAAAAATATATTTTTATCGGAATGATCTAGTTATCAACTAGAATAAATCTTTTATTTAATATTTAATGAAGTTTTCAAATTAATTAATATTTAATCGGAAACAATAAATAAAGTGGATTTTGGGTTGTCGTGAATGATGTCTTAAATAACACTATTCTTAAACCCAGTTGAGAAAAGAATAAATCTTTAAATTAAGATTCACTAAAGTTTTCCGATTAATTAATATTTAATTGGAACTGAATAAATAAATTGGATTTTGGGTTGTCGTGAATGGGGTCTTCAATAACACTATTCTTAAACCCATTTTAGAAAAGAATTAATCTTTTAATTAAGATTATTAGAGTTTCCAATTATATTTAGTAATTGGAATAAAATGAAATGTGAATTGGGTTTATTGTGAACCGTGTTTTTGCGACATTTGTTCTTTTACCCAATTAACAGTGAAAATATAATTTGGAATTTATAAATCTTTTTATTAAGATTTAATGGAAAATTACCAAAGTAAAGTTTCCCAATTTAATACATTAAATTGGAACTGAATGGAATTCGATTTAATAATAATCCAGATGAGCTTCTGTCAAAGAAGACTGTTACTATATATAAAATTTAAAAGGCCTAGCCGTTATTCCATTTATATTATTAGTCTTATATGCAAATTTATATCGATTATGTATTGATTGGATTTCTGTTGTAACGACCCGTATTTTACGATGTTATAATTAATCTATTTAATTATATAAATAGTAATTCAGAGAATTAAATGGTCGTTAAATTAAAGTATATGGATTATTTAATTAATTTAAATAATAGAATAATATATTTAATTCAGGAATAATAAAAAATAGTGGAATTCACAATATAGTGTGAATTGGATTATTTAAAATATATAGTTCAGTTTAGAGTTGAATCATTTGAACAAATATATACAATCGACGACAGTTGAACGTATAGTTTATAATATAATTATAATCGTGCCCGTAACATCGCAGTAGTTCGCTATTTGGCGATTCGAACTTCAACCGAATATACACGGTCCGTTTTAAATCGGATTTCTGTGAAACAAGAAACGTTAGGAGCTAGTGAAGTATACTTTTCTAGTGGAAGAGAAAAATCGGGATTTCGTCGTATAGATTTTGAGTTATGTCCAAATCAAATTCTCAGAAAAACAGCGCCATAAAACCATAACGTTTTATTTATATTTTTAAAAGGGTTTAAATATAAATCCAACATCGATATAACTCTAATGATGAAATATCGAGTTAGAAATTCATATAGGAATTTTCTGAGCTGTATGTTATTCCTATGTGAATATATAAGATAATATTTAATTATAAATATTTAATTTAATTACATTAAAATATATTTATATATTTAAATAGGTTATTTAGAGCTTTAAAAATAGCCAGTTTTGCAAACGAACTCCGTTTTCGACGAAACTAATTTTGTTGGATCCGCAACGTAAAATTATTGTTGGATTCCAAGTTTCGTGATTTTTAGAGTCAGTATGTGGCCGTACGGATTTTTAGAGTGAAAACCAGTCAATATTTTAATGGTTAAAAATACGCTGTGTGAGCATACGAAGTCGGAATTCAACGAAACCAGTTTCGTTGGGTCCGTAACGTCGAACTCTAGTCGTATGTCCAGTTTCATGATTTTTGGGTATCATGAGTGATCACAGGGATTTTTAAAGGCTAGTATGACATTATAAAATATAAAACAAAATGAAATATTTATTTGTGGACCTAAACTAGGCCACCACTCATCTCTTCTCAGCCACAACCGCAGGTTCAAAACCAAATTTCAGGCCACCACAAAACGTTTCCAAAAGCAAATGCGAGATCAAAAGAAAAATCAAGACAAAATCAAATAAAAAGTTATAAATCCTATAACATATAAATTCGAAATGCTCAGGTCCTTCACTTCGTTTTGATATGGGTTTATCAAGGTTTTAACGCCATATCCGTTCGCAGGAAAGTGAAACCCGCAAGCTAGTGTTTGAGTTGGTGGAAAATCGAAGCTTTAATCCACGATTCCCAGTTGGGTTTTGGATTTAGAAGATAAAACTACACTTGTTGGAAGGTATTTGTGGATTTTGGCATATATAAGTGTCGCTCGAACACTGTTGATGCGCGAATACCTGGTAACGACGGGATCTGATAAAGGAGTTCGAGTTCGATTATTTTGTAAGGGGTTGATGGAGTGTGGGATGAGATGTTTAGTGGTGGTAACGGTTTGTCTTTTCACGCAAGGAGGGAGGAAAATGGTTGAACGGAAAGTTCGGAAATGGCCATATTTGGGCATCAGGGTGTTTATTGGAGGACGGGGAAGATGAAGGATGCAGTTTGGTTCTTGAAGTTGGTTCTTGGGCCAAATAAAAAGGTATAGCCCATATAAGAAATAAATGTATATAAGTTAGTTTTAATAACGTATATAAACTTGTTAATGCAATAACTTCTACATCCGGTGTCAAATTAACGAACGGTCAAATCCGTTGGGATTGTATGGACGGACACTACATGATGGAACTGACTGGAAGTCCATCGGAGTCCATTACAATTTATAGCAAAATAAATTGTCCGTCTGAATCAAGTGATGGTTATCGTTATTACCGATGATCGTCCAATGTGAGTAAAACTCACCAACTCCGAACAGTTATATTTTTATAACGTATTCTTAGAACTGATAATTATCTGCTGATTGATGTATGTTAACTGTTTGGTTGAATTGCTTATGTATTGGTCGAAATTATCGATAACGATATATATATAAATCGTTAATCAAATATCGATTCTGTTTATCAGAATATATCATATCGAAGTGAAATCGATGTTATTATATTGTTTAACATCCGTGGATGCAGGGAAACAGGTCGGAGGAATCCAACTGGATTCCTCAATATATATTTTTCTGTTTTTCATATATTGTGTATATGATGTGATATATAATCTGTTGTTGATTATGTGTGTTTGGATGATATCGATCACTGTGTCTGGTATTTTAAATACCGTAAGAAATAGTGGGATGTAAAAAGGAGATTTTCAAAGTATAATTTGAAAATAATTTTACTTGTATAAAATCACTGGATTTTATATATAAAAGGAAAAAGGATTTTTATAAAAGGAAATAATTATAAAATCAAAAGAGATAAAAGAATATATTTGTAGAACAAATATAAAGGAAATATATTTGTAAAACAAATATACAGGAAATATATTTGTGAAAACAAATATAAAGGAAATATATTTGTAAAACAAATATAAAGGAAACTATTTGTGAAAACTAATATAAAGGAAATATGTTTGTAAAACAAATATAAAGGGAATATATTTGTAGAACAAATATAAAGGGAATATATTTGTAAAACAAATATAAAGGAAAATATTTGTGAAATCGAATATAAAGGAAATATTTGTAAACCATTTACAAATAAAATAGAAAGAGGAAATATTTGTGAAACATTTGCAAATAGATTAAAAGGATTATTTATTTAGGAAATAAATAAAAGTAAAAGGAATATTTATTTGTTAAATAAATAGGATTAAATCAAAGGAATATTTATTTGTTAAATAAATAGGATTAGATCAAAGGATTATTTATTTGTTAAATAAATATAATTTAATCAAAGGAATATTTAGAAAATGAATCGATAATGGAAATCTGTATTTAACAGATAAATGGAAAAGGTTTATTTAAAGTGGAATTAAATAAAAATCTGTTTTAAACAGATAAATTGAGAAGATTTATTTATAAATAACATTTTATAAATAAAATAAAATATTTATCATTGGATAAATGGAATATATAAGTCAGGACTTATATAGAGAAGAAAGAATCTATTTCAACATCGATATTTGAAACCGAATATGGACGTAGAGTTAACCAAAAGAGTTAATCAAAATGTGTTAATCAAAATGAGTTAGAAGAGTTAATCGAGTAGAATTAATTGAATTGAGTTAGAGTTAATCAATTAGAGTTAGAATTAATCGATTAGAGTTAGAGTTAACTAGTTAGAGTTAATCAGTTAGAGTTAACCAGTCAGAATTAATCAGTTAGAGTTAACCAGTTAAAGTTAATCAAATGGAGTTAATTAAAAAAACTAAATCGAATATTGGTTATTCGAATAGAGTTAAAAGGAGTTATCGAATATCGGTTATTCTAATAGAGTTAAAAAGAGTAAATCGAATGTTGGTTATTCGAATTGAGTTAAAAGGAGTTATCGAATATTGGTTATTCGAATAGAGTTAAAAAGAGTAAATCGAATATTGGTTATTCAAATAGAGTTAAAAGGAGTAATCGAATATTGGTTATTCGAATAGAGTTAAATGGAGTTATCGAATATTGGTTATTCGAATAGAGTTAAAAGGAGTTATCGAATATTAGATATTCGAAAAGAGAGAGTCGAATATTAGTTATTCGAAAATAGATAATCAAATATAATCTATTCGAAAAGAGGTTATCGAATATAGTTATTCGAAGAGAGAGATTTTCGAATATTATATACTCGAAAAGAGTTATCGAATATAGTTAATCGAGGAAGAGAGTTTATCGAATATAGTTTATTCGAAAGGAGTTAATGGATTAAGGTTAATGTAACAACCCGGAAAACCTGGCTCTGATACCAACTGTAACGACACGGATTTTTCCCTGACCTAATCGATCGCAAAATCGACCAAGACCATTCAAAACTCGCATACGTTAACTTTGGGAATACAATACGTTAGAACAACAACAGACTTTTATAAACATTACAATAACGTTACATCAGAGTACAGAATATCAGAGTACAGATAAATAAGATACAACGGAAGATAAATTACAACGAATTATTACAAAACACAACGGAAGACTTTCTATGCTCTGGACACAGCTTTAAGCTTCGATCCAGGATCCTGCTAAAAGAATAGATATATGCAAAAACAAGCTACTCGACTGCCCATGTGGAAAAATATGGGCACCCGAGTTTGCCAGTGAAACAAACTACAAGTCAGTCATGGGACTGGTATGAGAAATCTAACTTAACTAACTTAAAAAAAATAGCTAATCACAGGACCATGCCGCTAACGCGGAACGGGTTTACTCCATTGGATTTCCAGTGCATAATTTAAAGTAAATCGTTTAACTAACGCTATGCTTTTTAGAAAAATAATGAAACCATTATAAGACCCAAGTCCCATCACACAATGCACCACAAACCGTAGGATAGGGTTTTACCGTATAATGGTCAAGAGATGCTTAATACGCTAGAACGGGTTTAATATTAGTGTGTATATGTTTTAATGAAAACAATTCAATCATAATGTATTAATCATAGACGACATAGTACCCCATCCTACTATGTCGCCATACTAGTTCTACAATCAAAACCGCATGGGTCGTATTGGAGATTTGGTTTTCCATCATGAGATCGAGGCAAGGGGCAAGCTCCTCTCTGATTCGAGACACTCTAGAAAATGCCTCAGGATTCCCCGCAGTGAACCCTTGGAGCGGTAGGGTCGGTCCCCTCCTGTGGGAGGTGGATTAGTTATGCCTGAACACACGCTTTCCGGTTCCTTTGAACCTATAGTATGACCACTAACGGCCTATAAAAATCCAAGGCGCCTCAAAATCCATCATCCACATAAGTAAAATGTCAGCGCTGGTAGGTCTGTAATTGATGGGATTTTCGACCCAGAAAATCAACATAAATACATTGTCAATTTCTCGAGCATCGAAAATACCGAGACATTAATAGGAGAATTTAGAGGGTGAGATAGAAAAGATAGAACTAATAGAATAGAAGAAGAAGAAGAACACACTGAACAGAATCAGAGTAAACATGAATCTCACAGCGGAATAAAATAAATGTATTATATAACATAACTTTGAAATACAAAACTGAATTTGTATATACATACCATATCAGAGTACAACTCAAATACATCATAGCGGAAATAATAACTAATAGTGGAGTCTCCTGCTTTGAGCTCCTCCAAGTGAATCTGCAAAATCCTGAAACACTTGTCTGCCCGTACAAATTTGTGCACCCAAGAGTTTAAGGAAAACAAAAATAAACTCTGGGTCAGTCATGGGACTGGTGTGAGTAAATTCCAACCATATTGTTTATCTTTGAAAAACCTTACTATAATCCAAAATTTCTTTGATATCAAAACCAGTGATATTATGATAATGTCTAAACAAATAATTATACAAGTAGCAGAACGCTTGCATCTCACGTTCCACATATATATAGTATAAAATCATAAACCGCAGGGCGCGTATTGGAGATTGGATTTCAACAGACAAGGTATGGGAGCACCTTCTGAATAGTGTACTCTAGAGGGGATACACTCAGGGTTCAACAAGAACGTCTTGCAACCTGGCCACACATGACCGCTCACTCATTTAGCTTGAGTGTCGCGAATATATTATCACCACGGTTGTAGGCCATCCAACCGTCATCCGAAGATACAGAATTGAAAAGAAGTATTAATATGAATTTTCTCTAGATCGGTGACAATACACCCTGCTTGGGGATGACCCAACTAGCCATGCTGCCTAGCCCAACTTCTGTCATTCTTGGTTGTGAGGCTAGAGGCTACGTCTGTAACGACCCGGAATTTTAGGGCCAATTTAAATTTTTATTTTAATGAATTTAAAGTATTTTAAATGATTTATTCATTTTAATCGAAGTTAAAAACGGGAAAATTTAATTTAAATATATAATAGGAGTTTAAAATAAGCGCTGCAGTTTGAAATTTTGATTTTAAACTTTGACTGAATGTACATGATTCAAAATAAAACGAATTTTAGTGAAACCAAAAATATTTAAATCTGTTTAAGATTATCTTTCTAATGAATCTGAAAAATTGAAATTTCACTTTAAAATTTATAAGTTATGTCAAAATTAAAATTTAGAAAGGTCGCTATGAAATTTATATTTAAAATGTATAAAGGTCAGAATTGCCACTTTTTACATATGAAGGAATTGGAACTCGAAACCACTTCCATTGAGTTCAGAATGCCGTTTCTGCATTGAAAAACAGTAAACACTTATATATTTTGAGTTTCAGGAATTATTGTTTTCAAAATGTATTTTTAATATTAAATATATTCGCCTTGAAAATAGCCATTTTTCGAAAAGGCTCAGAATTGAACGAAACAAATTTTGTTGTGATCGTATCGTCATAAGAAAGACAGAAGTAATTTTTCTGGATTTTTCTGAGTTGGTATGTAGCCGCAGGAAATTAAAACGTATGTTCGAATTAGAAATAAAAGATTTATTTTAAAAATAAAAGAAAAACATACTGTAACTTCAGAATTGGACCTTAGCGATAGTGCCATCGCGTTCAGAAGACGTCAAAGCATTAAGTTCGACAGTCGTTGAGCGCGAATCGGAGATCGTATGTGAAAACAGTATTTTCTAGAATTAATTAATTAAATAAATAAAATAATTATTAGAAAAACCTAAAATACGTGTATAAATACAGCCGTATACCACCCGATACTCTCCTTCTTCCTCCTTCGTTGTTCAAATCGCGAAACCCATTACAACCGCCACCTTCATCTCCACTTTTCTCCTCCGATACTCAACGATTTCCAGCGTACCATACACCGTTTCAAAGCTCTTTCTGAGATCTTCGATTAGGTACCAATCCCAACCCGAACCGTGCCCCGTGCCGCCGCCACCCAGCCTCCGAAGTCGCGCCGTCGCGCCCCCTGGGCCCACACGCCACGTGCGCGCGCCACCAGCTCCCCGGCGAAGATCGGCCTCTCCTCCCCGGTCGTCGTCCAACAAACGGCGCTCCAATCCGTCAACTACAGGCTGAGAAATCCGAAATTGAAGTTTTGAACAAAAACTGAAATATAAAGGTAATTCTTATTTCAGATTTAGCGACGCTTTTAAGCGTGACTGCAGCAGTTGTTAAAAGTCAGTATGTTTAAAACATCAATAACTAATGCATATGAACTCCGATTCTGAAAATTTCAGAACCGTTAGAACCGTGACGACCATTAGGACCTGCAGGGATTGATTGGGACATTCTGAAATTTATTTGGATTTATTATATTTCTTATCCAATCGAGGTGAGAATCCTTTATTTAAAATTTATATTAAAATAAACTATTCAGTATATGATGTGATGGTAATATGATTTTGATCTGTTTGTTGGTCATGATTTGGTGATGCCTTGTTCTATGATTGAATAGTTATTATTAGATCCCTTTGATTTCATGTTAAATATTAAATAGAATTGACATCATAGGAAATTGACATTTTTTGTCAATATTTAAACAGAAAATTGCCATCGTATGTTCATTGACATTTTTTGTCAATATTTAAATAGAAAATTGCCATCGCATATTCATTGACATTTTTTGTCAATATTTAAATAGAAAATTGCCATCGTATGTTCATTGACATTTTTTTTGTCAATATTTAAATAGAAAATTTCACCGTATGTTAAAGTGACATTTTTGTATGTTAAAAATAGAAATTGTTCATCGAATGAAAAATAGCATTTTTGTCATGTTATAAATATAAAAATGCATTGTACGAAAAATAGCATTTTTGTCATGTTATAAATATAAAAATGCATTGAATGAAAAGTAACATTTTGTTATGTTGTAAATATAAGACTGCATTGTATAAAAAATAGCATTTTTGATATGTTATAAGCATAGAAAATGTATTGTAAGAAAAATAACATTTTTGTTTAAATGTTAAAATAGAAAATTTTCATCATAAGAAAATTTACACCGTATGATACATTGACATTTATTTTGTTAATGTTAAAAATATGAAAATATACACCGTATGATTCATTAACATTATTTTTAATGTTATGTAAAAAGAAAATGAACTGGATGAGATTAACAGTTTTGTTAATATTAGAAATATAGAAAATTTTCACCGTGTGTTGAATTGACAATTTTTGTTAATGTTAGAATAGGAAGTTTTCATCGTATGATAATTTAACATTTATTTTAATGTTAAAATAAAAGAATTTTCATTTTATGTAAAATTAACATTTATTTTTAATGTTAATAAATATGAAATGTAAGGCATGTAAAATTAAAATTTATTTTTAATGTTAATAAATATGAAATGTAAGGCATGTAAAATTAACATTTATTTTTAATGTTAATAAATATGAAATGTAATGCATGTAAAATTAACATTTATTTTTAATGTTAATAAATATGAAATGTAAGGCATGTAAAATTAACATTTATTTTTAATGTTAATAAATATGAAATGTAAGGCATGTAAAATTAACATTTATTTTTAATGTTAATAAATATGAAATGTAATGCATATAAAATTTACATTTATTTTTAATGTTAATAAAAAAGAAAGGATGATTTATCATTATTTTTAATGTTAAAATAAAAGTATTTTCATTTTATGTAAATTTAACATTACTTTCAATGTTAAAAATAGAAAATGCATTGTACGTAAATGTAACTTTATTTTTAAGGTTAATTAAGAAGGAATTTGCATTATAAGATAAATGTACATTATTTATAATGTAATTGGAAAAGAAATATGAAAAGAAATAAATGGAATGATGTATTGTAATTTACATTTTCAAATGTAAATCATAAAGTATAAAAATGAAAATAAATTAAAAGAACGATTCATCATCTAATCCTAAACTACGTTGTCATGAGAGTGGAAAAGTAAATGATAAGAGTAGAAGGAAGGCGTATGTAAGGACGATGAATTAAACGAATTATTTATATATATATTTATATATATAAAATTAAAATATAACGAATCGAGCGCGGTAGTTCGCGTTTTGAAATCGAACTTTTAAATGATTATACCGGAAGATCCCACCGTCGGATTTTCCCAAAACTGAAACCGCTAGAACCGTCTTGGAAAAATCTTTCCAACGATATAAGCTACGTTAAAATCCAACAGTTAGATTTTGAGAAAAGTGAAAATCAAAATTGATGGAAAACAGCGCCAGAGTTGCCCTTGACCTGAAGCGTCGTTAAATAAAGGAATTAATTATATTAAATAATTAAGTCAAGGATTAATCGTTATAAAACAACATGACGACATGAAATGTGTTTTTCTCAAAAATATGAAGGCGAGATTATTTGGAAAGTCCGGGTTGATCCCATTCCAAATGATTGTACGATTTCAAGTGTCTAAATATGAAGACGGCGTATGAAGAACGTAAATCTTCCCTCGAATGGACAACGACCAAGACTCTGAATTGGGTAGCTCCCGATTCAAGAGTCGGGGTAATTGCCCAAACGTACGCGTTGGTTTCACGGGTTTGACCCTAGCTCAGACCCAGAGCATGGGTGTAAATGGATGGTGTGTCTGACATCGTACCCCATTAAATATCATGTTGTCGATTTTCTGTTAATATATAGATGTTGGTGGTAGAGGATTCATCCTCTACTTAACACCCGTTTACGTATTGACAGACGGTCGATGGTACGGTATGGTGTGACGGTGTGGCATGCTAAGATGAAATGATCAAGGTTTCTTGTTGAAAAGCAGAACCTTGTGGTATGGTAGACATGACTTCACGAGCCTCACAAACCGGTAGAGTCTAAAACGGGGGAAGGGAACGCAGGGAAAGTAGCACGTTTCTTTCTAGTTAGTAGTCATTTTACTTTTGTGGATGATGAAATGAGGCGCCTCGGATAGGTCCTATAGGACCGGGGAACGTGTGCTTAGGAATTGCCAATCCTCTAAGCTGTATTTGAGGACCGGCCCTGCCATTTCCAAGGGTTAACTGCGGGTAATCCTGAGGCATTAACTAGAGTGTCTCGAATCAGTAAGGAGTCCTCCCTAGCCTGGACTCATGATGGAAACCTAAATTTCCAATACGACCCTTGCGTATTTGATTGTATTACTAGTACGGAGGCATAATATATGGTACCTATGCTTCCTAGGATCGATATTTTTATTTTGAATGATTTAAAAACACATACACTCTAATAATAGTATTAGTTTCGTATTTGGCGTATTTAGCATGTTTAACCACCATAAGGTAAAACTCTATCCTCTTGGTGTGCGTTGCATTGTGTGATGGGACCTGAGTCTTATGGTGGTTCCATTTTTCAAAATACATTGCGTTGTGTTACGTTTTATTTATCTGTATTGACACTGTAGTTATGCACGACAATCCATTGGTACAACCCGTTCCGCGTTAGCGGCGTGCTCTTTGGATTTGCCTTATTTTGTATGAGATAAGTTAGTTAAGAATTCTCACACCAGTCCCACGACTGACCCATCGTTTGTTTCACCTTTTTGCAAACTTGGGTGCCCTCTCTTCCACACGGGCAGCCAAGTAGACAGGTTCACTTTCAGCTTGGAGTTTTCCTTGGAGCTGCTTGTATTCTCTCTCTTGGAATTTGCTTTGGTGAAGAGGTGATGACTTGGAGCTTCGAAGACCCTCTATCTTTTGCTTTATCGCATTTTTCCTTCTTTTTTTTCACACATCAGACTTATTTCCATTTCATGTTATTTAATTTGGAGTTGGAACTTATGTCATTTTCTGGAGAACTTATTGTAATAACTTAGATTCTGTGACTGTGGATTTTCTATTGCTGATGACATTATATATCTGCTGCGATGATGTTGTTACTATATGGATTTCCTGTGCTATGTTGTTTTTCTGTGACTTTTTATATTATATTTATGTTGTATTCCATATGATTTCTCCTTGCTTTCACTTGTGGAAGTTTGGGGAGATCACAACGTCTATCTTCAGAACATCTGATCACTATTCACTTTGAATGCCACATCGACAAACCCGTCAATTCACTAATCAATTCCCAAACATATCACGGGTATAAAAGCTAAGAGGAACGAATTGCTCCGCCACCAGACGTAATACCTTTAAGAGATCAACCGTACGTGATTTACTAGGTATACTCTGTCAGACACTCGTCCATACAAGTTGTCCTGGGACTGGACAAACAAAAACCATTATTCTGGAACTGGACGGCCCTTGCATTTAACTTCGTCTTCAATTATCTTCAGCATATCTTTTTCGCAGCGCTTATGCCTATACGGAGTGGTTTCCGGATAATATATCCAACCGGTCTCCCCGTATTGACAACGATGGTCAAAACACTTCGATAGTCGGTTATTTAACTATCGAAGTAAAAACAAACATCCATTCTAATATATAACTAAACATCATACAATCACGGGCGCTTTTTATTTAACCTTCGTTATATTTTCAAATTCCCATATCTCACTAGATATTTCTCAAACTCTGTTTTTGCCTTTAACACTTTTTGGGAAACATTTCCAATTATTATAAACTTTTATTCTTTCATGTTCCAGAAAATATCCGTTATTAACGTTCGCACTATTTCCCATAAATTTCACAATCTTTAGTCCTATACTTGGGTAATCTACCCTATTTATATTGGAAAATATTTCAAATTTCCTTTTAACCCTTTAATCGGCCCCACGTTCACTTTTCAACATTTTTCACTTTGAAATGTGGATACCCTCCCCTATTACAGAAATCTGAGCACCTTTATCATATAACTCTTTATTCACGAAATACTTTCCCTTATCTTGTTTACCAAAATATCTTTCATATTTTCTTGTATTCCTATTCCACCTTATAAACTCTGTTTCTAAGTCAACTTCGTATCAAATCGATATCAAGTTTATAACTAAATACTGACTCCTATCCTATTAACATTTATTTGTTTAAAACTAAATGTTAATTATTCTATCAGATTATAATCCCTAAAAATAGTTTACTTTTAATACATTCGACATCGTCGAATTCTAGTTCCAAATCCCAACGGTTTAATTCTAATCACATTTCGAATATCGAAATGATGTCATTGTTTTCTGAAACAATTTTCAAATATCTCCTTCTAACTTGTTCTTATATTTCTTTGGACAGACATCTTTACTTATTTCTTTTAAAATAAGTGGATTTCAAATCAAAACTGTAGCATTTTCTAGGAAGTGCTGTTATATATAAAGATCACGCTTAAGTTTGTTTAATAGCGTTAATTTATCGCTATAGTTCAAACTTGTCATACGATGTAATATTCTCCTTTATAACTAATCTTGACATAACAGTCACGCTTAAGCCTAATCAACAGCGTTTATTTTATTGCTATAGTTATAACTTGCAATACGCTGCTATATGTCACTTTATAATTAATCTCGACGTCTTTTTCCATTACAAAAATCTTGACATCTCTTTCTATTACAAAAATCTTGACATCTCTTTCCGTTACAAAAATCTTGACATATCTTTCCGTTACAAACTGATGTCGTTCCTCGATAATAACGAAGCCGTTCAAGTTGGGGTATTCTATTTACCTCTCAGACCTTGACCGACAACGTTCTTACCTTAGAACAGATATAGTCTGTATTCAATTCCCTTATTACTTATAATATTCCTCAAATCGTATTTCCTTGTTTATTTTGGACTATGGTTTTATACACCGTATTCATACTTTGAAATCTTTGTTATTTGTGATTATTTATTTTAAACATCAACTCTTTACTTTAACCTCATTTCGTAGTTCTATTTATACCTTCTTTACAAGGATCCCTTTAATCTACAAATCACTTTTCAATTAAACAGTTGATTTAAATCAACTTCATTCCATCAGTAAACTCCTTAACTGATTTTAATTACTTCTTAACATTAGATTAATTCTAATTAATCTAATAATATTTCTAAATGGTTTATCTTAAATATAATTATCCACATATTTACTCATTAGATAAATTCTGCTTTATAACTTATTTACATGTCAAATAATCATTTTATTTACTTTATAAAATGAACTCTATAATATTGGTTTATAATAGAACTTCTATTATAAATTTAAAACTTCATTTTAATTATAAAAATATAATTTTTATAATTAACTTCGTTTATTTGTCTGACGGCAAATCAACTTCTTAACAAGACGACGGGTTTACAGTCGACTGTTATCACCTTCCTAATTGATATCGTTTATTTATTTATCAAAGCAACTGATGAATTTCCATTCAACGTCAATGATTCACACGGGGTTTTTAAATGTAAATCGGGTTCGAATAGTGCATACAAAACAAACAGTCCATATAAATATCGAGGAATCCGGTCGGATTCCTCCAACCGGTTTCCGCATCCACAGATGTCAGTCAACAAAATTTACACTAACTCTATACTAGGGGATATTCTAATCGATGGAATCAGTATTCTACCGGTGATGTGTACATATGCAACGATATATAATATTCAACCAAATTTACTGTAATCTACCAAATCGACCATCACACAGCATTCAAACAACATTAAAATATAATTTAAAATATTTTAAATAGATCAGAGTGAGTGAATTTACTCACCTTGGACCATACACGTTGCCTACCACATCTCTGTCTCCGGTGCTTCAGGCAAAACTGCGACCTGGCCATCGAATTACGCTGCTCAGCGAGACCATCGTCCATAAGCTACATCGTTCCATCCAGTATACTTCACTTTACACGTCATTAACCAGTCACTCAAGGTGTCTGCGAATGTGCAAAGAATAGTATCCATCTGTTTTGTTTATGCAGATTCACTGATCACCGAGCCATTTCCTTTGCCTCTCGCCTCGTTCTACACTTCATGTTTTAAACACCCTACTCATAAATATACCCGCATGTTCTGGAACCCTCTCACTTTATTCAACGGAAACCCATACCCATTCGCATGTGATTCCTCCCGTACATGCAACGTTAGTCCAAATTCCCCTTTGCACCTCTGATGATATCTCTCCGTTCCCTTATAACGGTACACCCATAACCTTTTGAAAATACTCCAAGCCGTCTTCAGTGCACCCCCCACCGGAAAACCCAATCACCTCGACTACTCCTCACCGTCGAACGCAGCGCTCCCAACTGTGCTTGTCCATCACCGCCAAGAAGTGTTTGCATGCCCTCATGTCTTCCTTCATATTCGCGCTTCAGTTTTAAATCAGTACGTATGTTTCTCAAACCTCACATCTTCACAAAAACATACTTCAGTACACATATTCACATCATTTCCTTATATGCAAAATGCACCACGTGCTTCCTGTCCTTAAATGCTTGCGCATCACCATACTGCTTCCATTGGTAGTCACGTTCCAGCTCTACCTAGACATCCGTCTTCACGTGTACCGCCTCATCCATCCACCCAACTAACATCCGCATTTCTGTTGTCCCTTTTCTCCACCAACTCCTTTGCCGCACGTTCTCCAACTCACACACACTCTATCCTTTAACATCTCCCACTCATATATATACTGCATACTCCCATACATGCGTGCCATTTCAGACCTTGCACCTCTTCTACAGATCCACGCATGCCCCTTCTCCCATACGTGAATTCAAAAATTATGTAACCTGCCAAACTCCTCATCGCTCAGACCCAATCACGTCCACAGTGTAACTCGCGTCAGACTCCACCATTCTCGTTCCTATATACCACGCATCGCTCCTGTTGCTAACCATCTTTGCACCGTGCAAATCTCCATTGTTTATATGCTATTCTTTTCTTTCTAAACGTGGCCATCTCTAGTGGCTTTGCTGAACTCAAACCTCATGGAAACACAAAGCCCCAGGACCATTGTTCCTTCCCTTTGCCGATAAATTTGCTCCCCATATTTATAGTTTTTCATCATTTTTATATTAGCCATTAAACCTTTTCGGCTTGAAGCTTCTGAGAACCCAAGAAAAAGTGAGGACAGGCTGTGTTTATTTATATGTTTTAAAAACCTTAGTTGCTAAGGAACGAACAGTAAGTGAAAGGACAAGGACGTGATAGTTGAAGTGAGAGGGTATGGTTTAGAATTAGGCTTTCTGTTTGCTAAAGTTTTAGGTTAGACACTATTTCTCTTTGCCTTAGACATTAAGTATTAAGAAAATAGGGTAGGTCTTTCTTGAGTCATCACCTGTCTCTACGATCTTAGGTCTAAGAAAAACTTCCGCATGTGTTTTCATTAATTAGCAGTATGGGCTGCTTTCTTTTCTAAGTATTTTCCGCAAAAAGATAGGAGATGTTTTTATTTGAATTTAAAATAGGTATACACTGAAATTCTCGATATAGGCGTGTGGGTTATGGTCTGTATTGTCTCATTCTTTCTTCATGATTTGATTCCGGTATGGCCTTTGTATCTGCATGTAACGTGCAGACAATGGCTTTGATGGGGTAACACATAGGGATGGTACTACATTACAGTGGAGAATTTATTCGCCATGCTTGTTGGATTTCATGGTATGGAAATTAGTTGTTTTCATTATAGATTGGACGTTAAAAATACTATATCAAAGCTAGGCAAACAAGGCAAATAAGAGATATATATATTTTAAATGTTTAGTGTACTGCATTACGAAAAATCACGTTCATGTCCAAGCTGCTAGGGACTGATATAAAAATACGATCGTGTCCAGCGATGAGCCACGATCCCAAAAATATAATAAAACCGGTAGATTGACTCGTATTTTGAAATCCCGAAATACCGATACAGGGTGCACAATACCCCAAATAAAAAGTTGCATATTTAATTAATTAAAAATTACAGAAAAATTATAAAAATTAAATTATCGCTGCGCCCCAAAAGAACCTTGTCCCGATTTGAACCGATATCAAGTTATATCCAAATAACCGTTACGGTCGATATACGCTTCTACAGCGACTTTTTTGAATATTTGATTTGGACATATCTTGCAATCTATATGCCGAAATCTTGGTTTTTCACTTCTGTTAGGAAGACACAGTTCAACAGATTCCGGCGTTTCTTGTTTCGAAGAAATCCGATTTAAAACGAGTCATGTATACTCAGTTGAAGTTCAGAACGTTAAATTACGAACTACAGGGTCGTTCTGAGCTCGATTATAATTAAAATATATTTATATACGTTCGACTTCGTTTTAATTAATATATAAACCCATTTATATCCTGAATTCAATATTTAAACTGATTTAAATATTCAAATATGAACCGACAAAAATGCAGGACGTTACAGTCCTTCCCCCTTAAAATAATTTCGTCCTCGAAATTGCTAAGATAGGGAAAATGTTACAATCTCTGTTATAAATAGGTTAAAAATCTTTTTGGTTTATTCCATAATTTCAGTTTCAACTGAACTGATTAATTCCAATTAAAATATTAATTTCTTCTTATCACTGAATATTTTCGAAAATTCTGAACATTTCTTAACAGCTTAAATTTTCAGAGAATCTCGCCAGCATCTCCTCTGCATGGCTTACTTGGTACAACAACAACTTGCCACACTGGATCTTCTCCAATCCAAAAGAAAATCAAATAGCTAGACGGCTTTCCAACCGCACTCAAAAATCTCATACTCCATATTATTCAAACATGTACCTTTTTGGTTGGACATCCAATTCTAACTCTGCCGTTTGCTGTCAAGCCAGCACGTATCCAAACATTTCCAACTGATTTCCGATTAATTTCTTCTCAAATCAAATCATTCGCTTATCCAAGCCGAATTCCATTTCAATTTCCAATTCCATTTACTGATTTATTTCTTAAATCAGTCATCTTATCTCCAAATTCAAAATTCGATTCTTATTCTCCAAGAATCAATTCAGTTTAATAACTCAAATCTCCAATATTTTAGTTTTTCACTCTCCATTCTGGATTGTTCCAAATTTAATCCAGTTTTGTTTATCTTAGTTTAAATTCCACTTTTTCCCTTTTAACTTCATAGGTTAAATTTTTATTTCAGAATTCAAATTCCTGGGATTTTATTTCAAATCAGTTTGAAATCATATATAATTTAAAACATTTGAATTTCTGACCACTTGTTTCTCAAAAGAATACAAACAAAATCTTTGGTAGTAATCCATCACTTACCAGCTCGAAAATGAACACCGATAATGGCGCGCTTCATCATCGGAATTATTTTCCAGCCATCGAAGTGAGTTCAATACTGTATTACTTTCAAAACTCATTTTTAAACACTTTTATTTTGAAACTGCATCAAAATTTTCTTTCAAAATGCTCGGAAAATATTTTTGAATTCACCCAGGATCTTAAAATTCCATATATTCAAATTCATTTACAACATCATCCCATGTTTCTAGAGTTTTTATTTCAATTCTGGTTTTTAAATTCAGATTTAGTTTATCTGATTTTGCATATTATGCTTATATAATATTTCGATTTGGTTATTTATATAACCAACTCAATTATAATCCTGATCGATCTTAATAACGATCACACATCCAATATCTTATAATAATATCAAGATATATATATATACTTCTTTTATATCAAAATATATTTTTGGGTAAAATTATTTTATTTACCCTCGTTTAAAAACATACTGTGTCGAGTTACTCTGTTCAAGAGTTTAGAAACACTTATCGATCCAGTATGCACTACCGTCTCGACCAGAATTCATAAACCACTCGACTGAACAATCAACACAATATAAAACCGTTTTTATATTTATTTACAAATACGCGCTCATATATATATATATATATATATATATATATATATACACTCAACTCAATCTAGAGTATTACTGACTCCATCTCTATTGAGTTACGCCACAAAGCCAAGGTAATAACTTAACCTTAGGCTCTGATACCAACTGTAATGGATGGGATTTTCGACCCAGAAAATCAACATAAATACACTGTCAATTTCTCGAGCATCAAAAATACCGGGACATTAATAGGAGAATTTAGAGGGTGAGATAGAAAAGATAGAACTAATAGAATAGAAGAAGAAGAAGAACACACTGAACAGAATCAGAGTAAACACGAATCTCACAGCGGAATAAAATAAATGTATTATATAACATAACATATCAGAGTACAACTCATATACATCACAGCGGAAATAATAACTAATAGTGGAGTCTCCTGCTTTGAGCTCCTCCAAGTGAATCTGCAAAATCCTGAAACACTTGTCTGCCCGTACAAATTTGGGCATACAAGAGTTTAGGGAAAACAAAAATAAACTCTGGGTCAGTCATGGGACTGGTGTGAGTAAATTCCAACCATATTGTTTATCTTTGAAAAACCTTACTATAATCCAAAATTTCTTTGATATCAAAACCAGTGATATTATGATAATGTCTAAACAAATAATTATACAAGTAGCAGAACGCTTGCATCTCACGTTCCACATATATATAGTATAAAATCATAAACCGCAGGGCATGTATTGGAGATTGGATTTCAACAGACAAGGTATGGGAGCACCTTCTGAATAGTGTACTCTAGAGGGGATACACTCAGGGTTCAACAAGAACGTCTTGCAACCCGGCCATACATGACCGCTCACTCATTTAGCTTGAGTGTCGCGAATATATTATCACCACGGTTGTAGGCCATCCAACCGTCATCCGAAGATACAGAATTGAAAAGAAGTATTAATATGAATTTTCTCTAGATCGGTGACAATACACCCTGCTTGGGGATGACCCAACTAGCCATGCTGCCTAGCCCAGCTTCTGTCATTCCTGGTTGTGAGGCTAGAGGCTACGTCTATCTTCAGAACATCTGATCACTATTCACTTTGAATGCCACATCGTCAAACCCATCAATTCACTAATCGATTCCCAAACATATCACGGGTATAAAAGCTAAGAGGAACGAATTCCTCCGCCACCAGACGTAATACCTTTAAGAGATCAACCGTACGTGATTTACTAGGTATACTCTGTCAGACACTCGTCCATACAAGTTGTCCTGGGACTGGACAAACATAAACCATTATTCTGGAACTGGACGACCCTTGCATTTAACTTCGTCTTCAATTATCTTCAGCATATCTATTTCGCAGCGCTTATGCCTATACGGAGTGGTTTCCGGATAATATATCCAACCGGTCTCCCCGTATTGACAACGATGGTCAAAACACTTCGATAGTCGGTTATTTAACTATCGAAGTAAAAACAAACATCCATTCTAATATATAACTAAACATCATACAATCACGGGCGCTTTTTATTTAACCTTCGTTATATTTTCAAATTCCCATATCTCACTAGATATTTCTCAAACTCTGTTTTTGCCTTTAACACTTTTTGGGAAACATTTCCAATTATTATAAACTTTTATTCTTTCATGTTCCAGAAAATATCCGTTATTAACGTTCGCACTATTTCCCATAAATTTCACAATCTTTAGTCCTATACTTGGGTAATCTACCCTATTTATATTGGAAAATATTTCAAATTTCCTTTTAACCCTTTAATCGGCACCACGTTCACTTTTCAACATTTTTCACTTTGAAATGTGGATACCCTCCCCTATTATAGAAATCTGAGCACCTTTATCATATAACTCTTTATTCACGAAATACTTTCCCTTATCTTGTTTACCAAAATCTCTTTCATATTTTCTTGTATTCCTATTCCACCTTATAAACTCTGTTTCTAAGTCAACTTCGTATCAAATCGATATCAAGTTTATAACTAAATACTGACTCCTATCCTATTAACATTTATTTGTTTAAAACTAAATGTTAATTATTCTATCAGATTATAATCCCTAAAAATAGTTTACTTTTAATACATTCGACATCGTCGAATTCTAGTTTCAAATCCCAACGGTTTAATTCTAATCACATTTCGAATATCGAAATGATGTCATTGTTTTCTGAAACAAATTTCCAATATCTCCTTCTAACTCGTTCTTATATTTCTTTGGACAGACATCTTTACTTATTTCTTTTAAAATAAGTGGATTTCAAATCAAAACTGTAGCATTTTCTAGGAAGTGCTGTTATATATAAAGATCACGCTTAAGTTTGTTTAATAGCATTAATTTATCGCTATAGTTCAAAACTTGTCATACGCTGTAATATTCTCCTTTATAACTAATCTTGACATAACAGTCACGCTTAAGCCAAATCAACAGCGTTTATTTTATTGCTATAGTTCTAACTTGCAATACGCTGCTATATGTCACTTTATAATTAATCTCGACGTCTTTTTCCGTTACAAAAATCTTGACATCTCTTTCTATTACAAAAATCTTGACATCTCTTTCCGTAACAAAAATCTTGACATATCTTTTCGTTACAAACTGATGTCGTTCCTCGATAATAACGAAGCCGTTCAAGTTGGGGTATTCTATTTACCTCTCAGACCTTGACCGACAACGTTCTTACCTTAGAACAGATATAGTCTGTATTCAATTCCCTTATTACTTATAATATTCCTCAAATCGTATTTCCTTGTTTATTTTGGACTATGGTTTTATACACCGTATTCATACTTTGAAATCTTTGTTATTTGTGATTATTTATTTTAAACATCAACTCTTTACTTTAACCTCATTTCGCAGTTCTATTTATACCTTCTTTACAAGGATCCCTTTAATCTACAAATCACTTTTCAATTAAACAGTTGATTTAAATCAACTTCATTCCATCAGTAAACTCCTTAACTGATTTTAATTACTTCTTAACATTAGATTAATTCTAATTAATCTAATAATATTTCTAAATGGTTTATCTTAAATATAATTATCCACATATTTACTCGTTAGATAAATTCTGCTTTATAACTTATTTACATGTCAAATAATCGTTTTATTTACTTTATAAAATGAACTCTACAATATTGATTTATAATAGAATTTCTATTATAAATTTAAAACTTCATTTTTATTATAAAAATATAATTTTTATAATTAACTTCGTTTATTTGCCTGACGGCAAATCAACTTCTTAACAAGACGACGGGTTTACAGTCGACTGTTATCACCTTCCTAATTGATTGTCGCTGATCTATGAATTAGAAAAGCGCGATATTTTTAAAATAAATTCTGCAAGCATACAGGTATTGTAGCATACAGGTCGAACACAGGGAGATGTAATTAAATTATTATCTATTTATTCTTGGGAGCGTTAGACGAATTCTGGAGATGTTTTTTTTTAACTCTAAGGATTTTATTGTTGATCTGAATCTAATCAGATCAACACCAAAATTTAACAACTGAAACTGAAAGACAATTAACTAGAAAAAGAAAACAACAATTAACAACTACAACAACAGAAATTAAACTTAGAATTATCGTTGAATCTAATCGAACGACTAATTCTAATATGCAATAGAAATAACAATAACAATTTCTGTCTACCAAAACTAATTGAGTAGAACAAAAATTATTATGAAAGTAAAGCAAGTAAACTAGATGAAGAAGAGCTTTATTAAAACTAAAAGAGAGTACAGAATAATGAGATGATTTTTACAATGGTTACAACACATATTTATAGATGAGAATGGCAAAATCCTAATTAGGTCTATGAATAAATGGGCCTCCTCATTCATGAATATCTCTTGCCTTCCTTGACTCAGCTTGATTGGAGAAAATCTGGGCATATTATGGTAAATATTTTCCATATCTCTAAATTCTCCCATGTGGTTGATTGATAAAAGATTGCATATAATTAATTTCTCCAAACAAGGATGCTTATTAGACTCCAAAGGCAACAAAGGATAAAATCTTCACAATTGATCTTTTCTTGGCAGCAATTCAATCAAAAATTCTTCTAATTGAAATTGAATGATTTGAATTTAATTCCATGATAAGAATATGGCTATTGCTGAAATGTTAATTGGTGCACATCATAAATACATACACATGAATATGTGTATGTATATATATAACATAACACTAATCCAAATATTCCTCAAAGCAAAAGGGCCAGTGTGAACGCTCCGTTCTTCAATAAAAAGAGAGCTTGACGGGGATCGAACTTGGGTCTTTCAGTATAAATTCCTATGCCTTTACCAGTGAGCTAGAACTTCTTTTGCGATTGAAATGACTTTGATGTGGGGAAGTAGCTTTTCTTTGCAATTGGCCTTTAAATTGAAATGAAGGAGGCGTCACTTGATAATCTGTAAAAACACATAAAAGTAACCAAAGTATCATTTATTTATTTACAAAAGATAAAAGGTAAGAGCATAAAATACACATATTTCTATGTTAATCAAATACCCCCACACTTATCTTTTACTCGTCCTCGAGTAAAAAGAGAAAAATGAAAAATGAAAAACTAATCTAGATAGGTCACACTTTCGTAGGAAACACGATTGCATTGAGCGTATGCAACAAGCCGTTAAACCTCTAGGTGTCCCTAGTAGGACGAGTGGTGTCTCGTGAGGGTTTTCAGCGGATACTACCCACAAAATCCAAAGCGTCTTAAGTACGCGGATTAATCAAACAATATATTTAAGGTCTTTCACATTCCAAGGATTTAACTGTTTAGTCCCAAATTGTCTATCCCATAATTAGTGCAAAAATGAACAAAATTTTCCAAGCTGAATCGTAATTCCTTGAAAACACTGTAATTGCCTTGAAGGTTAAGAGCGTGATGTCAACCAAAGTTCTACACATCGACAATGTGCACCCAATCCTTTTTTTTAGATGATTTTGCACCAGTGTAACTGTAATGTATTGGATGTGAGTTATGCATAGATGAAGGAAAATTTTGTAGGTTCTAAAATATTATAGATAAGAGGGCAAGTGTATTAGTTGAATTTCAAGCTACAAAAGATAAAGTAATACTAAGGCACATATATAGATGTCTTGTTTCCTTTCATCTCCTCAACTACAATCCTCGCTTCTTAGTACGGTATGATGGATGTGGATGGAGTGGAAATGAATTTCTTATAGTCAAGAATGATGAATGACTATTTTATTTTGAGAGACTCTCCTTTTTTTTCTTTTTTTCTTTTTTTTCATATTTTTTTTTCACATTTTTTTCACAACTTCATGATGAATGATGAGTGGAGATGAAATGGAATGATACCGTATATTATTTCATTTGATTCCTCCTCTACAAAGCGAATCATAACCAACACTTCTTGAAAGGAAAGTTTTCGTGCCTTAGTTACTCTACTTCTATAACTCTAATTCAACACACAAGTCTGGATTGATGTTATATGAAAAGCTGAAAGGAGAGATAATCAAAGTTTCGTAAGATAGATAACCCATATAAAATAAGATGTGGTATATGGTTATCCTACCTTAAAACAAGTACGGAGTCGGTAGTGTAATATTGGTATAAAAAGTGACGTTCTAAACCTTTGAAAATAAATCAGTGAAAAAGGTTTCATAGTATACCAATATAAGATAAACTTGTCGAAACATGATGTAATCGACCAAAACTTGGGTTTGAATAATGTGGGGTATCGAAGAAGAACGCTACAATGAGTCGTTTCTCCTTAAGTGGGCCAAGTGGAATTTAGAACTTACAAGTTTGAAAATTTGAAATTTGAGTGGAAAAATATTATGCATGTAAACAAACTCAGAAAATCCAACAAACGTAGGTGCAAAATCATTTTTATTTGATTTGATTTCTTTTTTTTTGATTATTTTTACTTGCACATTTTAACATGTATAACAAGGGTTGACACGCTTACTCCATAACACGACTAACGTCTGCACAGTCTCAAGCTAGCATCTTAAAAAGACACACTACAACTCAATGAATAAATAATGTTCATTCTCATCACCCAAAAATTCAACTTATCAAACAAGGACCAAGGTGTTATTTGTGAATTTTAAGTTAATCCTTGTTCAATGAATGACCTAGTTCATAAAGTTTGATTACTGATGTAATATAAATCCCCCCACACTAGATTGAGACAGTGTCCCAACTGTCTAAGGTATGCAGATAAAAATGGCAGAAAAAAAAATTAATAAATAAAAGAAAAGAACGTGTACTACCTGATTTCACGGTGGATGATCAGGCTCATGAAGATCGATAAGGTCATCTTCATCATATTGCTCGAATTCTAGAAATGGTTTCAGTCGTTGACCGTTTACTTTGAAGACTTTTCCATCCTTAGGATTTTCAATTTCAACCGCTCCATGAGGATATACTATTTTCACAACATAAGGTCCAGTCCATCGAGATCTGAGTTTTCCTGGAAACAAGTGAAGTCTAGAGTCGTATAAAAGAACTTTTTGACCTACGTTGAACTCCATACGAAGTATGTTTTTGTCGTGTTGGGCTTTGGTTCTTTCTTTGTAGATTTTCGCATTTTCATACGCCTCATTTCTTAATTCCTCTAATTCTGAAATTTGTAACTTCCTATATGAGCCGGCTTTCTCTAAGTCAAAATTCAAAAATTTTATGGCCCAAAGAGTACGATGCTCCAATTCAAGAGGTGAGTGGCAGGCTTTTCCAAAGACTAATCGATATGGTGACATCCCTAGATTAGTCTTATAAGCAGTGCGAAAAGCCCAAAGTGCATCCATCTGTTTTAAGGACCAATCCTTTCTATTGGAATTCACGGTTTTCTCAAGAATTTGTTTGATTTGTCTATTGGAAACTTCTACTTGCCCACTAGTTTGTGGATGGTAAGGGGTCGACAGCTTGTGTGTGATTGAGTATTTCTTGAGCAAGGATTCAAAAGCACGATTACAGAAGTGAGTGCCATTATCGCTAATGATAGCTCGAGGTGTGCCAAAGCGTGAAAAGATGTTTTCTTTGAGGAATTTGATAACAACCTTGTTATCATTGGTTTTGGTCGGGATGGCTTCAACCCATTTTGAAACATAGTCTACCGCAAGCAAGATGTAAAGATTCCCAAATGAGTTAGGGAATGGTCCCATGAAATCGATGCCCCAAACATCGAATAGCTCAATCACTAGAATGGGTTTGAGAGGCATCAAGTTTCGCTTAGTAATTCAACCCGTTCTTTGACATCGATCGCATTTAGAGCAAAATTCGAAAGCGTCACGGAAGAGTGTGGGCCAATAAAAACCGCTTTGCAAAACTTTTGCAGCAGTTTTTCTAGCTCCAAAATGACCGCCACAAGCATGGTCATGTGAGAAAGAAAGAATACTTTGGTGTTCATGTTCAGGCACACACCTTCGAATGATTTGGTCTGGACAGTATTTGAAAAGATATGGGCCGTCCCAATAGAAGTTTCGAACTTTCGAGAGGAATTTTTGTTTATCATGTTTTGACCATTCAGCGGGTGTTTGCTGTGTGAAAAAATAGTTCACAATGTCAGCATACCAAGGGGTGTTAGAGATCGAAAGGATTTGTTCGTCAGGAAAATAGTCATCGATTTGGGTGTCATCAACATTTTTGTGCACAATTCGAGAGAGATGATCAGCTATAACATTTTCAGAACCCTTTTTATCTCGTATTTCTATATCGAATTCTTGAAGAAGAAGAATCCAACGAATCAAGCGGGCCTTAGCATCCTTCTTAGAAAGCAAATATCGTAGGGCTGCATGGTCAGTGTAAACTATGACTTTGGATCCTATGAGACATGGTCTGAATTTCTCAAGAGCAAAAACGACTGCCAAAAATTCCTTTTCAGTAGTCGAGTAATTCAATTGGGCCTCGTTTAAAGTTTTGCTAGCGTAATAAATGACACGAGGGAGTTTATCGATACGCTGGCCCAAGATGGCTCCAATTGCAAAGTCAGAAGCGTCGCACATAAGTTCGAAGGGTTGAGTCCAATCAGGAGGTTGAATGATGGGAGTTGTGGTCAAGATTGACTTAAGAGTTTCAAAAGATGTTTTGCAATCATTGGAAAATTCAAAATTTACATCTTTGGCAAGTAAATTCGAGAGAGGTTTTGAAATTTTCGAGAAATCCTTAATGAATCTTCTATAGAATCCCGCATGGCCAAGAAATGAACGAACATCTTTGACAGACTTAGGAGGAGGTAAATTAGCGATCAAATCGATTTTGGATTTATTGACTTCAAGGCCATCTTTTGAGACGACATGACCTAGAACTATCCCCCTTTTCACCATAAAGTGACATTTTTCCCAATTAAGCACGAGTGATTTCTCCTTACAACGTTTAAGGACAAGTTCTAAATGAGTGAGACATTGGGAAAAAGATGATCCGTAGATTGAAAAATCGTCCATGAATATTTCTAAGAATTCTTCCACCATATCAGAGAAAATACTCATCATACACCTTTGGAAAGTCACGGGGGCATTACAAAGACCAAAAGGCATGCGACGATAAGCAAAGGTTCCAAAGGGACAAGTAAAGGTGGTCTTATGTTGATCTTCTAAAGCAACAGGAATTTGGTTATAGCCAGAGTATCCATCGAGAAAACTACTCATGTCCTGCTAAGCGTTCGAGCATTTGGTCAATAAAAGGCAAGGGAAAATGGTCTTTTCGTGTGGCTGAGTTGAGCTTTCGATAGTCGATACACACACGCCATTTTGTTTTGATTTTTGTTGGGACGAGCTCATTACTGTCATTTTTTATCACTGTGACTCCCGACTTCTTTGGTACAACTTGTACCGGACTCACCCAAGTACTATCAGAGATGGGATAGATGATGTTATTGTCTAGACATTTGATTATCTCCTCCTTGACCACTTCTCTCATGTTTGGGTTTAATCGCCTTTGAGCCTCACGGGTGGGTTTAGCCTCATCAACTAAATGTATGCGATGTTCCACAATTGATGGGCTAATTACTTTTATATCGCTAATTTCCCACCCCAAGGAATCTTTATTTGCACGCAAGATTTCCAAAAGTTTTTCGTCTTGGTCCTCGGTGAGATCGGAGGCCAAGATGACGGGAAAAGTTTCTGAGGAGTCTAGGTAGGCATACTTAAGGTCTGGTGGCAAGGGTTTGAGGTCTAACTTAGGAAGTTCTTGTGTGTTAACATTGGTCAACATTCCTTGGTTAGATTCAAGTGACGAAGGGTTGGAGTCAAAAAATTCATTCAGTTCAGAAATGTATGCGAGTTCATCGAAGTCAGAGTTGAAATGGTCAAGACACATTTTCAAGGCTTCAGAAGTGTCATTAGAGGTTTCATCAACTATGGTTTGAATCATGTCAATTTCATCGATCTCAAAATCACTAGGTTGTTTGTTGAGATTAAAGATGTTTAGCTCAATGGTTAGGTGCCTGAAAGAAAGTCGAAGCTGACCATTCCTACAATTAATGACAGCATTAGAGGTTGCTAAGAAAGGGCGTCCTAAGATCAATGGTATTTGAACTTTGGGATTTGAGACAGGCTCTGTTTCTAGAACTATAAAATCGACAGGGAAGTAAAATTGTTCGATCTGTATCAAGATGTCTTCGATAATTCCCAATGGCTTTTTGATAGATCGATCGGCTAGTTGAAGTGTGATGTTTGTTGGTTTAATCTCCCCTAGTCCAAGTTGACGATACACAGTATAAGGAAGAAGATTGACACTGGCACCAAGGTCGAGTAGGGCACGAGAGATGTGAGTGTTTCCTATTTTGCAATCAATCGTAGGGCAGCCAGGGTCTTTATACTTGACTGGGGCAAGATTCGAAAGAACAGAGCTTGTTTTCGCAGTTAGAAAGGCGGTTTTTGGGACATTGGTCGCACGTTTTTGTGTACACAATTCCTTAAGACATTTAACATATTGAGGAATTTGTTCAATGGTGTCTAAAAGAGGAATGTTCACACGGACTTGTTTAAAAATTTCCAAAATTTTATCGAAATTTGCCGCTTTCTTCTTGTTATTGAGTCTATGGGGAAAAGGAGCAACTTGTTTTTCGACTCTACGATCAGTTTCATCATTCGAGGAAAAAGGTGGTAGGGGTGTAGAAGATGAAATATTGGGATTGCCAACATTGGTTTTCAAAGGTGGGTCGGGTTTGCCGACTCAAGGAGAAGAACTGTTGGGATTGCCAACATTTAAGGGAATTTGAGGTTTAGAAGAATTGGTATTCGAAGCCAATGGGTGATCCTCAAGATTAGGCGTCGGGGTCGAGTTAGAAGGCTCGCCAGGGTTGCCCACGTTATTATCAATCCTCTTTCCAGATCGAAGGGTTGTGACAGCATTGACTGGATTATGGTTTTCGTCCTCACAAGAATTCGCAGCATGAGAGTTATATTTTGGATTCACCTCAGGTTGACTAGGCAACTTTCCTTTCTCGTTGTTTTTCGCTAGTTCCTTTATCATATTCATCATTTGTTCCATTTGTTTTTCTAAACGCACAATTTCTGGTGACGATTGAGAAGATTGAGAGGATTGGTTTGATGATTGAAAATTGGGGTGCCTATAAGGTTGTTTGGATTGAGGTGCAGCTTGAGAGGTTTGAGAATTGGGGGGTGGACCTTGGTAATTCGGATTGGGAATAAAGGGTTGCATGTGAGATGGGTTAGCTGAATTATTGGGGTTTGACCAAGAAAAGTTTGGGTGGTTCCTACAACCAGGGTTGTACGTGGATGAGTAAGGATTATTTTGAGCTATAGCATTGGCTTGGTCCTGAGAGTAGTAGTGGGGTAACCCTTCTACGGCTTGAGGAGTTTGATTTTCCAAAGGGATTTGACTTAGGTCCACGACATGCATTCCTCTAGTAGAAGTACGAATGGGAACACGAATCGATTCCCATTGCATGCCCTTTTCAGAATAATCTTCAAAGAACCGCCAAGCTTCATCGGCTGTTTTAGACATAAAATGTCCTCCACACATTGATTCTAGTTGAGTTTTAGATTGATAGTTAAGCCCTTCATATATAATTTGACACAAGTTGTCTTTTAGAATTCCATGATGAGGACAACTATACAATAGTTGGTTGAATCTCTCAAAATATTTTGAAAAAGTTTCCCACTCATTTTGACAAAATTGATTTATCTCAGTTCGAATTTTAAGAGTTTTGTGGAAAGGGAAAAACTTTTTCAAAAATGCAGTGACAAATTCATCCCAACTTCTTATGGAATGTCTTGGAAGAGAATTTAGCCATCTTTTTGCGCTTTCAAGTAGTGCAAATGGGATTAGCCTTAGCTTGATCGATTCGTTAGATAATTGTTGCATTTTTGTTGTGGAAGCATACAATTCAAATTCACTCAGAAATTCATAAGCATTTTCAGAACCAGTAAATTTTGGTACCCCTTGAATAAAAGAATGCTTTAGCTCAAAATTGTTCCCTTCAGCTGGTGGGAATACAATGACAGAGGGTTAAACGGTCCTAGTTGGATAACACCGATCACGAAGAGATAAGGGTCTATCCATTTGAATATTGAGATTTTGAAAATTTTGATTCAGATTTTGAAAATTTTGATTCATTTGATTGTGATCTATCTCATTTTGAAAGTTTGGGTTTATTGGATTGTGGTTCATCTCGTTTTGAAAATTTTGGTTTATTCGATTTTGATCCAACTCGTTTGGAAAGTTTTGATTTACTTGAGAACCCCTAGGAGAATTTTGTTGGCTAACACTTTTTTCACTCATTGTTGTTAGATGCAAGCACATAAATTAACTACAATGAAATTTTTCTGTCCTTAATGGCTCCTAACCCAAAATTATAAAGTGACACGTTTGATTACTTAGATCAAAAGATTTCTCAGCCAGTTAACAGACAGGAGTTATCGGTGCACCAGGAATCACCCTAGCAATGCAGCCGAAGGTTTAAGTACCTTCAGAGTAACAACCGATATAATATTTATGAATCACCGTAATATTTATAAACGGCTGTTTCTCTGCCGTAGTCTAGACACTAATAAATAATTCGTTCTAAATGAATCAACTATCACAATACAATTAAGCCCTAGATGAGCCCGTGACTCCCTTAAGTCCAACGTCTAACCATTATTATTAGTCAGATTCTTCGATGAAATGCAATTTGTGGGCTAAGGAAAGGGTGATGAAATCCCTCACCTTATGTGAATTGGGGTATTGCCCTTAACAGAATGAATAAAAATTGCAGAAATAACAACAATCACACAATTTATTGCAGAAATTAAAATTTGTACATTCAAAGCCGCTGCCCCTGCAGAATTTTTTTACAACAATTGTCTATATATATTTTTTTCTTTTGCAGCAGAGCACCTGTAGAGTTTTAAAAATTTCTCACCTTGATCGGCAGTCCTCCAGTGAATTTGGGAAGCGCTTGCGCGTTCACACCCCACTTGGTGTGCAACCGCTCCAACAATTCAACTTCTTGTGTGCAAGTTGACTGATCTCTGAATCCCTTGTTCGTTTGCTTTGCTTGAAATCTTTACTCACTTTGAATTTGGTCTCTCCCTCTTGTATTTTTTGTTTCTTTTTTTTTGAGAAGAAGAAAATAGAAAATGACTCGAAATTAGAGTAAAACTACACTACAAAGCGACTAGACTAATGAAATAAAATAAACAAACTAGACTCGACTTTTTTTTTATTAGATGTAGAAGAAGAAAATACTTAAAAAAAACGACGGTCAAAAAGACTAAAAACAAAAACAAACGCTGAAAGAGAAAAAAATACTTGAACAACTTAAACTCGGAAAACAAATACAAATGGGCAACAAACCCGCATGCCCTTAAGTGAATGTATTCCCTTGAAACGTGTAAACCTATCACCTAATCAAGATAACCCACAACCATAAATTACAAGCCCAACTTTTCAGATTCCCAAAACAAAAATAAAAATAAAATAAGCACAAGTCCACGGTCCTTCAAACAAAATACACAAGCACGCGTCTTCTTTCTTCTTCTGGAAATCAAATAGCTCCGAAAGCACACCGCAGTCCACCTTTTTTTTTTATTCAAGATCGAATTGAGTTCGAATTAAATCGAATTTGATTCCAAATCGGGTTATGCGAACAAAATTTGCAAGCCAAGTTTTCGATTGCTTGGGGTCTCGAGCTGCTGTAGTTTTGAGATCGCGATTGGAGGGTTTCGGACGTGGATGACGGGTGCGTGGAGGCTACGGTGGTATAACAGTTCTGGGCGAGATGATTTTGAGGTGTTTTGGAAACAAGGGGAAGGTGATTGATAATGACGAGTTGAGGGTGGAGCAAGGGGATGTCTGGCGTTGGTAACAGGGTAGAATTTGGCGTCAGTTCCAGAGGTTGGTTTGTGTGGAGTATGGGTGATTTGCTGTATGGACTGTGATGAGGTGCTGAAAGTTGTATGTTGCAAGAGTTACTGTGAAAGAGGACGAATGGGTTTGTAGAGAATGAAAGGGGACGGTGTATGATTGATCGGTGGTTTGGTGGATCTGCAAGGTTTTGAAAGGGTTGGTGTAGTTTGATTGAAGAGGCTTCGTGAATTGGTAGAGGCGTTGGGTTTGCTGGTTTCGTAGTGAAGAGGACGTGGGTAAGGGTGAATTGAAAGTTGCGACCTGGTTGAAATCGGGTATGGTGTTTCTGTGAATTGGGTCAAGGGTATTTCGGAAATTGTTGAGGACGGGATTGTGGTTTGGGTTGCTTTCGGTTGATGGCGAGGCAAGGTCTGGGCAGTGCGTGATTTTTTGGGTAGGAAAGGGACGTGTGGATTTGTGGCTTTGGTGGTATTTGTTGTAGGGGTGTTGTACGGCAGAAGGGTGGGTGGTTGCTGTTTGTATGGACGTGGCTGGTACTGTCTATGTAAGTGGTTTTAGTGAAGTATGGGGCGAACGTGAAGATGATGGTGGTGATTGTTGTTGTAACGCTGGGTATTGGTGAGTTTGTTTGGATTGTCTGGGGGGTATGTGATGACAGTGCGAGCTGATGTGGGGCGTTGAGGCTGATGGGAGAAGTGGAGTATGTGGTATGATCTTGGATGTGGGTAGGCAGTGCGATCAGCAAAAGATGGGTGGGATGGTGATGCAGCAAGGAAAGAAATCAAAGTATAAGAAGAAAGAATTGCAAAGAGGAACCCTTTTTTTTTCAGATACTGTAAAAGAAGAGAGTGTGAGAGGTATTAGGAAGGAAATTTGTAATGGGAGAAATGAAAGGATTTTTTGTTTTTGTTTTTTCGTTTTTTTTTTTTTTTTTTTTTTGAGACTTGTATAAGAAGAAATAGACTGAGAAATAAAAAAGGAAAGAAATCAAATAAAAACCAGAAAGGAATTTTTTTTCTCTCTTTTTGTTTTTTTTTTTTTGTTTACAAGAATACGCAAAAACAAGGAAAAAATAAAAACTAACACGAATCAGAAATTAAATAAATAATAAAATTTAATCGTTACCTCCCCGGCAACGGCGCCAAAAACTTGATCGTCGCTGATCTATGAATTAGAAAAGCGCGATATTTTTAAAATAAATTCTGCAAGCATACAGGTGCTGTAGCATACAGGTCGAACACAGGGAGGTGTAATTAAATTATTATCTATTTATTCTTGGGCGCGTTAGACGAATTCTGGAGATGTTTTTTTTAACTCCAAGGATTTTACTGTTGATCTGAATTTAATCAGATCAACACCAAAATTTAACAACTGAAACTGAAAGACAATTAACTAGAAAAAGAAAACAACAATTAACAACTACAACAACAGAAATTAAACTTAGAATTGTCGTGGAGTCTAATCGAACGACTAATTCTAATATGCAATAGAAATAACAATAACAATTTTTGTCTACCAAAACTAATTGAGTAGAACAAAAATTGTTATGAAAGTAAAGCAAGTAAACTAGATGAAGAAGAGCTTTATTAAAACTAAAAGAGAGTACAGAATAATGAGATGATTTTTACAATGGTTACAACACATATTTATAGATGAGAATGGCAAAATCCTAATTAGGTCTATGAATAAATGGGCCTCCTCATTCATGAATATCTCTTGCCTTCCTTGACTCTGCTTGATTGGAGAAAATCTGGGCATATCATGGTAAATATTTTCCATATCTCTCAATTCTCCCATTTGGCTGATTGATAAAAGATTGCATATAATTAATTTCTCCAAACAAGGATGTTTATTAGACTCCAAAGGCAACAAAGGATAAAATCTTCACAATTGATCTTTTCTTGGCAGCAATTCAATCAGAAATTCTTCTAATTGAAATTGAATGATTTGAATTTAATTCCATGATAAGAATATGGCTATTGCTGAAATGTTAATTGGTGCACATCATAAATACATACACATGAATATGTGTATGTATATATATAACATAACACTAATCCAAATATTCCTCAAAGCAAAAGGGCCAGTGTGAACGCTCCGTTCTTCAGTAAAAAGAGAACTTGACGGGGATCGAACTTGGGTCTTTCAGTATAAATTCCTATGCCTTTACCAGTGAGCTAGAACTTCTTTTGTGATTTAAATGACTTTGATGTGGGGGAAGTAGCTTTTCTTTGCAATTGGCCTTTAAATTGAAATGAAGGAGGCGTCACTTGATAATCTGTAAAAACACATAAAAGTAACCAAAGTATCATTTATTTATTTACAAAAGATAAAAGATAAAAGCATAAAATACACATATTTCTATGTTAATCACTAATCGATATCGTTTATTTATTTATCAAAGCAACTGCTGAATTTCCATTCAACGTCAATGATTCACACGGGGTTTTTAAATGTAAATCGGGTTTGAATAGTGCATACAAAACAAACAGTCCATATAAATATCGAGGAATCCGGTCGGATTCCTCCAACCGGTTTCCGCATCCACAGATGTCAGTCAACAAAATTTACACTAACTCTATACTAGCGGATATTCTAATCGATGGAATCAGTATTCTACTGGTGATGTGTACATATGCAACGATATATAATATTCAACCAAATTTACTGTAATCTACCTAATCGACCATCACACAGCATTCAAACAACATTAAAATATAATTTAAAATATTTTAAATAGATCAGAGTGAGTGAATTTACTCACCTTGGACCATACACGTTGCTTACCACATCTCTGTCTCCGGTGCTTCAGGCAAAACTGCGACCTGGCCATCGAATTACGCTGCTCAGCGAGACCATCGTCCATAAGCTACATTGTTCCATCCAGTATACTTCACTTTACACGTCATTAATCAGTCACTCCAGGTGTCTGCGAATGTGCAAAGAATAGTATCCATCTGTTTTGTTTATGCAGATTCATTGATCACCGAGCCATTTCCTTTGCCTCTCGCCTCGTTCTACACTTCATGTTTTAAACACCCTACTCATAAATATACCCGCATGTTCTGGAACCCCCTCACTTTATTCAACGGAAACCCATACCCATTCGCATGTGATTCCTCCCATACATGCAACGTTAGTCCAAATTCCCCTTTGCACCTCTGATGATATCTCTCCGTTCCCTTATAACGTTACCCCCATAACCTTTTGAAAATACTCCAAGCCGTCTTCAGTGCACCCCCCACCGGAAAACCCAATCACCTCGACTACTCCTCACCGTCGAACGCAGCGCTCCCAACTGTGTTTGTCCATCACCGCCAAGAAGTGTTCGCATGCCCTCATGTCTTCCTTCATATTCGCGCTTCAGTTTTAAATCAGTACGTATGTTTCTCAAACCTCACATCTTCACAAAAACATACTTCAGTACACATATTCACATCATTTCCTTATATGCAAAATGCACCACGTGCTTCCTGTCCTTAAATGCTTGCGCATCACCATACTGCTTCCATTGGTAGTCACGTTCCAGCTCTACCCAGACATCCGTCTTCACATGTACCGCCTCATCCATCCACCCAACTAACATCCGCATTTCTGTTGTCCCTTTTCTCCACCAACTCCTTTGCCACACGTTCTTCAACTCACACACACTCTATCCTTTAACATCTCCCTCTCATATATATACTGCATACTCCCATACATGCGTGCCATTTCAGACCTTGGACCTCTTCTACAGATCCACGCATGCCACTTCTCCCATACGTGAATTCCAAAATTATGTAACCTGCCAAACTCCTCATCGCTCAGACCCAATCACGTCCACAATGTAACTCGCGTCAGACTCCACCATTCTCGTTCCTATATACCACGCATCGCTCCTGTTGTTAACCATCTTTGCACCGTGCAAATCTCCATTGTTTATATGCTATTCTTTTCTTTCTAAACGTGGCCATCTCTAGTGGCTTTGCTGAACTCAAACCTCATGGAAACACAAAGCTCCAGGACCATTGTTCCTTCCCTTTGCCGATAAATTTGCTCCCCTTACTTATAGTTTTTCATCATTTTTATATTAGCCATTAAACCTTTTCGGCTTGAAGCTTCTGAGAACCCAAGAAAAAGTGAGGACAGACTGTGTTTATTTATATGTTTTAAAAACCTTAGTTGCTAAGGAACGAACAGTAAGTGAAAGGACAAGGACGTGATAGTTGAAGTGAGAGGGTATGGTTTAGAATTAGGCTTTCTGTTTGCTAGAGTTTTAGGTTAGACACTATTTCTCTTTGTCTTAGACATTAAGTATTAAGAAAATAGGGTAGGTCTTTCTTGAGTCATCACCTGTCTGTACGATCTTAGGTCTAAGAAAAACTTCCGCATGTGTTTTCATTAATTAGCAGTATGGACTGCTTTCTTTTCTAAGTATTTTCCGCAAAAAGATAGGAGATGTTTTGATTTGAATTAAAAATAGGTAGACACTGAAATTCTCGATATAGGCGTGTGGGTTATGGTCTGTATTGTCTCATTCTTTCTTCATGATTTGATTTCGGTATGGCCTTTGTATCCGCATGTAACGTGCGGACAATGGCTTTGACGGGGTAACACATAGGGATGGTACTACATTACAGTGGAGAATTTATTTGCCATGCTTGTTGGATTTCATGGTATGGAAATTAGTTGTTTTCATTATAGATTGGACGTTAAAAATACTATATCAAAGCTAGGCAAACAAGGCAAATAAGAGATATATATATTTTAAATGTTTAGTGTACTGCATTACGAAAAATCACATTCATGTCCAAGCTGCTAGGGACTGATATAAAAATACGATCGTGTCCAGCGATGAGCCACGATCCCAAAAATATAATAATACCGGTAGATTGACTCGTATTTTGAAATCCCGAAATACCGATACAGGGTGCACAATACCCCAAATAAAAAGTTGCATATTTAATTAATTAAAAATTACAGAAAAATTCTAAAAATTAAATTATCGGTGCGCCCCAAAAGAACCTTGTCCCGATTTGCAACCGATATCAAGTTATATCCAAATAACCGTTACGGTCGATATACGCTTCTACAACGACTTTTTTGAATATTTGATTTGGACATATCTTGCAGTCTATATGCCGAAATCTTGGTTTTTCACTTCTGTTTGGAAGATACAGTTCAACAGATTACGGCGTTTCTTGTTTCGAAGAAATCCGATTTAAAACGAGTCTTGTATACTCAGTTGAAGTTCAGAACGTTAAATTACGAACTACAGGGTCGTTCTGAGCTCGATTATAATTAATATATATTTATATACGTTCAACTTCGTTTTAATTAATATATAAATCCATTTATATCCTGAATTCAATATTTAAACTGATTTAAATATTCAAATAAGAACCGACAAAAATGCGGGACGTTACAAGGTCCCTGACATCGCTCTAGCTAGAAAGAAACGTGTGCACTCCCTACGGTCCGTATCCCGTTTTTGACTCATACCGGGGTGTGAGGCTCGCGAAGTCATTCTATATACAAAGCTACGCCTAAACAGGCCGTGCTTTGATCATCAGCCACAAGGCTCTGCTTTTCAACAAAAGCCTTGATCATTTGCATCTTGGCGTGCCACATTGACAATTCGCGCCATGCGATCGATAACCATCAATATACACCAGGGTGTTAAGCAGAGAATAAATTCTCCACCACCAAACAGATATACACCAAATAGAAACCAACGTACATGGAATGAAATTCAACATCAGACACGCATCCATTTACAAGTCCGTTCTAGGTCTGAACGAAACCGGAGTCCGGACAATCAACACGTACGTCCGGTCGGCCACCATTGTAGCCCCTTTAAGGTAGCTACTCCAATCATGGGCGTCAATGGTAACTCATCCATTCGACATGAAGATCGTCGGTCTTGTACCGTCTTCATCTTCGACTGTTCATTGTCGTAGTAATTATTCGGAATGGGTTAAACCCGGTCTTTCCGAATTACTTGCGTATTTTTATAATAAAAAAAATCAAGTGCCGTATAAAACACATCAACGCCTCATTCCAATTCAGTATATTCTTTTAAATAAAATATTCGTATTATTATATCAAAGATAAATTCTTTAAATTAAATCTTAAATCTTTCTTTTAAAGATTTATTAAAAACCCAATTTGGTTTTAAATATCAAAAATCATTATTCAATGATTATTTAAATTTAAGAAATTTCTCTTACCTTTAAATGGGTCAAAGAACTAATGTCATTCAAAACATAGTTCACTGTAAACCCAAAATAGACTTCCATTGAATATGGAATCATCACAGAAATCAAATCAATATATAATCGTTATAAATTTCTGTATCCGACCAATAATATAAATGGAATAACGGCAAAGCCTCTTAAATTCCATATGTAGTATCGGTTTTCTTTTACAGAAGCTTATCTCGGTTATTATAAATTTGAATTCCATTCAACTCCAATTTAATATATTAAATTGGAAAACTTTACTTTTGGAAATTTCCATTTAAATCTTAATAAAAGATTTAAAAACTCCAAATTATATTCTTACTGTTAATTGAGTTAAAGAACAGATGTCATTTAAAAACATTGTTCACGATAAACTCAATTCACAAATCATTTTTATTCCAATTACAAAGTATAATTTGAAACTCTAGTAATCTTAATTAAAAGATTTATTCTTTTCAACTCGGTTTAAGAAAGGTGTAATTGAAGACACCATTCACGACCACCCAAATTCCAATTTATTTGATTTAATTTCAATTAAATATTCAGTAATTGGAAAACTTCAATAAACCTTAATTTAATGATTTACTCTAGTTAATAGCTAGTTCATTTCAATAAAAATATATTTTCCTAAAATATATTCTTTTTCTAAAATATATTCTTTTTCTAAGATATTTTCTAAAATATTCTTTTCATACGGGGTTTAAGAACAGTGTTATTTAAAATGATATTCACGACAACCCAAAATCCAATTTAATTTAATTTCAAATAAATATGAATTAATTGGAAACTCCATTAAAACTTGATTAAAAATTTATTACATTTCTTTATTAAAATAATGTTTTCAAATTATTAGAATTTGGAAATTTCTACTTTTTGCGCACTTAGACCTCTCACATTTGGTTCAACATTAGTGGCTGCTGGATATGCCGGTCGGGTCCGGGCAAACTTCTACAACTAATGTAACCTAACCTCGTGTCAAAAGTGCAATTATAATTTATAATTATTATTATTCCACTTGTAATACATTTATCGTTTTAAACTATTTTTTATTTAAAATATCTTTATTCTAAAATATTCTTTCTTCTAAAATCATCTTCTTCTAGAATATTCTTATTCGAATGTGACTCGATCAATTACCATATAATTTCAATTATATGGATTTCATACATTGCATGTATATGATAATAACGTCAAATGATCATTCAACAGTCCATTCACATCCATTTCATCCAAAGTGAAGTTTATATTTGTGTGGGCATTAAAATAAAATAACGCTCATCACAAACTGTCAATCCATCGATTAACAGATAATCAAATATTAGGATTTGTGTGTGGAAAATATCATCCCAATACCCGTGTGGGGTTTTCAGCAAAAAACACATAACAAATTATCTGTGCACTTGGGTGATGTGCGAAAATTATCGTCCCAATCACATAAACAAGTCGGATAACTTGTAAATGGATGTGTAACATTTCAGTATCATAAACATATATAAGGATGAACCATTACTTATATATAATAAAAGAGAACCATTACTTAAATAAAAGGGAACATAAGTTCTCATGTTAACATAATTTGTCAAAAACAATAAATCTTTTCTACTGATTCATTTAAATCCAAAATGTGAATCCTAATGTTGACTCACTTGCTATGAGATAAAACTTTACATAAAAATGATATTCTTTTTACGTTGTATAAAATGTGATCTTCATATTACATTAAAAATGATATTCTTTTTCTAAGTTTCTAAGATTAACATTAAAAAAATGTGTTTTTAATGTGAAACATATTTCATAATGAAATATGTAAATTTTCTACTCTTTATAATATTAACATTAAAAATGGGTTTTAATGTGAAACATATTTCATAATGAAATATGTATATTTTCTACTCTTTATAATATTAGCATTAAAAATGGATTTTTAATGTGAAACATATTTCAAACTGAAATATGTATATTTTTCGTTACATGATTTATTTTCAACAAGGGAATACAAATAAAAACATAACTTTTTATTTCATGCTTTATTTGCAACAAGGAATGCAAATAAAGATTTAACTTTTTATTTCATGCTTTATTTGCAACAAGGAATGCAAATAAAGATTTAACTTTTTATTTCTGGTTTTATTTACATCAAGGAATGTAAACAAAAGAGAAATGTAACTTTTTAATTTCAATGTATATTTTCGTGAATGTAAAAAGGAACAAACTTACTTTCAATGAATATTTACATTAGTGAATGCAAATAAAAGAATAAATCTTATTTTCGATGTATATTTGCATTTGTGAATGCAAATAAAAGAATAAATCTTATTTTCAATGAATATTTGCATTAGTGAATGCAAATAAAAGAATAAATCTTATTTTCATTTGTAGAACACATTTCTAATAAAAAGTTGTTTTTATTTACATAATACATTTCTAATCAAAAATAAAATAAAATAAACGTTATTTTTCTTCACTAACATGTTTAACACAAAAATGAATATTTTATTTCACTAATCATGTTTTGACCAAATAATGTTATTTTAATATAATCCTTATTAAATGGCAAAAGTGTGTATTTCTACTTCATTCTTTTTTTATGTATAAAAAAATATACATTTTCCAATTCATTCTTTTAATGTATAACAATATACATTTTCCAATTCATTTTTTTAATGAAAAGGAATATTACATAAAAGTATGTTCTTTTTATTGGAAAAGAATGTTAAACAAAAATCGGTTCTTTTTGTTGAGAAAGAATGTTTAACAAAAATCTAGTTTAACTCTTTTAATGTAAACAAAAATGAAAATCTTTTGAATCTAATCTTTTATTGTAATCAAATATGTGATTTTCCTTTTGTTAATGTAATTGATCAAAAATGATAATTTCGTTTTGTCGATAATTCTATTTCGACAAAACACTAAAAAAATGTATTTTTATTCTAGTGTACATTTCTAACATAAATGATCTTTTATTCTAATTAGGAAATTACACAAATTCTGTTAACAAAAATGTGATTTTGTTTTGTTAATATTTATACATAAAAATGAGATTTTTCTTATGCCAACATTTTATACATAACAATGTTCCCCCTTTTTTTTTAATGTTAACATAAAAATGATAACTTGGTTTTGTTGAAAATTCTAATTCACAAAAATGGAATAAATGTTTTTAATTCAGTTTATTGAAAAACTCTAGTTCAACAAATGCCATAAAAATGGATATTTCATTTTTTTGTTGAAAGCTCTAATTCAACAAAAAGGGTAAAAATGTTCAATTCAACAAAAAGGTTCATTTTTGCTATAACAATTTATTCAAACAAAATGATCCACTGGTTCATGACAATTTTATAATAACACACTATTGATTTATATGTTGCGATAATTTTACAATAACATAATATTACTCAACTCAACAGATCTAACAAATATGAGATACACAATCAACAAATCAACCAATATGATAATTTGGTTATTTCTACCCTATTTCAACCAATATGAAAATTAAATCTCAACACAATAATCAATCGAATTAACAGATCATCATAACAGCGACAATCGTAATTATTATCAAATCACGAACAATCATATACTTAATTTTAACAGCAGAGGAATAAGAACACAATTATAATTAATTTATGTTGATTATTTAAAAAGGGAATAGAGTTCTCACATTGGTGTTTGAATTTTCAACGCGCTCCTTTTCAGATCTGCGTTTTCCCATGTCGTAGATCTGTATCCCACGATTTCAACGGACTTCGTTTCATCTGATTCTGTTTTGATTTGACCGAGTTATGGTCATATAAACATTGAATAAATTAAATATAATTAGATTTTCTTAATTACAAAATTTAATAAGTTATCACGTTAAGGAAAATTGCGATACCGTTCTTTCCTTCTTCTTCGTTTCCATTCAGGAACCTAACTCATCACGTACGGCTTCCAAGCTCATAGACCTCGAAAATCTCTTTGAATTTTGGAATGGTAATTTAATTTGGATCGAATTATGAAAGATTAGAGAAGGGGAAATCGAACGATTATGGCCATTGGAGAAGATAGTGGAGGCTTTCCTGCAGAATTTTGAGAGAGAGAGGGAAGAGATCTGCTGTTAAATTTTTGAGGAAGAAGAGAAATGAGGATTTGTGGAATAAATATTATATAGTGGAGGGTTTAGTTTCAGGTATATGAAGAGAAGCGGTCACAAGATCCACCAATCACGCCATTAAATATTAATAATACCAGTTCAATGTATTACATTTATGATGACAGATTTAATTATTTATTTTTGTGAAGCATGGTTACATGTAGATTTTTATTTCAAACAATTGAATTATTGTTTCCACATTTCCTAGTGACAAAAGAAGAAAGGAAACAAAATTGCTTGTTTCTATATGAAAGTAATTCCTACATTCTGTCCAATTTGACGTATTCCACATTTTGAATTTTCTTAATTTAATTTTGATTATAATTTATTTATATTTTTCTTCTTCTCGTTATACATTTGTTATCTATGTTAATTCAAAGAGCAATATTTTTGTTTACTTAAGTAAATATATCTTTAGGTTTTAAAGTAAGATAATAAATAGGAAACGCATGTATGGAAAATTTAAAGAAAAGGGCAAAGAAGCATGAAACATTTCAAAAATAAAATGGATATAAATGAGCAATTGAATGCATGCATTGAGAACAAGGTAACAGACTTGCATGCATGTATTGAAAAATAACGAAATTGAAATGAATTAAGTTGAAATGAAATGAATGCATAATTAACTATAAGTGAAACGCTAGAATTCAATGTATGAAAAAAAAGAAAAGAAAATAAATAAATGAAATGATCCTTGTAGGTTACATGCGCAAGGTTAAGGGAAATAAACAAATATAAAGAACGAAATGAATGCATAATCAACATTGCAAATTAAATTAATTAATGAACGTAAATTGGACATGTAATCCACGTTTGAATTCCTAAAAATTATATTTTAAACAAACAGTGAAAGAATTATAGACATAGCCAAAGATATATATACATGTATGTATTTATTTCATCTAGAATGCACACATTATTTTCAAATCAACCTATCAGCATATATTAATAAATCTCATTAATCTCATCATAATTTTATTTAAAAACAAATTTTTTTATTTCAATGGAAATTTTAAATTCTAACGCATTTTCTAACAAAATTTCCTTAAAATAAAATTTTAAATTAGTTCTAAATTTCCGGGTTGTTACAGTTAATCAAATAGAGTTAATCAAATAGAGTAAATAAAATAGAGTTAATCAAATAGATCTAACTAATAAGAGTTAATCGAATAGTGTTAATTGAATAGAGTTAATGGAATATGGCTATTCGAAGGGAGATTATCGAATATAGTATATTCGAAGGAAAGAGTTATCGAATAGAGATTTTTTGAAAGAGAGTTACATAAGGAAGTTGGTAAAGGTTTAAAGGATAAACTTTGTCTATTCCTAAGTTAAAACGTTGTTCAGTTAAGGTCTGAGAGGTAATTATACCCCAACTTGATTGACTTCCTTCTTAACTAAGGAATGGCTAAGGGTTGATAGTAAAGGATGGTTAAGTGAATTTAGTTAATAAGTGTAATGGTTGGAGTTGGTGTAGCGATGGTTTGTTTAAACATCTGTCAAAGTCCAATGTAAGAGTTTTGGAAATGTTTTCCAAACAAGAATCAGAAAGGTTTTCTAATATAGAAAACAAGAAATGGAAATGTTTTTCCAATGTTGAATATATAGAAACAGGAAATGACAAATGAAATTAATTAATTTAAAGGGATAAAAGTTGATTGGTGATTTATCGATGTAATTTCCATTTGGAAATAACATCGTTGTTTGCACACGTGTTTTTTTCTTTGATAGTTAACTCAGCGACTATCGAAGTTTTTGACCATTTTTCCGTCGTCAATATGGAGAGACCGGGATCAGATTCATGACCTGAAAACCATTCTGTATGGGCTTTAGCGTTGCGAATCAAATATGATCAAGAAAATTGAATACAGAGTTATACAAGGGCTGTTCTGGCGATCCTAGGTAGAAATTGCCTAAGATGGATTTAAAGAATAGTGCCTTCGGTTTGTCCAGTCCCAGGACGACCCGTATGGAAGAATGTCTGACAGAGTATATATTATAGATCGCGTAAGTTGATCTCTTCAAACGTATATACGTTTGGTGGTGGAGGAATTCGTTTCTCTTAGCTGTATACCCGTTGTATTTTTGAGGAATTCAGTTTGTGATTTGGAGGGTATGACGAGGTGACATTCAAAGTGAATAGATGTGCGATCTATCAGAGATAAGCATGGCCTCTAGCCTCACAACCGGGAAATGACAAAAAGAGGGCAGGCAGCATGGCTATGTGGGTAGCTCCCATTAGGGTGTATTATCACCTGATCTAGAGTTTCATTTTGTAACGACCCAGAATTTTGGGGCCAATTAAAAAATTTTATTTTAGAAATTTTAATGGATTTTAATATTTAAAATAATCTATTTTAAATAAGAACGACCAAAAATTTATTTTAAAACGAATAAATTTAATTTAAATATAAAAGGAGTTTAAAACAGCACTACAGTTTGAAAATTTGAATTTGAACTTTGACTGAGTATACAGGATTCAAAATAAATCAGAATTGAACGAAACAAGAAATATTTAAATCTGTTTGATCATATCTTTCTAACGAATCTGAAAAACTGAAATTTCATTTTAAAAATCAAAAGTTATGTCCAGTTTAAAATCTAGAAAAGTCGTTGTAGAATTTATATATATTTTAATATAAAATATTGGCCTTAAAAATAATCATTTTGCAAACAACCTCGGTTTTCGACGAAACCACTTTTGTTGGAACCGGAATGTCATTTTATTGCTAAGTTTATTTTTCCATAATTTTTCGAGTTAATATGTAAGCATGGCGAAAGAAAACGTGTTTTGACTATTACAGTCAAATCGGGTCGACCATAAAATGATCATTTTTCGAACAGTCTCAGAATTCGACGAAATTAGTCTTGTTAGGACTGTATCGTCAAAACATAATTAGAAATAATTTTTCTCTAATTTTTAGAGGTCATATGTGGCCCCGGTAATTTAAAATGTACGTTTGAATTTAATAATTAAATGATTTATAATTTAAATTAAATAAAAATATATCGTAGCAGCCGAATTGGGTTACGAGGCCTGTTCCATTGAGTCCGGAACGGGGGTATTTACCTAGGAACATTTTTCGTTGAATTTAATTTGGAGTTCTGGACGATATATGAATTTAATAGAATTAAATAAATTAAATAAAGGGGAAAATACGCGTATAAATACGCTTGCAAATACGAACCCTAAAAACCCTATTTCCAGCCGCCGTTCTAAGCTTTTAATGGCCAGAATCCTTCGATTTTCAAACTCTAATATCTTCCAATCCGCTGAATAATAAATCATGTACCATATACCAAATCGAAGAGGGATCCGAGCCCTTGAATTTCATAAGGTGATGATCGCGTCTGGAGATCCGAGATGGCCAGAATGGGCCCCAAAAGCTACCGTCGTTCGCTCTAAATTGGGGCTGGAGGGGACCTGCGAGTTGCGCACTACCTAGGGCGCCGGAAGGACGTTGGCGAGGGATGCGAGGTGGGGTACTTCGATCGATGAACGGTGGCGTGTACAGGTGGCTAAATGGGAACCCTAATCTTGACTGATGGGTTGGGCGTGTTCGTGTGTAGCAGGAGGAAGGAAGACGAAGAAGAAGGGTCAAAGGGGGTAGGAATAAGTCAAAGCAATTGAGTTAATTTTATATTATTTATTTTAAATTGGAATTGAATGTTTAAACAACCATAACTCTTTCATACAGCGACGAAAACACGAACCGTCAGTTACGTTGAACTCGTATCTGAAAATACTACGCTATGGGAAAGACTAGAACTGAAACGGAGCAACTCTGAATTTTAGGGAATTTCAAACATGAACTGTTCAGAATTTGACTATCGGTGAGAAATCCTTTTTATTTTAATTATTATTATTTTTATTTAAAAATAATTATGGATTTATTATCACAAATTTTGCAGTTATTTCCTGTTTGCTATTATTCATGATTGTTATGTGTTAATGTAATGTAATCTGATTTGTGTTTGTCTGTTGGTTGTTGTGATGAATTTTAACTGTTCATGCTTCGTTAAATTAGATTAAACATACCACTTTGGATTGGAAATGATGATGTGATTTAAAATAACACTTATGTTACAATTTACATAACATTTATGTTAGAACTTGTTGTTATAATTAAAATAAAATTTTATTTTTTTTTGAAAAGAATGACATTAGAAATTTATAAACAAAAATTTCGTTTTGTTTACATTTAAAAGAACTAGACAAGATTTTCATTTTTGTTACTTTTAAAAGATTAGCCAAAATATACATTTTTGGTGTATTAAAAGTGAATTAGCCAAAATATCATATTTAGAAGAATGAATTAAAAGCACATTTTTATCATATTCAGAAGAAGGAAGAAATGTGTATTTTTTTGTATTAAAATAGAAATGTGTATTTTTATACATTTAAAAGGAATGAGACAAAATAATCATATTTTGTCACATTGAAAAGGTTAGGCGTAATAATCATATTTTGATTACATAAATAAAAAAAAGATTACAAACAAAGTTCCCATTTTGTTTGCATTAGAAAAGATTATAAACAAAATTCTCATTTTGTTTGCATTAGAAATCAAATGAACAAAATCACCATTTTGTTTACATTAGAGTTAATAAACAAAGATCACATTTTGTTTACATTAGAGTTATTAAACAAAGATCACATTTTGTTTACATTAGAGTTATTAAACAAAGATCACATTTTGTTTACATTAGAGTAAATAAACAAAGATCACATTTTGTTTACATTAGAGTTAATAAACAAAGATCACATTTTGTTTACATTAGAGTTATTGAACAAAGATCACATTTTGTTTACATTAGAGTTATTAAACAAAGATCACATTTTGTTTACATTAGAGTTAATAAACAAAGATCACATTTTGTTTACATTAGAGTTAATAAACAAAGATCACATTTTGTGTACATTAGAGTTAATGAACAAAAATCATATTTTTGTTTGCATTAAAAGATTATAAAAAAAATCACATTTTTGTTCGCATTAAAAAGTATGAAATGAAATGTATATTTTTATACATTAAAAATTAAGAAATGAAAATTCACATTTTTGTCAACTGGATTATAAAGAAATCAAAATTTTCATTTTTGTTTACATAAAAGGGATTTATTCAAAATTGCATTTTTGTTTCAATTAAATAGATTAAGCAGAATTATCATATTTTGTTATGTTGATAAGATTAAGCAAAGTTATCATATCTTGTTATGTTGATAAGATTAAGCAGAATTATCATATTTTGTTATGTCAATAAGATTAAGCAAAATTATCATATTTTGTACATTAAAAGAAATTAGACAAAATTACAACATTTTTGTCACTTGAAAAGGAGTAGAATAAAAGAGACATTTTTGTTCACAATAAAAAGAATTGAAATATATGTCTATGATATTAAAATGTTTGATGTGTTAATTATAATGTTGAGTATATTCAAAACTGAATATTACACTTCCATTTACAAGTCGTCTGACTTGTTTATGTGATTGGGTCGATAATTTTTACACATCGCCCAAGTGCACAAATAATTTATTATTTGATTGTTGGATGAAACCCCACACGGGTGTTGGGATGATCCTACACTAGTCCCAATATTTAGTGTAAAATCCACTCTGGTTGATTATTTGGTTGTGTGATAGTTATTTATCATGATTGTTGAGTATATGCAAATTATGGTTGTTGATTGAGACACATTCCAATGAAGGATATTCTTAGAGAAAAGAATATTTTAGAAAAGAATACATTTCAGAAAAATATATTGAAATGAACTAGTTATTAACTAGAATAAAACATTAAATTAAGATTTAATGAAGTTTTCCAATTATTTGATATTTAATTGAAATTTAATTAAATAAATTGGATTTTGGGTTTGTCGTGAATAGTGTCTTAAATAACACTGTTCTTAAACCCCGTATGAAAAGAATAATTGTTTAATTAAGATTATTAAAAGGTTTTCAATTATACTTAGTAATTTAAATAAGATGAAATGTGAGTTGGGTTTATTTTGAATTGTGTTTCTAAACGACATTTGTTCTTTAACCCAACTGACAGTAAAAATATGATTTGGAATTTATAAATCTTTTATTAAGATTTAAATGGAAATTTTCCAAAATTAAAGTTTTCCAATTTAATATATTAAATTGGAGTTGAATGGAATTCGAATTAGTGATAACCGAGATAAGTTTCTGTAAAAGAAGACCGATACTACATATGGAATTTAAGAGGCTTTGTCGTTATTCCATTTATATTATTGGTCGGATACAGAATTTTATAACGATTATATATTGATATGATTTCTGTGAAAATTCCATATTTTTATGGAAGATGATTTTGGGTTTACCGTGAACTATGTTTTTAAATGACACTAGTTCTTTAACCCAGTAAAGTATAAGATTAATTTCTTAAATTTGAATAATCATTCAATAATGATTTTTGATGTTTAAAACCAAATTTGAGTTTTGAATAAATCTTTAAAGAAAAGATTTAAGAATAAATTTAAAGAATTTATCTTAGAATGTTCTGAACGGGAATGTGGCATTGGATGTGTTTTTATATTACTTGATTTTTAATTATAAAAATACGTGAGTTATTCGGGAAGACCGGGTTTAACCCATTCCGAATAATTACTACGACAATGAAGAGTCGAAGATGTAGACGGTGATTGAAGACCGATGATCTTCACATCGAATGGATGTGTTACTGTTGAGACCCTTGTTGGGAGTAGCTACCTTGAAAGGGCTTCAGTGTTGGCTGTTCGGACATATGTGTTGATCGTCCGGATTAGCGAGAACCTTTCTGGTGTCTCCGGTTTCGTTCAGACCCAGAACGGACTTGTATGGACGCGTGTCTGACGTTGGAATTCATTTCATCTAATTAATTCGATAGCATGGCGTGAATTGTCGATGTGGCACGCCAAGATAGGAATGATCAAGGCTTTTGTTGAAAAGCAGGCCTTGTATATAGTATGACTTCGCGAGCCTCACACCCCGGTATAAGTCTAAAACGGGAGAAGGGAACGCAGGGAGTGCACACGTTATCTTTCTAGCTAGAGTGATGTCAGGGACCTACCAGCGCTGACATTATACTTATGTGGTTGTTGGATTTTGAGGCACCTTGGTTTTTATAGGCCGTTAGTGGTCATATTATAGGTCCAAAGGGACCGGGAAGCATGTGTTCAGGCATAACTAATCCACCTCCCACAGGAGGGGACCGACCCTGCAGGATCCAAGGGTTGCCCATAGGTGTGATCCTGAGGTACCCGCTAGAGTGCCTCGAATCGGTAAGGAGCTCCTCCATAGCCTTGACTCTTGATGGAAATCCAAATCTCCAATACAACATTTCAGTTTCGATTGTAAACTTATATACGGCGACATGATATATGGTACCCATGCCGTCTAGGATTGATATTTATGATTGAATGTTTTATTTAAAACCTATACACACTAGTAGTAATCCGTTTGACGTATTTATCATTGATCATTATAAGGTAAAACCCTATCCTCCGGTTTGCGTTGCATTGTGTGATGGGACTTGGGTCTTATAATGATTTCATTTTTCCAAAAAGCATAGCGATATTTAACGATTTATTTTATTTATGCACTGGCGATCAATTGGAGTAAACCCGTTCCGCGTCAGCGGCGTGGTCCTATGATCAGCCTTATTAGTTGTTAAGCTTAGATAGATTTCTCATACCAGTCCCATGACTAACCTGTAGTTTGTTTCACCGGCAAACTCGGGTGCCCATATTTTTCACACGGGCAGTCGAGTAGCTCTTTGCAGATATATTTACAAGATCCTGATCTACAGCTGAAGTGATATCCGGGAAGCTCTGTACCCGTGTATTCCCTTTTGGTTGTATATTTGTATTATTTTTCCGCTGCTATTTTAAATGTAATTTAAAATCTCTGATATAATTGTATTTTTTTGTAGTATAAGTATCTGTACTCTGTTATATTCTTGTACTCTGATGTAATTGTTGTAATCAGCAATAAATGTTCTTCAGTTTGTGTCCTGATGTGTATTGTTCTCGAAGCAATCCATGCTTTCCTTTACCGGGAAGTTTGGGTCGTTTCAGTTGGTATCAGAGCTTTGGTTTACAGAGCTCGAGAATAAGACACATTAGAACCGAACGAAATAATTCATCAGAGATTGGATTAATAATATCCAATAAGAATAACTCGTTAGAGATAGGATCAGTAGTATCCTGGAACGAGTGTGAAGAGTATTATTTTTAATATAAAAACCAATTTAGTTTTGAAAATTTTATCTTAAAATACGTATTTGATTATATTATATTTTCATGTGGACAATCGAGTATATAAGGATTTTGGATATACGAGTAATTAACGGATATTTGAAGTTTTAATATACTGGATAAATATAGGATCACACCCTAGTCGCCCGGAGATGATTCTGATGATTGATGCATCATCATCAGAGTATATGTTCGAGTCTCGAAAGTGGGATTTCTATATATTTCCATTGACTGGTATGAGAACCAAAACTTAGTTAGGAGACATTGTTGTGATTTGCACTCAAAATATGATTTTTGGCTATATATACAAGTTATATATATTTGAAAAGTTAATCACCTAATTGATTGATGGTTGTGATGTTTGATAATTAATTTCACTAATTAAAATATCAGAATAATCAATTAAACCAATAAAAAAATTAATTAATTAAGTTAGTTAATTAAAACAACTTTTAGCTACGTTCCTTTTCGAGGACGAAAAGATTTTAAGTGGGGGAGACTGTAACGACCCGGAATTTTGGGGCCAATTAAAAATTTTTATTTTAGAAATTTTAATGGATTTTAATATTTAAAATAATCTATTTTAAATAAGAACGACCAAAAATTTATTTTAAAACGAATAAATTTAATTTAAATATAAAAGGAGTTTAAAACAGCACTGCAGTTTGAAAATTTGAATTTGAACTTTGACTGAGTATACAGGATTCAAAATAAATCAGAATTGAACGAAACAAGAAATATTTAAATCTGTTTGATCATATCTTTCTAACGAATCTGAAAAACTGAAATTTCGTTTTAAAAAACAAAAGTTATGTCCAGTTTAAAATCTAGAAAAGTCGCTGTAGAATTTATATATATTTTAATATAAAATATTGGCCTTAAAAATAGTCATTTTCAAACGACCTCGGTTTTCGATGAAACCACTTTTGTTGGAACCGGAATGTCATTTTATTGCTAAGTTTATTTTTCCAGAAATTTTCGAGTTAATATGTAAGCGTGGCGAAAGAAAACGTGTTTTGACTATTACAGTCAGATCGGGTCGACCAGAAAATGACCATTTTTCGAACTGTCTCAGAATTCGACGAAATTAGTCTTGTTAGGACCGTATCATCAAAACATAACTAGAAATAATTTTTCTCTAATTTTTAGAGGTCATATGTGGCCCCGGTAATTTAAAATGTACGTTTGAATTTAATAATTAAATGATTTATAATTTAAATTAAATAAAAATATATCGTAACAGCCGAATTGGGTTACGAGGCCTATTCCATTGCGTCTGGAACGGGGGTATTTGCCTAGGAACATTTTTCGTTGAATTTAATTTGGAGTTCCGGACGATATACGAATTTAATAGAATTAAATAAATTAAATAAAAGGGAAAATACGCGTATAAATACGCTTGCCAATACGAACCCTAAAAACCCTATTTCCAGCCCCCGTTCTAAGCTTTTAATGGCCAGAATCCTTCGATTTTCAAACTCTAATATCTTCCAATCCGCTGAATAATAAATCATGTACCATATACCAAATCGAAGAGGGATCCGAGCCCTTGAATTTCATAAGGTGATGATCGCGTCTGGAGATCCGAGATGGCCAGAATGGGCCCCAAAAGCTACCGTCGTTCGCTCTAAATTGGGGCTGGAGGGGACCTGCGAGTTGCGCACTACCTAGGGCGCCGGAAGGACGTTGGCGAGGGATGCGAGGTGGGGTACTTCGATCGATGAACGGTGGTGTGTACAGGTGGCTAAATGGGAACCCTAATCTTGACTGATGGGTTGGGCGTGTTCGTGTGTAGCAGGAGGAAGGAAGACGAAGAAGAAGTGTCAAAGGTGGTAGGAATAAGTCAAAGCAATTGAGTTAATTTTATATTATTTATTTTAAATTGGAATTGAATGTTTAAACAACCATAACTCTTTCATACAGCGACGAAAACACAAACCGTCAGTTGCGTTGAACTCGTATCTGAAAATACTACGCTATGGGAAAGACTAGAACTGAAACGGAGCAATTCTGAATTTCAGGGAATTTCAAACATGAACTGTTCAGAATTTGACTATCGGTGAGAAATCCTTTTTATTTTAATTATTATTTTTTTTATTTAAAAATAATTATGGATTTATTATCACAAATTTTGCAGTTATTTCCTGTTTGCTATTATTCATGATTGTTATGTGTTAATGTAATGTAATCTGATTTGTGTTTGTCTGTTGGTTGTTGTGATGAATTTTAACTGTTCATGCTTCGTTAAATTAGATTAAACATACCACTTTGGATTGGAAATGATGATGTGATTTAAAATAATACTTATGTTACAATTTACATAACATTTATTTTTAGAACTTGTTGTTATAATTGAAATAACATTTTTTTTTGAAAAGAATGACATTAGAAATTTATAAACAAAAATCTCGTTTTGTTTACATTTAAAAGAACTAGACAAGATTTTCATTTTTGTTACTTTTAAAAGATTAGCCAAAATATACATTTTTGGTGTATTAAAAGTGAATTAGCCAAAATATCATATTTAGAAGAATGAATTAAAAGCACATTTTTATCATATTCAGAAGAAGGAAGAAATGTGTATTTTTTTATATTAAAATAGAAATGTGTATTTTTATACATTTAAAAGGAATGAGACAAAATAATCCTATTTTGTCACATTGAAAAGGTTAGGCGTAATAATCATATTTTGATTACATAAAAAAAAAAAAAGAATACAAACAAAGTTCCCATTTTGTTTGCATTAGAAAAGATTATAAACAAAATTCTCATTTTGTTTGCATTAGAAATCAAATGAACAAAATCACCATTTTGTTTACATTAGAGTTAATAAACAAAGATCACATTTTGTTTACATTAGAGTTATTAAACAAAGATCACATTTTGTTTACATTAGAGTTAATAAACAAAGATCACATTTTGTTTAAATTAGAGTTAATAAACAAAGATCACATTTTGTTTACATTAGTGTTAATAAACAAAGATCACATTTTGTTTACATTAGAGTTATTAAACAAAGATCACATTTTGTTTACATTAGAGTTATTAAACAAAGATCACATTTTGTTTACATTAGAGTTAATAAACAAAGATCACATTTTGTTTACATTAGAGTTAATAAACAAAGATCACATTTTGTGTACATTAGAGTTAATGAACAAAAATCATATTTTTGTTTGCATTAAAAGATTATAAACAAAAATCACATTTTTGTTTGCATTAAAAAGTATGAAATGAAATGTATATTTTTATACATTAAAATTTAAGAAATGAAAATTCGCATTTTTGTCAATTGGATTATAAAGAAATCAAAATTTTCATTTTTGTTTACATAAAAGGGATTTATTCAAAATTGCATTTTTGTTTCAATTAAATAGATTAAGCAGAATTATCATATTTTGTTATGTTGATAAGATTAAGCAAAGTTATCATATCTTGTTATGTTGATAAGATTAAGCAGAATTATCATATTTTGTTATGTCAACAAGATTAAGCAAAATTATCATATTTTGTACATTAAAAGAAATTAGACAAAATTACAACATTTTTGTCACTTGAAAAGGAGTAGAATAAAAGAGACATTTTTGTTCACAATAAAAAGAATTGAAATATATGTCTATGATATTAAAATGTTTGATGTGTTAATTATAATGTTGAGTATATTCAAAACTGAATATTACACTTCCATTTACAAGTCGTCCGACTTGTTTATGTGATTGGGTCGATAATTTTTACACATCGCCCAAGTGCACAAATAATTTATTATTTGATTGTTGGATGAAACCCCACACGGGCGTTGGGATGATCCTACACTAGTCCCAATATTTAGTGTAAAATCCACTCTGGTTGATTATTTGGTTGTGTGATAGTTATTTATCATGATTGTTGAGTATATGCAAATTATGGTTGTTGATTGAGCCATATTCCAATGAAGGATATTCTTAGAGAAAAGAATATTTTAGAAAAGAATATATTTCAGAAAAATATATTGAAATGAACTATTTATTAACTAGAATAAATCATTAAATTAAGATTTAATAAAGTTTTCCAATTATTTGATATTTAATTGAAATTTAATTAAATAAATTGGATTTTGGGTTTGTCGTGAATAGTGTCTTAAATAACACTGTTCTTAAACCCCGTATGAAAAGAATAATTGTTTAATTAAGATTATTAAAAGGTTTTCAATTATACTTAGTAATTTAAATAAGATGAAATGTGAGTTGGGTTTATTGTGAATTGTGTTTCTAAACGACATTTGTTCTTTAACCCAACTGACAGTAAAAATATGATTTGGAATTTATAAATCTTTTATTAAGATTTAAATGGAAATTTTCCAAAATTAAATTTTTCCAATTTAATATATTAAATTGGAGTTGAATGGAATTCGAATTAGTGATAACCGAGATAAGTTTCTGTAAAAGAAGACTGATACTACATATGGAATTTAAGAGGCTTTGCCGTTATTCCATTTATATTATTGGTCGGATACAGAATTTTATAACGATTATATATTGATTTGATTTCTATGAAAATTCCATATTTTTATGGAAGATGATTTTGGGTTTACCGTGAACTATGTTTCTAAATGACACTAGTTCTTTAACCCAGTAAAGGATAAGATTAATTTCTTAAATTTGAATAATCATTCAATAATGATTTTTGATGTTTAAAACCAAATTTGAGTTTTGAATAAATCTTTAAAGAAAAGATTTATGAACAAATTTAAAGAATTTATCTTAGAATGTTCTGAACGGGAATGTGGCGTTGGATGTGTTTTTATATTACTTGATTTTTAATTATAAAAATACGTGAGTTATTCGGGAAGACCGGGTTTAACCCATTCCGAATAATTACTACGACAATGAAGAGTCGAAGATGTAGACGGTGATTGAAGACTGACGATCTTCACATCGAATGGATGTGTTACTGTTGAGACCCTTGATGGGAGTAGCTACCTTGAAGGGGCTTCAGTGGTGGCTGTTCGGACATATGTGTTGATCGTCCGGATTAGCGAGAACCTTTCTGGTGTCTCCGGTTTCGTTCAGACCCAGAACGGACTTGTATGGACGCATGTATGACGTTGGAATTCATTTCATGTAATTAATTCGATAGTGTGGCGTGAATTGTCGATGTGGCATGCCAAGATAGGAATGATCAAGGCTTTTGTTGAAAAGCAGGCCTTGTATATAGTATGACTTCGCGAGCCTCACACCCCGGTATGAGTCTAAAACGGGAGAAGGGAACGCAGGGAGTGCACACGTTATCTTTCTAGCTAGAGTGATGTCAGGGACCTACCAGCGCTGACATTTTACTTATGTGGTTGTTGGATTTTGAGGCACCTCGGTTTTTATAGGCCGTTAGTGGTCATATTATAGGTCCAAAGGGACCGGGAAGCGTGTGTTCAAGCATAACTAATCCACCTCCCACAGGAGGGGACCGACCCTGCAGGATCCAAGGGTTGCCCATAGGTGTGATCCTGAGGTACCCGCTAGAGTGCCTCGAATCGGTAAGGAGCTCCTCCCTAGCCTTGACTCTTGAATGAAAACCAAATCTCCAATACGACATTTCGGTTTCGATTGTAAACTTATATACGGCGACATGATATATGGTACCCATGCCGTCTAGGATTGATATTTATGATTGAATGTTTTATTTAAAACCTATACACACTAGTAGTAATCCGTTTGACATATTTATCATCTTTTGATCATTATAAGGTAAAACCCTATCCTCCGATTTGCGTTGCATTGTGTGATGGGACTTGGGACTTATAATGATTTCATTTTTCCAAAAAGCATAGCGATATTTAACGATTTATTTTAATTATGCACTGGCGAGCAATTGGAGTAAACCCGTTCCGCGTCAGCGGCGTGGTCCTATGATCAGCCTTATTAGTTGTTAAGCTTAGATAGATTTCTCATACCAGTCCCATGACTAACCTGTAGTTTGTTTCACTGGCAAACTCGGGTGCCCATATTTTTCACACGGGCAGTCGAGTAGCTCTTTGCAGATATATTTACAGGATCCTGATCTACAGCTGAAGTGATATCCGGGAAGCTCTGTACCCGTGTATTCCCTTTTGGTTGTATATTTGTATTATTTTTCCGTTGCTATTTTAAATGTAATTTAAAATCTCTGATATAACTGTATTTTTTTGTAGTATAAGTATCTGTACTCTGTTATATTCTTGTACTCTGATGTAATTGTTGTAATCAGCAATAAATGTTCTTCAGTTTGTGTCCTGATGTGTATTGTTCTCAAAGCAATCCATGCTTTCCTTTACCGGGAAGTTTGGGTCGTTTCAGTTGGTATCAGAGCTTTGGTTTACAGAGCTCGAGAACAAGACACATTAGAACCGAACGAAAGAATTCATCAGAGATTGGATTAATAATATCCAATAAGAATAACTCGTTAGAGATAGGATCAGTAGTATCCTGGAACGAGTGTGAAGAGTATTATTTTTAATATAAAAACCAATTTAGTTTTGAAAATTTTATCTTAAAATACGTATTTGATTATATTATATTTTCATGTGGACAATCGAGTATATAAGGATTTTGGATATACGAGTAATTAACGGATATTCGAAGTTTTAATATACTGGATAGATATAGGATCACACCCTAGTCGCCCGGAGATGATTCTGATGATTGATGCATCATCATCAGAGTATATGTTCGAGTCTCGAAAGTGGGATTTCTATATATTTCCATTGACTGGTATGAGAACCAAAACTTAGTTAGGAGACATGGTTGTGATTTGCACTCAAAATATGATTTTTGGCTATATATACAAGTTATATATATTCGAAAAGTTAATCAACTAATTGATTGATGGTTGTGATGTTTGATAATTAATTTCACAAATTAAAATATCAGAATAATCAATTAAACCAATAAAAAATTAATTAATTAAGTTATTTAATTAAAACAACTTTTAGCTACGTTCCTTTTCGAGGACGAAAAGATTTTAAGTGGGGGAGACTGTAACGACCCGGAATTTTGGGGCCAATTAAAAATTTTTATTTTAGAAATTTTAATGGATTTTAATATTTAAAATAATCTATTTTAAATAAGAACGACCAAAAATTTATTTTAAAACGAATAAATTTAATTTAAATATAAAAGGAGTTTAAAACAGCACTGCAGTTTGAAAATTTGAATTTGAACTTTGACTGAGTATACAGGATTCAAAATAAATCAGAATTGAACGAAACAAGAAATATTTAAATCTGTTTGATCATATCTTTCTAATGAATCTGAAAAACTGAATTTTTTTTTAAAAATCAAAAGTTATGTCCAGTTTAAAATCCAGAAAAGTCGCTGTAGAATTTATATATATTTTAATATAAAATATTAGCCTTAAAAATAGTCATTTTGCAAACGACCTCGGTTTTCGATGAAACCACTTTTGTTGGAACCGGAATGTCATTTTATTGCTAAGTTTATTTTTCCAGAATTTTTCAAGTTAATATGTAAGCGTGGCGAAAGAAAACGTGTTTTGACTATTACAGTCAAATCGGGTCGACCAGAAAATGACCATTTTTCGAATAGTCTCAGAATTCGACGAAATTAGTCTTGTTAGGACCGTATCGTCAAAACATAACTAGAAATAATTTTTCTCTAATTTTTAGAGGTCATATGTGGCCCCGGTAATTTAAAATGTACGTTTGAATTTAATAATTAAATGATTTATAATTTAAATTAAATAAAAATATATCGTAACAGCCGAATTGGGTTACGAGGCCTATTCCATTGCGTCTGGAACGGGGGTATTTGCCTAGGAACATTTTTCGTTGAATTTAATTTGGAGTTCCGGACGATATACGAATTTAATAAAATTGAATAAATTAAATAAAGGGGAAAATACGCGTATAAATACGCTTGCCAATATGAACCCTAAAAACCCTATTTCCAGCCGCCGTTCTAATCTTTTAATAGCCATAATCCTTCGATTTTCAAACTCTAATATCTTCCAATCCGCTGAATAATAAATCATGTAACATATACCAAATCGAAGAGGGATCCGAGCCCTTGAATTTCATAAGGTGATGATCGCGTCTGGAGATCCGAGATGGCCAGAATGCGCCCCAAAAGCTACCGTCGTTTGCTCTAAATTGGGGCTGGAGGGGACCTGCGAGTTGCGCACTACCTAGGGCGCCGGAAGGACGTTGGCGAGGGATGCGAGGTGGGGTACTTCGATCGATGAACGGTGGCGTGTACAGGTGGCTAAATGGGAACCCTAATCTTGACTGATGGGTTGGGCGTGTTCGTGTGTAGCAGGAGGAAGGAAGACAAAGAAGAAGGGTCAATGGGGGTAGGAATAAGTCAAAGCAATTGAGTTAATTTTATATTATTTATTTTAAATTGGAATTGAATGTTTAAACAACCATAACTCTTTCATACAGCGACGAAAACACGAACCGTTAGTTGCGTTGAACTCGTATCTGAAAATACTACGCTATGGGAAAGACCAGAACTGAAACGGAGCAATTCTGAATTTCAGGGAATTTCAAACATGAACTGTTCATAATTTGACTATCGGTGAGAAATCCTTTTTATTTTAATTAATATTTTTTTATTTAAAAATAATTATGGATTTATTATCACAAATTTTGCAGTTATTTCCTGTTTGCTATTATTCATGATTGTTATGTGTTAATGTAATGTAATCTGATTTGTGTTTGTCTGTTGGTTGTTGTGATGAATTTTAACTGTTCATGCTTCGTTAAATTAGATTAAACATACCACTTTGGATTGGAAATGATGATGTGATTTAAAATAACACTTATGTTACAATTTACATAACATTTATGTTAGAACTTGTTGTTATAATTAAAATAACATTTTTTTTTTGAAAAGAATGACATTAGAAATTTATAAACAAAAATCTCGTTTTGTTTACATTTAAAAGAACTAGACAAGATTTTCATTTTTGTTACTTTTAAAAGATTAGCCAAAATATACATTTTTGGTGTATTAAAAGTGAATTAGCCAAAATATCATATTTAGAAGAATGAATTAAAAGCACATTTTTATGATATTCAGAAGAAGGAAGAAATGTGTATTTTTTTTTATATTAAAATAGAAATGTGTATTTTTATACATTTAAAAGGAATGAGACAAAATAATCCTATTTTGTCACATTGAAAATGTTAGGCGTAATAATCATATTTTGATTACATAAATAAATAAATAAAAAAGAATACAAACAAAGTTCCCATTTTGTTTGCATTAGAAAAGATTATAAACAAAATTCTCATTTTGTTTGCATTAGAAATCAAATGAACAAAATCACCATTTTGTTTACATTAGAGTTAATAAACAAAGATCACATTTTGTTTACATTAGAGTTATTAAATAAAGATCACATTTTGTTTACATTAGAGTTACTAAACAAAGATCAAGATCACATTTTGTTTACATTAGAGTTAATAAACAAAGATCACATTTTGTTTACATTAGAGTTAATAAACGAAGATCACATTTTGTTTACATTAGAGTTATTAAACAAAGATCACATTTTGTTTACATTAGAGTTATTAAACAAAGATCACATTTTGTTTACATTAGAGTTAATAAACAAAGATCACATTTTGTTTACATTAGAGTTAATAAACAAAGATCACATTTTGTGTACATTAGAGTTAATGAACAAAAATCATATTTTTGTTTGCATTAAAAGATTATAAACAAAAATCACATTTTTGTTCGCATTAAAAAGTATGAAATGAAATGCATATTTTTATACATTAAAAATTAAGAAATGAAAATTCACATTTTTGTCAACTGGATTATAAAGAAATCAAAATTTTCATTTTTGTTTACATAAAAGGGATTTATTCAAAATTGCATTTTTGTTTCAATTAAATAGATTAAGCAGAATTATCATATTTTGTTATGTTGATAAGATTAAGCAAAGTTATCATATCTTGTTATGTTGATAAGATTAAGCAGAATTATCATATTTTGTTATGTCAACAAGATTAAGCAAAATTATCATATTTTGTACATTAAAAGAAATTAGACAAAATTACAACATTTTTGTCACTTGAAAAGGAGTAGAATAAAAGAGACATTTTTGTTCACAATAAAAAGAATTGAAATATATTTCTATTGTATTAAAATGTTTGATGTGTTAATTATAATGTTGAGTATATTCAAAACTGAATATTACACTTCCATTTACAAGTCGTCCGACTTGTTTATGTGATTGGGTCGATAATTTTTACACATCGCCCAAGTGCACAAATAATTTATTATTTGATTGTTGGATGAAACCCCACACAGGTGTTGGGATGATCCTACACTAGTCCCAATATTTAGTGTAAAATCCACTCCGGTTGATTATTTGGTTGTGTGATAGTTATTTATCATGATTGTTGAGTATATGCAAATTATGGTTGTTGATTGAGCCACATTCCAATGAAGGATATTCTTAGAGAAAAGAATATTTTAGAAAAGAATATATTTCAGAAAAATATATTGAAATGAACTAGTTATTAACTAGAATAAATCATTAAATTAAGATTTAATGAAGTTTTCCAATTATTTGATACTTAATTGAAATTTAATTAAATAAATTGGATTTTGGGTTTGTCGTGAATAGTGTCTTAAATAACACTGTTCTTAAACCCCGTATGAAAAGAATAATTGTTTAATTAAGATTATTAAAAGGTTTTCAATTATACTTAGTAATTTAAATAAGATGAAATGTGAGTTGGGTTTATTGTGAATTGTGTTTCTAAACGACATTTGTTCTTTAACCGAACTGACAGTAAAAATATGATTTGGAATTTATAAATCTTTTATTAAGTTTTAAATGGAAATTTTCCAAAATTAAAGTTTTCCAATTTAATATATTAAATTGGAGTTGAATGGAATTCGAATTAGTGATAACCGAGATAAGTTTATGTAAAAGAAGACCGATACTACATATGGAATTTAAGAGGCTTTGCCGTTATTCCATTTATATTATTGGTCGGATACAGAATTTTATAACGATTATATATTGATTTGATTTCTGTGAAAATTCCATATTTTTATGGAAGATGATTTTGGGTTTACCGTGAACTATGTTTCTAAATGACACTAGTTCTTTAACCCAGTAAAGGATAAGATTAATTTCTTAAATTTGAATAATCATTCAATAATGATTTTTGATGTTTAAAACCAAATTTGAGTTTTGAATAAATATTTAAAGAAAAGATTTAAGAATAAATTTAAAGAATTTATCTTAGAATGTTCTGGTCGGGAATGTGGCGTTGGATGTGTTTTTATATTACTTGATTTTTAATTATGAAAATACGTGAGTTATTCGGGAAGACCGGGTTTAACCCATTCCGAATAATTACTACGACAATGAAGAGTCGAAGATGTAGACGGTGATTGAAGACTGACGATCTTCACATCGAATGGATGTATTACTGTTGAGACCCTTGATGGGAGTAGCTACCTTGAAGGGGCTTCAGTGGTGGCTGTTCGGACATATGTGTTGATCGTCCGGATTAGCGAGAACCTTTCTGGTGTCTCCGGTTTCGTTCAGACCCAGAACGGACTTGTATGGACGCATGTCTGACGTTGGAATTCATTTCATGTAATTAATTCGATAGTGTGGCGTGAATTGTCGATGTGGCACGCCAAGATAGGAATGATCAAGGCTTTTGTTGAAAAGCAGGCCTTGTATATAGTATGACTTCGCGAGCCTCACACCCCGGTATGAGTCTAAAACGGGAGAAGGGAACGCAGGGAGTGCACACGTTATCTTTCTAGCTAGAGTGATGTCAGGGACCTACCAGCGCTGACATTTTACTTATGTGGTTGTTGGATTTTTAGGCACCTCGGTTTTTATAGGCCGTTAGTGGTCATATTATAGGTCCAAAGGGACCGGGAAGCGTGTGTTCAGGCATAACTAATCCACCTCCCACAGGAGGGGACCGACCCTGCAGGATCCAAGGGTTGCCCATAGGTGTGATCCTGAGGTACCCGCTAGAGTGCCTCGAATCGATAAGGAGCTCCTCCCTAGCCTTGACTCTTGATGGAAAACCAAATCTCCAATACGACATTTCGGTTTCGATTGTAAACTTATATACGGCGACATGATATATGGTACCCATGCCGTCTAGGATTGATATTTATGATTGAATGTTTTATTTAAAACCTATACACACTAGTAGTAATCCGTTTGACGTATTTATCATCTTTTGATCATTATAAGGTTTGCATTGTGTGATGGGACTTGGGACTTATAATGATTTCATTTTTCCAAAAAGCATAGCGATATTTAACGATTTATTTTATTTATGCACTGGCGATCAATTGGAGTAAACCCGTTCCGCGTCAGCGGCGTGGTCCTATGATCAGCCTTATTAGTTGTTAAGCTTAGATAGATTTCTCATACCAGTCCCATGACTAACCTGTAGTTTGTTTCACTGGCAAACTCGGGTGCCCATATTTTTCACACGGGCAGTCGAGTAGCTCTTTGCAGATATATTTACAGGATCCTGATCTACAGCTGAAGTGATATCCGGGAAGCTCTGTACCCGTGTATTCCCTTTTGGTTGTATATTTGTATTATTTTTCCGTTGCTATTTTAAATGTAATTTAAAATCTCTGATATAACTGTATTTTTTTGTAGTATAAGTATCTGTACTCTGTTATATTCTTGTACTCTGATGTAATTGTTGTAATCAGCAATAAATGTTCTTCAGTTTGTGTCCTGATGTGTATTGTTCTCAAAGCAATCCATGCTTTCCTTTACCGGGAAGTTTGGGTCGTTTCAGTTGGTATCAGAGCTTTGGTTTACAGAGCTCGAGAACAAGACACATTAGAACCGAACGAAAGAATTCATCAGAGATTGGATTAATAATATCCAATAAGAATAACTCGTTAGAGATAGGATCAGTAGTATCCTGGAACGAGTGTGAAGAGTATTATTTTTAATATAAAAACCAATTTAGTTTTGAAAATTTTATCTTAAAATACGTATTAGATTATATTATATTTTCATGTGGAAAATCGAGTATATAAGGATTTTGGATATACGAGTAATTAACGGATATTCGAAGTTTTAATATACTGGATAGATATAGGATCACACCCTAGTCGCCCGGAGATGATTCTGATGATTGATGCATCATCATCAGAGTATATGTTCGAGTCTCGAAAGTGGGATTTCTATATATTTCCATTGACTGGTATGAGAACCAAAACTTAGTTAGGAGACATTGTTGTGATTTGCACTCAAAATATGATTTTTGGCTATATATACAAGTAATATATATTTGAAAAGTTAATCACCTAATTGATTGATGGTTGTGATGTTTGATAATTAATTTCACAAATTAAAATATCAGAATAATCAATTAAACCAATAAAAAAATTAATTAATTAAATTATTTAATTAAAACACCTTTTAGCTACGTTCCTTTTTGAGGACGAAAAGATTTTAAGTGGGGGAGACTGTAACGACCCGGAATTTTGGGGCCAATTAAAAAATTTTATTTTAGAAATTTTAATGGATTTTAATATTTAAAATAATCTATTTTAAATAAGAACGACCAAAAATTTATTTTAAAACGAATAAATTTAATTTAAATATAAAAGGAGTTTAAAACAACACTGCAGTTTGAAAATTTGAATTTGAACTTTGACTGAGTATACAGGATTCAAAATAAATCAGAATTGAACGAAACAAGAAATATTTAAATCTGTTTGATCATATCTTTCTAATGAATCTGAAAAACTGAAATTTTGTTTTAAAAATCAAAAGTTATGTCCAGTTTAAAATCCAGAAAAGTCGCTGTAGAATTTATATATATTTTAATATAAAATATTAGCCTTAAAAATAGTCATTTTGCAAACGACCTCGGTTTTCGATGAAACCACTTTTGTTGCAACCGGAATGTCATTTTATTGCTAAGTTTATTTTTCCAGAATTTTTCAAGTTAATATGTAAGCGTGGCGAAAGAAAACGTGTTTTGACTATTACAGTCAAATCGGGTCGACCAGAAAATGACCATTTTTCGAATAGTCTCAGAATTCGACGAAATTAGTCTTGTTAGGACCGTATCGTCAAAACATAACTAGAAATAATTTTTCTCTAATTTTTAGAGGTCATATGTGGCCCCGGTAATTTAAAATGTACGTTTGAATTTAATAATTAAATGATTTATAATTTAAATTAAATAAAAATATATCGTAACAGCCGAATTGGGTTACGAGGCCTATTCCATTGCGTCTGGAACGGGGGTATTTGCCTAGGAACATTTTTCGTTGAATTTAATTTGGAGTTCCGGACGATATACGAATTTAATAAAATTGAATAAATTAAATAAAGGGGAAAATACGCGTATAAATACGCTTGCCAATACGAACCCTAAAAACCCTATTTCCAGCCGCCGTTCTAATCTTTTAATAGCCAGAATCCTTCGATTTTCAAACTCTAATATCTTCCAATCCGCTGAATAATAAATCATGTACCATATACCAAATCGAAGAGGGATCCGAGCCCTTGAATTTCATAAGGTGATGATCGCGTCTGGAGATCCGAGATGGCCAGAATGGGCCCCAAAAGCTACCGTCGTTTGCTCTAAATTGGGGCTGGAGGGGACCTGCAAGTTGCGCACTACCTAGGGCGCCGGAAGGACGTTGGCGAGGGATGCGAGGTGGGGTACTTCGATCGATGAACGGTGGCGTGTACAGGTGGCTAAATGGGAACCCTAATCTTGACTGATGGGTTGGGCGTGTTCGTGTGTAGCAGGAGGAAGGAAGACAAAGAAGAAGGGTCAAAGGGGGTAGGAATAAGTCAAAGCAATTGAGTTAATTTTATATTATTTATTTTAAATTGGAATTGAATGTTTAAACAACCATAGCTCTTTCATACAGCGACGAAAACACGAACCGTTAGTTGCGTTGAACTCGTATCTGAAAATACTACACTATGGGAAAGACTAGAACTGAAACGGAGCAATTCTGAATTTCAGGGAATTTCAAACATGAACTGTTCAGAATTTGACTATCGGTGAGAAATCCTTTTTATTTTAATTATTCTTTTTTTTATTTAAAAATAATTATGGATTTATTATCACAAATTTTGCAGTTATTTCCTGTTTGCTATTATTCATGATTGTTATGTGTTATTGTAATGTAATCTGATTTGTGTTTGCCTGTTGGTTGTTGTGATGAATTTTAACTGTTCATGCTTCGTTAAATTAGATTAAACATACCACTTTGGATTGGAAATGATGATGTGATTTAAAATAACACTTATGTTACAATTTACATAACATTTATGTTAGAACTTGTTGTTATAATTAAAATAACATTTTTTTTTGAAAAGAATGACATTAGAAATTTATAAACAAAAATCTCGTTTTGTTTACATTTAAAAGAACTAGACAAGATTTTCATTTTTGTTACTTTTAAAAGATTAGCCAAAATATACATTTTTGGTGTATTAAAAGTGAATTAGCCAAAATATCATATTTAGAAGAATGAATTAAAAGCACATTTTTATGATATTCAGAAGAAGGAAGAAATGTGTATTTTTTTTATATATTAAAATAGAAATGAGTATTTTTATACATTTAAAAGGAATGAGACAAAATAATCCTATTTTGTCACATTGAAAATGTTAGGCGTAATAATCATATTTTGATTACATAAATAAATAAATAAAAAGAATACAAACAAAGTTCCCTGTAAGGACCCGTAACTTCCCCGTGAAGGAAAGTACGAATACTTTGAGAACAACACACAAAAGGACGCAGACGGAAGAACATTTCATTGTAATTACAACAATTCCATCAGATACAAGAATATACAGAGTATAAATGAATAAATTACATTCGATAAATATCAGAGATTACAATAAATTACACAGCAGCGGAAAATAATACAAAAGCACAACTAGAAGTGATACACGGATACAGAGCTTTCCGAGCATCGTTCCAGCTGTTAATCAGGACCCTGTGAATATAAATCTGCAAAACCAAAACTACTAGCTGCCCGTGCGGAAAATAGGGGCACCCAGAGTTTAGGTTAAAACAATAAACTCCAGGTCAGTCATGGGACTGGTGTGAGAACTAAAACAGTTATAATTCTTTATTTTAAAGTTCGGTAAATCAAGGGACCACGCCGTATAACACGGAACGGGTTTCCTCCCAAGAATACCAGTGCATAAAACAAACAGCGCAATGCTAAATAAAGAAAAATGAAACTGTTATAAGACCCAGGTCCCATCACACAATGCAACGCAAGCCGGAGGATAAGGTTTTTACCTTATAACAACCAAAGCATGCTTGATACGTTTAAAACACATTATTTGATACTATTATAGGTGTATAGTGTCAAAACAATTTCAATCATAAATATCAATCATAGGCGGCATTAATGACCCATACCACTATGTCGCCATACTAGGTTCTACAAATAAAACCGCACTATCACGTATTGGAAATTGGATTTCCGTCATGAGCCGAGGCAAGGGGCAAGCTCCTCTCCGATTCGAGACACTCTAGCAAATGTCTCAGGACCCCACTATGATCCTTGGATCTTCAGGGCCGGTCCTCTCTTACTTTTGAGGATTGGCAATTCCTGAACACACGTTTCCCGGTCCTTACAGACCTATATCCGAGGCGCCTTGCATTCCAACAACCACACAGGTGAAAAGTATATAAATGTCAGGGCTGGTAGGTCACTGACACCACCCTAGCTAGAAAGAAACGTCGTGCTCTCCCTGCAGTCACTATCCCGTTTTTGACTCATACCGAGGTGTGAGGCTCGCGAATTCACGTTATACACAAAGCTACGCCACACAGGCCGTGCTTTGATCATCAACCACAAGACTTTGCTTTTCAACAGAAGCCTTGATCAATTGCCACTTACGTGTGCCACATTGGCAATTCACTCCATGCGACTGATGTCCATCGATATACAACCTCTGAGCTCGTACGTCTCAGAGAAGGGCGTTAAGCAAGAGAATAAATTCTCCGCCGCCAAACAGATGTATATTTAATAGAGATCAATCAACATAGAATAAAATCCAGTGTCAGACACACAATCCATTTACAAGTTCGTTCTGGGTCTGAACGAAACCGGAGGCACTTTCCTCGCATATCCATCCATCTCCAGGTACGTCTGGACGATCACCAACTGATTCCCTCATCCTGGGTGTACAGCCCAATCAAGATCATCAGTAATCACCGAAACGATGTGAAGACTTCCGGTCTTCAACCACCGTCTTCATCTTCGACATCTCGTCGAATCGGTTATTTAGAATGGGTATAAACCCGGCCTTTCTGAATAACCCACGTATGTAATAAACGAATGTTACACAAACATAACAAACGCCTCATTCCAATTCAGAATATTCTTTTATTCACCAAAATCACATTCTTAGGGAAAGGTTCCCATTAATTTTATCCAAGATAAATTCCTCTAAATTTATTCTTTAATCTTCCTTTGGATATCATTTCTAACTAGTCGGGATTAGCGAACCACACCGAAGTAATTATTTATTTTATTTCCCAATCCCAACCTATATATCCCATGGAGAAAACTGGCAATACTCCACATCTAACACCACGGTGTTATCGGTAAAATTAATTACCATTTCACGTTCAAATCTAATTAAAGATTTAACTATCGCTTTGGAGCAAAACTGGTGATACTCCACTCTCGATCACTTTTCAGATTTGATAATTTAAATTATCAATTCACTTTTTAATCTAATTAAAGATTCATTAAAACTCCACTTAGTTTTAATCTTCTCAAAAATCAATATTATGTCTTTAACTGGGTTAAAGAACCAATGTCTTCTAAAACACGATTCACGACAAACCCAAATCACATTTGATATTAAATACAAGGCTCTGAATAGAAAATATATCGGCTTATATTCAATATCAAATTCTGAAACCAACAAATATCGTATTGGAAATAACGATATAAAATATATCTTTCAAATCCCTATAACAATATTTGTATAGTCACGAAATCCAACATCGAAATATCCTGAAGATAATTTCGATTCAACTCCAGTCCAATCCACATATTGGGAATATTGGTTATTTCTAAAATCACTTTCAAATTCAATTTATTTATTTTAAAAATAAATTGATTTCAATTCTAGTTCAAAACTAGTTCATTTCGATAAAAATCTATTTTTATCTTTTCAAATGTGGAATTTTCCAGCCCAATTCTTTCCAATTCACATATTATAATTTTACACAAATTATAGATATTTTTAATAATTTTATCAAGGCCCGTACAGTCGATTTCCATCTACGGCCATCGAACTGCACTTACAGCGACCTTTTCTGAAATTGATTTGGACATAATTCCAAATCCAACCGTTAGATTTCAAATTTCTAATATTCATTGGAAAGCTCTTTTCGATACGAACCCAACGGTTCCAGTTTTAGGAGAATCCGACGGTCGGATCTCCCGCAATGTCCGTTTGAAATAAATGGTCGAAATTCACGAACTGCCGCGGCGCGGCGCGTTCTATTCAGGCCATTATATATATAATATATACATATTATATATATTTCGTCGATTTCCTTTTAAAACGTATTTTATAAATCGTTTTAAATTCGTTTCAAAACCATTTCAACTTCATCTTCAATTTCAAATCGATTTGATTTCAATTCAATTCGAGTTCATTTCAATTCAATTCAAATTCAAATTCGTTTCAATTCAATTCAATTCGAATTTACCTTCTATTTGATTCAATTCGAATTCGTTTCAAATTGATTTCAATTCAATTTCAGTTCGTTTTAAATTTCAATTTCAATTTAATTCAATTTGAATTCATTTCTATTTTATTCGAATTCAAATTCGCTTCCTATTCAATTCGAATTTTATTCTAATTCAATTTGAATTTCATTTCAAAATATTTAATTTTGAAATCACTTTTCAATATTCATTATACAACGAATAAAATCGATATAAATATCGTTCGCGTCAAAATAACGCATCTCTAATCAACACGGCTTTATATTTTCAAAACTTCTTTATTCTATCCAACAAATGAATATTTATCCCATTCAACGCATGAATCTATATTTCTTTCAACACACGACTAATCTCAACACATGAGTACTGTCAACACATCACTATTTTTGTTATGTAAAATATTTTATAAAACTATGGTATCTATCGTTTGATTTTTAATTAGACTCCTACTGAGAAGTAGTTCTAATTTTAAATATGATAAATATGTAATTTCATTGTATAAAATATTTCACTCAACACATGAATATCGTCAACACATGACTATTTTTATATTCAACACATGAATTTTCTTTTATAACATTCCTTATTTTCCCGATTGGAATGAGGCCCAATCAATCACCATATAACGTTAATTATATGGATTCCATACAACACATGTATATAATAGCAATGATAAACAATCAACCATCATCCAAAGTGCACCACACAACTGCATAAGCATCAAATATAAATAATCGACGCTTACACAGTCTGTCGACCAATCGATCGACAATAATTAAATAATTGGGATTAGTGTACGCCAAATATCATCCCAACACCCGTGTGGGATTTCAAATCAACAAACACATATTTTTGTTTGTGCAGTCGGGCGATGTGTAAAATTTATCAACCCAATCAATATCAGTCAAATCAGTGTATATAAACAAATCGGTCGATTTGTTTATAAATATTTATTTCTTTTCAGAAGAGTTTTATGTCGTTTCTTAACACGTTAAAAATTATATTTTTAACGTCAAAAATATTTATTTCAACACTTTACTATTTTTAACTAACACTTTTTATTTTTCAAAATTTCGGCGGCATAACGGCACGATACTAGAAACGGGACGAGGCCTAGCCTTATCCCCGGTCTAGTGAAGGCCCACGCCATTCACACATCAATCAAGTCCATTCAATTCACCAAACAATTCAATTCAAACCAAATAATCTAACCAACTACACAACCAAACAATTAAACAAACAAGCCATCCATGGTCTGTGGATGGCGGGTGTCGGGTGCTACTAAACACCGTTTACATCCTAGTATATATATATAACTAGAAAAAGAGATGTTGAGTGAGAAGTTCTCACCGAAAGCTATCCAATACCACGACTCTTCATTTATAGAAATCTTCATTGTTATCACACTTTCGTCATCTTCGTTGCCCGAAGCCACTACATATATAAAAATCGAATTTTTACTACGCTATTCAATATATAAAAATCATATTTTTATTTCAAAGTTCAATATATAAAAATCATATTTTTATTTCAAAGTTCAATATATAAAAATCATATTTTTATTTCAAAGTTCAATATACAAAAATCATATTTTTATTTCAAAGTTCAATATATAAAAATCATATTTTTATTTCAAAGTTCAATATATAAAAATTATATTTTTATTTCAAAGTTCAATATATAAAAATCATATTTTTATTTCAAAGTTCAATATATAAAAATCATATTTTTGTTTCAAAGTTCAATATATAAAAATCATATTTTTATTTCAAAGTTCAATATATAAAAATCATATTTTTATTTCATCTAGATAGTAAAAACTATATTTTAAAAATATGAAAATCATATTTTTATATCATCTAAAAATTATAACTTTAAAAAAAATAAAAATCTCCGCTTCACATAATCAAAGATCTCGATTTTTCATATTTAAGAATCCTATTTTCCTTCATATACAATGTCATTTATAATTTCAGATTTTATTTAAAGAATTATACATAGAAGAAAAAAAACTGAAAGAGAATAATAATAAAAAAGAAAATCTTACTATTAACACGTCGGAGGGTGGCCGGAGGTTGGCTCAGGCGGCGGTGGAGGCCAGTGCGGTGGTGGATTGTCGGGTGGTGGCGGTCAAATCGATTTGGTGGTTTGGGGGGGGGCATCGCTGCTCAGGGGGGCGCGGTCTTCGTGCATTGGAGGAATCGAGGAGGGGGAGGAGGAGAGGGAGGTGCGATGGGGGTGGGGCCAGCCTGGACGGTGGCGCGCACGCCCCTGGGGCGGCGGCGTGGATCTACGGGCTATAGCCCCCTTTCGTTTTTTTTTATTTCGATTTCAACTGAATGGTAGAAGGGGGGGCCAGCGGGTTAAAGGAGAGGAGGGTTTTCTTCTTCTTTTTTATTTAATTAATTAATTTTCAAAAAGTTGACTTTTACATACGACCTCTAAACGTGGCCCACCGCCTGTCGTCCATAGCGTTTTACCCCCATTCCGAACACAATGGGATATGTATCGTTGGCTGAATCGATCGTTTGAATCAGTTTCCGTTAAATTTACATTTAAATCACTATATTGAATTTTAAACGTACATTTCAAATTACCGGGGTCACATACAAACTAGAAAAATTCCAGAAAAATATTTTCTAGCTTCGTATTGACGATACGGTCCTAACAAAACTAGTTTCGTCGAATTCTGAGACCATTAGAAAAATGGCCAATTTCCAGTCGATTAAAATCAACTGAAACTGGTCAAACGCGTTTTCCTTTGCCACGCTCACATATTGATTCAGAAAATTATGAAATTTAAAACCTAGCAATAACTTTACATCACGGGCCCAACAAAACTGGTTTCGTCGAAATCCGAGGTCATTTGCAAAAAGTCAATTTTTAAGGGCCTGAATTCCATAGCGACTATTCAGAATTTTCAACTGGACATATCTTTTGATTCCCGCTATGAAATCTTGATCTTTCGGATTCGTTGGAAAGATATTATCAAATAGATCCTAAAATTTTTGGTTTCACTAAAATCCGGATTGTTTTGCACCCGGTACATTCAATTGAAGTTTGAAATCGAATTATCGAACTACCGCGCCATTTTCAATTCTATTTATAATTATATATAAATATTTATATTCTAACGACGGCGTATATAAATATATACGTCGAATTATATTCAAAATAAATTTCTCGCCGATATTATTTAAAATAATCTATTTTAAATATTCAAAATTCACTAAAATTGCAAAAATAAAAATTTTAAACTGGCCAAGATTTTCGGGTTATTACAATCTCTCCCACTTAAAACTTTTCGTCCCCGAAAAGGAACAAAGTCGAAAGTGGTTTGATTAATCAACTCTACGTTCGATCTGGCTTTCATTCTCCAACTTTTCAGTTTCTGAGAATTTTCAAAATTTCAAAAATTTGGCTAACACCCTAAATTTTCGAAAAATTTCGCCATAACCTCCCCTACACCGGGAGCATCGGGGAATTTCAAATAGCTTCCCCGGTCCTTCAGATCTCAAAAAGAAAAAGAAAAAGCCAAGTGGCTAGCCAATAGGCTCATAAAATCATCATCACCCAAACAAAACAGGAAATTATAGTAAACATGTACCTATTTGTCGGGCAAACAAATTTTATTCTTCGGCTCTAGCCTCCTTGCTATGACCTGTTCAATGTAAGTATATGTATGTGCAAGCAAATGCGACCAATTTTCAATATAATTCAATATTTGGTTCAATTAGGCATAATGGTTCAAAATTAGCAAACAATTAAACAAACAACACAAACATCAATCAATTAGTGAATTAGAGTTTCAAATTCATAATTTTGATATATATAGAAAAATCATGTTTTTGATGCCAATTCACCACAATGTGTTCTAGCTATATAAGTTTTGGTTCTCACACCAGTCTAATGGAAATATATAGATATCATACCTTCGTCACTCGAAAATAAATACTGGTGATGGTACACTTCATCATCAGGACCATGTCCGGGTGACTAGAGTGTGACTCTATATCTATCTAATATATTAAAACTTCGAATATACGTTCATGACGCGTATATGCAAAACCTTTATATACTAGATTGTCCACATTCAAAATAAATAATAATTCAAATACGTATAAAATGGTTTAAATTTTCAAAACAAAATTGTTTTCATTTGAAAAATATACTCTTCACACTCGTTCTAGGATACTACTGATCCTATCTCTAACGAGTCATTCTAATTGGATATTACTAACCCAATATCTGATGAATTCTTTCGTATGGTTCTAATGTGTCTTGTTCTCGAGCTCTGTAATCCAAAGCTCTGATACCACTGTAAGGACCCGTAACTTCCCCGTGAAGGAAAGTACGAATACTTTGAGAACAACACACAAAAGGACGCAGACGGAAGAACATTTCATTGTAATTACAACAATTCCATCAGATACAAGAATATACAGAGTATAAATGAATAAATTACATTCGATAAATATCAGAGATTACAATAAATTACACAGCAGCGGAAAATAATACAAAAGCACAACTAGAAGTGATACACGGATACAGAGCTTTCCGAGCATCGTTCCAGCTGTTAATCAGGACCCTGTGAATATAAATCTGCAAAACCAAAACTACTAGCTGCCCGTGCGGAAAATAGGGGCACCCAGAGTTTAGGTTAAAACAATAAACTCCAGGTCAGTCATGGGACTGGTGTGAGAACTAAAACAGTTATAATTCTTTATTTTAAAGTTCGGTAAATCAAGGGACCACGCCGTATAACACGGAACGGGTTTCCTCCCAAGAATACCAGTGCATAAAACAAACAGCGCAATGCTAAATAAAGAAAAATGAAACTGTTATAAGACCCAGGTCCCATCACACAATGCAACGCAAGCCGGAGGATAGGGTTTTTACCTTATAACAGCCAAAGCATGCTTGATACGTTTAAAACACATTATTTGATACTATTATAGGTGTATAGTGTCAAAACAATTTCAATCATAAATATCAATCATAGGCGGCATTAATGACCCATACCACTATGTCGCCATACTAGGTTCTACAAATAAAACCGCACTATCACGTATTGGAAATTGGATTTCCGTCATGAGCCGAGGCAAGGGGCAAGTTCCTCTCCGATTCGAGACACTCTAGCAAATGTCTCAGGACCCCACTATGATCCTTGGATCTTCAGGGCCGGTCCTCTCTTACTTTTGAGGATTGGCAATTCCTGAACACACGTTTCCCGGTCCTTACAGACCTATATCCGAGGCGCCTCGCATTCCAACAACCACACAGGTGACAAGTATATAAATGTCAAGGCTGGTAGGTCACTGACACCACCCTAGCTAGAAAGAAACGTCGTGCTCTCCCTGCAGTCACTATCCCGTTTTTGACTCATACCGAGGTGTGAGGCTCGCGAATTCACGTTATACACAAAGCTACGCCACACAGGCCGTGCTTTGATCATCAACCACAAGACTTTGCTTTTCAACAGAAGCCTTGATCAATTGCCACTTACGCGTGCCACATTGGCAATTCACTCCATGCGACTGATGTCCATCGATATACAACCTCTGAGCTCGTACGTCTCAGAGAAGGGCGTTAAGCAAGAGAATAAATTCTCCGCCGCCAAACAGATGTATATTTAATAGAGATCAATCAACACAGAATAAAATCCAGTGCCAGACACACAATCCATTTACAAGTTCGTTCTGGGTCTGAACGAAACCGGAGGCACTTTCCTCGCATATCCATCCATCTCCAGGTACGTCTGGACGATCACCAACTGATTCCCTCATCCTGGGTGTACAGCCCAATCAATATCATCAGTAATCACCCAAACGATGTGAAGACTTCCGGTCTTCAACCACCGTCTTCATCTTCGACATCTCGTCGAATCGGTTATTCAGAATGGGTATAAACCCGGCCTTTCTGAATAACCCACGTATGTAATAAACGAATGTTACACAAACACAACAAACGCCTCATTCCAATTCAGAATATTCTTTTATTCACCAAAATCACATTCTTAGGGAAAGGTTCCCATTAATTTTATCCAAGATAAATTCCTCTAAATTTATTCTTTAATCTTCCTTTGGATATCATTTCTAACTAGTCGGGATTAGCGAACCACACCGAAGTAATTATTTATTTTATTTCCCAATCCCAACCTATATATCCCATGGAGAAAACTGGCAATACTCCACATCTAACACCACGGTGTTATCGGTAAAATTAATTACCATTTCACGTTCAAATCTAATTAAAGATTTAACTATCGCTTTGGAGCAAAACTGGTGATACTCCACTCTTGATCACTTTTCAGATTTGATAATTTAAATTATCAATTCACTTTTTAATCTAATTAAAGATTCATTAAAACTCCACTTAGTTTTAATCTTCTCAAAAATCAATTTTATGTCTTTAACTGGGTTAAAGAACCAATGTCTTCTAAAACACGATTCACGACAAACCCAAATCACATTTGATATTAAATATAAGGCTCTGAATAGAAAATATATCGGCTTATATTCAATATCAAATTCTGAAACCAACAAATATCGTATTGGAAATAACGATATAAAATATATCTTTCAAATCCCCATAACAATATTTGTATAGTCACGAAATCCAACATCGAAATATCCCGAAGATAATTTCGTTTCAACTCCAGTCCAATCCACATATTGGGAATATTGGTTATTTCTAAAATCACTTTCAAATTCAATTTATTTATTTTAAAAATAAATTGATTTCAATTCTAGTTCAAAACTAGTTCATTTCGATAAAAATCTATTTTTATCTTTTCAAATGTGGAATTTTCCAGCCCAATTCTTTCCAATTCACATATTATAATTTTACACAAATTATAGATATTTTTAATAATTTTATCAAGGCCCGTACAGTCGATTTCCATCTACGGCCATCGAACTGCACTTACAACGACCTTTTCTGAAATTGATTTGGACATAATTCCAAATCCAACCGTTAGATTTCAAATTTCTAATATTCATTGGAAAGCTCTTTTCGATACGAACCCAACGGTTCCGGTTTTAGGAGAATCCGACGGTCGGATCTCCCGCAATGTCCGTTTGAAATAAATGGTCGAAATTCACGAACTACCGCGGCGCGGCGCGTTCTATTCAGGCCATTATATATATAATATATATATATTATATATATTTCGTCGATTTCCTTTTAAAACGTATTTTATAAATCGTTTTAAATTCGTTTCAAAACCATTTCAACTTCATCTTCAATTTCAAATCGATTTGATTTAAATTCAATTCGAGTTCATTTCAATTCAATTCAAATTCAAATTCGTTTCAATTCAATTCAATTCGAATTTACCTTCTATTTGATTCAATTCGAATTCGTTTCAAATTGATTTCAATTCAATTTCAGTTCGTTTTAAATTTCAATTTCAATTTAATTCAATTTGAATTCATTTCTATTTTATTCGAATTCAAATTCGCTTCCTATTCAATTCGAATTTTATTCTAATTCAATTTGAATTTCATTTCAAAATATTTAATTTTGAAATCACTTTTCAATATTCATTATACAACGAATAAGATCGATATAAATATCGTTCGCGTCAAAATAACGCATCTCTAATCAACACGGCTTTATATTTTCAAAACTTCTTTATTCTATCCAACAAATGAATATTTATCCCATTCAACACATGAATCTATATTTCTTTCAACACACGACTAATCTCAACACATGAGTACTGTCAACACATCACTATTTTTGTTATGTAAAATATTTTATAAAACTATGGTATCTATCGTTTGATTTTTAATTAGACTCCTACTGAGAAGTAGTTCTAATTTTAAATATGATAAAGATGTAATTTCATTGTATAAAATATTTCACTCAAAACATGAATATCGTCAACACATGACTATTTTTATATTCAACACATGAATTTTCTTTTATAACATTCCTTATTTTCCCGATTGGAATGAGGCCCAATCAATCACCATATAACGTTAATTATATGGATTCCATACAACACATGTATATAATAGCAATGATAAACAATCAACCATCATCCAAAGTGCACCACACAACTGCATAAGCATCAAATATAAATAATCGACGCTTACACAGTCTGTCGACCAATCGATCGACAATAATTAAATAATTGGGATTAGTGTACGCCAAATATCATCCCAACACCCGTGTGGGGTTTCAAATCAACAAACACATATTTTTGTTTGTGCAGTCGGGCGATGTGTAAAATTTATCGACCCAATCAATATCAGTCAAATCAGTGTATATAAACAAATCGGTCGATTTGTTTATAAATATTTATTTCTTTTCAGAAGAGTTTTATGCCGTTTCTTAACACGTTAAAAATTATATTTTTAACGTCAAAAATATTTATTTCAACACTTTACTATTTTTAACTAACACTTTTTATTTTTCAAAATTTCGGCGGCATAACGGCACGATACTAGAAACGGGACGAGGCCTAGCCTTATCCCCGGTCTAGTGAAGGCCCACGCCATTCACACATCAATCAAGTCCATTCAATTCACCTAACAATTCAATTCAAACCAAATAATCTAACCAACTACACAACCAAACAATTAAACAAACAAGCCATCCATGGTCTGTGGATGGCGGGTGTCGGGTGCTACTAAACACCGTCTACATCCTAGTATATATATATATATAACTAGAAAAAGAGATTTTGAGTGAGAAGTTCTCACCGAAAGCTATCCAATACCACGACTCTTCATTTATAGAAATCTTCATTGTTATCGCACTTTCGTCATCTTCGTTGCCCGAAGCCACTACATATATAAAAATCGAATTTTTACTACGCTATTCAATATATAAAAATCATATTTTTATTTCAAAGTTCAATATATAAAAATCATATTTTTATTTCAAAGTTCAATATATAAAAATCATATTTTTATTTCAAAGTTTAATATATAAAAATCATATTTTTATTTCAAAGTTCAATATATAAAAATCATATTTTTATTTCAAAGTTCAATATATAAAAATCATATTTTTATTTCAAAGTTCAATATATAAAAATTATATTTTTATTTCAAAGTTCAATATATAAAAATCATATTTTTATTTCAAAGTTCAGTATATAAAAATCATATTTTTATTTCAAAGTTCAATATATAAAAATCATATTTTTATTTCAAAGTTCAATATATAAAAATCATATTTTTATTTCATCTAGATAGTAAAAACTATATTTTAAAAATATGAAAATCATATTTTTATATCATCTAAAAATTATAACTTTAAAAAAAAATAAAAATCTCCGCTTCACATAATCAAAGATCTCGATTTTTCATATTTAAGAATCCTATTTTCCTTCATATACAATGTCATTTATAATTTCAGATTTTATTTAAAGAATTATACATAGAAGAAAAAAAACTGAAAGAGAATAATAATAAAAAAAGAAAATCTTACTATTAACACGTCGGAGGGTGGCCGGAGGTTGGCCCAGGTGGCGGGGGAGGCCAGTGCGGTGGTGGATTGTCGGGTGGTGGCAGTCAAATCGATTTGGGGGTTTGGGGGGGGCATCGCTGCTCAGGGGGGCGCGGTCTTCGTGCATTGGAGGAATCGAGGAGGGGGAGGAGGAGAGGGAGGTGCGATGGGGGTGGGGCCAGCCTGGACGGTGGCGCGCACGCCCCTGGATCTACGGGCTATAGCCCCCTTTCGTTTTTTTTTTTTTTATTTCGATTTCAACTGAATGGTAGAAGGGGGGGCCAGCGGGTTAAAGGAGAGGAGGGTTTTTTTATTTTATTTAATTAATTAATTTTCAAAAAGTTGACTTTTACATACGACCTCTAAACGAGGCCCACCGCCTGTCGTCCATAGCATTTTACCCCATTCCGAACACAATGGGATATGTATCGTTGGCTGAATCGATCGTTTGAATCAATTAACATTAAATTTACATTTAAATCACTATATTGAATTTTAAACGTACATTTCAAATTACCGGGGTCACATACAAACTAGAAAAATTCCAGAAAAATATTTTCTAGCTTCGTATTGACGATACGGTCCTAACAAAACTAGTTTCGTCGAATTCTGAGACCGTTAGAAAAATGGCCAATATCCAGTCGATTAAAATCAACTGAAACTAGTCAAACGCGTTTTCCTTTGCCACGCTCACATATTGATTCAGAAAATTATGAAATTTAAAACCTAGCAATAACTTTACATCACGGGCCCAACAAAACTGGTTTCGTCGAAATCCGAGGTCATTTGCAAAAAGTCAATTTTTAAGGGCCTGAATTCCATAGCGACTATTCAGAATTTTCAACTGGACATATCTTTTGAATCCCGCTATGAAATCTTGATCTTTCGGATTCGTTGGAAAGATATTATCAAATAGATCCTAAAATTTTTGGTTTCACTAAAATCCGGATTGTTTTGCACCCGGTACATTCAATTGAAGTTTGAAATCGAATTATCGAACTACCGCGCCATTTTCAATTCTATTTATAATTATATATAAATATTTATATTCTAACGATGGCGTATATAAATATATACGTCGAATTATATTCAAAATAAATTTCTCGCCGATATTATTTAAAATAATCCATTTTAAATATTCAAAATTCACTAAAATTGCAAAAATAAAAATTTTAAACTGGCCCAGATTTTCGGGTTATTACATTCCCATTTTGTTTGCATTAGAAAAGATTATAAACAAAATTCTCATTTTGTTTGCATTAGAAATCAAATGAACAAAATCACCATTTTGTTTACATTAGAGTTAATAAACAAAGATCACATTTTGTTTACATTAGAGTTATTAAACAAAGATCACATTTTGTTTACATTAGAGTTATTAAACAAAGATCAAGATCACATTTTGTTTACATTAGAGTTAATAAACAAAGATCACATTTTGTTTACATTAGAGTTAATAAACGAAGATCACATTTTGTTTACATTAGAGTTATTAAACAAAGATCACATTTTGTTTACATTAGAGTTAATAAACAAAGATCACATTTTGTTTACATTAGAGTTAATAAACAAAGATCACATTTTGTGTACATTAGAGTTAATGAACAAAAATCATATTTTTGTTTGCAATAAAAGATTATAAACAAAAATCACATTTTTGTTCGCATTAAAAAGTATGAAATGAAATGTATATTTTTATACATTAAAAATTAAGAAATGAAAATTCACATTTTTGTCAACTGGATTATAAAGAAATCAAAATTTTCATTTTTGTTTACATAAAGGGGATTTATTCAAAATTGCATTTTTGTTTCAATTAAATAGATTAAGCAGAATTATCATATTTTGTTATGTTGATAAGATTAAGCAAAGTTATCATATCTTGTTATGTTGATAAGATTAAGCAGAATTATCATATTTTGTTATGTCAACAAGATTAAGCAAAATTATCATATTTTGTACATTAAAAGAAATTAGACAAAATTACAACATTTTTGTCACTTGAAAAGGAGTAGAATAAAAGAGACATTTTTGTTCACAATAAAAAGAATTGAAATATATGTCTATGATATTAAAATGTTTGATGTGTTAATTATAATGTTGAGTATATTCAAAACTGAATATTACACTTCCATTTACAAGTCGTCCGAATTGTTTATGTGATTGGGTCGATAATTTTTACACATCGCCCAAGTGCACAAATAATTTATTATTTGATTGTTGGATGAAACCCCACACGGGTGTTGGGATGATCCTACACTAGTCCCAATATTTAGTGTAAAATCCACTCTGGTTGATTATTTGGTTGTGTGATAGTTATTTATCATGATTGTTGAGTATATGCAAATTATGGTTGTTGATTGAGCCATATTCCAATGAAGGATATTCTTAGAGAAAAGAATATTTTTGAAAAGAATATATTTCAGAAAAATATATTGAAATGAACTATTTATTAACTAGAATAAATCATTAAATTAAGATTTAATGAAGTTTTCCAATTATTTGATATTTAATTGAAATTTAATTAAATAAATTGGATTTTGGGTTTGTCGTGAATAGTGTCTTAAATAACACTGTTCTTAAACCCCGTATGAAAAGAATAATTGTTTAATTAAGATTATTAAAAGGTTTTCAATTATACTTAGTAATTTAAATAAGATGAAATGTGAGTTGGGTTTATTGTGAATTGTGTTTCTAAACGACATTTGTTCTTTAACCCAACTAACAGTAAAAATATGATTTGGAATTTATAAATCTTTTATTAAGATTTAAATGGAAATTTTCCAAAATTAAAGTTTTCCAATTTAATATATTAAATTGGAGTTGAATGGAATTCGAATTAGTGATAACCGAGATAAGTTTCTGTAAAAGAAGACCGATACTACATATGGAATTTAAGAGGCTTTGCCGTTATTCCATTTATATTATTGGTCGGATACAGAATTTTATAACGATTATATTTTGATTTGATTTCTGTGAAAAATCCATATTTTTATGGAAGATGATTTTGGGTTTACCGTGAACTATGTTTTTAAATGACACTAGTTCTTTAACCCAGTAAAGGATAAGATTAATTTCTTAAATTTGAATAATCATTCAATAATGATTTTTGATGTTTAAAACCAAATTTGAGTTTTGAATAAATCTTTAAAGAAAAGATTTAAGAATAAATTTAAAGAATTTATCTTAGAATGTTCTGAACGGGAATGTGGCGTTGGATGTGTTTTTATATTACTTGATTTTTAATTATAAAAATACGTGAGTTATTCGGGAAGACCGGGTTTAACCCATTCCGAATAATTACTACGACAATGAAGAGTCGAAGATGTAGACGGTGATTGAAGACCGACGATCTTCACATCGAATGGATGTGTTACTGTTGAGACCCTTGATGGGAGTAGCTACCTTGAAGGGGCTTCAGTGGTGGCTGTTCGGACATATGTGTTGATCGTCCGGATTAGCGAGAACCTTTCTGGTGTCTCCGGTTTCGTTCAGACCCAGAACGGACTTGTATGGACGCGTGTCTGACGTTGGAATTCATTTCATGTAATTAATTCGATAGCATGGCGTGAATTGTCGATGTGGCACGCCAAGATAGTAATGATCAAGGCTTTTGTTGAAAAGCAGGCCTTGTATATAGTATGACTTCGCGAGCCTCACACCCCGGTATGAGTCTAAAACGGGAGAAGGGAATGCAGGGAGTGCACACGTTATCTTTCTAGCTAGAGTGATGTCAGGGACCTACCAGCGCTGACATTTTACTTATGTGGTTGTTGGATTTTGAGGCGCCTCAGTTTTTATAGGCCGTTAATGGTCATATTATAGGTCCAAAGGGACCGGGAAGCGTGTGTTCAGGCATAACTAATCCACCTCCCACAGGAGGGGACCGACCCTGCAGGATCCAATGGTTGCCCATATGTGTGATCCTGAGGTACCCGCTAGAGTGCCTCGAATCGGTAAGGAGCTCCTCCCTAGCCTTGACTCTTGATGGAAAACCAAATCTCCAATACGACATTTCGGTTTCGATTGTAAACTTATATACGGCGACATGATATATGGTACCCATGCCGTCTAGGATTGATATTTATGATTGAATGTTTTATTTAAAACCTATACACACTAGTAGTAATCCGTTTGACGTATTTATCATCTTTTGATCATTATAAGGTAAAACCTTATCCTCCGGTTTGCGTTGCATTATGTGATGGGACTTGGGTCTTATAATGATTTCATTTTTCCAAAAAGCATAGCGATATTTAACGATTTATTTTATTTATGCACTGGCGATCAATTGGAGTAAACCCGTTCCGCGTCAGCGGCGTGGTCCTATGATCAGCCTTATTAGTTGTTAAGCTTAGATAGATTTCTCATACCAGTCCCATGACTGACCTGTAGTTTGTTTCACTGGCAAACTCGGGTACCCATATTTTTCACACGGGCAATCGAGTAGCTCTTTGCAGATATATTTACAGGATCCTGATCTACAGCTGAAGTGATATCCGGGAAGCTCTGTACCCGTGTATTCCCTTTTGGTTGTATATTTGTATTATTTTTCCGCTGCTATTTTAAATGTAATTTAAAATCTCTGATATAATTGTATTTCTTTTGTTGTATAAGTGTCTGTACTCTGTTATATTCTTGTACTCTGATGTAATTGTTGTAATCAGCAATAAATGTTCTTCAGTTTGTGTCCTGATGTGTATTGTTCTCAAAGCAATCCATGCTTTCCTTTACCGGGAAGTTTGGGTCGTTTCACATTTACTTCAATAATATATTGTCGATGCTGTCCCATTCGGGAAACGGTTGCTGATCCCAACCGTTAGTGATATACATTCAATACACTCAAGAGAAATGAGTGGTCGGTCACGTGTGGCCGGGTTGCAAGATGTTCTTGTTGAACCTAGTGTATTCCTCTATAGAGGTACACTATAAGAAGGTGGTTCCATACCTTGTCATAGTTGGAAATCCATTATCCAATAAGCGCTCGCGGTTTTGATTGTATACTATTTATGTAGAACGTGAGATGAAAGCGTTTCTGCTAATTGATTATTATATTGTGATTGATAGACATTATATTAATATCAAAAGAGTTTTGATATAAAGATTGATTTTGATTCTTATAAGGGAAAAACCCGTTCCGTTATGCGGCGTGGTCTTATGCGATATCGTTTTATTGCTCAAACTGCTTGATACTGTTTTACTCACACCAGTCACATGACTGACCCAGAGTTTATTTTGTTTTGTTTTCCCTAAACTCTTAGGTGTCCAATTTTGTACGGGCAGTCAAGTAGTCGGGATTTACAAATACTTGAAGAGCTGGAGCAGGAGGCTTCAGAATCATATAGCTATTGTTTATTTCCGCTGTGTTGTAAGTGCTGGACTTTGAAATGCTATGTATATTCAAGTACTAATCTTTTATTTCAAAGTTATGTTATATTTTATTCGTTCCGCTATGAGATTCGTGTTACTATGATGTTGTATGTTCTTCTTCCTCTTTTATTCTAAGTTTCTACCTTATTTATTCTCACCCTCTAATTTCTTTCATGGACTATCCGGCGTTTTCGATGTTTGAATACTCGACATGGGGTTGTTTGTCGAATTTTCTAAGTCGAAAATTTCTGGTACGTTACAGTGGTGTCAGAGCTGAAGATTAAGTGATTTACCTTGGCTCTTTGACGTAACTCAGTAGAGAAGGGGTTAGTAATACCCTATATTGATGTAACGACCCAGATTTTCAGCCATTGAATTCTGAATATTTAAATTTGTTTTAAATATTTTATTTGAATTATATATAGGAATTAATAAGGAATTTATTTAATAAAACGATATTTAAACGTATAGTTATAATATAATTTAAAACGAGCTCGAAATAGTCGCGGTAGTTCGTAATTTACGATTTAAACTTCAACTGAGTATACAGAATCCAAAATAAGTCAGATTTCTTTGAAACAAAAAAACGTTTGGATCTAATTGATTATATTTTCTAGTGAAGAAGAAAAATCGAGATTTCGTTTTATAGATTGTAAGTTACGTCAAAATCAAATTTTCAAATAGTCGCTGTGGAATCGTATATAAGCCATAATGGTTATTTAAATATATTTAAATATCGGTCTTGAATTTGGACAAGATTCTTTTGAGGCGTGGTTATAATTTAATTTTTAGAATTTTACTGTAATTTTCAATTAATTTAATACGCAACTTTTTATTTGGAGTATTGTGCACCCTATATCAATATTTTGGGGTTTCATAATATAAGTTGAACTACCGATAATATTATATTTTTGGGACCGTGGTGCATTGTTGGTCACAATCATATTTTCATTTCTATACATAGTGACTCGTATGCGAAGGAGGTTTTATATAACGGCGCACAGTAAATCTTCGTTTTTTAAAACTCAAATAAACAACGCGGTTCACCACGTTTTACATGCAGGAGGGATACAAACTCATAATAAATTTAATACCGATGATAATTCTCATTGCTAACGGGTGCCTTGTATCATTTTGTTTTTGTCTTTTTTAGGCTTTATCCTGCACCATAGTCTTCTCATCAGTATTTTGTCCTATATCACCGACACCTACACTGTCCCACTGATAATAAATGTGCCCTTTTATACCAAAGAACAAAATTGGATTAGCCGAACCTCAATGGTTTCATGAAATTGGAAGCAAACTCTTTCAAACTACATGGAGCCACTTTTAGTAATTTGTATCTTAAAAACTTAATTAGCACTTCTCTAGTCTGATGACAAATTTCAAATGGTTTCCGCATTATAATATGTCACTCCTATGCATGAAGATTTACGTTCTCAAACAAGGTGCAATTTACCTCTTAAAAACAAACGTTTTGTTCTATTTTGACAACCGTTTTCCAGTCTACAATGAAACATAGTTACATTGTACCAAGCTATAAGAACCAATGTATAAAATTTAACAAACACAAATGCTCTCCTAAACACGCCAATGAACTGACGCAAGAAATGCTCAGAAAACCACATGTGAAGCAAAGGACAGGACCTATGCTAGTTTGTCTTCCGTGCTCTCCAAGGATTTTAAGGATGTGTTATCCAAGCCATCAGAACAGCGTGTTGTCCAAGCTATCGAACACCGTGCCCCTCAAGCTGCTAGGAACCGTGCTCCCCAATTTGTTATAAGCCGTGACTACCAAACCTACTCCAGCTTTGAAATAACAAGCAGCCCCTTCTGTTTTTCTTTCCTTCAGCAAATAAAGAAACGGAAACAAAAAAAAAGACTGATATTTCCTTGATCAGTTAAAAATGGGTATCTCAGTAAAAATATTTTGACCTCAGATCCATCGAAATCATGGGTTGAAGAGTTCAACCCCGTCTACTTCTTTCATACAAATCGAATATATATACGCGAGTGAACTGTTCTTATGGAGCGTGAGAGAGCTGGTCCTTTTCGGGAGGGTAGGTGGAGTGCGATCTGTTCTTTATAGGCATAGCCTTGTGGTTCCAACAGAGAGAAGGAGAGCTACTGTCGAGGTGTGGATTCATGGTGGGTTCTGTTTTGATTATGGAGAAACAAGAGAGAGTAAGGACAGAGCTGTTTGTTATATATTTGTGATTGAGAAGAGGGAACTAAGGGTGTGGTTGTCTCTGGGTTTCCTGAAGGAACGATAGTGGTTTGGGATTTATGGTGGCGGGTTGATGGATGAGTGGGGGTCTGAGTGTTTGCACTGGTGACAGACAAGAAGAGAGGGACGTGGTGCATGGAAACGGTTGAATGGTGAAACGATATGCGGTTTCTATAAAAAAAATTAACGAACTGGAATTGGACAAATGGTTTGGGGGGGGGGGGGGGGGGGGGACCGTGGATTCATTGAAATGGCGGAGCAGGTTTGGGTTAGTGAGTAAATGGAGGTGTTGATAGTCATCGTTGGCGGTGGAAGGGAAGTGTGCGGCTACTTCTAGCAGTATAGTAAGATGATGGAAATGAGGAAAGCCTTGGGTCCCAGTAGAAGATAGTGTACGTTTCAGGAGATAGTATGGGTAGGGGTGTACTGTTCTTGCGGTTCCAACGAGGATGAAGTTGGGCTTATTTTCGATTAAGAAAAAAAGGGGGTATATAATGTTGTGGACTGCTACAAAAGTCGTTTTGCTGAATGCAACCTGAGGTGGCCACCGTGAAATTTGATGATGAAGTCTAGGTGCAGATATTGGGCTCAAATGTGGGCGGTATGGACAAGTGAAAGAAAAACGTACTGGTCTAATCTAAAACAAAATTGGTAATTACTTTATTAATTAACTGATTAAAAGGCTGATAATTTTAATATATAAATTGTGTGCTTAGAACGTTGATAACTTGATCATATGTGAACAGAAACAAACGAAATTGGTCGCGGTGAGATCAGGACGATGAGATCTATGTGCGACACTAATACGACTGAGAACAAAGCTACTGTGAATATGAGATAAAATCAAACACTTGTTTGATTCTAGAACGAACAAAAACAGAACCGTCAACTGCGAAAGACAAGGTGAGTAAACTCACTAACTTTACTTCGTTTATATTTTTATATAAACGAGTTTTTAAATTTATTTTATACTGTGTGTTGAAATGGTTGATAAAAATTGGTTGATAGGATTAAATTGTTGATCGATTATTAGTTCTGATATTTCATATTGATGTGAAATAATCTTATTGATGTTATTAACATATGTGGATGCAGGGAAACAGGTTGGAGGGACCCAACTGGGTTCCTCAATATTTATACTATTGTTTTTTCTTGATTTTGATGTGTGCTGTGATTTATACAATTAGTGAATTACTTTGTGTGTTGGTTTACCCTGGCCCTAGAAACTTGGTATTTTACATACCGTAAATATTTTCGAATATAGAAAAGGAATTCAAGATTTAAAAAGGGAAATTATTTTTTTCAAAATAGGAATTTAATTTTGAATAGACTTGAAAATAGAAAACTTGTTTTAATAAATAAAACAAGAAGTTATTTATAAACAATGTTTATAAATCCAAGTTCGAATTTACATTGAAAAGTGGAAAGCGGTTTTAGACCGATATTTGTAATGGGAATTGAATGTAGCAAAAGGAAATTTTAAGCGCGATTATAAATGGATGACATATAAATAATACTTTTCTATGGAAAATTCTAAATGGACGTTATAAAAGGAAATTGGATTTGAGACATTATATAAAGTATAAAATCAGACAGATTTGATTATATATAAAAGAAATATATTTACGAATAAAGTGAATAATAGTTTAAAGTGAATAGTTTGCAAACGAGATATCAATAAAGGAAATTTAGATTTGAAATATAACTCCAAATGGGAACTTCAGTGAAAAAGGAAATGGATAATCGTTTTGAGAAAACGATGAGTCTTATCCCAACATTTGGAATATGGAATAAATTGGGATAATGTTTTTTTTGTAAACAGAAATGGGTATAAAGGATCTTGGTAAGAAATTAGAAAGCGTAAATTCAAATGTGAAATTTGGGATTTTTAATTATCCTAAATGGTAGATAAATTCTGAATTTCAGAATATAATCGAATATAGATTATTGAGAGAAAGTTATTTATTGAAATTCGATTATATCGAGGGAAGTAGTATATTTTACTTTCCGGTTGGAATCAAATTTAATTATTTATCTGTTTACTTATTAATTTATTTATTGAAATTAATAAGTACAAGTTATGTTTGGAAACAGTGATTAAAACGATGTCATTAAAATAAATGTTTTGAAAATTTATATAGCGATTATAATGCTACTGCTATAATAAATATTTTGGTAAATCTAAACAGCAATTTTTAACGCTGCCGTTATAATAACTATTTTGTAGCGATCTTAATTCTATAATAAGTGTTCTATAATTCTAGACAGCGATTGTAACGCTGTTATTAAAGCAATGTTTTATGAATCAAATATTTGGAAACAGCGATTATAACGCTACCGTTATAATCAATATTTTTCTGCAAAAGAAGTGTGTTCTTAGATCGGATCCGAGAGTCGCGTAAGCGACGGTTTGTTTAAAGTCGTGAGCTTTGGCTATTTCAAAGTTGAGAATGTTGTTAAGGTCTGAGAGGTAATTATACCCCAACTTGATTGACTTCATGATCGATGGAGGAATGGTTAAGGTTCGATGGTGGAACTTGGTTAAGCAATATGGTTAGCTAATAAGTGATTAGTGGGTTGAGTTATAATAACGATGTTTTATAACATCGCGTTAATTTGAAATGGTTTCCCAAATAAAATAAGAGATATTTTCTACACATAGAAAATGAAATGAATCGTCAACGAGGAATTAAGAGACAGGAATTGGGAATAATAATTTAATAAGAAATTAAATTAAAAAGGGACCCAGTATTGTTTGATGCTTGATCGGTAGAATTTCCAATTGGAAATAAGACAGTTAATTATATGGATGTTCCTTTGATAGTTAAATCACCGACTATTAAAGTTTTGATTTATTTTATACCTTCGTTGTCAGTACGGAGAGACCGGGATCAGATTCATTTTCTGAAAACCACTCCGTATTGGCATAAGCGTTACGAATCGACTTATGCTGGAGATAATGAAGACGGAGTAAAGTGCAAGGACTGTTCTGTTAATCCTAGGTAAAAAATGCCCAAGATGGATTAATAGGATGGTGCCTTCGGTTTGTCCAGACCCAGGACAACTTGTATGGACGAGTGTCTGACAGAGTATTTCGAAAGGGATTACGTACGTTGATTCCTTCAAACGTACGAAGTTGGTGGCATAGAAGGGAAACTTCTTTAGCCTAACAATATGAGTATTTTTGTGGGAATCAATTAGTGATTTCCGATGGATCTGACGATGTGGCTGTCAAAGTGAATGGTGGCCAGATGTTCTGGAAGATAATTCGAACCTCAAGCCTCACAACCCAGAATTGACAAAAATCGAGCAGGCAGCATGGCTATGTGGGTCGCACCCATTAGGATGTATGATCACCTAGCTAGAGAAATTACATTTGTTCTTTAATCTATCGATGCTGTCCCTTTCGGGAACGGTTGCTGATCCCAACCGTTGATGATATACATTCGATACACTCAAGCGAAATGAGTGGTCGGTCATGTGAGAGCCGGGTTGCAAGACGTTCTTGTTGAAACTAGTGTATTCGTCTCTAGAGATACACTATCGGCAGGTGGTCCCATACCTTGTCATGTTGGAAATTCAATCTCCAACAAGCGCCATGCGGTTTTTTTGATTTTATATTATATATGGAGCGTGAGATGCAAGCATTCCGCTAGATGGTTATTTATTTGTTGACATTATTATAATATCACTGGATTTGATATGAAAAATGTTTTAGGTTATCGTAAGGTAAAAACCATCCGTGTTTATGTGTGGATCGGTCTTACGATTATCTTTTCTTTCAAAAGGACTTTTGAAAGTTAAACAAATGGTTGGAGTTTACTCACACCAGTCCCATGACTGACCCAGAGTTTATTTTGTTTGTTTTCCCTAAACTCTTGGGTGCCCAAATTTGTACGGGCAGTCAAGTAGTTGGGATTTTTCAGATTCGCTTGGAGGATCTCGAAGCATGAGGCTTCACTTGTTAGCTATAGACTATCATATTTCTGCTGTGTACTGTTTATGTATCTAGAAACAGGGGTTTATAACTGTTCCAGATAGGCTCTGATGATGGTATGTATATACAATTACTGTTTGGTATTTCAAAAGTTATGTTATTTAATATATTTTATTCGTTCCGTTGTGAATTTATGATCTTCGTTTTCTTCTATTCTAATATTTCTTTCTTTCTATTTCTCACCTTCTAACCTCTTTCTTATAATGATTCGTATTTCTGTGTCATTTGGGTTGGACTTGTGGTGTTATTAGTCAACTCAAAGGATACGAAAATTCGGGTCATTACAGTTGAGTTGAGTGTATATATACGGGAGAGCGTATTTTTTATTGATATAAAAAATTATATTATATTAGGTAGATTTATTTGTTGAGTTGTTTATGGGTTCTAGTCGATCAGTTTGATCCACTGTATCGGTAGGAGTTTCTAAACACTCGAATACGACGGGTCGACACGATATGTTTTGAAAAGAGGGTAAATGAAAATAATTTTACCTAAAGTATATTTTGATATATATATTGGAATTATAACATATTGGATATATTGGTTGTTATTATATTTGAGTAAGATTATAAATTAAATGGTTATGTAAATAACCAATCAGAATTCATATAAGTGAAATATATGAAAGCAAATGAATTAAATCTGAATTTTCAAATCAGAATTGAAATTAAAAACCCTGGAAATTGTAAAGGTGTTTGTAAGTGGAGTTGGATTAAATATATGAGAATTTTAAAATCCTGAGAGATTTTAAATTGTTTTACAAGCATGGTGAATGGTATTTTGAAAAGATTTCAAAATAGAAATGATTTAGAAATGGTTTTGAAAGTGATATAGTATTGAACTCACTTCGGTCGCTGGAAAATAAGTCCCGATGATGATCATGACATCATCGGTGTTCATTTTCGAGTGTGTAAGTGACGGATTACTACCAAAGATTTTGTTTTTGAATTGTTTTGACAAAAACAAGTTGTTTGAATCCTGCAAAGGGAAATTTGATTTTTGAGAAAAAACAAAGCTGTTTAAAAATCCCAGGAATAGACAATTGGATTTAAAAAAATAAAAATAAAAATGGAGTTAAAACCAGTTGAATAGGTGGTTGGACTAAATTAAAATAGAATAATATAAAGAAAAATTGTGTTCTTGAATAAAATTGGACCCATGTGAATCGAGTTGATTTTTGAAATAAAAAACAGAATTGAATTATGTGATAAAGATAACTGATTAGAGAAATTTACCAGTTAATGAAATATGTGGACGGAACTTAACGAGGTTAAGTATATTGGGTTGGTTAAAATTGAAAACGGGAGTTGAACTCGTGTTTGAAAAGGTATTTGGTTTGGATATAAGCGAATAGTTGTGTTGAACAGATATTGATTGGAATTTGATTGGGATAACATTGGTGTATGTTAAATTGGTAACAGATGCAAAGGATATAGTGATATGCCCGACAAAAAGGTACAAGTTTATATTTGATATAAGCATGAGATTTATTAGCCGAATTAGCAAGCCGTTTGGCTGTTTGATTTTCTTTTGGGTTGGAGAAGGCCTAGAGAGGCGAGTTGTAGTTTTACCGATAGGGTTGTACAAAGGAGGTTATGGCGAAATTTTCTGGAAATTTAAAGTGTTAGAAAATTTTCAGAATTCTTGAAAATTTTCGTTAGTAAGAATTAATTAATAATCAATTGAAATTAAATCGGTTCAGTTGGACAGAAGCTACGAAGTGAGCAAATAAGTTCTAACCAGTCGATAGGGTTTGTTTTCCACCTTAGCAATTTCGAGGACGAAATTATTTTAAGTGGAGAAGAATGTAACGACCCGTATTTTACGGTGTTATAATTAATCTTTTTAATTATATAAATATTAATTCAGAGAATTAAATGGTCATTAGATTAAATTATATGGATTATTTAATTAATTTAAATAATAGAATAATATATTTAATTCAGGAATAATCAAAAACAGTGGAATTCACAATATAGTGTGAATTGGATTATTTAAAATATATAGTTCAGTTTAGAGTTGAATCATATGAACAAATATATTCAATCGACGACAGTTGAACGTATAATTTATAATATAATTATAATCGTGCCCGTAACGTCGCGGCTGTTCGCTATTTGGCGATTCGAACTTCAACTGAATATACAGGGTCCGTTTTAAATCGGATTTCTGTGAAACAAGAAACGTTAGAAGATGGTGAAGTATATTTTTCTAGTGGAAGAGAAAAATCAGGATTTCGTCGTATATATTTTGGGTTATGTCCAAATCAAATTCTCAGAAAAACAGCGCCATAAAACCATAACGGTTTATTTATATTTTTAAAAGGGTTTAAATATAAATCGAACATCGATATAACTCTGACGATGAAATATTGAGTTAGAAATCCACATACGATTTCTCTGAGGTGTATGGTATTCCTCTGTGAATATATACGGTAATATTTAATTATAAATATTTAATTTAATTATATCTAAACATATTTATATATTTAAATAGGTTATTAAGAGCTTTAAAAACCCAGTTTTGCAAACGAACTCTGTTTTCGACAAAACTAATTTTGTTGGATCTGCATTGTCAAATTATTGTTAGATTCCAAGTTTCGTGATTTTTAGAGTCAGTATGTGGCCGTACGGATTTTTAGAGTGAAAAACAGTCAGTATTTTGATGGTTAAAAATATGCTGTGTGAGCATACGAAGTCAGAATTCGACGAAACCAGTTTCGTTGGGTCCGTAATATCGAACTCTAGTCGTAAGTCCAGTTTCATGTTTTTTGGGTATCATGAGTGATCACAGGGATTTTTAAAGACTAGTATGACATTATAAAAATATAGAATGAAATAAAATATTTATTTGTGGACCTAAACTAGGCCACCACTCATCTCTTCTCAGTCACAACCGCAGGTTTAAAACCAAATTTCAGGCCGCTACAAAACATTTCCAACAGCAAACGCGAGATAAAAAGAAAAATCAAGACAAAATCAAATAAAAAGTTATAAATCGTATAACATATAAATTCGAGATGCTCAGGTCCTTCTCTTCGTTCTGATATGGGTTTATCAGGGTTCGAACGCCATATCCGTTCGTAGGAAAGTGAAACACGCGAGCTAGGGTTTGAGTTGGTGGAAAATCAATGCTTTAATCCACGATTCCGAGTTGGGTTTGGGATTTAGTAGATCGAACTACACTTGTTGGAAGGTATTTGTGGATTTCGGCATATATAAGTGTCGCTCGAACACTTTTGATGTGCGAATACCTGGTAACGACGGGATCTCATAGAGGAGTTCGAGTTCGATTATTTTGTAAGGGGTTGATGGAGTTTGGGATGAGAAGTTTAGTGGTGGTAACGGTTTGTGTGTTCACGCAAGGAGGAGGAAAATGGTTGAAGGGAAAGATCGCCAATGGCCATATTTGGGCATCGGGGTATTTACTGAAGGACGGGGAAGATGAAGGATGCGGTTTGGTTCTTGAAGTTGGTTATTGGACCAAATAAAAAGGTATAGCCCATATAAGAAATAAATGTATATAAGTTAGTTTTAATAACGTATACAAATTTGTTAATGCAATAACTTTTACATTCGGTGTCAGATTAACGAACGGTCAGATCCGTTGGGATCGTATGGACAGACACTACACGATGTAACTGACTGGAAGTCCATTGGAGTCCGTTACAATTTATAGCAAAATAAATTGTCCGTCTGAATCAAGCGATGGTTATCGTTATTAACGATGATCGTCCAATGTGAGTAAAACTCACCAACTCAAACAGTTATATTTTTATAACGTGTTCTTAGAACTTATAATTATCTGTTGATTGATGTATGTTAAATGTTTGGTTGAATTGCTAATGTATTGGTTGAAATTATTGATAACGATATATATATAAATCGTAAATCAAATATCGATTCTGTTTATCAGAATATTTCATATCGAAGTGAAATCGATGTTATTATATTGTTTAACATCTGTGGATGCAGGGAAACAGGTTGGAGGAATCCAACTGGATTCCTCAACATATATTTTTCTGTTTTTCATATATTGTGTATATGATGTGATATATAATCTGTTGTTGATTATGTGTGTTTGGATGATATCGATCACTATGTTTGGTATTTTAAATACCGTAAGAAATAGTGGGATGTAAAAAGGAGATTTTCAAAGTATAATTTGAAAATAATTTATTTATATAAAATCACTGGATTTTATATATAAAAGGAAAAAGGGTTTTTATAATAGGAAATAATTATAAAATCAAAAGAGTTAAAATAATATATTTGTGAAACAAATATAAAGGAAATATATTTGTAAAACAAATATAAAGGAAATATATTTGTGAAAACAAATATAAAGGAAATATATTTGTAAAACAAATATAAAGGAAGTATATTTGTGAAAACAAATATAAAGGAAATATATTTGTAAAACAAATAGAAAGGGAATATATTTGTAAATCAAATATAAAGGGAATATATTTCTAAAACAAATATAAAGGAAAATATTTGTGAAATCAAATATAAAGGAAATATTTGTAAAACATTTACAAATAAAATAGAAAGAGGAAATATTTGTAAAACATTTACAAATAGATTAAAAGGATTATTTATTTAGGAAATAAATAAAAGTAAAAGGAATCTTTATTTGTTAAATAAATAGGATTAAATCAAAGGATTATTTATTTGTTAAATAAATAGGATTAAATCAAAGGAATATTTATTTGTTAAATAAATAGAATTTAATCAAAGGAATATTTAGAAAATGAATCGACAATGGAAATTTGTTTTAAACAAATAAATTGAGAAGATTTATTTATAAATAATATTTTATAAATTAAATAAAATATTTATCATTGGATAAATTGAATATATAAGTCAGGACTTATATAGAGAAGTAAGAATCGATTTCAACATCGATATTTGAAACCGAATATGGACGTAGAGTTTACCAAAAGAGTTAATCAAAATGTGTTGATCAAAATGAGTTAGAAGAGTTAATCGAGTAGAATTAATTGAATTGAGTTAGAGTTAATCGATTAGAGTTAGAATTAATCGATTAGAGTTAGAGTTAACCAGTTAGAGTTAATCAGTTAGAGTTAACTAGTCAGAATTAATCAGTTAGAGTTAACTAGTCAGAGTTAATCCAATGGAGTTAATTAAAAAGAGTAGATCGAATATTGGTTATTCGAATAGAGTTAAAAGGAGTTATCGAATCTTGGTTATTCGAATAGAGTTAAAACGAGTAAATCGAATATTGGTTTTTCGAATAGAGTTAAAAGGAGTTATCGAATATTGGTTATTCGAATAGAGTTAAAAAGAGTAAATCGAATATTGGTTACTCGAATAGAGTTAAAAGGAGTAATCGAATATTGGTTATTTGAATAGAGTTAAAAGAAGTTATCGAATATTGGTTATTCGAATAGAGTTAAGAAGAGTTATCGAATATTAGTTATTCGAAAAGAGATAGACGAATATTAGTTATTCGAAAAGAGATAATCAAATATTATCTATTCGAAAAGAGGTTATCGAATATAGTTATTCGAAGAGATAGATTTTCGAATATTAGATATTCAAGAAGAGTTATCGGATATAGTTATTCGAAGAAGAGAATTTATCGAATATAGTTTATTCGAAAGGAGTTAATTGATTAGGGTTAATCAAATAGAGTTAATCAAATAGATTCAATAAAATAGAGTTAATCAAATAGAGCTAACTGATAAGAGTTAATTAAATAGTGTTAATTGAATAGAGTTAATTGAATATGGCAATTCGTAGAGAGATTATCGAATATAGTTTATTCGAAGGAAAGTATTATCGAATAGAGATTTTTCGAAAGAGATTTACGTAAGGGAGTTGTTAAAGGTTTAAAGGATAAACTTTGTCTATTCCGAAGTTAAAACGTTGGTCAGTTAAGGTCTGAGAGGTAATTATACCCCAACTTGATTGACTTCCTTCTTAACTAAGGAATGGCTAAGGGTTGATAGTAAATGATGGTTAAGTGAATTTAGTTAATAAGTGTTATGGTTTGAGTTGGCGTAGAGATGGTTTGTTTAAACATCTGTCTAAGTCCAACGTAAGAGTTTTGGAAATGTTTACCAAATAAGAATCAAAAATGTTTTCTAATATAGAAAACAAGAAATGGAAATGTTTTCCCAATGTTGAATATATGGAAACAGGAAATGACAAATGAAATAAATTAATTTAAAGGGATAAAAGTTGATTGGTGATTTATCGATGTAATTTCCATCTGGAAATAATCTCGTTGTTTACACATGTGTTTTTTTCTTTGATACTTAACTCACCGACTATCGAAGTTTTTGAGCATTTTTCTGTCGTCAATACGGAGAGACCGGGATCAGATTCATGACCTGAAAACCACTCTTTATGGGCGTTAGCGTTGCGAATCAAATATGATCAAGAAAATTGAAGACAAAGTTATACAAGTGCTGTTCTGGCGATCCTAGGTAGAAATTGCCTAAGATGGATTTAAAGAATAGTGCCTTCGGTTTGTCCAGTCCCAGGACGACCTGTATGGAAGAATGTATGATAGAGTATATTTTATAGATCACGTAATTTGATCTCTTCAAACGTATATACGTTTGGTGGCGGAGGAATTTGTTTCTCTTAGCTGTATACCCGTTGTATTTTTGAGGAAATCAATTTGTGATTTGGTGGGTATGAGGATGTGACATTCAAAGTGAATAGATGTTCGATCTATCAGAGATAAAACCTAATGTCACGTACTGGAAATTGGATTCCATCGTGAGTCGAGGCAAGGGGCAACCTCCTCTCCATTCGAGACACTCTAGCAAATATCTCACGACCCCACTATGATCCTTGGAATCGATTGGGTCGGTCCTCACCTAACTTTGGAGGATTAGTTATTCCTGAACCAACGTTTCCCGGTCCTATCGGACCTATATAATGTCTGTACGTTGGCTCACATAGTGCCAGTTATCGACCATATATTCGAGGCGCCTCGCATTCCAACAACCACACAGGTGAAAAGTATATATTCGAGGCGCCTCACATAGAAAGAAACGTCGTGTTCTCCCAACGGTATGTATCCCATTTTGACTCATACCGAGGTGTGAGGCTCGCGAATTAAACGCTACACAAAGCTACGCCACTTAGGCCGTGCTTTGATCATCAACCACAAGACTTTGCTTTTCAACAAAAGCCTTGATCAATTGCCACTTAGGCATGCCACACAGGCAATTCATGCCATGCGATTGATATCCATCAATATATAACCTCTGAGCTCGTACGTCTCAGAGAAGGGCGTTAAGCAAGAGAATAAATTCTCCACCGCCAAACAGATATATATTTAATAGAAATCAATCACACAGAATAAAATCCAATGTCAGACACACAGTCCATTTACAAGTTCGTTATGGGTCTGAACGAAACCGGAGGCACTTTCCTCGCATATCCGTCGATCTCCAAGTACGTCTGGACGATCTCCAACATATTCCCACATCTTGGGTATACAGCCCAATCAAGATTGTTTGGAATCATCAAAACGACGTGAATACTCCCGGTCTTCAACCACCGTGTTCACCTTCGACGTATTGTCGAATCCGTTATTCAGAATGGGTATAATAACCCGGAAATTCTGAGCCAATTTAAAATTTTTATTTTGGCGAATTTAATGAACTTTGAATATTTAAAATGAATTCTTTTAAATAATAACGTCGGAAAATTTATTTTCAACGAAGTTAAAACGAATAAATTTATTTTAATTATAAGGAGCCTGAAATGGCGCGGCAGTTCGAAAATTCGATTTCGAATTTCAAATGAATATACAGAATTCAGTATAAGTCGGAATCGGACGAAACAAGAAATATTTGAATTTGTTAAACCATATCTTTCTAACGAAGCCAAGAAACTGAGATTTCACTTTATAGAGTGTAGGATATGTCCAGTTAAAAATCAGAAAAGTCGATGTGGAATTTATATATATTTTAATATATATAAAGGCCCTTAAAAATGGAAATTTTGCAAACGACCTCGGATTTCGACGAAACCACTTTTGTTGGATCCGGGATGTCAAATTATTGCTAGGTTTCAAAATTCATAATTTTCTGAGTTAGTATGTGAGCGTGGCGCAGTTAAACGCGTTTGACCAGTTTTAGTTGAATTCCATCGACTGGAAAATGGCCATTTTTCAAACGGTCTCAGAATTCGATGAAATTAGTTTTGTTAGGACCGTATCGTCGATACGAATCTAGAAAATATTTTTCGGGGATTTTTAGAGACTGTATGTGGCCCCAGTAAATTGAAATGTGCGTTTAAAATTCAATATAATGATTTAAACGTTAATTTGACGAAAACTGATCGTAACGGCCAAATTGGGTTACGAAACGTATCCCATTGTGTTCAGAATGGGGGTGATTAGCTATGGACGACAGTCAGTGAGGTTGGATTGGAGTTCGAAATAAAAACTTACCTTTTTGAAAATAAATGTATTAAATATATATTTTTATAATTCCTTCCCCCCTTTTTTCTCTCGACTTGGTTAATGCCCCCCTTCTCTTTCTTCCGCGTCTGTATTAAAAAAAAAGAAACCGATCGAAGCCTGCGACGCCAACCCCATCGCGCCTCCCCGACCATCCCCTCCGCTGAACCCTTCTCTCTCCTCTCGCTAGCTCGAGGATCGAAGCCCCAAGCCCTAGAGAACCCACCGCGCCTGAGCCTCACTACTGCCACTAGCACCCCCATCCCACCCCCGCGACGCCGAGCTACCTACCACAACTTCCGACCCTGCCACGACCCCCCGGCTCCTCCTCCTCCACTGAAAACCGCGGCTAAACCCTAAATGCCCCAAATGGCCACCACAGCCACCTGATTGGACGGACGCCGCCTCAGGCACCATCTCGAGCGCCTACAAGAAAATGGGGTCTTTACCTAACAATTGTAAGCGTAGGTGAAACTAACATAATGGTGGGTAATATATTTTAGCTACCAATATTGAATTGGTAGAGCTTGGTAGGTAAAGCTTAGTAGAGAAAGAGCTTTTACCTACACTTATTGATATTGGTGAGTAAAAGAATCAATGGACCCCACTACGTTATAACTCAAATGATGAGTCATCAGCGGATGTGTTTGATGATGTGTCATCCTACATGGATGCTGACATGGCTGATTATGTGTCATCCTACATGGCTGATTAGTGCATATGACATGGATGATTAGTGCATATGACATCATTTTTTTAGGCCATATGGCATTATTTGATTAGTCCATGTAACATTATCTGATTTGCTACGTGGCATTATGTCATTAGTCTGCACACTACAAGAGAAAACCACCCACTATTACAACGTTTATTTACCATTGTGGCAAACATTGTAAATGCATTTTTTTATAATACTTTCAAACTATTTTATATACAATGTTTACAATGATATGCACAACTTCCATATGTTAACTAACATTGAAATAGCAATTCCAACAACATTTGACAATTTTGTAAACATGATTTTCAAATGAAAAATATTTATTATTCATAAATCGTTACAAATATCACTAGTGCAACAGTATTTTACTATGCTAAAATAATATTTACATCCGTCAATATTACAACATTAAGAACAGATCTAACTAAAGAACCCACTAAAGAACCAAATTTGCTGGGAACATCCCATTCTTCCCCTGTAGTTTCATCCCTAGTTTCATCTGAACTCTCCCTGCCTCTCAATTATATTCCTTTGCTATCTAATAGACTATAACCCATCAAGGCAATTTTATGGCCCTTTGATTAACTTCTTTCGGTGTGCAGTTGGAACTTCTGCTTACCCGCTTCAAGTACATAGCCTAAATAATCATGCAAATAAGAAGAAAAATTGTGGAAGAAATGCAATTTACCAAATTTTTAGCATCAAGTGTCCCACAATGGTAATCATTAATTTAAATGAGAATGGTAATTATAAAGACATGATGAAAGATCAACACTTTCGTTATTAATATCCCTACACAATATGCATTGTAAATACATCATAATTGTTTTGCGACAAAAGCGCAGAGAGAAAAAGTTCAAGTACCTATGTTTGTACTCTAAATTCGTCAAATTGAAATATATTTCAAAGGCATGTCTGGCCTTGCCGATGAAAGTTGCATGCAGTGCATAGAGTAGATGGAACTTACAATATGTCAAAAGAAAATATGCAGCATACACTACAAATTGCACTGACAATAAGATAATTTTTTTAAGTTTAGTCGTTGCATGGTAATTGCCTCGAACAATATAGCTATTAAGTTGCACATTACTGTTTTTGCCAACTGCATTAAGGGATGAAAGAACAAAAAACCAAAAGGCATCTAAATATAGCAAAATTCTTAGTTAATGTAACTAGAATTACAAAAGAAATGAACATGAAAGACATTAAATTTACCATATGGAACATGAAAGACATTAAATTTACCACTGGTACATGGAACATTTTGGAAGGGATGGAGGAATTGAACTCATTGAAATCCAACTAGTTAGTTTTATATCAAATAGAATAATAGATTAATAGAAAGTTATCAAATGAGATCAGCATCAAATCAAATTAAATTAGCAATGAAAATGAAACAAATATATGAGAATTAATTAACATTAAAATTTAAGAGAAAAAATAACATGAAATAAATGCAATATAGCATGAAATAAATGGAAAAGGAATAAATGCAATATAGCATGAAATAAATGGAAAAGGAATAAATTCAAGCGAAAATGGTAACATATTTACATTGATTAATGCTAATTTATGCAAGTGTAAGCAAGGCTAATGTCAACAATATTTTAACAAATCAAGTATGAAATAAATGGAAAAGGAATTAAATTTACCATATGGACATGAAAGACATTAAATTTACCATTGGTACATGGAACATGTTGGAAGGGATGGAGGAATTGAACTCATTGAAATCCAACCAGTTAGTTTTATACCAAATAAAATCAGAGATTAGTATAAAGTTATCAATTGAGATCAGCATCAAATCAAACTAAACTAGCATTGAAAATGAAACAAATATATGAGAATTAATTAACATTAAAATTTAAGAGAAAAAATATTCAAGCGAGAATGGTAACATATTAACATTGATTAATGCTAATTTATACAAGTGTAAGCAAAGGCTAGTGTCAACCATGTTTTAACAAAACAAGTATGATCTGAGGATTAATTTATTAAAATATTCAGTAATATAGATAAAGACAAAAGAGATTGCTAAAAATTGTACATCTTTAGCATTAAAATTATCTTTGCAACTTTTCTTCTCCAAACGGATAAAAAGATGTTACTTTCTGAAAGCTATCCAATTAGCTTTGGCAAAATAGATCATTAGCAAGGTTGCTGGACAAATTTTCATATAATCTTCGTTAATCTCCTTCTTCCACTATCTTAAGACATCTGACAAACTATATAGAACCGGATCCAGATTTCTTTGAAAACCAAGGTTAGGATACCTCTAGAAGCTTAATGGTTTCACACTGCGTGATGCATTTAGCTAAACTTGATAAAACAAATGAAGGATGATAGACAGTAGGATCCATTATTAGAAAATGTGAAATTGGAAATAGGGAATTTATGTTTAGTGTAAGAAAAAAAGAAGAAAGTGGTAGGAGGGAATTTATGTTTACATTTACATCTGAAAATAGTTCTTGTAAGAGATGAAGAAACTTTAAGGCGCTAAGAAAGTGAAATACGTGAAATTTTGGTTTATCGGAGCCAAAATTTTCAAAAGTGGAGTCAAATAGAAAGTTGAATATGTAATTAATTCTCTTATTCATATGAAAAAAAGAGCAGTCGCATATGGAATTAATATATTGAACTCTTGATATATATACAAACAAAACGGAATTAAATATATATTATATTATCCAAATATGATGTGTAGAATAGCAGAGAATAAAAGAAAAGAAGAATAAGAAGATATACATGAATGTAATTAATTCCCATATACGCATGAATCTTTTTCTTATATGCATGAATGTAATTAATTTGAACAATTATTTTGGAGTTGGAGCTAGAATGTATTCCTTATATTCCTTATATGCATGAATCTATTCCTTATATCGTTGAATTTATTCCTTATATGCATATATGTATTATCTACGGCAAGTTCTATTCAAACACCGCAAATTTCTTTACTCACATCATGAGATTGTAAATGAAATCTTAGACCAAAATGTCCTTATTAAAAAAAAAACTAAAAAATGGAAATCTTATACAATTATTTCTTGTTTGCATTATGTTTTAAAATTAACTGCTAAATATAATGTTGTTAAGAGTACTAAATTTTTTGGTCCTTTTTTAAAATCAAAACGTGTTTAAATTTAGCATTAAAGTTGCACTAATGTAACTTTTTATTATATTAAAAAAAATTCAAATTTCTATAGATAGATAACTAAATATTTTAACTTTCCATTGAATTTTCTGGATTTGGAATCTATAAATGTAAATTTGAGAAATTTTGAAATGATCGCTTCTTAACATGATTAATGTATGATAGAGAAAGTAAAATAAGAAAAATGCATGTTTTATTCTAAATGAGGGTAGTTTTGAAAAATGCATGGTGTATACTAATTAAAAAGTGGTGTATGTAATTTTTACTCTTTTTTTGGTGTATGTACAATTATTTGTGGTGTGTAAATAGAATTTGCCATTACCTACATATATGCATGAATGTAAGTAATTTGGCCTGCAAAATACATAGACCAAAATTTAAATAAAATAAATGATATTTTATTGTTATTGTGCAGATTCTTATGTGAATAAAAAGCTGAAAAATATATATTTATTGGGGTATTTCATGAAACATGATTTTAGAAAGAGATTGAAATCAATTAAGTTTTGAAATTAGAATGTCTCTCTTGATTTAGAAAGGGATGTAAATATAACAATTATAATAAATAGTTGTCATTAAGATTATTGATATTTATTTGTAGTGGCAGTTTTTGTAGTTTATACTATGGCCAATCAAAAGAGACTACGTGGATTGAGGCCACAAAAGAGATCACGTGGATTGAGATTTGTACCATTAGATTTGATTTAAAATAAGTCGTTAGATTTATAGCCAGAGAGGATGGTATAGATTGTGTCTTTGCAATAAACAAGAGAAATATATTTTAGTCATTTCAGATGATGACTTATTAGTGTGAAATTGTGAAACATTTTAAAAAAAAAATTAAAGTTAAAATTTTTGTAATCAATTGTTTGGAAAAAAATAACAATGTATGATAAGTTATTAACAAATGATTATTTGATATTAATTATTTACAATTTTATTATTGTTTATTAATTCATTAATGGTTAATTATTTCATGTTTCAAAATAATTATTACTAATTAATAAAAAATGATTTTATAAAAAACATTGCTAGGATATGTAAACGAAATCATTAATTCAAAAAAGATGCTAGAATATAAATTTTTTGCCACATCATCACACAACTCAGTATTATTTTTAACAAAAGTTTAAAATGATATGAGAAAAATGTAGGGGCTAATCGCAAAAAAGCTTCCCCTTCCGTATATGTGTAGATAATACATTTTATCTACCTATAATTATTGGTCGATAATCTTCCTTTAACAATTTTATAACATTGAAAATATTTATCTACCAATAAATTTTACCATTGAATATTAGTAGATAAAGTTCTCTTTACCTAGGCATGTTTATTGGTAGGTAAAATATTGGTAGGTAAAGCTCAAATTTGTTGTAGTGAGCGCCTCTGACCTCCGACTCCCTCCGTGAATCAGCGAAGAGCAGGCAAAAATAAATTACTGTAAGTTTTAACTTTAATTTGTTTTGAAAAATTAGTTAATTTGATTCAAAAAGCATAATCAAAATTTGAATTTTTTATATATGTTTTGTGATAGAAATCTGAAATTTTATACGAGAAAAAAAAATAGATTTTTATATAATAAAAAGATAGTTTTTTTATATAGTTAAAGAATAAATTTTTATAAAAGAAAGATTCAATTTTGAAATGTGAAAAGATTCAATTTTGAAATGTGAAAAGACTCGATTTTTAATCGTGAAAAGATAAGATTTTTGTTCGATAAAAATTCAATTTTTATCATGAGCGGTGTTTTGGATAACAATGTAATGTATTTCATATATATGTGGCGTAAAAGAAAGGCGTGTTTTTTATCGATTAACAAGGTTGGATTTTTTAATGATGAACAAGATTTGATTTTTTAAATTAAAAAGATCATACTTTTAATGAGGCAAAGATCATATTTTTAATGATTCAAAGATACGATTTTTACGTATAGGGATTTGAAATAAAAATTCGATTTTTATATATATGAAGTGCCATTATAAAAATGTGATTTTTAAATTAAACGTCATATTAAAAATGTGATTTTTAATATGAACAGCGGAAAAAAGGTCGCATTGGAATTTCGGACAAATTTGAACCACTCAGAAATGAAATGGCGGAGTGGAACCCTCGGTGAGAACTTCTCACTCAAATTTATTTCTAGTTAAAATATATACTAGGATGCAAACGGTGCTTAGCAGCACCCGACACCCGTCGTCCACAGACCATGGACGACTTGTTTGTTTGATTGTGTGTGATTTTGTTGTGTTGTGAAAATTGATTGTGTAGTGAAAAGAAATAAAATATATATTCATGTGTTAAAATAAAATATATATTCATGTGTAGGAGTAAAATAAAATATTCATTTACAAATCAGACGATTTGTTTATGTACACTGATTTGACTGATATTGATTGGGACGATAAAATTTACACGTCGCCCAACTGCACAAATAATATTCAGTGTTTGTGGATTGAAAACCCCACACGGGTGTTGGGATGATATTTGACGTACACTAATCCCAATTGGTTAGCGGTATGTCGATCGTTAGATTGACAGGCTGTTGTAAGCGTCAATTATTTATAATTAATGCTTATACAGTTGTGTGGTGCACTCTGGATGATGATTGATTGTTTATTATTGTCAGTATATACATGTGTTGTATGGAATCCATATAATTAACCTTATATGGTAATTGATTGGGTCTCATTCCAATTTAGAAAATAAAGAATATAATAAAATATATATATTCATGTGTTGAAATAAAATATATATATTCATGTGTTGAAATAAAAAATATATATATTCATGTGTTGAAATAAATTATAATAAAATATATTCATGTGTTGAAATAAAATATATATTCATGTGTTGAATAGAATAAATATTCATGTGCTGAGTAAAAGCCTTGTTGGATAGATATGCGCCATTTTGACGCGAACGGTATTTATATCGATTTTATTCGTTTTTATAACGAATATCGAAAAGGAAAAGATTTCAAAATCAAATATTTTGAAACGACTATCATTTATATATAATGATATAGAATATTCAATTTAGATTTAAAATTGAACTGAAAGTGAGAATCGTTTTAAAACGAATTTATAAAATACGTTTGAACGAAATATATAATATTATATATATATATATATATTAATGGCCAGAATAGAACGTGCCGCGCCGCGGCCGTTCGCGAATTTTGACCATTGACTTCGAATTTGTGTTATGGGAGATCCGACCTTCGGATTCTCCTAAATCCGGAACCGTTGGCTTCGTATCGAAAAGAGCTTTCTAACGAATGTAAGAAATTTGAAATCTAACGGTTGGATTTGGAATTATGTCCAAATCAAATTTAGAAAAGGTCGCTATAAGTGCAGTTCGACGACCGCTGATGGAAATCGACTGTACGGGCCTTGATAAAATTATTAAAATACTAATAATTTGTGTAAAATCATAATAAATGATTTGGGAAGAGTTGGGGTGAAAAACTCAACGTTTGTAAAGATAAAAATAGATTTTTATCAAATTGAACTAGTTATTAACTAGGATTAGAATCCTATTATTTTTAAAGAAATAAAGGGGATTAAGAAGGGGTTTTAAAAATAACTATAATTTCCAATATGTGAATTGGAATGGATATGAATCGAAATTATCTTCGGAATATCTCGGTGTTGGATTTCGTGTTTATACAAGTATTGTTATGGAAATTTGAAAGATATATTTTATATCATTATTTCCAATACGACATTTGTTAGTTTCAGAATTCGATATCAAATATAAGCCGATATATTTGCTATTCAGAGCCTTATATTTAATATCGAATTAGATTTTGGGTTCGTCGTGAACAGTGTCTTAAATAACACTGTTCTTGAACTCAATTTAGAAAAGAATAAATCTTTCAATTAAGATTTAGTGAAATTGTCCAGTTAATTAGTATTTAATTGGAATTGAATGTAATTTGATTTTTGGGTTTATCGTGAACCGTGTTTTAAAATAACACTTATTCTTTAACCCGATTAACAATGGGATGTGATTTTGGGTTTATCGTGAACCGTGTTTTAAATGACATCGGTTCTTTAACCCAGTTAAAGATTACAACTAAGTGGAGTTTTAATGAATCTTTAATTAGATTGAAATGATCGAGAATGGAGTACCACCAGTTTTGCTCCAAGCGATAGTTAAATCCTTAATTAGATTTGAACGTGTAATGGTAATTAACTTTACCGATGACAATGTGGTGTTAGATATGAAGTACTACCAGTTTTGCTTCATGGGATGAATAGGTTGGAATTGGGAAATTAAATAAAGAATTACTTCGGTAAGGTTCGTTAATCCCGACTAGTTTGGAAAACCATTATATGGTTTGAAATGATATCCAAAGGAAGATTAAAGAATAAATTTTAAAGAATTTATCTTTGATAAAATTAATGGGAACCTTTCCCAAAGAATAAGAATATTTGAATAAAATAATATTCTGGATTGAAATGAGGTGTGTTGTGTTTGTGTAACACTTGTTTATTATATACGCGAGTTATTCGGAAAGACCGGGTTATACCCATTCTGAATAACCGATTCGATGATACGTCGAAGATGAAGACGGTGGTTGAAGACCGAGGGTCTTCACATCGTTTTGGTGATTATTGATGATCTTGATTGGGCTGTACACCCAAGAGGAGGGAATCAGTTGGTGATCGTCCAGACGTACCTGGAGATCGATGGATATGCGAAGAAAGCGCCTCCGGTTTCGTTCAGACCCAGATCGGACTTGTATGGACTGTGTGTCTGACATTGGATTTTGCACTGTGTTGATTGATCTCTATTAAATATACATCTGTCTGGTGAAGGGGAATTCATTCCCTTACTTCACTCTTCTTTGAGACGCACGGGATCGGAGGTTGTATATCGATAGGAATCAGTCGCATGGAGTGAATTGCCTGTGTGGCATGCCTAAGTGGCAATTGATCAAGCCTTTTGTTGAAAAGCAGAGTCTTATGGTGATGATCAAAGAACAGCCTGTGTGGCATAGTGAGACGACCCCAAACCCCGTGTCACTGAGGCGAGGGTAATCTTTGGAATATAACACATAAACAAAACACAGCAGTACAGAAATATAGAATTACACCAGATAATGAACATCAGAATACACTGGATAATATAATCATCAGAGTTATACAACATAAGGATCATACTTAGCACAAATACAGTTTCAGCTTATATAAAATGTCTGCAACGGAATCAAACATAATATACATAATAGGAGCTGAACAACATAAAAAGAAATGATATAGAATCCATCTCCAGCTCCATAGCCATCCAAAATGAGCCTGCTAAAACCTGAATACAAGGCTGCCCGTGTAGAAAAAGGGGCACCCGAGTTTGCAAGTGAAACAAACTACGAGTCAGTCATGGGACTGGTATGAGAAATCAACCTAACACTTACACAACAATAATAAGGCGAATCATAGGACCACGCCGCTTTCGCGGAACGGGTTTACTCCAGTGATTGCCAGTGCAATAAAACAAGTAAATTCTTTTAAAACAACGCAATGCTCTATAGTAGAATGAAGCCGATATAAGACTCAAGTCCCATCACACAATGCAACACAAACCGGAGGATAGAGTTTACCCTTATATTGGCCAAAATATGCTTGAATACGTATAAATAAAAGGGTTTTGATATTATTACTAGTGTTTATATGTTTCAAGAACAAATTCAATCATAATATCAATCGTAGACAACATAAGCGTCCCATGCCACTATGTCGCCAATATATATTTACAATCACAAACGCACATGTCGTATTGGAAATTTGGATTTCCGTCATGAACCGAGGCTAGGGGCAAGATCCTCAACCGATTTCGAGCTCCCTAGTCCGAGTCTCAGGCAAGTACTCAGTCAAGCCTTGGAGCCACAGGGTCGGTCCACTCGATGTGGATTAAAACAAAATCCTGAACAATACGTCTCCCCGCCATTTGGGGCGTAAATGAGCCCACTGGCTCCATATCCGAGGCGCCTCGCAACAGCAACAACCACACAGGTGAAAAGTATATAAATGTCAGCGCTGGAAGGTCCCTGACACCACCCTAACTAGAAAGAGACGCATGTTCACCCTGGATCCTTCTCCCGTTTTTGGTCCATACCGGGGTGTGAGGCTAGAATCCATGCTATACACCACAAGACTCTACTTTGCAACATAAGCCTTGATCACTGCATCTTTGCATGCCACGTTGTCAATCTACAACGTCAGACACACATCCATTTACAAGTCCGTTCTGGGTCTGAACGAAACCGAAGGCACCTAGTACCTCGTATCTCCGTACCATCCACAAGTACGTCCGGACGACTACGACGGTCGCCCTTTCAAGGTAGCTACTCCTATCCTGAGCGACAGCAGCACCCCTCCATTCGACGTGAAGATCGTCGGTCTTGCACCATCTTCATTTCTTCGACTTTGAAATTGTCGATCAATTATTTGAAATGAGATTTAAATCGGTCTTTTCAAATAATTCACGTATAATAGAATTTAAATCGATTCTTTAATATGGTTAAATTATTCGACACTTACATTTCAGTTCTTTAATATAATTTTCATGTCAAACACGTTCAACCATCAAATCAAGCAAACAAGGTAAAATTGGTTTCATTTCTATTCCGTATTATTTATAATATTTTATAACGATTTTTCCCTATTTTTATTTATTTAAAAATAGCCAAATTTAATTAAACGACGTTTTAGGCCATAACGCGGCCGTGGCGCTGTTTTTCTCTAAATTTGATTTACACATTTCTAAAAATCTAACCGTTGGATCTTCACAAATTTTACACCATTGGAAAGATCTTTCCAAGGCGGATCCAACGGGTCCAGTTTCAAGAAAATCCGACGGTCGGATCTCTCGGTATAATCGTTTAAAGTTACGATTTCAAAACGCGAACTGCACGGGCTCGATTCGTTTTAAATTTAATTTATATATATATATAAATATAATCCTTTCGTCGATTTCTAAACCATTTTCCCATCACATACGGGTTAAAAATTATATTTTTAACACACGAATATTTATTTCAACACATGAATATTTTTCTCACTTTATATATTTGATAAAAATGTGATTTTTATCTCTCTAGTCCTTTATTCAACATATGAATATTTTCTAATTTCACTAACACGATAGAAAGGTGATTTTTATCGTTCTAATCCTTTATTCAACACTTGGTTGTTCTAGTGACTCGTATATATGATAAAAATGTTATTTTTATCATCAAAAATATTTATTCAACACATGGGTATTTTTAGTGAGTCATATACATGATAAAAATGATATTTTTATCATCAAAAATATTTATTCAATACATGAACGTTTTTCAACACATGAATATTTCCACACATGGACACTTTCTATAGTTCGTATATATAATAAAAATGTGATTTTTATTCTCAAAATATTTTATTTCTAACATGTACATTTTAACACTTTATATATTTGATAAAAATGTGATTTTTTTTCTTTCTAGAAATCTATTCAACACATGGATTTTATTCGACACATGAATCTAGTTCCAACACTGAATGGGTTCAATATATGAAATAAATTTGATACATGAAATAAATTTGGTACATGAAATAAATTCAAACATATAAAGATTTCAAGAAATTTCGGCAGCATAACGACATGGTAGTTAACTCGGCACCGCCCTTCGTGCGGCTCGTCGCCTACCTTAAAGCCTTGCAGCTTTTGACAATGGTGTTCATGCATCTAGTTCGCATGCAGGCGGTATGTTTTTATTTTTCAATTCATTTATTCCTCACTCTAATCCTATTCTCTCAACCACAAAGGTATTTTTCAACCAAGGTATTTTTCAACCACAATAACCACAAAGGTATATTTCAACCACAATCAAACCACAATGGTGTGTTTCAACCACAATCAAACCACAAAGGTATTATTTCAACCACAATCAATAAATATCGTCCATGGTCTGTGGACGAGGGGAGTATATATATATATATATATATATATATATATATAGATTTCACTTTCATTTCAACACATGAATAATTTTTACAACGCATATATAACTTATACATCGCACATACAACTTATACAACACTTATACATGAGGTGTACAAGGCTTATATAAATCATACATCGACCGTATAATTTATACATCGTCGTTTCACTCAAATTTGAATTAGAAATCTCACATTGCTTTGTCGATTTTCTGAAAATTGTAGAAGGCTCAGAAAAATACGCGGTCTCTTCTAGAATGTAGAAGACGTCCTCACAGTCCCGGTGTCTCTTGTTTCACTGAATTTCGTCTACATACGAAAAAGATATGATTTTTATACCGAAATCATGATTCGCGACGGTTTAAAGATGTTAAAACTGTTTTAAACTAATAAAGGCCGTACCTTTCACTAATCAGTTCAAATCTAGGTTTCCATTTTTCGTCTAATCCGTTGCACTTGGACGGAATCGGATTTCACCACACTCGAGAGCTTGGAGAGGGCTCCACGCGCGTGGTGGTGGCACTCAATTCGGTGGTCCCCACTGGACCTGGCGGCGCTCGATAGGGGGGACTTCGGAGGGCCGGATCTCGAGAACGACGGGGCGAGGGAGGTCGAGGCTTATATGGATGGGTAGATCGTGGAGAGGGCTGTCGAAAGAGGGTGGTGGCGCGACCTGGAGTTGAGCGGAGCGACGACGATGTGGCCGGGAAATTCAGAGTGTCAGCCGTCGTGAACGAGAGAGAGAGAGAGAAAAGGGTTTTGAGCGGATTTTTAATTTTTAAAATAATGAGAGAAAAAAATCTGATTGGTCAAAGCTTTATTAAATTTTTAAATAGTGTTTTTGCCCGCGGACTCGAAATCAAACCCAACGACTATCACCCCCAGCATTTTACCCCCATCCCGGACACATTGGGATATGTTTCGTTGGCCAATTCGACTGTTAGAGTTAGTTTTTCTTCAAATTAAAATATAAAACATTCAATTTCTATTTTGAACGTACATTTTAATTTGTCGGGCCCACATATTAACTCGAAAAATTCTAGAAAAATTATTTCTAGCATCGTATCGATGATACGGTCCTAAAAAAACTGATTTCGTCGAATTATGAGACCGTTTGAAAAATGGCCATTTTCAGGTCGATCAGTTTTAACTAAAACTGTCAAAATACGTTTTCCTCTGCCACGCTCACATATTGACTCAGAAAATTACGAACTTTGGAATCTAGCTATAATTCGACGTCCCGGACCCAACAAAAGTGGTTTCGTCGAATTCCGAGGTCGTTTGCAAAATGGCTATTTTTGGGGCGATCAGTTTTAATTGAAACTAACAAAACACGTTTTCCTTTGCCACGCTCACATATTGATTCAGAAAATTACCAACTTTGGAAACTAGCAATAATTCGACGTCCCGGACCCAAAAAAAGTGGTTTCGTCGAATTCCGAGCTCGTTTGCAAAATGGCTATTTTCAAGGCCTTTATATATAATAAAATATATATAAATTCCATAGCGACTTTTCAGAATTTTAAACTGGACATATCTTTCAACTCTGAAAGTGATTTCTCAATCTCTCAGCCTCGTTGGAAAGATATGATCACACAGATTCCAATATTTCTTGTTTCGTTCAATTCCGATTTATTTTGAATCCTGTATATTCATTTGAAATTCGAAATCGAATTTTCGAACTGCCGCGCCATTTCAGCCTCATTATATAATTAAAATAAATTTATTCGATTTCACTTCGATTTAAATAAATTTTTCATCGTTATTATTTAAAATATTCATTTTAAATAATCAAAATTCGCCAAAATAAAATTTTTAAATTCGCTCAGATTTTCCGGGTTGTTACACATAGCTTTGTGTAACGTTGATTCGAGAGCCTCACATCCCGATATGAAACAAAAACGGGAGACAGACCTCAGGGAGGGCATGCGTTTCTTTCTAGTTAGAGGTGGTGTTGGTGCTTAAACTGGCTGACATTTATATACTTTTCACCTATGTGGTTGTTGCTGTTGCGAGGCGCCTCAGTTATATCGGTTTCGGCCGATGCATTCTGGTCGGCAGATGGACCAGACTTACGCCCCATAGGGGGGAAACGCAGTGTCTAGGATTTAAGTTTAATCCACATCGGTGGACCGACCCTGTCGCTCCAAGGTACAGTTGCGGCTGTAGCTTGAGACTCGGACTAGAGAGCTCGAATTCGGTGAGGATCTTGCCCCTAGCCTCAGTTCACAGATGGAAATCCAACTTCCAATACGACCTTGCGGTTTTATTTGTAGAGCCTAGTATGGCGACATACTAGCATGGGATGCTATGCCGCTTATGATTGATACATTTATATTTGATATCGTTTAGACACTATACACTTATAGTACTATCAGAATAATCTGTTTTAAATGTATCAAGCATTCTTTGGCTATTATAAGGTAAAAACCCTATCCTCTGGCTTGCGTTGCATTGTGTGATGGGACCTGGGTCTTATAATAGCTTCGTTGTTCTTTATTTAGCATTGCGCTGTTTGTTATAAGCACTGGTATTCTTGGGAGGAAACCCGTTTCGTGTTATACGGCGTGGTCCCTTGATTTACCTAATTTTAAAATAAAGATTAATAACTGTTTTAGTTCTCACACCAGTCACATGACTGACCTGGAGTTTATTGTTTTAACCTAAACTCTGGGTGCTCTTATTTTCCGCACGGGCAGCTAGTAATTTTGGTTTTGCAGATTTATATTTACAGGACTCTGGTTTACAGCTTGAATGATATTCAGGAAGCTTTGTATCCGTGTATCTCTTTCAGTTGTACTTTGTATTATTTTTCCGCTGCAGTAATGTATTTGAATCTCTGATATTTGTTTAATGTAAATTTTTTGTGTATACTCTGTATATTCTTGTACTCTGATGTAAATTGTGGTAATAAGAAATGAAATGTTCTTCTGTTTGCGTTCTGATCCGTCTTGTCCTCAATAGCTATCCGTGCTTTCCTTACCGGGGAAGTTCGGGTCGTTATAAAGTGGTACCCTAGCTTTGGTTTACAAAGCTTGAGAACAAGGCATATTAGAACCGAACGAAAGAATTCATCAGAGATTGGATTAGTAATATCCAATGAGAATTACTCGTTAGAGATGGGATCAATAGTATCCTAGAACGAGTCGAAAGAGTGTTATTTTGAAATGAAAACAAATTTTGTTTTAAAAATTAAAATCTAAGTATACGTATATGAGTATATTTATATTATATTGATTTGGACAATCAAGTATATAAATATTTTGCGTATACGTCTGGTCCGCGTGTATTCGAAGTTTTAATATACTGGATAGATATAGAATCACACTCTAGTCGCCCGACGATGATACTGATGATTGTCATGGCATCACCAATATCTATTTTCGAGTCTCGAAAGTGGAATATTTATATATTTCCAATTGACTGGTGTGAGAACCAAAACTAGATAGGGCTTATTGTTGTGACTTGGCATCAAAAACATGATTTTTGACTCTATAAAAATTATGAATTTGAAACATTAATCAACTAATTGATTGCTGGTTGTGTTGTTTGATTATTGGTTTGATTTATTTAATAATTTGAACCATTAAGCCTAGTTGTACCAAATATTGAGCTTTATTGAAAATTGTTTGCATTTGCATATATGTACTTGTGTATACATTGAACAGGTCATAGATGGAGGCTAGAGAAGAGGAATAAAATTGTTTGCCCGTCAAATAGGTACATGTTTATTGTATTTCTTGGGGTTTTGATGATTTTATGAGCCGATTGGCTAGCCGCTTGGCTAGCCGCTTGGCTGTTTCTTTTTCTTTTTGAGATGAGAAGGAACGGGGAAGCTATTTAAAGTTTCCCGATGCTCCCGGTGCAGGGGAGGTTATGGCGAAATTTTTCGAAAATTTAGGGTGTTAGCCAAATTTTTGAAAAATTTGAAAAGTTTTTAGAAACTAAAAAGTTGAAAAACTTAAGCCATGAAGAAAATAATGAAAGTTGAGTTGATTATAAAACAACTTTCACCTTCGTTCCTTTTCGAGGACGAAAAGATTTTAAGTGGGGGAGATTGTAACAACCCGGAAATTCTGAGCCAATATAAAATTTTTATTTTGGCGAATTTAATGAATTTTGAATATTTAAAATGAATTCTTTTAAATAATAACGTCGAAAAATTTATTTTCAACGAAATTAAAACAAATAAATTTATTTTAATTATAACGAGCCTGAAATGGCGCGGTAGTTCGAAAATTCGATTTCGAATTTCAAATGAATATACAGAATTCAATATAAGTCGGAATCGGACGAAACAAGAAATATTTGAATTTGTTTAATCATATCTTTCTAACAAAGCCAAGAAACTGAGATTTCACTTTATAGAGTGTAAGATATGTCCAGTTTAAAATTCAGATAAGTCGCTGTGGAATTTATATATATTTTAATATATATAAAGGCCATTAAAATGGAAATTTTGCAAATGACCTCGGATTTCGACGAAACCACTTTTGATGGATCCGGGATGTCAAATTATTGCTAGGTTTCAAAATTCATAATTTTTTGAGTTATTATGTGAGCGTGGCACAGTTAAACGCGTTTGACTAGTTTTAGTTGAATTCCATCAACTGGAAAATGGCCATTTTTCAAACGGTCTCAGAATTCGACCAAATTAGTTTTGTTAGGACCGTATCGTCGATACGAAACTAGAAAATATTTTTTGGGGATTTTTAGAGACTGTATGTGGCCCCAGTAAATTGAAATGTGCGTTTAAAATTCAATATAATGATTTAAACGTTAATTTGATGAAAACTGATCGTAACGGCCAAATTGGCTTACGAAACATATCCCATTGTGTTCGGAATGGGGGTGATTAGCTATGGACGACAGTCGGTGAGGTTGGATTGGAGTTTGAAATAAAAACTTACCTTTTTGAAAATAAATGTATTAAATATATATTTTTATAATTCCTTCGCCCCCTTTTTTTTCTCTACTTGGTCAACGCCCCCTTCTCTTTCTTCCCCGTCACTATTAAAAAAAAAAGAAACCGATCGAAGCCAGCGACGCCAACCCCATCGCGCCTCCCCGACCACCCCCTACGCTGCACCCTTCTCTCTCCTCTCGCTAGCTCGAGGATCGAAGCCCCAAGCCCAAGAGAACCCGCCGCGCCTGAGCCTCACTACTGCCGCTAGCACCCCCAGCCCACCCCCGCGACGCCGAGCTACCTGCCACCACTTCCGACCCTGCTGCGACCCCCCCGGCTCGTCTTCCTCCACTGAAAACCACGGCTAAACCCTAAATGCCCCCAAATGGCCACCGCAGCCACTTGATTGGACGGACGCCGCCTCAGGCGCCATCTCGAGCGCCTCTGACCTCCGACTCCCTCCGTGAATCAGCGAAGAGCAGGCAAAAATAAATTATTGTAAGTTTTAACTTTAATTTGTTTTGAAAAATTAGTTAATTTGATTCAAAAAGCATAATCAAAATCTGAAAATTTTATATATGTTTTGTGATAGAAATCTGAAATTTTATATGAGAAAAAAAATAGATTTTTCTATAATCAAAAGATAGTTTTTTTTATATAGTCAAAGAATAAATTTTTATAAAAGAAAGATTCAATTTTGAAATGTGAAAAGATTCAATTTTTAAATGAGAAAAGACTCAATTTTTAATCGTGAAAAGATAAGATTTTTATTCGATAAAAATTCGATTTTTATCGTGAGCGGTGTTTTGGACAACAATGTAATGTATTTCATATATATGTAGCGTAAAAGAAAGGCGAGATTTTTATCGATTAACAAGTTTGGATTTTTTAATGATGAACAAGATTTGATTTTTGAAACTAAAAAGATCATATTTTTAATGAGGCAAAGATCATATTTTTAATGATTCAAAGATACGATTTTTACGTATAGGGATTTGAAATAAAAATTCGATTTTTATATATATGAAGTGCCATTATAAAAATGTGATTTTTAAAATAAACGTCATATTAAAAATGTGATTTTTAATATGAACAGCGGGAAAAAGGTCGCATTGGAATTTCGGACAAATTTGAACCATTCAGAAATGAAATGGCGGAGTGGAACCCTCGGTGAGAACTTCTTACTAAAATTTATTTCTAGTTAAAATATATACTAGGATGCAGACAGTGCTTAGCATCACCCGACACCCGTCGTCCACAGACCATGGATGACTAGCTTGTTTGATTGTGTGTGATTTTGTTGTGTTGTGAAAATTGATTGTGTAGTGAAAAGAAATAAAATATATATTCATGTGTTAAAATGAAATATATATTCATATGTAGGAGTAAAATAAAATATTCATTTACAAATCAGACGATTTGTTTATGTACACTGATTTGACTGATATTGATTGGGACGATAAATTTTACACGTCGCCCAACTACACTAATAATATTCAGTGTTTGTGGATTGAAAACCCCACACGGGTGTTGGGATGATATTTGACGTACACTAATCCCAATTGGTTAGCGGTATGTCGATCGTTAGATTGACATGCTGTTGTAAGCGTCAATTATTTATAATTAATGCTTATACATTTGTGTGGTGCACTCTGGATGATGATTGATTGTTTATTATTGTCAGTATATACATGTGTTGTATGGAATCCATATAATTAACCTTATATTGTAATTGATTGGGTCTCATTCCAATTTAGAAAATAAAGAATATAATAAAATATATATATTCATGTGTTGAAATAAAATATAATAAAATATATCCATGTGTTGAAATAAAATATATATTCATGTGTTGAATAGAATAAATATTCATGTGTTGAGTAAAAGCCGTGTTGGATAGATATGCGCCAGTTTGACGCGAACGATATTTATATCAATTTTATTCGTTTTTTTAACGAATATCGAAAAGGAAAAGATTTCAAAATCAAATATTTTGAAAAGACTATCATTTATATATAATGATATAGAATTTTCAATTTTGATTTAAAATTGAACTGAAAGTGAGAATCGTTATAAAACGAATTTATAAAATACGTTTGAATGAAATATATATAATATTATATATATATATATATATATATATATATATATATTAATGGCCAGAATAGAACGCGCCGCGCCGCGGCCGTTCGCGAATTTCGACCATTGACTTCGAATTTGTGTTACGGGAGATCCGACCGTCGGATTCTCCTAATTCCGGAACCGTTGGGTTCGTATCGAAAAGAGCTTTCTAACGAATGTAAGAAATTTGAAATCTAATGGTTGGATTTGGAATTATGTCCAAATCAAATTTAAAAAGGTCGCTATAAATGCAGTTCGACGACCGTTGATGGAAATCGACTGTACGGACCTTGATAAAATTATTAAAAATACTAATAATTTGTGTAAAATCATAATAAATGATTTGGGAAGAGTTGGGACGAAAAACTCAATGTTTGTAAAGATAAAAATAGTTTTTTATCAAATTGAACTAGTTATTAACTAGGATTAGAATCCTATTATTTTTAAAGAAATAAAGGGGATTAAGAAGGGGTTTTAAAAATAACCATAATTTCCAATATGTGAATTGGAATGGATTTGAATCGAAATTATCTTCGGAATATCTCGGTGTTGGATTTCGTGATTATACAAGTATTGTTATGGAAATTTGAAAGATATATTTTATATCGTTATTTCCAATACGATATTTGTTAGTTTCAGAATTCGATATTGAATATAAGCCGATATATTTGCTATTCAGAGCCTTATATTTAATATCGAATTGGATTTTGTGTTCGTCGTGAATAGTGTCTTAAATAACACTGTTCTTGAACTCAGTTTAGAAAAGAATAAATCTTTTAATTAAGATTTAGTGAAATTGTCCAGTTAATTAGTATTTAATTGGAATTGAATGTAAATTGATTTTTGGGTTTATTGTGAACGGTGTTTTAAAATAACACTTGTTCTTTAACCCGATTAACAATGGGATGTGATTTTGGGTTTATTGTGAACCGTTTTTAAATGACATCGGTTCTTTAACCCAGTTAAAGATTAAAACTAAGTGGAGTTTTAATGAATCTTAAATTAGATTGAAATGATCGAGAATGGAGTACCACTAGTTTTGCTCCAAGCGATAGTTAAATCTTTAATTAGATTTGAACGTGTAATGGTAATTAACTTTACCGATGACACTATGGTGTTAGATATGAAGTACTACCAGTTTTGCTTCATGGGATGAATAGGTTGGGATTGGGAAATTAAATAAAGAATGACTTCGGTAAGGTTCGTTAATCCCGACTAGTTTGGAAAACCATTATATGGTTTGAAATGATATCCAAAGGAAGATTAAAGAATAAATTTTAAAGAATTTATCTTTGATAAAATTAATGGGAACCTTTCCCAAAGAATAAGAATATTTGAATAAAATAATATTCTGGATTAGAATGAGGCGTATGTTGTGTTTGTGTAACACTTGTTTATTATACACGCGAGTTATTCGGAAAGACCGGGTTATACCCATTCTGAATAACCGATTCGATGATACGTCGAAGATGAAGACGGTGGTTGAAGACCGAGGGTCTTCACATCGTTTGGGTGATTACTGATGATCTTGATTGGGCTGTACACCCAAGAGGAGGGAATCGGTTGGTGATCGTCCAGACGTACCTGGAGATCGACGGATATGTGAGGAAAGCGCCTCCGGTTTCGTTCAGACCCAGAACGAACTTGTATGGACTGTGCGTATGACATTGGATTTTGCACTGTGTTGATTGATCTCTATTAAATATACATCTGTCTGGTGAGGGGAATTCATTCCCTTACTTCACTCTTCTCTGAGACGCACGGGATCAGAGGTTGTATATCGATAGGAATCAGTCGCATGGAGTGAATTGCCTGTGTGGCATGCCTAAGTGGCAATTGATCAAGGCTTCTGTTGAAAAGCAGAGTCTTGTGGTGATGATCAAAGCACAGCCTGTGTGGCATAGCTTTGTGTAACGTTGATTCGTGAGCCTCACATCCCGGTGTGAACCAAAAACGGGAGACGGACCTCGGGGAGGGCATGCGTTTCTTTCTAGTTAGAGGTGGTGTCGGTGATTAAACTGGCTGACATTTATATACTTTTCACCTGTGTGGTTGTTGCTGTTGCGAGGCGCCTCGGTTATATCGGTTTCGGCCGATGCATTCTGGCAGGCAGACGGACCAGACTTACGCCCCATAGGGCGGGGAAACGCAGTGTCTAGGATTTAAGTTTAATCCACATCGGTGGACCGACCCTGTCTCTCCAAGGTGCAGTTGCGGCTGTAGCCTGAGACTCGGACTAGAGAGATCGAATTCGGTGAGGATCTTGCCCCTAGCCTCGATTCACAGATGGAAATCCAACTTCCAATATGACCTTGCGGTTTTATTTGTAGAGCCTAGTATGGCGACATAGTATCATTGGATGTTATGCCGCTTATGATTGATACATTTATATTTGATATTGTTTTGACATTATACACTTATAATACTATCAGAATAATCTGTTTTAAACATATCAAGCATTCTTTGGCTATTATAAGTTAAAAACCCTATCCTCCGGCTTGCGTTGCATTATGTGATGGGACCCGGGTCTTATAATAGCTTCATTGTTTTTTATTTAGCATTGCGTTGTTTGTTATAAGCACTGGTATTCTTAGGAGGAAACCCGTTCCGTGTTATACGGCGTGGTCCCTTGATTTACCTAACTTTAAAATAAAGATTAATAACTGTTTTAGTTCTCACACCAGTCACATGACTGACCTGGAGTTTATTGTTTTAACCTAAACTCTGGGTGCCCTTATTTTCCGCACGGGCAGCTAGTAGTTTTGGCTTTGCAGATTTATATTTACAGGACTCTGGTTTACAGCTGGAATGGTATTCGGGAAGTTTGTATCCGTGTATCTCTTTCAGTTGTACTTTGTATTATTTTTCCGCTGCAGTAATGTATTTGAATCTCTAATATTTGTTTAATGTAAATTATTTGTGTATACTCTGTATATTCTTATACTCTGATGTAAATTGTGGTAATAAGAAATGAAATGTTCTTCTATTTGCGTTCTGATCCGTCTTGTCCTCAATAGCTATCCGTGCTTTCCTTACCGGGGAAGTTCGGGTCGTAATAACCCGGCCTTTCTGAATAAACCGCGTATATAATAAACAAAGGTTACGCAAACACAACATACGCCTCATTCTAATTCAGAATATTCTTTTATCCAAATATTCACATTATTAGGGAATAGGTTCCCATTAATTTTATCAAAGATAAATTCTTCTAAATTTATTCTTTAATCTTCCTTTTGATATCATTTCAAACCATGTTAAGGTTTTCCAAACTAGTCGGGATTAGCGAACCACACCGAAGTAATTATTTATTTTATTTCCCAATCCCAGCCTATTCATCCCATGGAGCAAAACTGGTAATACTTCATATCTAACACCACAGGGTTATTGGTAAAATTAATTACCATTTCACGTTCAAATCTAATTAAAGATTTAACTATCGCTTGGAGAAAAACTGGTGATACTCCATTCTCGATCATTTCAATCTAATTAAAGATTCATTAAAACCCCACTTAGTTTTAATCTTTAACTAGGTTAAAGAACCGATGTCATTTAAAAACACGGTTCACGATAACCCCAAAATCACATCACATTGTTAATCGGGTTAAAGAACAAGTATTATTTAAACACCGTTCACGATAAACCCATAAATCTATTTCAATTCAATTCCAATTAAATACAAATTAACTGGATAATTTCACTAAATCTTAATTAAAAGATTCATTCTTTTCTAGACTGGGCTCAAGAACAGTGTTATTTAAGACACTATTCACGACGAACCCAAAATCCCATTTGATATTAAATACAAGGCTCTGAATAGAAAATATATCGGCTTATATTCAATATCAAATTTTGAAACCAACAAATATCGTATTGGAAATAACGATATAAATATATCTTTCAAATTTCTACAACCATATCTATATAATCACGAAATCCAACATCGAAATATTCCGAAGATAATTTCGATTCAAATCCATTCCGATATGTATATTGGAAATTCTTATTATTTTTAAAACCACTTCTAATCCAATTTATTTATTTAAAAATATTGGATTTTAATTCTAGTTCACAACTACTTCATTTCGATAAAAATATATTTTTATCCTTTCAAATGTGGAAATTTTCACCCCAGTTCTTTTCAATTCATATATTATGATTTTACACAAATTATAGATATTTTTAATAATTTTATCAAGGCCTATACAGTCGATTTCCAATAACGGCCGTCGAATTGCACTTAGAATGACCTTTTCCAAATTTGATTTGGACGTATCTCCAAATCCAACCGTTAGATTTCGAATTTATAATATTCATTGGAAAGCACTTTTCGATACGAACCCAACGGTTCTGGTTTCAGGAGAATCCGACGGTCGGATCTCCCGTAACTTCAATTTGAAGTCAATGGTCGGAATTCGCGAACTGCTGCGGCGCGGCGCGTTCTATTCAGGACATTTAATATATTATATATATATTATATATATTTCGTCGATTTCAATTTAAAACGTATTCTATAAATCGTTTCAAATTTCTTTTCAAAACAATTTCAACTTCATATTCAATTTCGAATCAAAAATAGAATATTCCATATCATTATTATATAAATGATAATATTTTCGAAATATTAGATTTTGAAATCACTTCCTTTTTCGTTTTTCGAATAAAATTGGTACATATATCCTTCGCGTCAAAATGGCGTAAATCTAATCAACACGGATTTTATATATTTCAATAACTTCGTTATTCTATTCAACAAATGAATATTTTATTTCAACACATGAATATATATTTTATTTCAACACATGAATATATATCTTATTTCAACACATGAATATTCTCAACACGTGAGCATTGTCAACACAAGACTATTTTTGCTATTTAATATATTTGATAAAATTGTGATTTTTATCGTTTAGAGATTTTTATTCAACACATGAATTTATAATTCATTCAACACATGAATTTTCTTTTATTCAACACATGAATATATAATTTATTCAACACATGAATTTTCTTTTATTCAACACATGAATATTTATTTTATTTTCTAAATTGGAATGATACCCAATGAATTACCATATAATGTTATTTATATGGATTCCGTACAGCACATGTATATAATAGCAACGATAAATAATCAACCATCATCCAAAGTGCACAACACAACTGTCTATCGAGCTATCGATCGACATACAACTATACAATTGGGACTAGTGTACGTTATATATCATCCCAATACCCGTGTGGGGTTTCAAATAAACAAACATCGATTTTATTCACACACACGTTAAAAGTTATAATTTTAACGATAAAATATTTTATTCAACCTATGAATATTCTATTTCAGTTCATTTATTCAATAAAATGATATTTTTATTTTTCTAACTTATTTTAGAAAATTTCGGCGGCATAACGGCACGATACTAGAAATGGGACAAGGCCTAGCCTTATCCCCGGTCTAATAACATCCTACGCCATACACATATCAATCAAATCAATCTCATTATTCACACCACAAAATACCAACAAATATTCTAATCAATCACCAAACAACCAAACAAACAAGTCCATGGTCTGTGGACGATGGTGTCGGGTGCTACTAAACACCGTCTGCATCCTAGTATATTTTTTATAACTAGGAAAGAAAAAGTTCTCACCGAAAGCTAAATCCAACTCCGCGACTCTTCATATGTAGGAAATCTTCATCGTTCTCCTCTGTCACTTTCATCGTCCGCATACGCTACATATATAAAAATCGAATTTTTATCTTCACCTCATATATATAGAATTCAAATTTTTATCTTCACTTCTTTATAAAAATTATGTTTTTATATCGCTCTTCTTCTAATATATAAAAAATCGAATTTTAAATTCTTTATCTTATAAAAATCATTTTTTTACTACATAAAAATCTTATTCTTTCTCTAATTAAAAATCCTATCCTTATAAGCCATTCAAATAATTAAAAATTCAATTTTTATACTTCATTTCCCTAAAGAAAAATCTGACCTTTACACGTTATTTACATAAAGAAAAATTCGACCTTTTCTATTTTTAAAAATCTAATTTTCTATTTTTAAAGATATAAACCTTTTTTTTTACCTTTTTAAAAATATCATCTTTTCTTGTTTAAAAATATAATCTTTTTCCTTAACAAAAATTTGATCTTTCCTATAACCAAAATCATTTTTTCCTTTGTCATACCAATTAAAAATCATATCTTCTTCATTATAAAAAATATAGTTTTCTTCATTATAAAAATATACTTTTCTCCATTATAAAAATATCAGAAAAAGAAAAGAAAAATAAATAAATTAAACCTTTCAAAAATAACAATATAATCTTTTTCTTATGAAAAATATAATCTTTTTGCAATGAAAACAATAATCTTTTTGCAATGAAAACAATAATCTTTTTGCTTTTAAAAACCATTTCTTTTCTTTTAGAAAAAATCAACTCTTTTCTGCAATAAAAATCAACTCTTTTCTACAATAAAATCAACTCTTTTCTGCAATAAAAATCAACTCTTTAACATCATAAAGATCTAATTTTTTCATCATAAAAATCTGACTTTTATTCATATGTACACCACATAAAAACCGCATCCTTATTCATATGAATAACGTAGAAAATCGTATCTTTCTTCATATGAACACCAGAGAAAAATCACATTTTCCTTTATATGATAAAAACTCGTCTTTGTTCGAATAAAAAAAAAATCAGATTTTACTTATGCTAAATAAAAGAAAACTGAAAATAAAATTAAAAGGATAAAACTCACTTTAAAAAGGAGGGGGGAGCAGCAAAAGAGGGCTTCAGGTCGCCAAGGGTTCGACGCTAGGCACCACTGGTCGGAGTCGGGGTCGGGAGGGCTTGAGTTGATGACAGCTTGGGCTTGGAAGGTCGAATGGGGCTGCGTAGGGTTTGTACTGGTTTTAAAGGGGATAGAAGAGAGAGGAAAAGGCGCGGAGGAGGGAGAAGAAGTTCAGAGGGGGGCGCGGCGTTCAAGATCCGCGGTGGTGGCGGCAATTGCCGTCGGGCGATCTGATTTGGGAGGGGGGTTTCATTGCGTCGAACCGAGGAGAGAGAAGATCGGAAGGAGGCTGGAGGGAAAGGGGTGGTCGGCGGTGGGGGCGCGCTCGTCGGGGGCGCGGTGGCGCAGTTCATCGGAGGAGCAATGGCTCCTACTTCTTCTTCTTCTTTTTTTCCTTTATTTTCTAATTGTGACTTGAACGAAAGTGGGGGGGTTTAGAGAATAAATATTATAATTTTATTATTTAATTTAATTTAATATTCCATTAAAGTTGACTTCTCTCTCGAACTCGAAACGAGACCCAACGACTGTCGTCCTTAGTTAATTACCTTTATTCCGAACACAATGGGATATGGCACGTAGGCCAAGTCGATCGTTACGATCAATTTCCATGGAATTTAAAATATAAATCTTTATATATTCAATTTAAACGCACATTTCAATTTACTGGGGTCACATACGGACCCCAAAAATTCCAAAAAAATTATTTCTAGCTTCGTATTGACGATACGGTCCTAACGACACTAATTTCGTCAAATTCTGAGACCGTTTGAAAAACGACCATTTTCCAGTCGATTAAATTCAACAGAAATTGGTCAAACGCGTTTGCTTCTGCCATGCTCACATGTTAATCCTAAAAATTCTGAATTTTGGTATCTAGCAATAATTTGACATCCCGGATCCAACAAAAGTGGTTTCGTCGAAAACCGAGGTCGTTTGCAAAATTTCCATTTTTAAGGGCTTTATATATATATTAAAATATATATAAATTCCACAGCGACTTTTCTGGATTTTAAACTGGACATATCTTACACTCTATAAAGTGAAATCTTAGTTTCTTACATCCGTTAGAAAGATATCGTTAAACAGATTCAAATATTTCTTGTTTCATTCAATTCTGACTTATATCGAATTCTGTATATTCATTTGAAATTCGAAATCGAATTTTCGAACTACCGCGCCATTTCAGGCTCGTTATATAATTAAAAATAAAATTATTCGTTTTAACTTCATCGAAAATAAATTTTCCGTCGTTATTATTTAAAATAAATCATTTTAAATATTCAAAATCCTTTAAATTAGCCAAAATAAAAATTTTAAATTGGCTCAGAATTTCCGGGTTGTAACAATCTCTCCCACTTAAAATCTTTTCGTTCTCGAAAAGGAACGAAGGTGAAAGTTGTTTTCTAATCGACTCAACTTTCATTATTTTCATTATGGCTTAAGTTCTTCAACTTTTCAGTTTCTAAGAACTTTTCAATTTTTTCAAAAATTTGGCTAACACCCTAAATTTTCGAAAAATTTCGCCATAACCTCCCCTGCACCGGGAGCATCGAGATATTTCAAATAGCCTTCCATGTCCCTCAGATCTCAAAAAGAAAAAGAAACAGCCAAGCGGCTAGCCATTCGGCTCATAAAATCATCAAAAACCCCAAGAAATACAATAAACATGTACCTATTTGACGGGCATACAATTTTATTCTTCTGCTCTAGCCTCCTTGCTATGACCTGTTCAATATACACATATGTACATATATGCAAATGCAGTAAATTTTCAATACAGTTCAATATTTGATGAATTTGTCTAAATTTACCGTTCATGTACAAATTGGTTAAATTAGTTAACAAATAATCAAACAACACAACCATCAATCAATTAGTTGGTTAATGTTTCAAATTCATAATTTTTTATACATAGTCAAAGATCATGTTTTTGATGCCAAATCACAACAATAAACCTATCTAGTTATGGTCCTCACACCAGTCTAATGGAAATATATAGATATCTCACTTTCGAAACTCGAAAACAAATACTGATGATGGTCGACCGATCATCAGAATCGTCTCCGGGCGACTAGAGTGTGATTCTATATCTATCCAGTATATTAAAACTTCGAATACACGTTTGCAAGGCGTATATGCAAAATCTTTATATACTCGATTGTCCAAATTTAATATAAAATGAATATACTCATATATGTATACTTAGATTAAATTTTCAAAACAAAATTGGTTTTAAATTTTATTTTTTTAAAATTTCACTCTTTGCACTCGTTCTAGGATACTACTGATCCCATCTCTAACGAGTCATTCTCATTGGATATTACTAATCCAATATCTGATGAATTCTTTCGTTTGGTTCTAATGTGTCTTGTTCTCGAGCTCTGTAAACCAAAGCTCTGATACCAAACTGACACGACCCGCACTTCCCTGTAAAGGAAAGCACAGATTGTATTGAGAACACGACAAATCAGAACGCGAACAGAAGAACATTTCATTGCTTATTACAACAATTCCATCAGAATACAAGAATATACAGAGTATGAATAAATATTACATTTGACAAATATCAGAGGTTTTAAATACAATACTGCAGCGGAAAAATAATACAAAACACAACTAAAAGAAATACACGGATACAGATCTTTCTGAGTATCGTTCCAGCTGTAAATCAGGATCCTATGAATATAAATCTGCAAAACCCAACTACTAGCTACCCGTGCAGAAAATAAGGGCACCCAGAGTTTAGGTTAAAACAATAAACTCCACGTCAGTCATATGACTGTGCAAGAACTAAAACAGTTTTTAATCTTTATTTTTAAAGTTCGGTAAATCAAGGGACCACGCCGTATAACACGGAACGGGTTTTTACCCCAAGAATACCTGTGCATAACAAATAGCGCAATGCTAAATAAAGAACAATGAAGCTGTTATAAGTCTCAGGTCCCATCACACAATGCAACGCAAGCTAGAGGATAGGGTTTTACATTATAACAGCCAAAAATTCTTGGTACGTAAAATTTCATATTTTGTTATTACTTTAAGTGAAGAAAACAACTTCAAATATAAATTTATCAATCATAGACGGCATAGTATCCCATGCTACTATGTCGCCATACTAGGCTCTACAAATAAAACCTAATGTCACGTATTGGAAATTGGATTCCATCATGAGTCGAGGCAAGGGGCAAGCTCCTCTCCATTCGAGACACTCTAGCAAATGTCTCAGGACCCCACTATAATCCTTGGAATCGGTTGGGTCGGTCCTCACCTAACTTTGGAGGATTAGTTATTCCTGAACAGACGTTTCTCGGTCCTATCGGACCTATATAATGGTCTGTACGTCGGCTCACATAGTGCCAGTTGTCGACCTTATATTCGAGGCGCCTCGCATTCCAACAACCACACAGGCGAAAAGTATATAAATGTCAGCCAGTTTAAGCACTGACACCACCTATAGCTTGAAAGAAACGTCCTGTTCTCCCAATGGTCCGTATCCCGTTTTGGACTCATACCAAGGTGTGAGGCTCGCGAATTAAACGCTACACAAACCTATGCCACTTAGGCCGTGCTTTGATCATCAACCACAAGACTTTGCTTTTCAACAAAAGCCTTGATCAATTACCACTTAGGCATGCCACACAGGCAATTCATGCCATGCGATTGATATCCATCAATATATAACCTCTGAGCTCGTACGTTTCAGAGAAGGGCGTTAAGCAAGAGAATAAATTCTCCACCGCCAAACAGATATATATTTAACAGAAATCAATCACGCAGAATAAAATCAAATGTCAGACACACAGTCCATTTACAAGTTCGTTCTGGGTCTGAACGAAACCGGAGGCACTTTCCTCGCATATCCGTCGATCTCCAAGTACGTCTAGACGATCTCCAACATATTCCCTCATCTTGTGTGTACAGCCCAATAAAGATTGTCAGGAATCATCCAAACGACGTGAAGACTCCCGGTCTTCAACCACCATCTTCACCTTCGACGTATTGTCGAATCGGTTATTCAGAATGGGTATAAACCCGGCCTTTCTGAATAAACCGTGTATATAATAAACAAAGGTTACACAAACACAACATACGCCTCATTCCAATTCAGAATATTCTTTTATCCAAATATTCACATTATTAGGGAATAGGTTCCCATTAATTTTATCAAAGATAAATTCTTCTAAATTTATTCTTTAATCTTCCTTTGGATATCATTTCAAACTGTGTTAAGGTTTTCCAAACTAGTCGGGATTAGCGAACCACACCGAAGAAATTATTTATTTTATTTCCCAATCCCAACCTATTCATCCCATGGAGCAAAACTGGTAATACTTCATATCTAACACGACGGGTTATCGGTAAAATTAATTACCATTTCACTTCAAATCTAATTAAAGATTTAACTATCGCTTGGAGAAAAACTTGTGATACTCCATTCTCGATCATTTCAGTCTAATTAAAGATTCATTAAAACCCCACTTAGTTTTAATCTTTAACTGGGTTAAAGAACCAATGTCATTTAAAAACACGGTTCACGATAAACCCAAAATCACATCACATTGTTAATCGGGTTAAAGAACAAGTGTTATTTAAAACACCATTCACGATAAACCCAAAAATCAATTTCAATTCAATTCCAATTAAATACAAATTAACTGGACAATTTCACTAAATCTTAATTAAAGGATTCATTCTTTTCTAGACTGGGTTCAAGAACAGTGTTATTTAAGACACTATTCACGACGAACCCAAAATCCCATTTGATATTAAATACAAGGCTCTGAATAGAAAATATATCGGCTTATATTCAATATCAAATTCTGAAACCAACAAATATCATATTGGAAATAACGATATAAAAATATCTTTCAAATTTCCACAACCATATCTGTATAATCACGAAATCCAACATCGAAATATTCCGAAGATATTTTCGATTCAAATCCATTCCAATATGTATATTGGAAATTCTGATTATTTTTAAAACCACTTCTAATCCAATTTATTTATTTAAAAATATTGGATTTTAATTCTAGTTCACAACTACTTCATTTCGATAAAAATATATTTTTATCCTTTAAAATGTGGAATTTTTCACCCCAGTTCTTTCCAATTCATATATTATGATTTTACACAAATTATAGATATTTTTAATAATTTTATCATGGCCTGTACAGTCGATTTCCAATAACGGTCGTCGAACTGCACTTACAATGACCTTTTCCAAATTTGATTTGGACGTATCTCCAAATCCAACCGTTAGATTTCAAATTTCTAATATTCATTGGAAAGATCTTTTCGATACGAACCTAATGGTTCCGGTATCAAGAGAATCCGATGGTCGGATCTCCCGTAACGTCAATTCGAAGTCAATGGTCGGAATTCGCGAACTACTGCGGCGCGGCGCGTTCTATTCAGGACATTTAATATAATATAGATATATATATATATTATATATTTCGTCGATTTCAATTTAAAACGTATTTTATAAATCGTTTCAAATTTCTTTTCAAAACAATTTCAACTTCATATTCAATTTCGAATCAAAATTGAATATTCCATATCATTATTATATAAATGATAATATTTTCAAAATATTAGATCTCGAAATCACTTCCTTTTTGGATTTTCGAATAAAATCGATATATATATCCTTAGCGTCAAAATGGCGCAAATATAATCAACACTTGATTTTATATATTTCAATAACTTCGTTATTCTATTCAACAAAAGAATATTTTATTTCAACATATGAATATATATATTTTATTTCAACACATGAATATATATCTTATTTCAACACATGAATATTCTCAACACATGAGCATTGTCAACACATGACTATTTTATTCAACACATGAATTTATAATTTATTCAACACACGAATTTTCTTTTATTCAACACATGAATATATAATTTATTCAACACATGAATTTTCTTTTATTCAACACATGAATATTTATTTTATTTTCTAAATTGGAATGAGACCCAATGAATAACCATATAATGTTATTTATATGGATTCCATACAACACATGTATATAATAGCAACGATAAATAATCAACCATCATCCAAAGTCCAAAACACAACTGTCGGTCGACCTATCGATCGACATACAACTATACAATTGGGACTAGTGTACGTTATATATCATCCCAATACCCGTGTGGGGTTTCAAATCAACAAACACCGATATTATTCACACACACACGTTAAAAATTATAATTTTAACGATAAAATATTTTATTCAACCTATGAATATTCTATTTCAGTTCATTTATTCAATAAAATGATATTTTTATTTTTCTACCTTATTTTTGAAAATTTCGGCGGCATAACGGCACGATACTAGAAACGGGACAAGGCCTAGCCTTATCCCCGGTTTAATAACGGCCCACGCCATACATATATCAATCAAATCAATCTCATTATTCACACCACAAAATTCCAACAAATATTCTAATCAATCACCAAACAACCAAACAAACAAGTCCATGGTCTGTGGTCGATGGTGTCGGGTGCTACTAAACAGCGTCTGCATCCTAGTATATTTTTTATAAATAGGAAAGAAAATTTAGAGTGAGAAGCTCTCACCGAAAGCTAAATCCAACTCCGCGACTCTTCATATGTAGGAAATCTTCATCGTTCTCTTCTTGTCACTTTCATCGTCCGCATACGCTACATATATAAAAATCGAATTTTTATCTTCACCTCATATATATAAAAATCAAATTTTTATCTTCACTTCGTCATAACAATTATATTTTTATATCGCTCTTCTTCTAATATATAAAAAAACGAATTTTTATATTCTTTATCTTATAAAAATCAAATTTTTACTACATAAAAATCTTATTCTTTCTCTAATTAAAAATCCTATCTTTATAAGCCATTCAAATAATTAAAAATTAAATCTTTATACTTCATTTCCCTAAAGAAAAATCTGACCTTTACATGTTATTTACATAAAGAAAAATTCGATCTTTTCTATTTTTAAAAATCTAATTTTCTATTTTTAAAAATATACACTTTTTTTTACCTTTTTAAAAATATCATCTTTTCTTGTTTAAAAATATAATCTTTTTCCTTAACAAAAATTTGATCTTTCCTATAACCAAAATCATATTTTTCCTTTGTCGTACCAATTAAAAATCATATCTTCTTTATTATAAAAATATACTTTTCTTCATTATAAAAATATACTTTTCTCCATTATAAAAATATTAGAAAAAGAAAAGAAAAATAAATAAATTAAACCTTTCAAAAATAAAAATATAATCTTTTTCTTATGAAAAATATAATCTTTTTGCAATGAAAACAATAATCTTTTTGCAATGAAAACAATAATCTTTTTACTTTTAAAAACCATTTCTTTTCTTTTAGAAAAAATCAACTCTTTTCTGCAATAAAAATCAACTCTTTTCTGCAATAAAAATCAACTCTTTAACATAATAAAGATCTAATTTTTGTCATCATAAAAATCTGACTTTTATTCATATGTACACCACATAAAAACCGCATCCTTATTCATATGAATAACATAGAAAAATCGTATCTTTCTTCATATGAACACTAGAGAAAAATCACATTTTCCTTTATATGATAAAAACTCGTCTTTGTTCGAATAAAAAAAATCAGATTTTACTTATGCTAAATAAAAGAAAACTGAAAATAAAATTAAAAGGATAAAACTCACTTTAAAAAGGAGGGTGGAGCAGCAAAAGAGGGCTTCAGGTCGCCAAGGGTTCGACGCTAGGCACTATTGGTCGGAGTCGGGGTCGGGGTCGGGAGGGCCTGAGGTGATGGCGGCTTGGGCTTGGAAGGTCGAATGGGGTTGCGTCGAGTTTGTACGGGTTTTAAAGGGGATAGAAGAGAGAGGAAAAGGCGCGGAGGAGGGAGAAGAAGTTCAGAGGGGGGCGCGGCGTTCGAGATCCGCGGTGGTGGCGGGTACTGGCGTCGCGCGATCTGATTTGGGAGGGGGTTTCATTGCGTCGAACTGAGGAGAGAGAAGATCGGGAGGAGGTTGGAGGGAAGGGGGTGGTCGGCGGTGGGGGCGCGCTCGTCGGGGCGCGGTGGCGTAGTTCATCGGAGGAGCAACGACTCCTCCTTCTTTTTTTCCATTTATTTTCTAATTGTGATTTGAACGACAGTGGGGGGGTTTAGAGAATAAATGTTATAATTTTATTATTTAATTTAATTTAATATTCCATTAAAGTTGACTTCTCTCTCGAACTCGAAACGAGACCCAACGACTGTCGTCCCTAGTTAATTACCTCCTTTTCGAACACAATGGGGTATGCCACGTAAGCCAATTCGATCGTTAAGATCAGTTTCCGTGAAATTTAAATTATAAATCTTTATATATTAAATTTAAACGCACATTTCAATTTACTGGGGTCACATTTGGACCCCCAAAATTCCAGAAAAATCATTTCTAGCTTCGTATTGACGATACGGTCCTAACGACACTAATTTCGTCAAATTCTGAGACCGTTTGAAAAATGTCCATTTTTCAGTCGATTAAATTCAACTGAATTTGGTCAAACGCGTTTTATTCTGCCACGCTCACATATTAATCCCAAAAATTCTGAATTTTGGAATCTTGCAATAATTTGACATACCGGATCCAACAAAAGTAGTTTCATCGAAAACCGAGGTCGTTTGCAAAATTTCCATTTTTAAGGGCTTTATATATATTAAAATATATATATATATATATATATATATATATATATATATATATATATATATATTCCATAGTGACTTTTCTGAATTTTAAACTGGACATATCTTGTTTCATTCAATTCCAACTTATATCGAATTCTGTATATTCATTTGAAATTCAAAATCGAATTTTCAAACTACCGCGCCATTTCAGGCTCGTTATATAATTAAAAATAAAATTATTCGTTTTAACTTCGTCGAAAATAAATTTTCCGTCGTTATTATTTAAAATAAATCATTTTAAATATTCAAAATTCTTTAAATTAGCCAAAATAAAAATTTTAAATTAGTTCAGAATTTTCGGGTTGTTACAAAAACCTCTCTCCTATATTATACTTATGGGACGAGCAATAAGGTGCCTCCGGTTTCATTCAGACCCAGAACAAACTTGTAAATGGATGTCATGTCTGACGTTGTATTCCTTTATGCTGTATTCGTTGATCTCTGCTAAATATACTGTTTGATGGCGGAGAATTTATTCTCTTTCATAACACCCTTCTCTAAGACTTACGAGCTTAGAGGTTATATATTGGCAGAAATCAATGTTATGGTATGGATTGACATGTGGCATGCTAAGATGCAAATGATCAAGGCTTTTGTTGAAAAGCAGAGCCTTGTGGTTAATGATCAAAGCATAGCTTTGTGTACAGCGTTACTTCGCGAGCCTCACACACCGGTATGAACCAGAAACGGGAGAAGGATCCAGGGAGAACATGCGTTTCTTTCTAGCTAGAAGTGGTGTCTGGGTTTTACAAGCCCAGACATTTTTACTTATGTGGATGATGGAAAGCGAGTACCTCGGATTTGAGTCTCTTGTGGCTTTATTTTACTCCCCATAGGGTGGGGAGACGTATTATTCAGGAATTTATATATAATCCACTAACATTAGTTGTGGACCGGCCCTGTGGCTCCAAGGGACGATGCGTTCTATTCCTGAGGCACGAGCTAGAGTGTCTCGAATTCGGTAAGGACGATCCCTTGCCTTGGTTCACGATGGAAATCCAACTTCCAATACGACATCATGCAGTTAGATTGTAGAACTGGTATGGTGACATAGTAGGATGGGGTACTATGCCGTCTATGATTAATACATTATGATTGAAATGTTTTTGAAACATATAGACACTAATAATAATATCAAATGATTTTTACATATCAAGCATATTTGACCATTATAAGGTAAAACTCTATCCTCCAGTTTGCGTTGCATTATGTGATGGGACTTGAGTCTTATAATGGTTTCATTTTTTCTAAAAAGCATTGCGTTGCTAACGATTTACTTATTTCATGGCAATCCAATGGAGTAAACCCGTTTCGCGTTAGCGGCCTGGGCCTGTGATTGGCCTTATTATTAGATAAGTTAAGTAAGATTTCTCATACTATTCCCATGACTGATCTGTAGTTTGTTTCACTTGCAAACTCGGGTGCCTATATTTTCCATATGGGCAGTCGAGCAGCTTATTTTGCAGATACTTTGAGCAGGAATCTGGATCGAAGCTTAAAGTTGTGTCCTGTAATGACCCGCATTGGCAGGGGTATTATGATTAGTTTATTTAATTATATCAATGGTGATGTAGTGAATTAAATGATCGTTGAATTAATAAATGGTGAATATTTAATTGAAAATAATAAATTAAATAATATATTTAATTTTGAAATAATCAAAATTGGCTGAAAGGGTGATATAGTGTGAACTGGATCATCTGTGATATTTAATTCAGTTTAGAATTGAATTAGAATAACGAATATATTATTTGAACGACAGTTTGAATGTAGAGTTATATTATAATTAAAATCGAGCTCGAAATAGCGCTACAGTTCGTTAATTGGCGATTCAAACTTCAACTGAATGTACAGGATTCATTTTAAATCGGATTTCTGTGAGATAAGAAACGTGTGGAGCTTGTAGAGTATATCTTTCTAGTGGAAGAGAAAGATCGGGATTTCGTCGTATAGATTTTAAGATATGTCCAAATCAAATTTTAAAATAGTCGCTATAGAATCGTTTATCGACCGTATCGGTTTATTCGATATAACTAGAGATCGTGTTTGAATTTAGACGAGGTTCTTTTGAGACATAGCGATAATTTAATTTTTAGAATTTTATTGAAATTTTTAATTAATTTAATAAGCGACTTTTTATTTGAAGTATTTCGCACCCTGAAATCAACATTTTGAAGTTTCAAAATATGAGTCCATCTACCGGTATTATTATATTTTTGGGATCGTGTGACATTGATCGTCTCACCGGTGCTTTTATTTCTGTCCGTAACTCTTCATATATCTACGTAAGAAGTGTTTTGTACAAACATGAAAATGTATGGCATTACCACCCTTTACACTTGCATTCTTTGTTGTTTTGCTCACATCCTCTCGTATCGTCCCCTCACATCCTCTCGTATTCTCTCTTTTTCAACACAAGGACGTGGCTTTTGAAACCTTCACTACTTAGCAACGATGTAAAGAATGCCACGTAGAGATGTACACCCTACCTACCCCCAAAGCCCCCACGTTATAAATAATATGCTGCCTCTTCTCGTCCTTTTTCTTTCTTCAGACAATTTGCCGTGTTTCTCGATGAAAATGAAGAAATAAAATAAAAAGAAAGAGAGAGATTCGTAACTTGTGAAGGGTGGAGAAAGAGAGTTAGGCAGTTTTAAAACGTGGAAGGAGTGGGAAGTCTGGGCATGATGTTCGGTTCAGGAGTTGTACGTGAGAGTGTGTACATAAGAGGAGCTTGCGGCTTTGTACATGCATGAAGTTTGTTGAGTAGTCACTGGGTTCGTGGGTTTGCTGTAGCGAGAAGATGATGAGGACGGAAGTGGCAGTGGGGTGTGGAGTTGGCTATTGTAATTTGTTTCATGGGAAGGTATGATGGTAGATGGGTTCACTGACGTGTAGGGGGCAGCGTTGGGAAGAGGATAAGGTGCTGAGTCAAATGGTGGAGATGGCAACGTCGACAGGTAGCCGACGTGATAAGCTCTGGTGGTCAAGATGGAGGTCAACATGCGGGTTTGGGTTTTTGTAGCAGGCGGTTTCCATTTTCTGAAATGAGGAAGATAGATGCAGGGGTAGCGGGTCACGTGCGTTGAGTATGGGTGAGGAGTGACTAAATTAATTTAAGTTAATTTCTTTTTAAATCCTGTTTTAACTTGAAAACGTGATATCTAGTTCATACGAAGTCGGAATGACGAACCGTAAGTTGCGTTGGGATCATATGGACGGGAGCAACACGATGAGACTGACCGAGAGCGAATCGAAGCTCGTTACAATTTATGGAGAAATAAATTGTCCGACTGAGTCGAATAACGCAAACCGTTATTCAACGGTTAACGCGCAATGTGAGTAAATCTCACTAACTCTGAACAGTTATAATTTCAATTTGTATTTTTAGAACTTTTTGAAATTGTTTGATTTATTGTATGTTGACTGTTTGATTGAACTGCTAGTCAGTTAGTTGAATTCCTGTATTGATTCTGTTTAACAGAATATATCATATGGAACTGAAAGTGATGTTATCAATATTGTTTAAACATCTGTGATGCAGGGAAACAGGTTGGAGGAATCCAACTGGATTCCTCAACATTTATTTTACTGTTTTCATATATTGTGATATATGATGTGTTATATAATCTGTTATGGATTATGGGTGTTGGAATGATGTTGATCATTTTTGTTCGATATTTTAAATATCATAAAAGACCCTGGGATGTAAAAAGAATTTATTTCAATGTATATTGAAATAAAGGAATTTTATAAAATCACAGGATTTTATAAAAGGAAATATTTATAAAACGAACACGGTTTTATAAAAGGGATATTTATTTAGAAAATAAATAGTAATAGAAAAGGAATATTTATTTAGAAAATAAATAGAAGTTATAAATAGGAAATAATTGTAACGGTAAATAGAAGTTATAAATAGGATATATTTGTAACGGTAAGTAAAAGTTATAAAAAAGGAAATAGTTGTAACGGAAAACGTAGTAAAGTAAAAGAAGTTAATCGATGTTAGCTAGTCGATTAGTGTTAAAGTAAAAGAAGTTAATCGATGTTAGCTAGTCGATTAGTGTTAAAGTAAAAGGAGATAATCGATGTTAGCTAATCGATTTGTGTTAAAGTAAAAGGAGATAATCGATGTTAGTTTAATCGATTAGTGTTAAAGTAAAAGGAGATAATCGATGTTAGTTTAATCGATTAGTGTTAAAGTAAAAGGAGATAATCGATGTTAGCTAGTCGATTAGTGTTAAAGTAAAAGGAGATAATCGATGTTAGCTAATCGATTTGTGTTAAAGTAAAAGGAGATAATCGATGTTAGTTTAATCGATTAGTGTTAAAGTAAAAGGAGATAATCGATGTTAGTTTAATCGATTAGTGTTAAAGTAAAAGGAGATAATTGATGTTAGTTTAATCGATTAGTGTTAAAGTAAAAGGAGATAATCGATGTTATTTAATCGATTAGTGTTAAAGTAAAAGGAGATAATCGATGTTAGATAATCGATGTTAGTTGATTGACATAGAAATGTGTTTATTTTATGCTCTTATATCTTATCTTTTGTATATAAATAAATATTACTTGGGTATTGTTTTGTTATTTTTACAGATAGTCCAACCCAGGCCGCATGCAACCAAAAATATAGAGAAATAGAGTTCAATTTGCTGTGTATTTGCATTTTGAAGAATTGTAGATGAAGACATCACATCTAGTTGCTGTTGGACAAGAAAAGGATTGATAAAAAGGCTTTGAACATCACAAATCAATGAAGAAATGTCAAGGAAACAAGAGGAAAAAGAGAAAAGGCCCAAATTTGCTCTATTTATCTAAGGCCCATTTATGTTTCTCATTGTAAACTAATTAGTGATGTAATGACCAGGCCCATTTACCATTAGGGTTAGGGTTAGGGTTTGGCTATCTACCCTATATATACCCTTGTAATAACCTTGTATCCACCATCTCATTCTATCTCATCTCTTATTCCATTGCTCTAATAAAAGTTCTTCTTTCTCTTTTATTTTCTGCATTTTTTGTTTTCTTAGCAACTAGTGTTGTCTATACGATTAGATTCGGTAGAACACTATTTGTATTTTGCACTTATTTGCATTAGTGATTTACCGTCTGATTAGATTCAGCGGAAATCCTAATTTTAATTCTTGTTTGTTATTTCAATTTCTGCAATTTCAATTTCTGCTTTTTATTATTTTCTTAGGTCAAATTGGGTTTGATTAGATTCAAATCTAATTCATAGTTTCATTTGCTTTCCATTGAAATTGTGATTTGATCGTCGGTTCAGTTAGATCTGTTCTGAATCAAATTACAGTTTTAATTTTGTTTTGTTTTGCAAAATCAACCTCCAAAGTTCGTCTAACACGCCCACGAAACATATAAATAATAAAATTTAACTTTCCTCCCTGTGTTCGACCTGTATGCTACACGCCTGTATGCTTGCAGAATTTATTACAAATGTCGCGCTTTTCTAATTCATAGACTAGCGTCGATCAAGTTTTTGGCGCCGTTGCCGGGGAGGTAACGATTAAATTTTGTTATTTATTTAATTTCTGATTCGTGTTAGTTTTATTTTTCCTTGTTTGTGCGTATTCATAAAAAAAATCCTTTCTTGTTTTTGTTTGATCTCTTTCCTTTTTATTTCTCAACCTCTTTCTTTTCTTCTACAATCCTTAATTTAAAAAAATTCTTACCAAATTTTCTTTTGTTTCTTTCCGCTTCCCCAAACAATTCCTTTTCTTTTTCTTTTATAACTTCCTCTTTTTTTTTCTAATACAAGTTTCCAAAAAAAAAAAAGAAAAAAAAAAAAAAAAAAAAAAAACAAATAGCAACAAATTTCTTTCCGTGATTTTTTTTCCTGTTTGTACTCAGCCTCCACCATCAACAACTTCCATCGCATCTTACCCATCTCTAATTCCAAAGTTCACGTCCACATACCCAGAGGTTTTCACCAACCCCAAACCACATTCCAGATCAACCGAGTTCGTCAAACTCCCCCAATTTTCTCCAATCCCTCAGCATCTACAAGCCATACACCTTGCAAACCAGTCCGCAATCACCTCTCTACACCACCGATCATCTTCTTCCAAAATTGCAGATTCCCACAGCCACCGTTCAAACTACATCGAACAACGTTGATCACAAAGATCTGAACCGATTCAACAACTCCACTGCAAACGAAAAGGAAAAACTTGTCACAAACCCCTCAGCTTCAACCAATTCGCAGTACACAAATCTCACCACCACCGTTCAATGCCTCAACAGTTCAACATCTGTCCTGAAATTTTCCACTATACCGCATACATACAACGCCTCTTCCAACCAGCCCTCATCAAACAGATCAACACCGAACTGAACTTCATCCTCATCGTATACATCCCCTACCGATTAACAGCTCCATAACCACGCTAATTTCCTACCCCACAGCAAACTCCCGTCCCCTACTGCAAAAATCCATTATCATCCTTCCTAAATCGCACAAAATCCAATCCGCAAGACCATACATTTCTCCACAGCAACCCAGCGCATACATCCCAAATCCAAAAAAAAAAAAAAAACCATTCGCCTCAATTCAACAGTCCACCAGTACACATCACCGTTCGTCCACATATCAAGACCCTCTCCAATCCGAGATTGATTCGAAACCCAATCCGCACCTAAATCGAAGACCCCAATCCGAAGCCTCTTCAATCAAACTTTACCAAACAATAGAACTGATTCGCCTAATCGAAATCTCTCATCATTTTCTTTTGGGGACCGATTTAATTTATGAAAAATAAAAATAGAATTCTGATTCCATTTTAAAAGAGGGAGTGCGGCGTAAGTTTGTGAAGGGATTTGATTTCGTTGCTAAAATTAAGGGAGTGTGAGTCTTTTTATTGTTGCGTTAGGTCGGTTTGTGACTTATAAAAAAAAATTGACTCATGTTTTCATCGCAAGAGTGTTTTGAGGTGTGCCTTGCCTCCTGAGAAGTTTGCTTAATACATAGTACAGTTGATTGAGTATAGTGCTCGAGGTTTTATTTTTCCTCGCTTTTATTTTGACGTGAATTCTGTGTGTGTAAAAAAGTTGTCTTTGTTTGTTTTTCTCTTGTTCTTTTGAATTGTAGATTCCCTTCCATTTCTTTCTTATTTTAGTTTCTTTTGGGTTTGCAATTTTTTTTCTCTATTTCTTCTTTTCCACAAAAAAAAAAAAAGAACAAAGAAATTTCAAAATTTTGAAGACCAAATTGAAAAAAAATACCGTCAAGCACTCAAGAAAGGAATTCAAAGGTCGGTCGACTTTCAAAAAGTGTCAAGTAAACAGGGAATTCAACTGTCAAGCAAATTGCAAACACTAGTTACCCAATTACTCTGGACGGACAGCCATTCCCCACTGTAACATTTTCTAAACTCTACAGGTGCTCTGCTGCCTTGAAAAATATAGAAATTGCTTGTAAAAATCTTCTGCAGGGGCAGCGGCTTGCTATGTACAATTTTTAATTTATGCAATTACTCTGTCTGATTATTGTGAATTGAAGTTTCCATTGCTACTATCATCAATCTCATCGTTTTTCAATAATTGAATTTGACTAGATATTTCAAAATAATATAATTGAAAAGTGGTGCTTTGTGAAGTTGACTGTCTCGTATAATTGGATCGCGGATACATATTAGTTCAATTTATTGAACTTTTAGCAAAAGAGGTTGCATACTACCCGTAAAACATTGGTCGTATCCCTTAGTATTTATACTATACGTGAACGGCCATAAGACCCTCTTCCCCATTCCAATTGAGTCAATTAATTAATAGAGCACAACTCATTCTTTTATACTATTTTGAACTAAGAATAATTTCTGTCTTCTCTTGATTGCATTCAAATGTCTGATTCAAAAAAATCTTTGAGAGAAATGTGGAATTATAACCTGAGTAGACGTCCTCTTGAAGAGTATGAGTATGAATTACAACTCATAAAGCAAAATTTCCCGAATTTTTGTGAGTCCAATGCCAACAATTTTCAAAATTTTCAAAATGACCAACATTTTCAACATCATGAATATAATCGAAATGGCGATTTCAATTCAAATTTCAATAACTTCGATTATGGGCCACAGCCACATCAAAACGATCTTGAATCGCAACGTACCTTTGATCAACATCAATATGGGGTTGGAAACCAATTCGAAAATAATTTTGAAAATGATTTTCAAATCGATCAAAATTTTCAAAGCTACAACCCATATCAACATCGTGAAAATGACCAAAATTGCAATTTTCACTCGAATTTTAACAGTTTTGGTTATGAACAAAATTTCTATGATCAAAATGATTTCCAATATCATTGTCAGTTTTCTGAAGATTCAAACAACCACCACATTGGGAATGATATTGATCGTGAAATTGATGTGGACTATAATTTTGAGAATCAAGAAATCCAAAACGAGAGCTTTCAAATCAACGATTCTGAAGAATATCATCTTAACATTCTCAGAGAGAGGGTAGAAAACCAAGATAGAAAGCTTGATGAACTCCTTTGCTTAATGAAGTCTTTTAAAGAACAACAAGAGCAACAAAATCAAATGAGCATTGAATCAGAAAATAATCCAATTTCTACTGACATTGAAAATTTTCAAATAACGACTTTTGAAATTGAGAATAATCATCTTGATGAAGTTTTTCAAAATTCAACCAATGATTTGAACTTCGACTCTTTTCAAGAAAAAGATTTAAGCTCAAATTTTGATCTTCCTCTTTCGGGCTGTGAGGAAATTGAAACTTTTGAAATTGAACCAAATGAAAATGGTGAATTTTTCAAAAACTCAGAAGTGGAAATGTATTTTAATGAACATGAATTTTTTGGATTGCACGAAGATGAAAGCCATAATTTGGTCAAACCGGTCAACGCCATTAGATACGAAACAACATTTGAAAATAATTTCACCACTCACGATAATTCTTCGATCCCAACCTCAAATCAAAATCTTGACGCTCTTCCAATGGCAACCGAGGCCAAGTCGTCTGAGCCTTCCAAATCCCCACCTTCTTTTAATGTTGGCAATCCCAACAAACCATCTTCTTTACCTTTACTTCTTCCACTTCCTGTGTCGACACCTTCTCCTTCGACTAACCAAGACTCCAAAACAGAACAAGTAGACAGGATAGAAACCAAGTGTGAGAATTTTGATTTTGAGTATTCAAATGAACTTGAAATTGTCAGTGTCGATGATATGTTGTCCAGTAATGAAATTGAGAAACGTGATCACATAGTCTTGAACAACACTCAGAATTTAGATTTCATGATTGCAACTGAGTTCATATACGATCACAAATTTTTGAAAAATTACACTGACAAATTTGTTGAATACATGAACTATTTTTGGAATGTTAGTTTTGTTGAAAAACTTCATGTTAGGACGACCCTAGACATTTATCTCCTGGACTATAAATCTAGGTTTAAAGATGATATGGTTTTCAAAAACTCTTGCTTGTTAAAAAATACACCTAGGCATAGTGGGAATGGGACTCATAGGGCAAGAACCAAGTGTGGGGGAAAAAGTTGGTGGAACTCTTTGCATCGCGTTCACCGCAAACAGATATATCACTGTATATATGATCCATTTTTACATATACTTAGATTGCATTTCATTTTACAGACCATTTTGCATCTCATTCACCTTTGGGTGCGATCTTTCAAATTTAGGAAACGTTTACAGTGTGGACACTGTTTAGTTCTAGTGTGGGGTGGGGGGGGGGAGTCTGCATTTCACTCATTTTCGTTTTTTTTCTTTATTTTTCTTTCTTTTCATTTTCATCATTTAAATAGGACCATCATGCATTTTAGACTATAATAACATGCCATTTTTTGTATTTTTTTTTTTTTTGAAATACGACTCATTTTCAATTGATACAACAAAATAAGTTTACAATTTTTAGCCAGTTGATAGTATTTTTTTCTCTCAACTTAGATCGAATAAGAAATATAATGAAAAGTTTAATTTTGAGGGATAATAGTGTAACCGGTACATAGGGAGATTCTTAGGTGATGGCCATGAAATCTATTCTATATTGTAGACTTTGTTTAAATAAGTGGAGGACTTAAAATACTTATATTGGCTTTTCAAGTCTTTAAAACTAAGTTGTGTTAAGTTGAATTCGCGTAACCCTCTTTTGTGCTTATATTTTCGATAATAATAATAATAGTATTCCAAGGGTATCCAACATTGCTTGTATATCGAGCGTTGGTGTGCAAACCCGCCAAGCTCTATCCGACACGTTGTTGACAAAGTCAAAGTTGGAATATCTTGGTCTCATTTTATGAGATTGGACACCTAAGGATTACCGACACGTTGTTGACAAAGTCAAAGTCGGCCTGCACAATCCGCCAAGCTCTTTACCTACTCTCCGTTAGTCCGCGAGGCAGTGCATGGGTGGTAAACCTTGGTCTTTTTAGTTAGGTGTATGTACTTGAACATAAATTTTAAAATTTTATAGAATAAGCGATGATGCCCAAACACTTCTTGACCTTATTGATTTGACTAGCCATACATGAGAAAATTAGAATACCACTTTGCAAACTGTGCCAAGCAAACTAAGAATTTATTTCATGGCTGCACTATGTTATCGACCGAACTAACTGGCCAAACTGGAATTTAACATTTGAAAACTTGATTTATATTGAAAATTTGTGACAAGTCGAGGTATCTAAAATAAAATCAACTGGTTAGAAATTATTAACTTAACTTGTTGTACCACTTTCCTGAAATAAATCGTGTTGTCATTTTTCGTTTTTATTTTTGCATATGTCCATTGCATTCATGTAGTTTCATTAGAATCATAACATACTGCACTTGGATTTTGTGGGTAGTATCCGCTGAAAACCCTCACGAGACACCACTCGTCCTACTAGGGACACCTAGAGGTTTAACGGCTTGTTGCATACGCTCAATGCAATCGTGTTTCCTACGAAAGTGCGACCTATCTAGTTTAGTTTTTCATTTTTTGTTTTACTCGAGGACGAGTAAAAGATAAGTGTGGGGGTATTTGATTGACATAGAAATGTGTTTATTTTATGCTCTTATATCTTATCTTTTGTATATAAATAAATATTACTTGGGTATTGTTTTGTTATTTTTACAGATAGTCCAACCCAGGCCGCATGCAACCAGAAATATAGAGAAATAGAGTTCAATTTGCCGTGTATTTGCATTTTGAAGAATTGTAGATGAAGACATCACATCTAGTTGCTGTTGGACAAGAAAAGGATTGATAAAAAGGCTTTGAACATCACAAATCAATGAAGAAATGTCAAGGAAGCAAGAGGAAAAAGAGAAAAGGCCCAAATTTGCTCTATTTATCTAAGGCCCATTTATGTTTCTCATTGTAAACTAATTAGTGATGTAATGACCAGGCCCATTTACCATTAGGGTTAGGGTTAGGGTTTGGCTATCTACCCTATATATACCCTTGTAATAACCTTGTAGCCACCATCTCATTCTATCTCATCTCTTATTCCATTGCTCTAATAAAAGTTCTTCTTTCTCTTTTATTTTCTGCATTTTTTGTTTTCTTAGCAACTAGTGTTGTCTATACGATTAGATTCGGTAGAACACTATTTGTATTTTGCACTTATTTGCATTAGTGATTTACCGTCTGATTAGATTCAGCGGAAATCCTAATTTTAATTCTTGTTTGTTATTTCAATTTCTGCAATTTCAATTTCTGCTTTTTATTATTTTCTTAGGTCAAATTGGGTTTGATTAGATTCAAATCTAATTCATAGTTTCATTTGCTTTCCATTGAAATTGTGATTTGATCGTCGGTTCAGTTAGATCTGTTCTGAATCAAATTACAGTTTTAATTTTGTTTTGTTTTGCAAAATCAACCTCCAAAGTTCGTCTAACACACCCACGAAACATATAAATAATAAAATTTAACTTTCCTCCCTGTGTTCGACCTGTATGCTACACGCCTGTATGCTTGCAGAATTTATTACAAATGTCGCGCTTTTCTAATTCATAGACTAGCGTCGATCATTAGTTAATCGATTAGAGTTAAAGAAAAGGAGTAATCGAATATAGTTATTCGAATAGAAGCAAATGAGTTAATCGAATATAGTTATTTGAATAGAAGCAAATGAGTTAATCGAATATGGTTATTCGAATAGAAAGTAGAATGAGTTAATCGAATATAGTTTATTCGAAGAAAGTAAAAGGAGTTATCGAATATAGTTTATTCGAAAGGAGTTAAGTGAAATGAGTAAATCAATAGTGTTAGTCCAATAGAGTTAATTGATAAGAGTTAATCAAATATAGCTATTCGAAGGAGGGTTAAGTAAGGAAGTTTGTTAAGGAATATAAAGTGAACTTTGCCTATTTCAAAGTTAGAAATGTTGTTCAGTTAAGGTCTGAGAGGTAGTTCTACCCCAACTTGATTGGCTTCGTTTTTAACTAAGGAATAGTTAAGGTTCGGCAGTAAAGGAAATGGTTTGAGTTGGCGTCGCGATGGTTTGTTTAAACATCTGTCTAAGTCCAATGAAGAAGCTTGGAAATGTTTTCCAAATAAGAAACCAGAAATGTTTTCTAATAAAGAAACAAAGAAATGGAAATGTTTTCCATTGTTAATAACGTGTATTTTCCCAATTTAGAAAATAAGGAATATTGAACGTAGGGAAACATGAGATAAGTAAATTAATGAACTAAAGAGATGAATGTTGAATGATGTTTGATCGATATAATTTCCATTTGGAAATAATATCATTGTTTGCACACCTATTTTTATTCGATAGTTAAATCACAGACTATCGAAGTTTTGACCATTTTAACGTTGTTAGTATGGAGAGACCGGTTGGATTATTATCCGAAGAACCACTCTGTATTGGCATAACCGTTGCGAATCATATATGCCAAAGGAAATTGAAGACGGAGTTATGCAAGGGCTATCCTGTTTACAGAATAGTGCCTTCGGTTCATCCTGTTCCTGGATGACTTGTATGGACGGATGTCCGACAGAGTATTTCCTGACAATCACATATATCGATTTCTCCAACTGTACCAAGAGTGGAAGCGAAGAAGGAGACTTCTTTTAGCTAACGCGTAATGTATGGTTGAGGACGTCGATTGGTGATTTGATGGATTTGACGATGTGGCATTCAAAGTGAATCTGATATGATGATAAAGCGTAGCTTCTAGCCTCATCATCCGGTAAATGACAGAAATCGGGCAGGCAGCATGGCTAAGTCGGTCGCACCGAAGTAGGGTGTATAATCACCTGATCTAGAGTTTCATTCATTTCTAAAAATCTATTGTTGATGCTGTCCCATTCGGGAAACGGTTGCTGATCCCAACTGTTGGTGATATACATTCGATACACTCAAGCGAAATGAGTGGTCGGTCATGTGTGGCTGGGTTGCAAGATGTTCTTGTTGAACCCAGTGTATTCCTCTCTAGAGGTACACGAGCGAAAGGTGGATCCATACCTTGTCATAGTTAGAAATCCATTACCCAATACGTGCTTGCGGTTTTGATTGTATACTATATATGTAGAACGTGAGATGAAAGCGTTTCTGCTAGATGATTATATATACTGTGATTGATAGACATTATTATAATATCAAAAGGTTTTTGATATAAAGATATTTTGGATTCTCATAAGGGAAAAACCCGTTCCGTTATGCGGCGTGGTCTTATGAGATATCGTTTACTTGTTCGAACTTTTTTTAAACTGTTTTACTCACACTAGTCCCATGACTGACCCGGAGTTTACTTTGTTGTTTTCCCTAAACTCTTGGGTGCCTAAATTTGTATGGGCAGTCAAGTAGTCGGGATTTTACAGATACATTGAAGAGCTGGAGCAGGAGGCTTCAGGATCATATAGCTATAGTTATTTCCGCTGTGTTGTAAGTGCTGTACTTTGATAATGATATGTATATGCAAGTACAGATTTGTATTTCAAAGTTATGTTATGAAATATATTTATTCGTTCCGCTGTGAGATTCGTGTTACTCTGATGTTGTGTTCTTCTTCTTCTATTCTAAGTTTCTATCTTATCTTTTCTCACCCTCTAATTTCTTTCACTAATTACCAGGATTTTTCGACGGTTTGGTTATCGACGTCGTGCTTACGTCGATAACCAAAGTCGCTCAAAATCCGGGTCGTTACAGTTGGTATCAGAGCTTAAGTTAAGAATTACTTGGCTCTGTGGCGTGACTCGGTAGAGATAGGGTTAGTAATACCCTAGACTGAGATTGAGTGTATATATACGAGTGAACGTATTTGTTATTGATATAAAAATTGTTTTATATTGTGGAGATTCATTGGTTGAGTCGTTTATGAGTTCTGGTCGATCAGTTTGATCCACTGTATCGGTAGGAGTTACTAAACACTCGAATACGATGGGTCCGCACGATATGTTTTAAAAGAGGGTAAATGGAAATAGTTTACCCGACGTATATTTTGATATATATTGGATATATTGGTTGTTATTATAGTCGAGTAAGATTATAAATTAAATGGTTATGTAAATAACCAATCAGAATTCATATAAGTGAAATACGTGAAATCAGATGAGTTAAATCTGAAATTAAAACCGGGAATCGAATTAAAATTCTGGAAAATTGGATAAGTGTTTGTAAATGGATTTGGATTAAAAGTAAGGAAAATTTAAGATCCTGGGAGATTTTAAATTGTTTTACAAGCAGTGTGAATTATATTTTGAAATGAAATTCAATGTGGAAATGTTTAGAAATGGTTTTATAGTATTGAACTCACTTCGATCGCTGGAAAATAGATTCTGATGATGACAGTTGCATCATCAGTATTCATTTTCGAGTTGAAAGTGACGAATTACTACCAAAGATACTATTTTGAATTTGTTTTGGGAAAGACAAGTAGTGTTGAATTTCAAAATGGGATTTAAAATATAAATTGGAATTTTTAAATAGATTTGAAATATTAAACTTGTTTTAAAAGAAATAAAACGAGAAGTTCCTTTATAAACGAAGTTTATAAATAGTTCTTTTATAAACGAAGTTTATAAATGAAGTGAATTATCATTGGATAATTCAGAAATAAAAATACAAGTATGAAATTGAAAGGGGAATCTATTTTCCATAGGTAGAAATATCGATTTCAAAAGGAATTGAAATCGAGACTTATGTAAAGAATGAATAAAGAAAGTTTGAAAAGGAATTCGAAGAAAGGAAGTTCAAACATAGAATGTAAATAAGAAAATTCAAAGGGGGTTTGAATATAGAAATTCAAAGGGAGTTTGAATATATGAAACTCAATGGAAGTGATATAGAATTTGAATAAGTGAATTGAAATAAAATTCAAATATAGAATTTGAATAAGAGAATCGAAAGGGAATTTGAATATAGGAAATTCAAATAAAATTGAAATGGAATTCAATTAGTTGATAAACAAGTTAAACCTATATTTGAACATGTATTCTCAAATATGAAAGTGAAATGGGCAAACCAGTAATTTGAAAATCACTTAACGAACTAAGTTAAAACGATTGGATTAAGCTGGAATGAATTAGAAATGTATAAATATACATGAGATATGTATGGATAAGGTATGAAGGTATATACATAGAATGCTCGATGAAAGGTATGTATTTAATTCATATATGAGATTTTATGCGCCGTATCGGCTAGCCGCTTGGATTTTCTTTTTCTTTTGATTGGAGAAGGCATGTCTGGCAGTTTGGGGATTTTCCCGATGCTCCCAGTACAAAGGAGGTTATGGCGAATTTTTCCGGGAATTTAAGGAGTTAGAATATTTTTAAGATAATTTGATAGTTAGAAATCAATGTATCGATATATATATAGAAGTCGATAAGGAAACGAACTTAGAAATAGAATAGTATAATAAAAAAGGAAGACTAAGAATAAAATCTAGTAAGAATAGAAAGAGAAAGTGTATACGTGGTTAAAAGTGGATAAGTAGTTGTATGGTATTGATTTTTTCGAGTAAGTAGTCATATCTGTTTTGAAGTTATAAATGTTATTCAGTCAAGGTCTGAGAGGTAGTTATACTCCAACTTGATTGATTTCATTATTAACCAATAAATAGTAAGATTTCAGGCTCAAAGATCAATGTTGGATAAGAGTGAGTTGAATATAGTATTTGGGTTGTCGTAACGATGTTTTACACAACATCCGTTTTAACCCAAATAAGTGTAAGCTTGGAAATAGAATAAAGAATATTTCTTAAGTATAGAAATAAACGAGATCGGAAAAGAGATAAGTAATTGGAATATTTTCCAAATATAAATAGCATATATTTTCTAAAGTTTAGAAAATAAAGGAAGGCGATATTCGGAAATGTTTTCCAAATAACGTAAAAGGCCAATAAGGTTATTGAAAATATTTGGTTAACAAATATTGATAAAGAAATAGAGAAGTGATTTAACTAATGGAATATTGATTATGGACTCAGTTGAATTTCAAAAAAAAAAAGGAAAATTTGATTTTTGAAAAAGTAAACTGTTTAAAATTCCCAGGAAGAGACTGTTTGAATTAAGAACAAATTTAAATAGAAGTTTGCGGAAGTAAGCCGAAATTGAATTGAAACAGGAGTGAAAACTGAATGGAAATAGAATGATATCAGGAAAAAAATTATTCTTGGATAAAATTGGATTGTCGAGATAAGAATCTGAAATGAAAATTGGATTGGGAAGTTAAAAGTTTGAAATCGAGAATGGAACTCGAATTTGAAATAAAATTCGACTTAGGATATAAGCGAATGGTTGTGTCGTGGATAAAAGAAGATGGGGATTTGATTGGTGTAACAACCCGTATTTTCAATAACCTGTAATAATGTAAATTGAGGCAGAATTTAATTCTAAAATCTGAATCAAGGGAAACGGGCTATGCCATTGCGTTCGTCTCGGAAAAATACGCGAAATAGAGTCCGAGTTTTCGAAAATCGGAGTCCGTATGACCCAGTTAAGGCCCATTGAAGTTTTCAGAAAATTCCTAAGTAAAAACAGATTTAAATTTCGAATTAAAAAACAAGGGTTAGGGCAAACTGGCGCAGGCGGGAAAATTCCCGCCAGGACCCGCATGTCGACAGGCCTGTCGACAGGGTCCCTATGGTGTCGACAGCCCTGTCGACAGGGGGTAGCCAGGCAATATTGCCTGGCGCACCATTTTGATTTGGGCTGGGTCTTGTGGCTTGCTTCTAGAGAATTCCGAAATCTGACGGGCCAAAACTAACCTAGGGTTAATCCTAGGGCTAAAAACACTCTAATCTTCTATAAATAAGCCCCTAATCCTACCCTAAAACCCTATTATTCATTCTAGCAACCAAACTATGTCAAATTGATTCCTCAAATGGCCTCCACTTAAAAACCCTAGCCTCCACCCTCTTCATGAATCATTCCTATGAAGATTTTGATGTTCATACAAGCATTTCTAAGTTGTATGAATGATCATTAGCTTGCATACATCATCAAGTTGCAAGTTTTATTTGCTAAGCTAGAGTTTTTGGGATTTTTGTTTCTTATTGGAGCTTTGTTTTGGGTTTTATGCTTGCATAAAGGGCTTCTCAATCTTTATTAGTAGATTTGTGTCTTCATAATAGTTGTAAGCCCTCTTACCTTCATTTTAGAAACTCTAAAGTTAATATGTGATGCAAGTTGGGATTTATGTATGTTTATTATGCATGTTTATGCAAGTTTGCTAAGCCATGATTTGCAAGTTTATTGAGTTATGCATGTTTATGCAAGTTTGCTAAGCCATGATTTGCAAGTTTATTGAGTTATGCATGTTTATGCAAGTTTACTAAGCCATGATTTGCAAGTTTATTGAGTTATGCATGTTTATGCAAGTTTTGCATGTTTATGCAAGTTCACTATGCCATGATTTGCAAGTTTGATAAGTTATGCATGTTTTTGCAAGTTCACTATGCCATGATTTGCAAGTTTATTGAGTTATGCATGTTTATGCAAGATTCACTATGCCATGATTTGCAAGTTTATTGGGTTATGCATGTTTATGCAAGTTCACTATGACATGATTTGCAAGTTTGATAAGTTATGCATGCTTATGCAAGTTCACTATACCATGTTATGCATGTTTAATAAGTTAAGCATGTTTATGCGAGTTCCCTATGCCATGTTAGGCAAGTTTAATATGTTATGCATGTTTATGGTAATATGCAAGTTCACTATGCTAAGTTATGCAAGTCTAACGTGTTATGCATGTTTGTTGTGATATGCAAGTTCATCATGTATGTTATGCCAAGATCCCTCTTCCTATCCTTTATGCGTTATTACGAATATGTAAGCGATAGAATGACGTTGGGGGGGTTTGGGTAAACTTAAAACACATGAAAATATAAGATTGGGAATTTACCTATTAAGTTAGGTCTACCCCTTGGGAATTTACCTATTAAGTTAGGTCTACCCAAGCATTTGTTGACTTGTAATTATGTTTTGAAATAAAGTGGACATGACACTTAGAAAACATAAGTGTGGCCAATTCGAGGTTGGGTTGAGTTTGTAGCGTAATTCTACCCGGAACCGACCGGCTTAACTAGTGGCTACAAACAATAGGACCCAATGTGAGAAGTTGGTCATGTGGTGCCAAAACCCGAGGTTAGACTAAGTTGTGGTGTAAACCTACCCGGACCCGCCCGGCCTAACTAGTAACCACAACAAGGTCTAATGTGAGAGGTTAAGGTGCATTAAATTAATTAATGCCTCATCATTAGGGTTAAGTCAGGGTCCACTAATACTTAACCAATTTGGGGATACGAGGGATTAGATGGGGTTAAGAAGTGAACTGTTGGTTACACTTAACTAATTTAATCCATGATTAGTGAGGGGTTAAACCACACTTAACCCTCTTAGAAAACCTTAGCAACGTGGTCTGTTCTAACAGTAATCCCAGTTTGGTATCATTCACAACCCTAGAAGTTAGGCTAGGGCGGGGCACAATTACTGGACGGATGTAAGCGACCAAAAGGCGATGGCTGAGTGGTAAAGCGGTGCGGGTCCAGGCGGGCTACGGACGTGCACGTAGTCCGGTGTTGGACAAACTCGAGGCACGGGTACCAGTAGGTTAGGGCTGTGCATTATTGCTTAAGTGTCTGGGGTTGACATCAGAGGGCTTGATACACCCAAAGGTGGACCCAGCACAGTCTAACTACAACCATATGTGGGCCATATGGACACCAACACTTGACGTGTTAGGTTTATAGGGAGCCGATCGACTAGACCGTTGGGCTGGACCTTATATTAAGGTCACTTCATGTTATTGGGTTAAAGCTTGGGCCAAGGGATCAATACCTGTTATTTTGGTTTGCTAGTACACCGTGGTGCAAAACTTAACCTTGTTTTATGCGATGACACCTCTATCTACCTTGTAGTTGATTTATCATGCCAGTATGTTGTTATTCATGATCATCTCAGTTTCCATCATGATGTTAACTTTATTAGTTTATAGACTGATCGTAGCAGGGCTTACTCAGTCTTTTTGACTGACCTATTTTCTTTCGCCTCTTTTCTTCCGTTTTCCCCCCCCCCCCAGGTTCTCAGGGAGGGAATACTGGAGCCTAGCTTGGATTTTAGCTGCGTCCTTGGATAGCTCAAGTATGCTTTGGACTTGAGCCGCTATGGTTTATCACTCTTATTTGGGGATAGTACTTATGTATTTCAGATTATCAGATGATGTATTTATCTAGACTTGTAATTTTGGGAAATTGACATTTTGATGTACCAGACTTGTGTTTTGAAATGGTTTAAAAATCTTCCGCTGTTTTATCTACTTACTCTGTTTATTTACATATATATATATATATATATATATATATGTCATGTCCTGCCTTGCTATATCATTATGCATGTTTACCTTGTTTAAAAAAAAACGCCCCACCAAAGTCAGAGTTGCTTGCAAGAGCCACCCTGGCGGAGGTGGGGTGTTACATTTGGTATCAGAGCATATGGTTTACGAGAAGGGATAAAAAGGTTTTTAAAACTTTTGAAAAGAAAAACTATTTTCAAAACCAAGTATTAAGTATTTTCCAAAGAAAAGTCTAGTTATTTTTAAAAGGTTATTCCCCAAAAAGCCATTAGCACTATCCTTTGATCCCTCGTTTGAACTCTTTTCTTTTCGTTTCCAGCATGTCTGATAATCTCATCTTACCCAAAGGGGTAACAATACCCGATTGGTTTCGTCGGTACTTGGAAGTCACGGCACCGGTCCCGGGTGTCTCTAACGTTGTCTTTCCAGTCGAGGCCGCTGTTCCTCCTCCTCCTTCCGTAGCTGATGTTCCTCTTCTCCCTCAGCCTCCACAAGCGGATTTTGCGGAAACTTGTAAGAACTTTAAGATGATGGGTGGCAAGAATTTTAGTGGAACAGAGACTTCTGTAGAGGCAAGGAATTGGTTGAAAGAGACCGAAGATCTTTTAGCCACCTTTGATATAGGTGACCGTAGGAAGGTTTTATTGGCAGTATGGTTGCTAAAGGAAGAAGCTGCACGTTGGTGGGTAGTCACCACCGCTACTAGGCCAATTGAGACTTGGGATGATTTTAGAGGAAGGTTTGGACTGAGGTTCTTATCACTAAAGCAAGGGGACATGACTATTAGGGAATACATAGATAAGTTTAATCAACTGGCTCGTGTCGATATAGACTTGGTTAATACAGCTCAGAAGAAGGCCCTACACTTTGCTCTAGGATTAAATGAGCCATTACATGGTTTGGCCATGTCTCATATACCCTTGGGGGCGACTTTCGAGAATTTGGTGAATATGGCCCTACTTCAAGAAGAAGATAACAATGACAAGAAAGAGGTCAAGGAGAATGAGTCTCAAGGCAAGAGAGTAAATTCCGGGAAACGGGGCAAGAATAACAACAACCTCAAGGACAAGCCAAGAGAGAATAGGAAATGTAACTTCTGTGGTAAAGTTGGACATATAGCCAGGGAATGTAGGAAGAAGGAAAAGAGAAAGCGGGGAGAATGCTTTCATTGTGGTGAGTTTGAACATCTCAACAAGGATTGCCCAAGAAAACAAGGGCAAGGTCAGACTCAGTGTGCAGGACTATCTGGAGGGCGAATTCATCCCCTCAACACCGTTCTTCCAGCTCATGATAGAGGAGGCATTTCTGTTGAAAGTCTTGTTTACATTTTCTGATTTTCCCTGTTCGTACTTTGTTTGATTCTGGCACATCGCATAGTTTTATTTCATCTGATCTAGTTGGAAGTTTGCACCTAAGTACTAGTCTAGTTGATGATCCCGTATGTGTTTCAAATCCAATTGGGGGTTCTGTCCGTTGGTCTGTGGTCTGAGTGGGTTTGAAAATTCCTATCTTGAGTATAGAATCCTCGTGGGATGTTTATATTCTCGGTTTCAGGGGATATGGGTTGGTTTTGGGCATGGAATGGTTGTCCTGTTTTGGAGCCATTCTTGGTTTTTGTATATAGGGTTGTGAGGCTCATGACTCGCCTCGGTAATACCCTAGAAATTTCTAGCAACCCTATGGGTCCCGTCATGTTATGTTATCTTGAACCCCTCAACTCGTCTATCGATAGTTTGCAATCTGTGATGGTGGTCCGAGAATATCCTGATATCTTGGGGGAAGTGAAGGGGTTACCCTTAGACGTGGGATAGATTTCCGCATTATCTGGTTTGTAATACCAAGCCAGTTTCGTGGCCGGTTAGGCACATGACCTCACGAGATGAGAGTTAAGAAAGTAAGTCAAGGAGTTGCTTGAGAAGAACTTCCTGAGACGAGGCATTTTCGAGTAGGGTGCTCCAGTAGTATTCGTTACTGATGTGGACAGTTTGTTTCGCTTATGTGTTGATTATCGTGAGAGGAATAGATAACCGTTACCAAGGATCAATGATTTGTTTGATCAGCTTGTAGGAGCATCTGTTTTCTTTTGATCTAGCTACCGGATCCCATCAGCTTAGGATGGCTGAGGATGGAATTGACAAGACTGCGTTTAGGACTCTAGATGGGTTTTAGAATGGCTAGTCATACTATTTGGTTTGACTAATGCACCCGCATATTACGTAAACTGGATGGGTTGGGTGTTTAGGGAGTCCTTGAACAAGTTTGTCATGGTCGTCATAGACGATATTTTGATCTCCTCAAAAGAACGAGGAAGAACATGCTATACATCTCAAGGAGGAGATGGATACGCTTAGAGCCACCAGTTGAAGGTCAAGTTCTCCAAATGTCACTTTGGAGGAAAGAAGTTGGATTTCTTGGGCACATAGTTCCTAAGTAAGGCTTAGCGGTGGATTCCGCTAAAGTGGTTGCGGTTTAAGACCGAAAAACTCTGAGGAGGGCAATTGAAGTAAGAAGCTTTCTCCGTTTGGCTAGTTAGTTAGCATTCCCTGAGCTTAGACTTACTCTTCTGGATCAAGAAGGGGGTTTCACAGGAAGAAGACCCGCAGTTGGTCAAGAACATGGACCAGTCGATTCGAGGCGAGATGTTAAGTCACCTCGCTAGATATATTATAGATAACAAGGGATGACTAAAGCGCGATGAGAGATTATGTGTTCCTCAAGTAAAAGACCTGGTAAAGAAGGTTCTTGAAAATGCACATCACTCGAGGAGGTGGCCGAGTTGGTCTCAGGATGCATGTTGTGCCACCAGGTTAAGGCCAAGTCATAGAAGCCCAGTGGGCCATTACCTCTATTGGGGGTTTCGCAAGGGAAGTGTGAAAACATCTCGATAGATTATGTGGATAGACTACCTAGATCAAAGAAAGGGAATACGGGTATGTGGGTCATAATAGGTAGACTCACGAAGAGTGCTCATTTCAGTCTGGTGAAGAGCGAGAGGACTGCATCATGGTTAGCAACGGTTTACCCTCAAGAAGTTGGCCAGTTTTGGAATAGCCTACAGGAAGCCATGGGTAGGCAATTGAATCTAGGTATGGCCTATCACTCATAGGCGGATGGTTCATTTCGATTAAGCATGAGTTATAGAAAATCACGTTTATAAGGGCAATTGGCAACGTGGATTGGTATTTTCAAGAAAATTTCTGCTGCATGGAATACTTTATAGTAAGTAGACGAGATCCAGGATTCACTAGTGAATTTTGGAGAGCTTGCACGAATCATGAGGTTATAGTATGTTTAAGCCAAGTATACAGAAGGAAGAATAAGTGGAAAAGAAAGACGAGAGGCGATAATGAAATGAGTTCCAACTCGAATTTGGGAAATAGGAGTTAGGAAGCCAAGGAATCATGAAGTGAAAGATAGTCAAAGCACAGTGGAGTTAAGCTCAAGGAAACGTGACTAAGAAGAGTGAAGACTAGATACGCGCATCATATCTCTTTTTAAGAGTGCATCCTTGATCCTTGTTTTCCTTTGGAGCTTGCTTGCAAGTTATCTTTTGTATATATCCTCTCGGTCCCATTCTCGATCTTATTTCTGTTGTAAACTCCATAAGGGGGTTAAGACTCATCGGTTAGTACTATATGTCAAAGTTTGAATGGATTTCTTGTAATCCAAAAAGGAGTTTATCTAGTTTATCTAGTTTATCGTGTCTATCTTGTCATGAGAACCTTAGGTAGAAACCCTTTGGATGAAACATGTATTTGAAACATGTTATGCTTGATGTTTGCAAGTGGTTGCAAGTGTTTGCAAGTGGTTACTCATGGATGCATTATACACATTAGGCACTAGATCGGCTCACACACTCTTCATGTTGCATATGCATGAGTGTTTATGCTTATTCATGATTGAAACTTGTTGTGCCACCACATGGATGTTGCATATGGATGAATGTTATGTGCACTCATATAGATACTATGAATTTAGAAATTTGCATACATATGGATTTATTTCACTGACATACATATGCATTAAGGAGGTTTACTGTATCAGTAACCGCCTGATTTACATACATATGCATTAAGGAGGTTTACTGTATCAGTAACCGCCTGATTTTTGCATTAGGTAAGTACATATACACACACTTTTGCATATGTTCATACCACATTTAGAATCCTTTAAGGACAATGATTGCTCGTGGATGATGTTTTGAGTAGATGGATGTTGGATGGTAGGATATGTTCTTCCTAACTTGAAGATTTCGGGGACGAAATCCTTTAAGGAGGGGAGAATGTAACAACCCGTATTTTCAATAACCTGTAATAATGTAAATTGAGGCAGAATTTAATTCTAAAATCTGAATCAAGGGAAACGGGCTATGCCATTGCGTTCGTCTCGGAAAAATACGCGAAATAGAGTCCGAGTTTTCAAAAATCGGAGTCCGTATGACCCAGTTAAGGCCCATTGAAGTTTTCAGAAAATTCCTAAGTAAAAACAGATTTAAATTTCGAATTAAAAAACAAGGGTTAGGGAAAACTGGCGCAGGCGGGAAAATTCCCGCCAGGACCCGCATGTCGACAGGCCTGTCGACAGGGTCCCTATGGTGTCGACAGCCCTGTCGACAGCCCTGTCGACAGGGGGTAGCCAGGCAATATTGCCTGGCGCACCATTTTGATTTGGGCTGGGTCTTGTGGCTTGCTTCTAGAGAATTCCGAAATCTGACGGGCCAAAACTAACCTAGGGTTAATCCTAGGGCTAAAAACACTCTAATCTTCTATAAATAAGCCCCTAATCCTACCCTAAAACCCTATTATTCATTCTAGCAACCAAACTATGTCAAATTGATTCCTCAAATGGCCTCCACTTAAAAACCCTAGCCTCCACCCTCTTCATGAATCATTCCTATGAAGATTTTGATGTTCATACAAGCATTTCTAAGTTGTATGAATGATCATTAGCTTGCATACATCATCAAGTTGCAAGTTTTATTTGCTAAGCTAGAGTTTTTGGGATTTTTGTTTCTTATTGGAGCTTTGTTTTGGGTTTTATGCTTGCATAAAGGGCTTCTCAATCTTTATTAGTAGATTTGTGTCTTCATAATAGTTGTAAGCCCTCTTACCTTCATTTTAGAAACTCTAAAGTTAATATGTGATGCAAGTTGGGATTTATGTATGTTTATTATGCATGTTTATGCAAGTTTGCTAAGCCATGATTTGCAAGTTTATTGAGTTATGCATGTTTATGCAAGTTTGCTAAGCCATGATTTGCAAGTTTATTGAGTTATGCATGTTTATGCAAGTTTACTAAGCCATGATTTGCAAGTTTATTGAGTTATGCATGTTTATGCAAGTTTTGCATGTTTATGCAAGTTCACTATGCCATGATTTGCAAGTTTGATAAGTTATGCATGTTTTTGCAAGTTCACTATGCCATGATTTGCAAGTTTATTGAGTTATGCATGTTTATGCAAGATTCACTATGCCATGATTTGCAAGTTTATTGGGTTATGCATGTTTATGCAAGTTCACTATGACATGATTTGCAAGTTTGATAAGTTATGCATGCTTATGCAAGTTCACTATATCATGTTATGCATGTTTAATAAGTTAAGCATGTTTATGCGAGTTCCCTATGCCATGTTAGGCAAGTTTAATATGTTATGCATGTTTATGGTAATATGCAAGTTCACTATGCTAAGTTATGCAAGTCTAACGTGTTATGCATGTTTGTTGTGATATGCAAGTTCATCATGTATGTTATGCCAAGATCCCTCTTCCTATCCTTTATGCGTTATTACGAATATGTAAGCGATAGAATGACGTTGGGGGGGTTTGGGTAAACTTAAAACACATGAAAATATAAGATTGGGAATTTACCTATTAAGTTAGGTCTACCCCTTGGGAATTTACCTATTAAGTTAGGTCTACCCAAGCATTTGTTGACTTGTAATTATGTTTTGAAATAAAGTGGACATGACACTTAGAAAACATAAGTGTGGCCAATTCGAGGTTGGGTTGAGTTTGTAGCGTAATTCTACCCGGAACCGACCGGCTTAACTAGTGGCTACAAACAATAGGACCCAATGTGAGAAGTTGGTCATGTGGTGCCAAAACCCGAGGTTAGACTAAGTTGTGGTGTAAACCTACCCGGACCCGCCCGACCTAACTAGTAACCACAACAAGGTCTAATGTGAGAGGTTAAGGTGCATTAAATTAATTAATGCCTCATGATTAGGGTTAAGTCAGGGTCCACTAATACTTAACCAATTTGGGGATACGAGGGATTAGATGGGTTTAAGAAGTGAACTGTTGGTTACACTTAACTAATTTAATCCATGATTAGTGAGGGGTTAAACCACACTTAACCCTCTTAGAAAATCCTAGCAACGTGGTCTGTTCTAACAGTAATCCCAGTTTGGTATCATTCACAACCCTAGAAGCTAGGCTAGGGCGGGGCACGATTACTGGACGGATGTAAGCGACCAAAAGGCGATGGCTGAGTGGTACAGCGGTGCGGGTCCAGGCGGGCTACGGACGTGCACGTAGTCCGGTGTTGGACAAACTCGAGGCACGGGTACCAGTAGGTTAGGGCTGTGCATTATTGCTTAAGTGTCTGGGGTTGACACCCGAGGGCTTGATACACCCAAAGGTGGACCCAGCACAGTCTAACTACAACCATATGTGGGCCATATGGACACCAACACTTGACGTGTTAGGTTTATAGGGAGCCGATTGACTAGACCGTTGGGCTGGACCTTATATTAAGGTCACTTCATGTTATTGGGTTAAAGCTTGGGCCAAGGGATCAATACCTGTTATGTTGGTTTGCTAGTACACCGTGGTGCAAAACTTAACCTTGTTTTATGCGATGACACCTCTATCTATCTTGTAGTTGATTTATCATGCCAGTATGTTGTTATTCATGATCATCTCAGTTTCCATCATGATGTTAACTTTATTAGTTTATAGACTGATCGTAGCAGGGCTTACTCAGTCTTTTTGACTGACCTATTTTCTTTCGCCTCTTTTCTTCCGTTTCCCCCCCCCCCAGGTTCTCAGGGAGGGAATACTGGAGCCTAGCTTGGATTTTAGCTACGTCCTTGGATAGCTCAAGTATGCTTTGGACTTGAGCCGCTATGGTTTATCACTCTTATTTGGGGATAGTACTTATGTATTTCAGATTATCAGATGATGTATTTATCTAGACTTGTAATTTTGGGAAATTGACATTTTGATGTACCAGACTTGTGTTTTGAAATGGTTTAAAAATCTTCCGCTGTTTTATCTACTTACTCTGTTTATTTACATATATATATATGTCATGTCCTGCCTTGCTATATCATTATGCATGTTTACCTTGTTTAAAAAAAACGCCCCACCAAAGTCAGAGTTGCTTGCAAGAGCCACCCTGGCGGAGGTGGGGTGTTACAATTGGGATAACCCTTGTATCCGCTGAATTTAATAACAGGTGGAAAGGAGATAATGATAGGCCGACCAAAAAGGTACAAGTTTATATTTCTATTGGATATAAGATTTATGAGCCGATTTGGCAATCCGCTTGGCTGTTTGATTTTCTTTTGAGTTGGAGATGGCCTAGGGAGGCGAGTTGGAGTTTTACTGATACGGCTGTACAAAGGAGGTTATGGCGAAATTTTCCAAAAATTTAAAGTGTTAGAAAATTTTCATGATTTTTGAAAATTTTCGTTGATAAGAATTGATTAATAATTTAATTGAAATTAAATTGGTTCAGTTAAAACTGAAGTTAAGAAGTGAACAAATATGTTCTAACCAGTCGATAGGGTCGTCCTCTACTTTTAGCAATTTCGAGGACGAAATTATTTTAAGTGGGGAAGATTGTAATGACCTGCATTGGCAGGGGTATTATGATTAGTTTATTTAATTATATCAATGGTGATGTAGTGAATTAAATGATCGTTGACTTAATAAATGGTGAATATTTAATTGAAAATAATAAATTAAATAATATATTTAATTTTGAAATAATCAAAATTGGCTGAAAGGGTGATATAGTGTGAACTGGATCATCTGTGATATTTAATTCAGTTTAGAATTGAATTAGAATAACGAATATATTATTTGAACGACAGTTTGAACGTAGAGTTATATTATAATTAAAATCGAGCTCCAAATAGCGCTACAGTTCGTTAATTGGCGATTCAAACTTCAACTGAATGTACAGGATTCATTTTAAATCGGATTTCTGTGAGACAAGAAACGTGTAGAGCTTGTAGAGTATATCTTTCTAGTGGAAGAGAAAGATCGGGATTTCGTCGTATAGATTTTAAGATATGTCCAAATCAAATTTTAAAATAGTCGCTATAGAATCGTTTATCGACCGTATCGGTTTATTCGATATAACTAGAGATCGTGTTTGAATTTAGACGAGGTTCATTTGAGACATAGCGATAATTTAATTTTTAGAATTTTATTGAAATTTTTAATTAATTTAATAAGCGACTTTTTATTTGAAGTATTTCGCACCCTGAAATCAACATTTTGAAGTTTCAAAATATGAGTCCATCTACCGGTATTATTATATTTTTGGGATCGTGTGACATTGATCGTCTCACCGGTGCTTTTATTTCTGTCCGTAACTCTTCATATATCTACGTAAGAAGTGTTTTGTACAAACATGAAAATGTATGGCATTACCACCCTTTACACTTGCATTCATTGTTGTTTTGCTCACATCCTCTCGTATCGTCCCCTCACATCCTCTCGTATTCTCTCTTTTTCAACACAAGGACGTGGCTTTTGAAACCTTCACTACTTAGCAACGATGTAAAGAATGCCACGTAGAGATGTACACCCTACCTACCCCCAAAGCCCCCACGTTATAAATAATATGCTGCCTCTTCTCGTCCTTTTTCTTTCTTCAGACAATTTGCCGTGTTCCTCGATGAAAATGAAGAAATAAAATAAAAAGAAAGAGAGAGATTCGTAACTTGTGAAGGGTGGAGAAAGAGAGTTAGGCAGTTTTAAAACGTGGAAGGAGTGGGAAGTCTGGGCATGATGTTCGGTTCAGGAGTTGTACGTGAGAGTGTGTACATAAGAGGAGCTTGCGGCTTTGTACATGCATGAAGTTTGTTGAGTAGTCACTGGGTTCGTGGGTTTGCTGTAGCGAGAAGATGATGAGGACGGAAGTGGCAGTGGGGAGTGGAGTTGGCTATTGTAATTTGTTTCATGGGAAGGTATGATGGTAGATGGGTTCACTGACGTGTAGGGGGCAGCGTTGGGAAGAGGATAAGGTGCTGAGTCAAATGGTGGAGATGGCAACGTCGACAGGTAGCCGACGTGATAAGCTCTGGTGGTCAAGATGGAGGTCAACATGCGGGTTTGGGTTTTTGTAGCAGGCGGTTTCCATTTTCTGAAATGAGGAAGATAGATGCAGGGGTAGCGGGTCACGTGCGTTGAGTATGGGTGAGGAGTGACTAAATTAATTTAAGTTAATTTCTTTTTAAATCCTGTTTTAACTTGAAAACGTGATATCTAGTTCATACGAAGTCGGAATGATGAACCGTAAGTTGCGTTGGGATCATATGGACGGGAGCAACACGATGAGACTGACCGAGACCGAATCGAAGCTCGTTACAATTTATGGAGAAATAAATTGTCCGACTGAGTCGAATAACGCAAACCGTTATTCAACGGTTAACGCGCAATGTGAGTAAATCTCACTAACTCTGAACAGTTATAATTTCAATTTGTATTTTTAGAACTTTTTGAAATTGTTTGATTTATTGTATGTTGACTGTTTGATTGAACTGCTAGTCAGTTAGTTGAATTCCTATATTGATTCTGTTTAACAGAATATATCATATGGAACTGAAAGTGATGTTATCAATATTGTTTAAACATCTGTGATGCAGGGAAACAGGTTGGAGGAATCCAACTGGATTCCTCAACATTTATTTTACTGTTTTCATATATTGTGATATATGATGTGTTATATAATCTGTTATGGATTATGGGTGTTGGAATGATGTTGATCATTTTTGTTCGATATTTTAAATATCATAAAAGACCCTGGGATGTAAAAAGAATTTATTTCAATGTATATTGAAATAAAGGAATTTTATAAAATCACAGGATTTTATAAAAGGAAATATTTATAAAACGAACATGGTTTTATAAAAGGGATATTTATTTAGAAAATAAATAGAAATAGAAAAGGAATATTTATTTAGAAAATAAATAGAAGTTATAAATAGGAAATATTTGTAACGGTAAATAGAAGTTATAAATAGGATATATTTGTAACGGTAAGTAAAAGTTATAAAAAAGGAAATAGTTGTAACGGAAAACGTAGTAAAGTAAAAGAAGTTAATCGATGTTAGCTAGTCGATTAGTGTTAAAGTAAAAGAAGTTAATCGATGTTAGCTAGTCGATTAGTGTTAAAGTAAAAGGAGATAATCGATGTTAGCTAATCGATTTGTGTTAAAGTAAAAGGAGATAATCGATGTTAGTTTAATCGATTAGTGTTAAAGTAAAAGGAGATAATCGATGTTAGTTTAATCGATTAGTGTTAAAGTAAAAGGAGATAATCGATGTTAGCTAGTCGATTAGTGTTAAAGTAAAAGGAGATAATCGATGTTAGCTAATCGATTTGTGTTAAAGTAAAAGGAGATAATCGATGTTAGTTTAATCGATTAGTGTTAAAGTAAAAGGAGATAATCGATGTTAGTTTAATCGATTAGTGTTAAAGTAAAAGGAGATAATCGATGTTAGTTTAATCGATTAGTGTTAAAGTAAAAGGAGATAATCGATGTTATTTAATCGATTAGTGTTAAAGTAAAAGGAGATAATCGATGTTAGATAATCGATGTTAGTTAATCGATTAGAGTTAAAGAAAAGGAGTAATCGAATATAGTTATTCGAATAGAAGCAAATGAGTTAATCGAATATAGTTATTCGAATAGAAGCAAATGAGTTAATCGAATATGGTTATTCGAATAGAAAGTAGAATGAGTTAATCGAATATAGTTTATTCGAAGAAAGTAAAAGGAGTTATCGAATATAGTTTATTCGAAAGGAGTTAAGTGAAATGAGTAAATCAATAGTGTTAGTCCAATAGAGTTAATTGATAAGAGTTAATCAAATATAGCTATTCGAAGGAGGGTTAAGTAAGGAAGTTTGTTAAGGAATATAAAGTGAACTTTGCCTATTTCAAAGTTAGAAATGTTGTTCAGTTAAGGTCTGAGAGGTAGTTCTACCCCAACTTGATTGGCTTCGTTTTTAACTAAGGAATAGTTAAGGTTCGGCAGTAAAGGAAATGGTTTGAGTTGGCGTCGCGATGGTTTGTTTAAACATCTGTCTAAGTCCAATGAAGAAGCTTGGAAATGTTTTCCAAATAAGAAACCAGAAATGTTTTCTAATAAAGAAACAAAGAAATGGAAATGTTTTCCATTGTTAATAACGTGTATTTTCCCAATTTAGAAAATAAGGAATATTGAACGTAGGGAAACATGAGATAAGTAAATTAATGAACTAAAGAGATGAATGTTGAATGATGTTTGATCGATATAATTTCCATTTGGAAATAATATCATTGTTTGCACACCTATTTTTATTCGATAGTTAAATCACAGACTATCGAAGTTTTGACCATTTTAACGTTGTTAGTATGGAGAGACCGGTTGGATTATTATCCGAAGAACCACTCTGTATTGGCATAACCGTTGCGAATCATATATGCCAAAGGAAATTGAAGACGGAGTTATGCAAGGGCTATCCTGTTTACAGAATAGTGCCTTCGGTTCATCCTGTTCCTGGATGACTTGTATGGACGGATGTCCGACAGAGTATTTCGTGACAATCACATATATCGATTTCTCCAACTGTACCAAGAGTGGAAGCGAAGAAGGAGACTTCTTTTAGCTAACGCGTAATGTATGGTTGAGGACGTCGATTGGTGATTTGATGGATTTGACGATGTGGCATTCAAAGTGAATCTGATATGATGATAAAGCGTAGCTTCTAGCCTCATCATCCGGTAAATGTCAGAAATCGGGCAGGCAGCATGGCTAAGTCGGTCGCACCGAAGTAAGGTGTATAATCACCTGCTCTAGAGTTTCATTCATTTCTAAAAATCTATTGTTGATGCTGTCCCATTCGGGAAACGGTTGCTGATCCCAACTGTTGGTGATATACATTCGATACACTCAAGCGAAATGAGTGGTCGGTCATGTGTGGCCGGGTTGCAAGATGTTCTTGTTGAACCCAGTGTATTCCTCTCTAGAGGTACACGAGCGAAAGGTGGATCCATACCTTGTCATAGTTGGAAATCCATTACCCAATACGTGCTTGCGGTTTTGATTGTATACTATATATGTAGAACGTGAGATGAAAGCGTTTCTGCTAGATGATTATATATACTGTGATTGATAGACATTATTATAATATCAAAAGGTTTTTGATATAAAGATATTTTGGATTCTCATAAGGGAAAAACCCGTTCCGTTATGCGGCGTGGTCTTATGAGATATCGTTTACTTGTTCGAACTGTTTTTAAACTGTTTTACTCACACCAGTCCCATGACTGACCCGAAGTTTACTTTGTTGTTTTCCCTAAACTCTTGGGTGCCTAAATTTGTATGGGCAGTCAAGTAGTCGGGATTTTACAGATACATTGAAGAGCTGGAGCAGGAGGCTTCAGGATCATATAGCTATAGTTATTTCCGCTGTGTTGTAAGTGCTGTACTTTGATAATGATATGTATATGCAAGTACAGATTTGTATTTCAAAGTTATGTTATGAAATATATTTATTCGTTCCGCTGTGAGATTCGTGTTACTCTGATGTTGTGTTCTTCTTCTTCTTCTTCTATTCTAAGTTTCTATCTTATCTTTTCTCACCCTCTAATTTCTTTCACTAATTACCAGGATTTTTCGACGGTTTGGTTATCGACGTCGTGCTTACGTCGATAACCAAAGTCGCTCAAAATCCGGGTCGTTACATGTCCAGAGCATTGATAGTCTTCCGTTGTACTAGTTTATATGGTTCCGCTGCACTGTATTACATTTATTCTAAATTAAACTTCCATTTGTATTATATTCGATGTACTCTGATATTCTATACTCTGACGTAACGTTATTATGATATTTATAAAAGTCTTCTATTATTTGTTCTGATGTGTTGTATAACCAGAGTTAGCGTATGCGAGATTCGAACAGTCTTGGTCGATTTTGCGATCGATTAGGTCCGGGTGAAATCCGTAGTCGTTACAAAAACAAGTTGATTCTTTATGTTATTTTGAATTCTAATTAGGCATAAAAAGAGAATTTACGAACGTAATATGGATTTAAGGAATTCAAATGGTAATCAATAAATTTTTTCAATTTAATATGAACAAATATCATGTTAGCATGAAATTAATGACGTATGTAAATAAATGAAATGTTAGCATGAAATTAATAACATTTAACAAAAATGAGTGACAAGGATTTATACATGCAAATATGAATTTAATATAGTGTAAACTAAATATATAAAACACTAGTTTGTATTTGTTTGAATAAAACAACTTGTTATAATGGAAATTCAGTTGGAAAATTATAGTAGTTAGTTGCCATTTAATTTTAAATGCTTGGTTTCAAAATTTAGTGAATAAGAACTAACGTTACTATAACTAATTAATAATGTAACTAATAAATTTATTTTGGAATTTAAACAAATTATGGTTAGCATAACGTTTATGTAACAACCCGGAATTTTGGGGCTAATTTAAAATTTTTAAATTAAATTTTAAAAATAATTTATTTAAAATAATAACGACTAAAAATTTATTTTAATCGAAGTTAAAATGAATAAATTTAATTAGAAAAAGAGTTAGAAATAGCGTTGTAGTTTGAAATTTTGATTTTAAACTTCAACTGAATATACAGAATTCATTTTAAATCAGAATTGAGCGAAACCAGAAATATTTAAATCAGTTTAACCATATCTTTGTAACGAATCTGAAAAATTGAAATTTCACTTTATACATTGTAAATTATGTCCAGTTTAAAATTTAGAAAGGTCGCCGTAGAATTTATATATATTTTAATATAATATATAACCCTTAAAAATAGCCATTTTGCAAACGACCTCTGTTTTCGACGAAATTAGTTTTGTTAGGACCGTATCGTCAAAACATAGCTAAATATATTTTTCGGGAATTTTTGAAGTTGATTTGTGGCCCCGATGAATTTATTTGTACGGTTGAATTAAAAATAAAAGACTTAAATTTTAAATTAAAGAAAACTGGGACAAAACAGTAGTTTGGGCTTGCGGGATATAGCCAGATGAGACCGGAATAGGGATTAATAGGTAAGAACGACAGTCATTGGGCTGAAATTGGACAAAGTTGCTAAACGGGCCTTAATGGGCTAATTAACTAATTAAATAATATAAATATATTCACTAATCCTCAACCCTAATCCTCCCTCTACAATACACACCCGCCATCATCAAATTTCCATGGCCAAGAAGCTTCGAATCTTCCTCCCTCAATCACTCTCAATCCACCAAATAAAAATCCATGCTCCTTTGGAACTTATTGAAGACATTTTCATCCTCTTTAATTCTATATGGAGATGATGAAGTATAAGTGAGTATTTGGCCCGAAATTCTTCACCCAACCCACGCCCAACCACCCTCCACCGCGCCCAGTAGGACCCGCCGCGACGTCCACCCCTTCCGGCGCACGTACCCCTCACTCCCCTCTCCGATATGCCACCTTCTAATCGTCTTCAAGCTCCACCAATTCCGAGATAAATGGAAATCTAATTTTGAACACTATGGGTTCATTTTTGGCTTTGAACATTAGGGAGGAGATGAAGGGTGAGTTGACTTTTTCCAAACTTCGACTTTACAAATTAATTAATTCAATTTTTGACCGATCTTAAGTAAATCATATCTTGTTCGAACAGCGACGGAATTGAATGATTTTCATTGCGTTGGAATCATAAAATTCAGATCTACGTCATGAAGCTGACTAGAGATGAAACCGAGCACTTTGGGAAATTCAACCAAATTTGAACACGAACGATTTCTGAAAACCAATCGATGTGAGAACACTTTATTTTTAATAATTAAAATTTAATTATTTATGATCGTATTAAAAATCAGATCTGTTGTTAAGTTTAGTTTGATATTATGCGAGATTTGGTATAGATTGCTTGATGTTGTTTGTATGATCTGATTTGGTGTGATGATATTGTCATGTTGATTTGTCGATTAAATTAATCATCTTTGTGGAAATTAGAATCAACAATATAAATTGTCATTCTTTGTTGAAATTAGAATTAACGAAATAGAATTGTCACCTTTATTATGAAGGTTATATTGGTACAAAAATGTCAAATTGGTTGTGTTAGCGATGGAAAATATCTTTTACGTTAAATTGTCATATTTAAATTGATACATTGAAATATAATTAACATTTTATTATGAAATGTTACATTAGAAATATATATATATATATTATAGTAATTTGGCTATAAAATGTTGCATTAAAGAAAGTGACATTTTATTATAAAATGTTGCATTGGGAATAAAATGTCATATTAGAAAAGAGTACACAATAGAAATTATATTTTTGTTGTAATATGAAAACATTAGAAAAGAGTAGACAATAAAAATTACATTTTTATTGTAATATGAATCATTAGAAAATAAACATTTTTGTTTAATAAAAAGGATTAAAACAGAAGATAACATTTTTGTTCATTTGAAAGAAATAAACATTTTGTTCAGTGAGAAGGGTTAAAACAAAATTAATCATTTTTGTTCATTTAAAAATAACATTTTAAGTTATAAAATGTTAGAGTAAAGGAAAATAACATTTTAAGTTATAAAATGTTAGATTAGAGAAAAATAACATTTTAAGTGTAAAATGTTAAAGTGAAGGAGAATAACATTTTGATTATAAAAGGTTAAAGTGAAGAAAAATAACATTGTAAGTATAAGATGTTAAAGTGAAGAGAAATAACATTGTATTTATAAAATGTTAAAATGTATAAAAATAACATTTTAGTTATAAAATGTTGAGTTGACAAATATATCACTTTATATGTGTTTTGTTGAGTTAGAGTTGTCGACAAAACAAATATATCACTGTTATATGTTTTTGTTGAAATTGAATTGTAAACAAAAACAAAGTTATCCTTTTTATTTGTTTTTGTTGAAATGTTAGAATTGATTTAACATAAAAATATCCTTTTTATGCTAATATGAAATGTTAGGAATGTTTACACATAAATATTCATTTATATGATATTTAGAAATATAGAAAAATGTTAACACAGGAAATATTCATTTATATGATATTTAGAAATATAGGAAAATTTTACCGTAGAAAATATTCTTCTATATGTTATTAGGAAAACTTAGAAATCAAAGTGACACTTTTATTTACATTTTAGATGTAAATAAAAAAAAGTATATTTTTATTTGGAAATTTAGTTACAAATAAAAACATGATTATAAAGAGTAATTTTTTTTTATTTGTATGTTAGTTACAAATAAAAATATGATTATAAAAAGTACATTTATATTTACATTTTAGGTGTAAATAGAAAACAGGGATTAAAAGTTGACATTTATATTTACATTTTAGAAATAAAAAGAACGGAACTTGTGAACACCTTAATTTACATTTACTTGTGTAAATAAAAAGAACGAAACTTATGAACATATTTATAGTGAAAACTTTATTTACATTTTCTATGTAAATAAAAGGAACATATTTAGAGTGAAAACTTTATCTACATTTTGTGTAAATAAATATAAAAAGGAAAACATTTATTTACTTGTAGTGTAAGTAAATAAGAAAAAGAAAAGGAAAACATTTATTTACATGTAGTGTAAGTGTAACACCCCGCGAATTCTATAACTGTAAAATCCACAAATTAAAGTATAATTAATTACAGATCAAAGAACTAAGGGAAACGGGATACGCCATTGCGTTCGCCTCGGAAAAATACGCGAAATAGAGTCCGAGTTTTTGAAAAACGGAGTCCGTATGAAGAAGATATAGCCTCCAGAAGTTTCTGAATTAAGTTTAAAATTCGAACAACTCAGAAAAACAATTAAAAATTAAAAATCGGGCCCAATTGGCCAGGGCGGGAAAACTCCCGCCTAAGCCACCCAGGTCGACTGGGCTGTCGACCTGGGCTAGCCATGTCGACAGGGCTGTCGACAGGGCTGTCGACCTGGTCCAGAGCCAGGTCGAACCCAGCCCACCCTGGCTGGCCAGGTCTGTGTTTGGCCGATTTCCAGAAGCTTGCTTTGTCATTAGGGCTAGGTGGCAGGCTCTAGTTGGTCTCTCTTTCGAATGAATGGCTACGATCAATCCAAGCAGCATCGATGGTCCTAATCAGTTCATAAACTCTATAAAAATGACCCTAGACTCAACCTAATCTATTCATTCAAAAATAAGAACGAAGCCACCATGCTGCTGAGGAACGACTAGGAGTAGCCACCAAATTGGAGAGAAGATTAGGAGGCAAATTCTAAAGCATAAAGCAACTCAAACAAATCCAATCAACGCCTACGTCAAAAGGAGTCGCATTTCTAAATTCCTGAATTAGAGAATTCGCCACACGATTGTAAGTAGAGTATTATTTTGGTATGAACAAATAATTGTGTTGGTTTGTATACTTGATTTGTGGCGATAAAGTAATTCATATTTGTGTGTTGCTATCGATTTGGAATATTGTATACGTTTGGATATTCTCGAATTATGTTATTCATTATAAAAACTACATGTTTGCGGTAGTTTTATGCAAGCATACGTTTGGAATATTTGTAAATTATGTAATTCATGTTGAAACTACATGGATAGAGTTGTTTAATTGAAATTCATGCAAGTTTGTGGTTTTGCCACTATGCCATCATAATGTGTATTTTTGTACAAAAAGCATTTTTGTGAGAAATTGGAACAGATTTGGGTTGTTATAATCCATATGAAACTATGTTGAAAATTTGGCATCATGATCTATGTATTAAGCCATACTTTTGTACTAGAAAACCTCTTTGCGAACTTATGAATATGACTAGGCTATGATTGATATTTTTCATAATTGAAAACCATGTTAGCTCTATGTTGTTAACAAGAATTATATGATGACATAGGTGGTACATAGCTAGGTTAGACTCAAAATCCCATTTGCAAGTTTGCATGACTAAAGTAAAAATCATGATTTCCTATTTAGAAATATTTATGCCATAAGTATATGTGCGCCATGGTTAGGTGAATAGATTTAAAATCATGATTAAGTTGGAATAATTCAAGTTGAACTATGCCTTTGTATTAAGAAGTAAACCCCTTTGTAAACATGTAGGAATCTTATGAACATGATTTGCTTATGTTTGACATTATGCCTAAATAAAAACATAGGTTTATGTTGTAGTTAAGACTATGTGTCAATAATGATATCCAATTTAGATTCTTATCTTAACTACAAGTTTACATGCTTTGATTCATGTCACTTATGCTTTATGACCAAAGTATACATTACTACTATGCAAGTACACCAGTTTCTATTTTGTAGTTCCACGCTATGTTGCAAGTTCATGCGTTCACATTCCCCTTTTTGTGTATGTAATCACGCTTTAAGCCTCCCCTCTTTCGCATGGCTAAGTTGGGCTTAAAAAGGTTGAGCCCAACATATATATATATATATATATATATATAATTAACGAACGTATTTAACGGGGGAAAATAACGTTGGGTTAAATTTGTTAATAAATGAAAAGATAAAGTATAGGGGTGATTGACATAGAAATGTGTTTATTTTATGCTCTTATATCTTATCTTTTGTATATAAATAAATATTACTTGGGTATTGTTTTGTTATTTTTACAGATAGTCCAACCCAGCCCGCATGCAACCAGAAATGTAGAGAAATAGAGTTCAATTTGCTATGTATTTGCATTTTGAAGAATTGTAGATGAAGATATCACATCTAGTTGCTGTTGGACAAGAAAAGGAGTGATAAAAAGGCTTTGCACATCACAAATCAATGAAGAAATATCAAGGAAGCAAGAGGAAAAAGAGAAAAGGCCCAAATTTGCTTTATTTATCTAAGGCCCATTTATGTTTCTCATTGTAAACAAATTAGTGGTGTAATGACCAGGCCCATTTACCATTAGGGTTAGGGTTAGGGTTTGGCTATCTACCCTATATATACCCTTGTAATGGCATTGTAGCCACCATCCTATCTCATCTCTTATTCCATTGTTCTAATAAAAGTTCTTCTTTCTCTTTTATTTTCTGCATTTTTTTGTTTTCTTAGCAACTAGTGTTGTCTATACGATTAGATTCGGTAGAACACTATTTGTATTTTGCACTTGTTTGCATTAGTGATTTACCGTCTGATTAGATTCAGCGGAAATCCTAATTTTAATTCTTGTTTGTTATTTCAATTTCTGCAATTTCAATTTCTGCTTTTTATTATTTTCTTAGGTCAAATTGGGTTTGATTAGATTCAAATCTAATTCATAGTTTCATTTGCTTTCCATTGAAATTGTGATTTGATCGTCGGTTCAGTTAGATCTGTTCTGAATCAAATTACAGTTTTAATTTTGTTTTGTTTTGCAAAATCAACCTCCAAAGTTCGTCTAACACGCCCACGAAACATATAAATAATAAAATTTAACTTTCCTCCCTGTGTTCGACCTGTATGCTACACACCTGTATGCTTGCAGAATTTATTACAAATGTCGCGCTTTTCTAATTCTTAGACTAGCGTCGATCAAGGGGCCCAAATTCAAGTTTGGTTTGGGCCCATGATTGGTGTAAGTCTTTACACCATTAACTTAATAATGGGCCGCAAATATTTACATATAAGAAAATAAAGAAGAAAGACAAAATATGTAAATGTAGAAAATACGATGTGTTTAACCCGAGGTTGGATTGAGTTGCGATGTAAACCTGCCCGGAACCGCCCGGCTGTCCAGTAGTCACAACAATACCTATCCAATGTGGGAGGTTAAACATGGAGCCCAATAAGGACCCGAGGTTAGACTGAGTTGTGGCGTAAGACTGCCCGGAACCAACCGGCAACAGGCAGCCACAACAATACCTGTCTAATGTGAGAGGTCAAGGCTTTAATAAGACAATTAAGGCTGAGTCAGGATTGTTAGGATTAAGTGAACTAAAGACTTAATCAAAATGGAACATGCTAAACTAAACGGACTGGTGGGGTTAGGTTAGAAAACACTTAACCAACTTAGCATGTTGGCTAGAGATAGAAAACCTAGTAACGGGGGACCCTTTTCAGCAGTAACCCTATAAGGTGTATCTGATACCCTGAAACTAGGCAGGGTGGGGCACGATTACTGGGCTGATTGTAAGAGGTCAAATCGACGGCGGTGGTGTAGCAGTGTAGGTTCTAACGGGGTGCGGGCGTGCACACACTCCGGCGCAGAAAAATAAAGCACTGGGCACCAGTAGCATACCTGTGCATTCTAAGGTTGTGTCGGGCCGCCGCCATGGGACTTGATACACCCCATGGTGGAACCAGCATAGGTAACTACAACATCGGGGGCCGTAAGACACATGTAACTATGCGAGTAGGAGCCGATCATCTAAGAATGGATCACTTCACCCTGATTATGGGGTGCCAGTTGGGAACTAGTTTATATGGGTTCAGAGATTAACATGGGGTACGATAGTATATTCGACCCTAGACAACTTAACCAAGTTTATAGTGCTTTCCCACTTCTTGTTTATACTTATCATACCCAGTTCTTTGTTCATAGACAGAATAGTCCTAGACTTACTCAGGCTTTATGTCTGACTCTACTTTTCTTTCGTCTTCTTTTCTTCCGTTCCCCCCCCCCCCAGGTCCACAGGGAGGGAACATTGCAGCTTGACCGTCCTTAACATTCAGCTTGAAGTGGAGAAATGTATTGCTTGGATCTCTTTCTCTTTGAGCTATGGCTTTGGATAGCAATTGCGGGGACTTATGCAGTTTACTTATGTTTTATGCTTCTTTAAGTTATGAGAATAAAGACAGTTTTATTTGTTGTAATAATTAGAAATGCGATTTTGAGACAATTATGGAAATGCTGGTGTAAACACTTATTTTATGAAATAAAGTCTGTTGTTTTCCGCTACTTATTTATTTATGTGTTTATATCTGTCTTGTGCTTTTATCTGTGACCTCTTACCTATAAACCTCCACCAAAATTTGGGCATTCCCTTTGAGAGTGACCCTAACGGAGGTGGGGTGTTTCACTTGGTATCAGAGCGAGGTTTACCAGGTCAGATAAAAAGTTTTGAAAATTTATTTTCAAAAGAAAATTTAAAGAAGCATTTTTAAAGGATAAAATATTATTTTATTTTAAAAGGCAAAGTCCACTCCCCAAAGCCATAGGTATTATCTCTTATCCCTCGTTTTGAATCTATCCTTTTTGTTTCAGCATGTCCGAAGAACTTAACTTACCAGAAGGGGTGCCAATACCTGGTTGGTATAGACGGTTCTTAGAAGCAAGGGCCACTCAGCCAGGTCCTACCGTTCCTCCTCCCCCAGCTGCAGGAAATCATCCAGCTGCAGCAGCACCTTTTCCTCCACCTCCTCCACGGGGAAACACGTTTGCTAAGATATGTAAAGATTTTAAAGCTATGGGAGGAAAGGATTTCCATGGAACTGAGTCCTTCGTGGCAGCTAGAAATTGGCTGAAAGAAACTGAGGACCTATTCATCATCTTTGAGGTAGAAGATAGACAAAAAGTACAACTGGCAGTATGGCCAGTAAAGGGCGAGGCTTCCTACTGGTGGGAAGTCACTAATGCAGAAAGACCAGTGGAGACATGGGAGGACTTTAGGGCAAGGTTTGAGACTAAATTTCTCTCAGATGCGGAAAGAAGTTTGCAGTTGGAAAAATTCTTATTTCTCAAGCAAGGGGACAAGACAGTCAGAGAGTATGTGAATCAGTTCGATGAGCTGGCTAGGTTTGGGCTGGACCTAGTCAACACCCCGCACAAGAAGGCCCTCCGTTTCGTCAAAGGGTTGAATGAACCATTACACAGTTTGGCCATGACCCATATACCCATGGGAGCCACGTATGAAAGATTGGTGCAAATGGCACTGCTGAACGAAGAGGATAAGGGTAAGAAGGAGACAAAGGCAGAGAGCTCTCAAGGAAAGAAAGAGGGTTTGCAGCCTAAAAAGACAGACTTTAAGAAAGGCGGGAAAGGCAACAAAGAGAAGAGGAAGTGTAATTTCTGTGGCAAAGTGGGGCACTTAGTAAAGGACTGCCGGAAAAAGAAGGCCAAGGAGAGTGGTGGGTGCTTTTCTTGCGGTGAGACAGGCCACAGGGCTAAGGACTGCCCAAAGAAACGAGGACAGGGGCAGAGGGCTGGATCCACCTCAGGGGCACAGGCTCATGTGCTAGAAGCGCCACCTTTGCAATAGCGAGGTATAAATACTTCTGTAGAAAGTGTAGTTTATCTTTATGATCACTCGTTCGCACTTTATTTGATTCTGGCGCATCACACTCCTTTATCTCGTCTGCTTTAGTAGAATCTCTGCACCTAAAAACTAGTATGGTAGAGGACCCCTTAATTGTTTCAAACCCAATTGGGGGCCCAGCTCATTTGTCTATGATCTGTTTGGGATTGAAAATTTCTATTCTAAGTGTAGAATTTCAATGTAGTGCCTTTGTTTTGGGCTTTTTGGGGTATGGTTTGATTTTGGGCATGGATTGGCTATCCAGTAATGGGGCCATCCTTGATTGTGAGAAAAGGGTTGTTAGGCCCCTAACCCAGCTCGGTAATACTTTGGAAATTTCTTGTAATCCCTCGTATGCGGTTATGCTTAGTTATCTTGAATCGCTAGATGCCTCTGTTGAAAATTTGCAATCAGTTAGAGTGGTCCGGGAATATCCGGATGTCTTCGAAGAGGTGAATGGCTTGCCTCCGAAGCGGGAAATAGACTTTCGCATATATCTTATAGATAATGCAAAGCCCGTTGCGTTGCCCGTTAGACACATGGCTCCACGGGAAAGGAAAGAGCTCAGTAAACAGATTAAAGAGCTTCTAGAAAAGGGGTTCATTAGGAGGAGCATTTCAGAATGGGGCGCTCCAGTGGTGTTCGCTACAAAGGCGGATGGTTCACTCCGTCTATGTGTTGACTATAGGGAGCTCAACAAGCTAACGAAAAAGAATAGGCACCCTCTCCCTAGAATTGACGATTTGTTTGACCAGCTTGTAGGAGCGTCTGTTTTCTCCCAACTCGATTTAGCAACCGGTTTTCATCAGCTAAGGGTGGCTGAAGATAGCATCGATAAAACGACATTCAGAACCCTAGACGGCTTCTTTGAGTGGCTTGTCATGCCTTTCGGCTTGACAAATGCACATGCTTACTTCGTGGACCTGATGAGTAGGGTATTTAGAGATTTCCTCAACAAATTCGTAGTGGTCTTCGTAGATGATATCCTTATCTTTTCAAAGAGTGAAGAGGAACATGCTCAACACTTAAGGGCAATCATGGAAACTTTGCGAGTCCATCAACTAAAAGCCAAATTCTCCAAATGCCACTTTTGGAGAGAAGAGGTGAGGTTCCTTGGGCACATAGTATCCAAACAAGGGTTAGCAGTGGACCCTGCTAAGGTAGTGGCAGTACAGGATTGGAAGACACCAAAGAATGCAACTGAGGTCCGAAGCTTTCTAGGACTAGCAGGTTTCTATCGAAAGTTCATAAGGGATTTTGCGAAAATCTCAGCTCCGCTCACAAAATTGACCAAGAAGAATCTAGTGTTTAATTGGGACTTGGATTGCGAGTTTGCTTTCCAACGACTAAAAAGGGCTCTTACAACAGCCCCAGTTTTGACGCTGCCAGATGGGAGCAAGATGTTCACTGTTTATACGGATGCATGTGGGACAGGGCTAGGCGCCGTCTTAATGCAAGAAGGAAGGGTAGTAGCTTATGGCGGGAGGCAGTTGAAGGTGCACAAAAAGAACTACCCGACCCACGATCTTGAGTTAGCTGCCATCGTCTTTGCACTCAAGTCTTGGCGACACTATCTCCTAGGTGAGAAGTTCGAACTTTACACTGACCATAAATCATTGAAATATCTTTTCTCGCAGAAGGATCTTAACTTGAGGCAACAGAGATGGATGGAGTTTCTTGCCTCGTACGATTTCGAAATCTCCTACACTCCGGGCAAAGGCAACGTAGTGGCAAACGCGTTGAGCCGAAAGAAATTGACCCTAAGCCCGCTGTTTGTTGAAAGACAAAGCCTAGAGTTTATAGCCAACTTCGACTTTAGGCCCTCCTCCGATTTTGTACCAGGCCTGCTAGCATCTCTCGAAGTGCGCCCAACTTTAATGGATTCAGTAGGGACAGCACAACGCGAAGACCCTCAGCTTGTGGAAATGATGGATAGGCTAATTAGGGGTGAGACTTCAAGTCACCTCAACAGATACTCCATCGACGATAGGGGTTTGCTAAGGCGAGACGGAAGACTATGCGTCCCACAAACAAAAGATTTAGTAAAGAAGGTTCTCGAGGAAGCACATCACTCTAAGATGACGATACACCCAGGCGGAGATAAAATGTACAAAGATATAAAAAGGACTTTCTTCTAGAACGGCATGAAAAAGAACGTGGTGGAATTCATTTCTAAGTGTATGGTGTGCCAACAGGTTAAGGCGGAACAGAAAAAGCCTGGCGGACTGCTACATCCTCTAGAGGTCCCACAGTGGAAGTGGGATAGCATCTCAATGGACTTCATCGATGGGCTGCCTAAGTCTAGGAGAGGCAACACTAGCATTTGGGTAATAGTGGATAGGCTTACTAAAAGCGCCCACTTTTTACCAGTCAAAAGTAAAAGAACTGCCTCATCCCTAGCATCACTTTACCTCAAGGAAATCGTTCGACTCCATGGAATACCATCTAGCATTGTTAGTGACCGAGACCCCATCTTCACCAGTGAGTTTTGGCGGAGTCTGCAAGAAGCAGTAGGAACGCAGTTATGCTTGAGCACAGCCTATCATCCCCAAACCGACGGCCAAACAGAGAGAGTAAACAGAGTTTTGGAAGACCTTTTAAGACTATGCGTCCTTGACTTCGGAGGGACATGGGAAGACCACCTTCCTTTGGTGGAATTTGCCTACAAAAACAGCTATCAAGCAACCATCGGAATGGCGCCCTTCGAAGCTTTATATGGAAGACCGTGCCGATCGCCCACTTGTTGGTGGGAGTCTACTGATAAGCTCATACTTGGACCAGATATGATCCGAGAGACTTCAGAGAAAGTAGACTTAATACGAAGAAGGATGAAGACGGCCCAAGACAGACAAAAGTCCTACGCCGACAAGAGGAGGACCGACCTTGAATTTGAGGTTGGGGACAGAGTTTTTCTCAAGGTATCTCCGCTAAGAAACGTTGTTCGTTTTGGAACCACAGGAAAACTGGCACCAAGGTTCGTAGGGCCATTCCCTATCATCGAGAAAATTGGGAAAATGGCCTATAGATTAGAGCTACCCGAGAAGTTGGCTGGAGTCCACAACGTCTTTCACGTTTCACATCTCCGAAAATGTCTACATGAGTCTGCTGAAGTGGTAGAGCCAAATATCCTCGAAGAGGCCGAAGTGGAACGCGAAGCAACCATAAGAAAAGTTCCAACCCGTATACTAGGAACGGAAGTGAAGAAGCTACGCAACCGCGAAGTCAAACTCGTCAAAGTTCAGTGGAGCGACGCCGAGGGAGACGCGACTTGGGAAACTGAAGCTAGAATACGCACTGCCTACCCTTTTCTTTTCGAGGGTACATCCTTGATCTTTCTTTTTCCTTAAGTTGCGCTTTTATCTATCTTTTTAGGTATATTTCCTCGACCTTATCTTTTAGGTAGAAACCCTTTGGATGAAAACATGTAATTGAAACATGTTATGGATGATGGTTGCAAGTGGTTGCAAGTGATTGCTAGTGGTTGCTCGTGGTTGCATATACACACACAATCTAGGTTTTAGATCGGCTCAATCACTTCATATTGCATATGCATATATGTTTGCATTCGTATATGGTTGAACTTTAATGTGTTGTCATATGGATGTTGCATTTGTATGAATGATTGTGCACTCATTTAGAATCATGAATAGGAAAATTTGCATACATAATGGATTCATGGCACTTACATGATTCGCATTAAGGAGGTCAACTGAATCGGTAGACCGCCTGATTTTGCATTAGATAAGTACATGTACACACACACTTCGCATATGATCATGAAGCATTAGAAGTCTTTTAAGGACAATGGATGCTCGTGTTTGATGGATTAGTAGATGGATGATTGGATGTTAGGATATACATTCCTCCTAACTTGAAGATTTCGGGGTCGAAATCCTTTTAAGTGGGGGAGAATGTAACACCCCGCGAATTCTATAACTGTAAAATCCACAAATTAAAGTATAATTAATTACAGATCAAAGAACTAAGGGAAACGGGATAGGCCATTGCGTTCGTCTCGAAAAAATACGCGAAATAGAGTCCGAGTTTTTGAAAAACGGAGTCCGTATGAAGAAGATATAGCCTCCGGAAGTTTCTGAATTAAGTTTAAAATTCGAACAACTCAGAAAAACAATTAAAAATTAAAAATCGGGCCCAATTGGCCAGGGCGGGAAAACTCCCGCCTAAGCCACCCAGGTCGACTGGGCTGTCGACCTGGGCTAGCCATGTCAACAGGGCTGTCGACAGGCCTGTCGACCTGGTCCAGAGCCAGGTCGAACCCAGCCCACCCTGGCTGGCCAGGTCTGTGTTTGGCCGATTTCCAGAAGCTTGCTTTGTCATTAGGGCTAGGTGGCAGGCTCTAATTGGTCTCTCTTTCGAATGAATGGCTACGATCAATCCAAGCAGCATCGATGGTCCTAATCAGTTCATAAACTCTATAAAAATGACCCTAGACTCAACCTAATCTATTCATTCAAAAATAAGAACGAAGCCACCATGCTGCTGAGGAACGACTAGGAATAGCCACCAAATTGGAGAGAAGATTAGGAGGCAAATTCTAAAGAATAAAGCAACTCAAACAAATCAAATCAACGCCTACGTCAAAAGGAGTTGCATCTCTAAATTCCTGAATTAGAGAATTCGCCACACGATTGTAAGTAGAGTATTATTTTGGTATGAACAAATAATTGTGTTGGTTTGTATACTTGATTTGTGGCGATAAAGTAATTCATATTTGTGCGTTGCTATCGATTTGGAATATTGTATACGTTTGGATATTCTCGAATTATGTTATTCATTATAAAAACTTCATGTTTGCGGTAGTTTTATGCAAGTATACGTTTGGAATATTTGTAAATTATGTAATTCATGTTGAAACTACATGGATAGAGTTGTTTAATTGAAATTCATGCAAGTTTGTGGTTTTGCCACTATGCCATCATAATGTGTATTTTTGTACAAAAAGCATTTTTGTGAGAAATTGGAACAGATTTGGGTTGTTATAATCCATATGAAACTATGTTGAAAATTTGGCATCATGATCTATGTATTAAGCCATACTTTTGTACTAGAAAACCTCTTTGCGAACTTATGAATATGACTAGGCTATGATTGATATTTTTCATAATTGAAAACCATGTTAGCTCTATGTTGTTAACAAAAATTATATGATGACATAGGTGGTACATAGCTAGGTTAGACTCAAAATCCCATTTGCAAGTTTGCATGACTAAAGTAAAAATCATGATTTCCTATTTAGAAATATTTATGCCATAAGTATATGTGCGCCATGGTTAGGTGAATAGATTTAAAATCATGATTAAGTTGGAATAATTCAAGTTGAACTATGCCTTTGTATTAAGAAGTAAACCCCTTTGTAAACATGTAGGAATCTTATGAACATGATTTGCTTATGTTTGACATTATGCCTAAATAAAAACATAGGTTTATGTTGTAGTTAAGACTATGTGTCAATAATGATATCCAATTTAGATTCTTATCTTAACTACAAGTTTACATGCTTTGATTCATGTCACTTATGCTTTATGACCAAAGTATACATTACTACTATGCAAGTACACCAGTTTCTATTTTGTAGTTCCACGCTATGTTGCAAGTTCATGCGTTCACATTCCCCTTTTTGTGTATGTAATCACGCTTTAAGCCTCCCCTCTTTCGCATGGCTAAGTTGGGCTTAAAAAGGTTGAGCCCAACATATATATATAATAAACGAACGTATTTAACGGGGGAAAATAACGTTGGGTTAAATTTGTTAATAAATGAAAAGATAAAGTATAGGGGCCCAAATTCAAGTTTGGGTTGGGCCCATGATTGGTGTAAGTCTTTACACCATTAACTTAATAATGGGCCGCAAATATTTACATATAAGAAAATAAAGAAGAAAGACAAAATATGTAAATGTAGAAAATACGATGTGTTTAACCCGAGGTTGGATTTAGTTGTGATGTAAACCTGCCCGGAACCGCCCGGCTGTCCAGTAGTCACAACAATACCTATCCAATGTGGGAGGTTAAACATGGAGCCCAATAAGGACCCGAGGTTAGACTGAGTTGTGGCGTAAGACAGCCCGGAACCAACCGGCAACAGGCAGCCACAACAATACCTGTCTAATGTGAGAGGTCAAGGCTTTAATAAGACAATTAAGGCTGAGTCAGGATTGTTAGGATTAAGTGAACTAAAGACTTAATCAAAATGGAACATGCTAAACTAAACGGACTGGTGGGGTTAGGTTAGAAAACACTTAACCAACTTAGCATGTTGGCTAGAGATAGAAAACCTAGTAACGGGGGACCCTTTTCAGCAGTAACCCTATAAGGTGTATCTGATACCCTGAAACTAGGCAGGGTGGGGCACGATTACTGGGCTGATTGTAAGAGGTCAAATCGACGGCGGTGGTGTAGCAGTGTAGGTTCTAACGGGGTGCGGGCGTGCACACACTCCGGCGCAGAAAAATAAAGCACTGGGCACCAGTAGCATACCTGTGCATTCTAAGGTTGTGTCGGGCCGCCGCCATGGGACTTGATACACCCCATGGTGGGACCAGCATAGGTAACTACAACATCGGGGGCCGTAAGACACATGTAACTATGCGAGTAGGAGCCGATCATCGTAGAATGGATCACTTCACCCTGATTATGGGGTGCCAGTTGGGAACTAGTTTATATGGGTTCAGAGATTAACATGGGGTACGATAGTATATTCGACTCTAGACAACTTAACCAAGTTTATAGTGCTTTCCCACTTCTTGTTTATACTTATCATACCCAGTTCTTTGTTCATAGACAGAATAGTCCTAGGCTTACTAAGGCTTTATGTCTGACTCTACTTTTCTTTCGTCTTCTTTTCTTCCGTTTCCCCCCCCCCCCTAGGTCCACAGGGAGGGAACACTGCTGCTTGACCGTCCTTAACATCCAGCTTGAAGAGGAGAAATGTATTGCTTGGATCTCTTTCACTTTGAGCTATGGCTTTGGAAAGCAATTGCGGGGACTTATGCAGTTTACTTATGTTTTATGCTTCTTTAAGTTATGAGAATAAAGACAGTTTTATTTGTTGTAATAATTAGAAATGCGATTTTGAGACAAGTATGGAAATGCTGATGTAAACACTTATTTTATGAAATAAAGTCTGTTGTTTTCCGCTACTTATTTATTTATGTGTTTATATCTGTCTTGTGCTTTTATCTGTGACCTCTTACCTATAAACCTCCACCAAAATTTGGGCATTCCCTTTGAGAGTGACCCTAACGGAGGTGGGGTGTTTCAGTAAGTAAATAAGAAAAAGAAAAGGAAAACATTTATTTACATGTAGTGTAAGTAAATAAGAAAAAGAAAAGGAAAACATTTATTTACATGTAGTGTAAGTAAATAAGAAAAAGAAAAGGAAAACATTTATTTACATTTAGGTAAATAAATAAGAAAAAGAAAAAGATTACATTTATGTACTTGTAGTATAAATAAACATGATATAGAAAAAGAAAATTTTATTTACATGTAGTGTAAATAAATATGTATAGAAAAAGATCACATTTATTTACATTTAGAGTAAATAAAACATAAATTCAAAAAGGGGCATTTTACTTATATTTAGTGTAAATAAAATATGACATAGAAAAGAATTACGTTTTTGTTTGCATTTTTTTAGATGCAAATAAATCGTAGAAAAAGAATTATAATTTTTATTTGCATTTTTAGATGCAAATAAAACATAGAAAGGAATTACACTTTTCATTTTGTAAATTAGTTACAAATAGAAGATACGAGAATAAAAAGTACCCTTTTATTCACTTTCTAGATGTGAATAAAAATATGAAAAGAAAAAGTGCATTTTATTTGCATTCCATATGTAAATAAAAACACCGTTTTAAAAAGTGAATTTTTATTTGCAAACTAGTTGCAAATAAAAACATGAATTTACAAAGTACATTCTTATTTGTAATTCAGTTATGAATATAATATATTTTTATTCACATTTTGGATGTGAATAAAAATATGAATTTTAAAGACTGGATTTTATTTATAATTTAGATATAAATAAAAACAGAGATATAAAAGTGACATTTTTATCAGCATGCTAGATGCGATAAAAAGAGTAGGAATTAAAAATGATATTGTTATCGTCATTTTAGAGGCGATAAAAAGAATGGATTTTTATAGTTGAAATCGCCAAATGATTTATATATATATTTATATATATAAATATAAAATTAAAATGAAACGCACGCGGCAGTTCCCGTATCGGCGATCGTAACTTTAAACGATTATACCAAAAGATACGTCCGTTGGATTTTCCCAAAACTGGAATAGTTAGGACCGCTTTGGGAAGATCTTTTCAACGATATAAATTTTGTTAAAATCTAACAGTTACATTTCGAGATAAGTGTAAATCAAATTTCGATAAAAACAGCGCCAGGGCCGCCGATCGACCTGAAGCGTCGTTAAATTAGTTTAGCTATCTTTATATACATAAAAATAGCGATAGGTCGTTATTAAATACTAATAACGATATGAAATGATTTTAAATTAGATATATATATATATATATGCAAGGATCATTTGAAAAGTCCAAGTTCAATCTCATTTCAAATGATTATACGTCGATCTAAGTCGAAGATTTGAAGACGGTGATTGAAGACCGGCGATCTTCACATCGAATGTATGTGTTGCTATTGAGACCCATGATGGGAGTAGCTACCTTGAAGGGGCTTCAGTGGTAGCCAGTCGGCCGTACTTGTTGATTGTCGGAAATGCGAGCACCTCACCTCTGTATTGGACATATGGAGGGCGGAATAAGGCGACTCCCATTTCGTTCAGACCCGGAACGGACTTTTAAATGGATCGTATGTCTGACGTTGTATTCCTTTATATTGTATTCGTTGATCTCTGCTAAATATATATATATATATATATCTGCTTGGTGTTTAACACCCTTCTCTAAGACGCACGAGGTTAGAGGTTATATATTGGAAAAAATCAATGGTATGGTATGCATTGACAATGTGGCATGCCAAGATGCATGGATCAAGGCCTTTGTTGAAAAGCAGGGCCTTGTGGGATGATTAAAGCATAGCCTATTACGGCATAGCTTTGTGTATAGCGTGACTTCGCAAGCCTCACACCCCGGTATGAGTCAAAAACGGGATATGGACCGTAGGGAGTGCACACGTTTCTTTCTAGCTAGGAGTAGTGTCAGTGCTTAAACTGGCGGGCATTTTACTTATGTGGATGATGGATTATGAGGTACTTCGGGATTATAGGTCGGAAGTGGTCATATGGAGGTCCAAAAGGACCGGGAAGTGTGTGTTCAGGAATTGCCAATCCACTACCGTTAGGTGGGGACTGGCCCTACCGCTCCAAGGGTTGCCCATAGGTGTGATCCTGAGGCATTTGCTAGAGTGTCTCGAATCGGAAAGGACGATCCCTAGCCTCTATTTCATGATGGAAACCCAACTTCCAATACGACACCATGCGTTTTTAATTGTAGAACTAGTATGGCGACATGGTATATGGTACTCATGCCGTCTAGGGTTGATACATTATGATTGAAATTATTTTTGAAACATATATACACTAATAATAAAATCAAACCCGTTTTATCGTATCTAGCATCTTTTGACCATTATAAGGTAAAACCCTATCCTCCGGTTTGTGTTGCATTGTGTGATGGGACTTGGGTCTTATAATGGTTTCATTTTTCTAAAAAGCTTTGCGTTGTTTAACGATTTACTTTATTTTATGCACTGGCAATCCAATGGAATAAACCCGTTCCGCGTTAGTGGCGTGGTCCTGTGATTAGCCTTATTATTAGATTAGTTAAGTTAGATTTCTCATACCAGTCCTATGACTGACCTGTAGTTTGTTTCACTGGCAAACTCGGGTGCCCTCTTTTTCCACATGGGCAGTCGAGTAGCTTGTTTGCAGATATCTATTCTTTTAATAGGATCGTGGATCGAAGCTTAAAGCTGTGTCCAGAGCATTGATAGCCTTCCGCTGTATCAGTTTAAGTCTTCCGCTGCACTGCATTATATTTAATGTAAATTTATCTTCCAATGTAATTTAATTTCGATGTACTCTGATATATTATGTACTCTGATGTTACATTTTTGTAATGTAATAAAAGTCTGTTGTAGTTGTTCTAATGTATTGTATTCCCAAAGTTAAAGTATTCGAGGATTTTCAACCTTTGAATCAGGCTTGTGTGGTTTATGGTCGATTAAAAAAGCGGGAATTTTCGGGTCATTATGAAACGACCCGAACTTCCCCGTGAAGGAAAGCACGGATTGAATTGAGGACAAGACAGATCAGGACCCAAACAGAAGAACATTTCATTGTTACAACAATTCCATCAGAATACAAGAATATTACAGAGTATGAATAAATATTATACAACAGAAGATATCAGAGATTTTAAACACAATACTGCAGCGGAAAAATAATACAAAACATAACTGAAAGAAATACACGGATACAGAGCTTTCCAAATATCACTTCAGCTATAAACCAGGCCCTATGAATAGAAATCTGCAAAACCCAACTACTAGCTGCCCGTGCGGAAAATAAGGGCACCCAGAGTTTAGGTTAAAATAATAAACTCCAGGTCAGTCATGTGACTGGTGTGAGAACTAAAACAGTTATAAATCTTTATTTTTAAAGTTCGGTAAATCAAGGGACCATGCCGTATAACACGGAACAGGTTTTTACCCCAAGAATACCAGTGCATAAACAAACAGCGCAATGCTAAAGTAAAGAACAATGAAGCTGTTATAAGACCCATGTCCCATCACACAATGAAACGAAAACAGAGGATAGGGTTTTACCTTATAACAGCCAAATAATGCTTGATACGTGAAATTTCGTCTTTTATTTTAAATCAGACTCCAACCGCAAATTAGTAAGAGAATAGTTTTCTAAGTATTAACCTCGAAGACCAAAACCAACATCAGACCAATACTCAGAAAACCATCCATCTTAGCTCGTTTCCAGTCAGTTTCTAATTTTATATACAATCATAAATATCAATCATCGACGGCATGAGTGCCCCATCCCACTATGTCGCCAATACTAGGCTATACAATCATAATCGCAAAATCACGTATTGGAAATTTGGATTTCCATCATGGTGGCTCCTGATTCGAAAGATCTATCACGTAGTGCAATCCACAACGGCCTACGTCTCAGCAAGAGAAAACACCGTAATGCACATCCGCACTTTTGGGAAATCAATCAAGTATCACTGCGGCTTACGTTTCAACAAGAGAAAACACCGCTTACTCTATCCCTCCGAGCACGAAGCTCAATATCGGTCGACCGAATCCACTACACCAATAAAAATGTATACTGATCCAACCATCAGTTTAACACCATACCGGGCTGTGAGGCTCGCGAATCTACGCTACACAAAGCGATGCCACTAGGGCTGCGCTTTGATCATCAACAACAAGACTTTGCTTTTCAACAAAAGCCTTGATCATTTGCCACTTATGCATGCCACACAGGCAATTCATGCCATGTGACTGATTCCTATCGATATATAACCTCTGAGTTCGTACGTCTCAGAGAAGGGCGTTAAGCAAAAGAATGAATTCCCCGCCGCCAAACAGATATATATTTAACAGAGATCAATCAGCACAGAACAAAATCCAATATCAGACACACAGTCCATTTACAAGTCCGTTCTGGGTCTGAACGAAACCGGAGGCACTTTCCTCGCATATCCGTCGATCTCCAAGTACGTCTGGACGATCACCAACCAATTCTCTCCTCTTGAGTGTACAGCCCAATCAAGATAATCAGTAATCACCCAAACATTGTGAAGACCCTCGGTCTTCAACCACCGTCTTCACCTTCGACATATTGTCGAATCGGTTTATTCAGAATGGGTATAAACTCGGCCTTTCTGAATAACCCACGTGTATAATAAATAAATGTTACACAAACACAACGTACGCCTCATTCCAATTCAGAATATTCCTTTATTCAAAAATTTACATTCTTAGGGAAAGGTTCCCATTAATTTTATCAAAGATAAATTCTTTGAAATTTATTCTTAAATCTTCCTTTGAATATCATTTCAAACTAGTCGGGATTAGCGAACCACACCGAAGTAGTTATTTATTTTATTTCCCAATCCCAACCTATTTATCCCGTGGAGCAAAACTGGTAATACTCCATATCTAACACCACGGTGTTATCGGTAAAATTAATTACCATTTCACGCTCAAATCTAGTTAAAGATTTATCTATCGCTCTGGAGCAAAACTGGTGATACTCCATTCTCGATCATTTCAATCTAATTAAAGATTCATTAAAACTCCACTTAGTTTTAATCTTTAACTGGGTTAAAGAACCAACGTCATTCAAAAGACAGTTCACGATAAACCCAAAATCACATTCCAATTTATCAATCGTTAACTGTAAATCAGTAAGAGTATTAACCCCGAAGGCCGAAACCAACATCAGATCAATACCTAGGAAACCATCCAGCTTAACTGATCCCCAGTCAGTTCCTAATTTTCTTAACTCCTTTCGGGTTTAAGAACATTATTATTAAAGATACTGTTCACGAAAAACTAAAATCCCATTTGATATTAAATTCAAGGCTCTGAATAGAAAATATATCGGCTTATATTCAATATCAAATTTTGATTATTTTTAAATCCATTTCAAACCCAATTTATTTATTTTTTAAAATATTGGATTTTAATTCTAGTTCAAAACTAGTTCATTTCGATAAAATATATTTTTATCCTTTCACATAGGGAATTTTTCATCTCAGTTCTTTCCAATTCATATATTTTGATTTTACACAAATTATAGGTATTTTTAATAATTTTATCAAGGCCCGTACAGTCGATTTCCAATAACGGTCGTCAATCTGCACTTACAACGACCTTTTCTAAATTTGATTTGGACGTATCTCCAAATCCAACCATTTGATTTCAAATTTCAAATATTCATTGGAAAGCTCTTTTCGAAACGAACCAAACGGTTCCGGTTTCAGGATAATCCGACGGTCGGATCTCCCGTAACGTCAATTCGAAGTCAATGGTCGAAATTCACGAACTACCGCGGCGCGGCGCGTTCTATTCAGGCCATTAAATATATATAATATATATATATTATATATTTCATCGATTTCCTTTTTAAAACGTATTTTATAAATCGTTTTAACTTCGTTTTCAAAACGATTTCAACTTCATATTCAATTTTAAATCAAAATTGAATATTCCACATCATCGATATATATATAAATGATATTATTTTCAAAACGTTGTATTTTGAAATCACTTCATTTTCAATATTCGAATAAAATTGATATAAATATCTTTCACGTCAAAATGGCGCAAATCTAACTAACACGGCTTTATATATTTCAATAGCTTCTTTATTTTATTCAACAAATGAATATTTTCCTTCAACACATGAATATATTTTTTCAACACATGACTAATCTCAATGAATGAGTACTGTCAACACATGAATATATATTTTGTTATTTAATATATTTTATTTCAACATATGACTAATCTCAACGAATGAGTATTGTCAACACATGTATATATATTTTGTTTTCAACACATGAATATTTTTTTTTCAATATTCTTCATTTTCTAAATTGGAATGAGGCCCAATCAATTACCATATAAGGTTAATTATAAGGATTCCATACAACACATGTATATAACAGCCACGATAAATAATCAAGCATCATCCAAAGTGCACAACACAACTGTCTGTCAACCTATCGATCGACATACAACTAATTATTGGGACTAGTGTACATCCCAATACCCGTGTGCGGTTTCACATCAACAAACACAGATTTTATTTGTGCAGTTGGGCGATGTGTAAAATTTATCAACCCAATCAATATCAGTCAAATCAGTGTACATAAACAAACCGTATGGTTTGTAAATGAATATTTTATTTTATTCACTTTCACGTTAAAAATTATATTTTTAACGATAAAATATTTTATTTCAACACATGAATTTCTATTCAGTTCATTTACACGATAAAAATGATATTTTTATTTTTCTAACATATTTTAGAAAATTTCGGCGGCATAACGACACGATACTAGAAACGGGATAAGGCCTAGCCTTATCCCCGGTCTAGTGATGGCCCACGCCACTCACACATCAGTCAAACTAATTTCATTTTTCACACCATAAACAAAATTCAAATCAAATATTCTAATCAATCACCAAACAACCAAACAAACAAGTCCTTGGTCTGTGGACGAGGGTGTCGGGTGCTACTAAACACCGTCTGCATCCTAGTATTTATTTCTAACTAGGAAATAAAATTTAAAGTGAGAAGTTCTCACCAAAGCTAATCCAAACGCCACGACTCTTCATAGGTAGGAAATCTTCATCGCGCTCGCCTTTTGTCTCTTTCGTCGCCCGTATCCACTACATATATAAAAATCACATTTTTATATCCTCTATTATATAAAAATCATAATTTTCTCTCGCCATTCTTTATATAAAGATTTCGTCCTTTTCAATATAAAGATTTCGCCTTTTTAAATACAAAGATTTTGCCTTTTCAAATATAAAGATTGAATTTTTATCTTCACTACACGTATAAAAATTATATTTTTAACCTTTCTATGATATAAAAATTATATTTTTATTATCTACCTTATATAAAAATCATATCTTTATATCTTCTATAAATTAAAAATCGAATTTTTATTCTTCAAAAATTCTACCTTTTTATGCATGACATTCTACCTCGTTATGCAGGAAAAATCACAACTCCTTATACATGAAAAATCACAACTTCTTATACATGAAAAATCATAACTTCTTATTTTTAAAAATTCAAACTTTCTTTGTTCTAAAAAAAAAATCTAACCTTTTGTTTCATTAAAAATCAAACCCTTTTATTTTTTAAAAATTAAATTTCTCATGTTAATAAAAATTAACCTTTCTTGTTAATAAAAATTAAATCTTTATTTGCTAATCCTAAAATTGAAATCTAAATAGAAATAAAAACTTACACATTTTATGAGGTGTCGGAGAAAGGGGCTCGCTGTCAAAATGATGTTGATCCGAGAAGGGGCGCAGGTGGAAGGGAAGCTTCGCAGGTGGTCGGATTCTGGCGGAAACATCGGTGGATTGGCGATTTGAGGAGGTGGCTCGGCACGCATTCGATTTAGGGGGGAGGAGGCTCGCCGTTGACTTCAGAAGGGGAGGGAGAGGAGTAGCATCGCGAGGTAGAGGGGGTGGTGGTCCCTGCGTCGGCGGCTAGGGTTTCTTCAGGTGGCGGGTTTGGGTCTTCAATCGGGGAAGGGGAAGAGGAGGACGTCGGGAAGAGGAGCGGGAGCTGGAGCAACGCGTGAAGGGAGGAGGAGGGGGTCGGCGCCCTGGCGCACGACGGCGGGTGGCGGAGCATCCTCGGTGGCGTGGAGGCAGAACAAGATCGTGTTTTTTTTCTTTTTTCTTATTTCGTTCGGTTTGACTACGCTGAAGAAGAAAGAGGGGCTTGACCACTTTTGACCGGCCAATGAGATCCTTTAATTTAATTTTTAATATTATTTAATTTGAGAAAATTGGGTTTTGCATACGAACACCAACTCTAACCCAACGACTGTCGTCCCTAGCATATTACCCTCATTCCGAACACAGTGGGATATGTATCGTAGGCCAATTCGACTGTTTGAATCAGTTTCTGTTGAATTTAAAGTATAATTCTTTATATATTCAATTTAAACGCACATTTTAAATTACCGGGGTCACATACGAACTCCAAAAGTTCCAGAAAAATTGTTTCTAGTTTCGTATTGATGATACGGTCCTAACAAAACTAATTTCGTCGAATTCTGAGACCGTTTGAAAAATGGCCATTTTCTGGTCGACCCGAATTTAATTGAAACTGTTAAAACACGTTTAACTTCGTCACGCTCACATATTGATTCAGAAAATTATGCAAAAATAAACTTAGCAATAAATTGACATCCCGGATCCAACAAAAGTGGTTTCGTCGAAAACCGAGGTCGTTTGCAAAATTTCCATTTTCAAGGGCCTTTATATATATTAAAATATATATAAATTCCACAGCGACTTTTCTGAATTTTAAACTGGACATATCTTTCAACTTTTATAACGAAATCTCAGTTTCCTACATCCGTTAGAAAGATATGGTTAAACAGATTCAAATATTTCTTGTTTCGTTCAATTCCGACTTGTATTGAATTCTGTATATTCATTTGAAATTCGAAATCGAATTTTCGAACTGCAGGGCCATTTCAGGCTCGTTATATAATTAAATAAAATTTATTCGTTTTAACTTCATCGATAATAAATTTTTCGTCTTTATTATTTAAAATAATCCATTTTAAATATTCAAAATTCAATAAATTCACCAAAATAAAAATTTTAAACTGGCTCAGATTTTCCGGGTTGTTACAATCTACCCCACTTAAAATCTTTACGTCCTCGAAAAGGAACGAAGCTGAAAGTTGTTTTCTAATCAACTCAACTTTCGTTATTTTAATTATGGCTCAAGTTCTTCAACTTTTTAGTTTCTAAAAACTTTTCAAATTTTTCAAAAATTTGGCTAACACCCTAAATTTTCGAAAAATTTCGCCATAACCTCCTCTGCACCGGGAGCTTCGGGATATTTCAAATAGCCTCCTATGGACCTCACCAATCAATGGTGGTATAAAAAGAAAAAGAAAAAGCCAAGCGGCTAGCCAATCGGCTCATAAAATCATCATCACCCAAACAAATCAGTAAATGTGTACCTATTTGTCGGGCAAACAATTTTATTCCTCTTCTTTAGCCTCCTTGCTATGACCTGTTCAATAGATATACATGTATATGCATGCAAATTCAAACAATTTTCAATACAGTTCAATATTTGGTTCAATTTGGCTAATTTACCATTCGTTCACATAAGGGTTTAAAATTTTAAAACAATAATCAAACAACACAATCAGCAATCAATTAGTTGGTTAATGTTTCAATTTCATAATTTTGATATATATACAGAAAATCATGTTTTTGATGCCAAATCACAACAATAATCCTATATCTAGTTTTGGTTCTCACACCAGTCTATGGAAATATATAGATATCACACCTTCGAAACTCGAACACAAATGCTGATGATGATGCATCATCACCAGGATTATCCCCGAGCGACTAGAGTGTGATTCTATATCTTTCCAGTATATTAAAATTTCGAATATACTTTTGCAAGGCGTATATGCAAAATCTTTATATATTGGATTGTCCAAATTCAATTCAAATAAAATAATCAAATATGTATAAAATGGTTTCAAGTTACAAAACAAAGTTTGTTTTCATTTTTATTTTTTAAAAATAACTCCATTTCGACTCGTTCTAGGATGCTACTGATCCCATCTATAACGAGTCATTCTCATTGGATATTACTAATCCAATCTCTGATGAATTATTTCATTTGGTTCTAATGTGTCTTGTTCTCGAGCTCTGTAAACCAGAGCTCTGATACCAACTGAAACGACCCGAACTTCCCCGTGAAGGAAAGCACGGATTGAATTGAGGACAAGATAGATCAGGACCCAAACAGAAGAACATTTCATTGTTATTACAACAATTCCATCAGAATACAAGAATATTACAGATTATGAATAAATATTATACAACAGAAGATATCATAGATTTTAAATAAAATACTGCAGCGGAAAAATAGTACAAAACATAACTGAAAGAAATACACGGATACAGAGCTTTCCGAATATCACTTCAGCTATAAACCAGGCCCTGTGAATATAAATCTGCAAAACCCAACTACTAGCTGCCCGTGCGGAAAATAAGGGCACCCAGAGTTTAGGTTAAAACAATAAACTCCAGGTCAGTCATGTGACTGGTTTGAGAACTAAAACAGTTATAAATCTTTATTTTTAAAGTTTGGTAAATCAAGGGACCACGCCGTATAACACGGAACAGGTTTTTACCCCAAGAATACCAGTGCATAAACAAACAGCGCAACGCTAAAGTAAAGAACAATGAAGCTTTTATAAGACCCTGGTCCCATCACACAATGCAACGCAAACAGAGGATAGGGTTTTACCTTATAACAGCCAAATAATGCTTGATACGCGAAATTTCGTCTTTTATTTTAAATCATACTCCAACCGCAAATTAGTAAGAGAACAGTTTTCTAAGTATTAACCCCGAAGACCGAAACCAACATCAGACCAATACTCAGAAAACCATCCGTCTTAGGTCGTTTCCAGTCAGTTTCTAATTTTATATACAATCATAAATATCAATCATATACGGCATGAGTGCCCCATCCCACTATGTCGCCAATACTAGGCTATACAATCATAATCGCAAAATCACGTATTGGACATTTGGATTTCCATCATGGTGGCTCCTTATTCGAAAGATCTATCGCGTAGTGCAATCCACAACGGCCTACGTCTCAGCAAGAGAAAACACCGTAATGCACATCCGCACTTTTGGGAAATCAATCAAGTATCACTACGGCTTACGTCTCAGCAAGTGAAAACACCGCTTACTATATCCCTCCGAGCGCGAAGCTCAATATCGGTCGACCAAATCCACTACAACACTAAAAATGTATACTGATAAAACCATCAGTTTACCACCATACCGAGCTGTGAGGCTCGCGAATCTACGCTACACAAAGCGATGCCACTAGGGCCGTGCTTTGATCATCAACCACAAGACTTTGCTATTCAACGGAAGCCTTGATCATTCGCCACTTAGGCATGCCACACAGGCAATTCATGCCATGTGACTGATTCCTATCGATATATAACCTCTGAGCTCGTACGTCTCAGAGAAGGGCGTTACGCAAAAGAATAAATTCTCCGCCGCCAAACAGATATATATTTAACAGAGATCAATCGGCACAGAACAAAATCCAATGTCAGACACACAGTCCATTTACAAGTCCGTTCTGGGTCTGAACGAAACCGGAGGCACTTTCCTCGCATATCCGTCGATCTCCAAGTACGTCTGGACGATCACCAACCGATTCTCTCCTCTTGGGTGTATAACCCAATCAAGATAATCAGTAATCACCCAAACGATGTGAAGACCCTCGGCCTTCAACCACCGTCTTCACCTTCGACGTATTGTCGAATCGGTTTATTCAGAATGGGTATAAACCCGGCCTTTCTGAATAACCCACGTGTATAATAAATAAATGTTACACAAACACAACGTACGCCTCATTCCAATTCAGAATATTCCTTTATTCAAAAATTCACATTCTTAGGGAAAGGTTCCCATTAATTTTATCAAAGATAAATTCTTTGAAATTTATTCTTAAATCTTCCTTTGAATATCATTTCAAACTAGTCGGGATTAGCGAACTACACCGAAGTAATTATTTATTTTTTTTCCCAATCCCAACCTATTTATCCCATGGAGCAAAACTGGTAATACTCCATATCTAACACCACGGTGTTATCGGTAAAATTAATTACCATTTCACGCTCAAATCTAGTTAAAGATTTATCTATCACTCTGGAGCAAAACTGGTGATACTCCATTCTTGATCATTTCAATCTAATTAAAGATTCATTAAAACTCCACTTAGTTTTAATCTTTAACTGGGTTAAAGAACCAACGTCATTCAAAACACAGTTCACGATAAACCCAAAATCACATTCCAATTTATCAGTCCCTAACTGTAAATCAGTAAGAGAACATCTCCCTAAATATTAACGCCGAAGGCCGAAACCAACATCAGATCAATACCCAGGAAACCATCCAGCTTAACTGATCCCCAGTCAGTTCCTAATTTTCTTAACTCCATTCGGGTTTAAGAACAGTATTATTAAAGATACTGTTCACGACAAACCAAAATCCCATTTGATATTAAATACAAGGCTCTGAATAGAAAATATATCGGCTTATATTCAATATCAAATTTTGATTATTTTTAAATCCATTTCAAACCCAATTTATTTATTTTTAAAAATATTGGATTTTAATTCTAGTTCAAAACTAGTTCATTTCGATAAAAATATATTTTTATCCTTTCAAATAGGGAATTTTTCATCTCAGTTCTTTCCAATTCATATATTTTGATTTTACACAAATTATAGATATTTTTAATAATTTTATCAAGGCCCGTACAGTCGATTTCCAATAACGGTCGTCGAACTGCACTTACAACGACCTTTTCTAAATTTGATTTGGACGTATCTCCAAATCCAACCGTTTGATTTCAAATTTCAAATATTCATTGGAAAGCTCTTTTCGATACGAACCCAACGGTTCTGGTTTCAGCATAATCCGACGGTCGGATCTCCCGTAACGTCAATTCGAAGTCAATGGTCGAAATTCACGAACTGCCGCGGCGCGGCGCGTTCTATTCATGCCATTAAATATATGTAATATATATTATATATTTCGTCGATTTCCTTTTTAAAACGTATTTTATAAATCGTTTTAACTTCGATTTCAAAACGATTTCAACTTCATATTCAATTTTAAATCAAAATTGAATATTCCACATCATCGATATATATATATATAAATGATATTATTTTCAAAATGTTATATTTTGAATCCACTTCATTTTCAATATTCGAATAAAATCAATATAAATATCGTTCACGTCAAAATGGCGCAAATCTAACCAACAAGACTTTATATATTTCAATAGCTTCTTTATTTTATTCAACAAATGAATATTTTCCTTCAACACATGAATATTTTATTTCAACACATGACTAATCTCAACGAATGAGTACTGTCAACACATGAATATATATTTTTTTATTTAATATATTTTATTTCAACACATGACTAATCTCAACGAATGAGTACTGTCAACACGTGTATATATATTTTGTTTTCAACGCATGAATATATATTTTATTTTCAACACATGAATATATATTTTTCAATATTCTTCATTTTCTAAATTGGAATGAGGCCCAATCAATTACCATATAAGGTTAATTATATGGATTCCATACAATACATGTATATAACAGCCACGATAAATAATCAACCATCATCCAAAGTGCAAAACACAACAGTCTGTCAACCTATCGATCGACATACAATTAATTATTGGGACTAGTGTACATCCCAATACCCGTGTGGGGTTTCACATCAACAAACACAGATTTTATTTGTGTAGTTGGGCGATGTGTAAAATTTATCAACCCAATCAATATCAGTCAAATCAGTGTACATAAACAAACCGTCTGGTTTGTAAATGAATATTTTATTTTATTCACTTCCACGTTAAAAATTATATTTTTAACGATAAAATTTTTTATTTCAACACATGAATTTCTATTCAGTTCATTTACACGATAAAAATGATATTTTTATTTTTCTAACATATTTTAGAAAATTTCGGCGGCATAACGACACGATACTAGAAACGGGACAAGGCCTAGCTTTATCCCCGGTCTAGTGATGGCCCACGCCACTCGCACATCAATCAAACTATTTCATTTTTCACACCACAAACAAAATTCAAATCAAATATTCTAATCAATCACCAAACAACCAAACAAAAAAGTCCATGGTTTGTGGACGAGGGTGTCGGGTGCTACTAAAAACCGTCTACATCCTAGTATATATTTCAAACTAGAAAATAAAATTTAAAGTGAGAAGTTCTCACCAAAGCTAATCCAAACGCCACGACTCTTCATAAGTAGGAAATCTTCACCGCGCTCGCCTTTTGTCTCTTTCGTCGCCCGTATCCACTACATATATAAAATTCACATTTTTATATCCTCTATTATATAAAAATCATATTTTTCTCTCGCCATTCTTTATATAAAGATTTCGTCCTTTTCAATATAAAGATTTCGCCTTTTTGAATATAAAGATTTTGCCTTTTCAAATATAAAGATTGAATTTTTATCTTCACTACACGTATAAAAATTATATTTTTAACCTTTCTATGATATAAAAATTATATTTTTATCATCTACCTTATATAAAAATCATATCTTTATATCTTCTATAAATTAAAAATCGAATTTTTATTCTTTAAAAATTCTACCTTTTTATGCATGACATTCTACCTCGTTATGCATGAAAAATCATAACTCCTTATACATGATAAATCATAACTTCTTATACATGAAAAATCATAACTTCTTATTTTTATAAATTCAAACTTTCTTTGTTCTAAAAAAAAAATATCTAACCTTTTGTTTCATTAAAAATCAAACCCTTTTATTTTTATAAAAATTAAATTTCTCATGTTAATAAAAATTAACCTTTCTTGTTAATAAAAATTAAATCTTTATTTGCTAATCCTAAAAATGAAATCTAAATAGAAATAAAAACTTACACATGTTATGAGGTGTCGGAGAAAGGGGTTCGCTGTCAAAATGATGTTGATCCGAGAAGGGGCGCAGGTGGAAGGGAAGCTTCGCAGGTGGTCGGATTCTGGCGGAAACGGCGGTGGATTGGCGATTTGAGGAGGTGGCTCGGCACGCATTCGATTTAGGGGGGAGGAGGCTCGCCGTTGACTTCAGAAGGGGAGGGAGAGGAGTAGCATCGCGAGGTAGAGGGGGTGGTGGTCCCTGCGTCGGCGGCTAGGGTTTCTTCAGGTGGCGGGTTTGGGTCTTCAATCGGGGAAGGGGAAGAGGAGGACGTCGGGAAGAGGAGCGGGAGCTGGAGCAACGCGTGAAGGGAGGAGGAGGGGGTCGGCGCCCTGGCGCACGACGGCGGGTGGCGGAGCATCCTCGGTGGCGTGGAGGCAGAACGAGATCGTGTTTTTTTTTCTTTTTTCTTATTTCGTTCGGTTTGACTACGCTGAAGAAGAAAGAGGGGTTTGACCCCTTTTGACCGGCCAATGAGATCCTTTAATTTAATTTTTAATATTATTTAATTTGAGAAAATTGGGTTTTGCATACGAACTCCAACTCTAACCCAACGACTGTCGTCCCTAGCATATTACCCCCATTCCGAACACAATGGGATATGTATCGTAGGCCAATTCGACTGTTTGAATCAGTTTCTGTTGAATTTAAAGTATAATTCTTTATATATTCAATTTAAACGCACATTTTAAATTACCGGGGACACATACGAACTCGAAAAATTCCAGAAAAATTGTTTCTAGTTTCGTATTGATGATACGGTCCTAACAAAACTAATTTCATCGAATTCTGAGACCGTTTGAAAAATGACCATTTTCTGGTCGACCCGAATTTAATTGAAACTGTTAAAACACGTTTAACTTCGTCACGCTCACATATTGATTCAGAAAATTATGCAAAAATAAACTTAGCAATAAATTGACATCCCGGATCCAACAAAAGTGGTTTGTCGAAAACCGAGGTCGTTTGCAAAATTTCCATTTTCAAGGGCCTTTATATATATTAAAATATATGTAAATTCCACAGCGACTTTTCTGAATTTTAAACTGGACATATCTTTCATCTTTTAAAACGAAATCTCAGTTTCTTACAGCCGTTAGAAAGATATGGTTAAACAGATTCAAATATTTCTTGTTTCGTTCAATTCCGACTTATATTGAATTCTGTATATTCATTTGAAATTCGAAATCGAATTTTCGAACTGCAGGGCCATTTCAGGCTCGTTATATAATTAAATAAAATTTATTCGTTTTAACTTCGTCGATAACAAATTTTTCGTCGTTATTATTTAAAATAATCCATTTTAAATATTCAAAATTCAATAAATTCACCAAAATAAAAAATTTAAACTGGCTCAGATTTTCCGGGTTGTTACACATTATAGTTGGTATCAGAGCTTTGGTTAAATTCAAATCTTTGGGTTACAACTCGTTAGAACGTAACAAAAGACTCATCAGAGGTAGGATTAGAAATATCCTATAAAAGAATACTCGTTAGAGATAGGATCACTAGTATCCTAGAATGAGAAAACTCGTTAGAGATGGGGTTGGTAATGCCCTAGAATGAGTTGAGAGTAACAAGCTTATAATTAACATATTTGCGATTATATATATATATATAATCCGATCTTGGAAAATATGATTTTTGAATATATAAAAGTATCAATATTTGACAAGTTAATCAACTAATAAAATTATTGAAACTAAAAAAAAAATTGAGATAAAATGATTAGTTAAACAAATTTTAACTTCGTTCCTTTTCGAGGACGAAAAAATTTTAAGTGGGGGAGATTGTAACAACCCGGAATTTTAGGGCTAATTTAAAATTTTTATTTTAGAAATTTTAATGGAAATTGAATATTTAAAATAATTTATTTTAAATAATAACGACTAAAAATTTATTTTAATCGAAGTTAAAACGAATAAATTTAATTTAATTAGAAAAGGAGTTAGAAATAGCGTTGCAGTTTGAAATTTTGATTTTAAACTTCAACTGAATATACAAAATTCATTTTAAATCAGAATTGAGTGAAAGCAGAAATATTTAAATCTGTTTAACCATATCTTTCTAACGAATCTGAAAAATTGAAATTTCACTTTATACATTGTAAATTATGTCCAGTTTAAAATTTAGAAAGGTCACTGTAGAATTTATATATTTTTTAATATAATATATAACCCTTAAAAATAGCCATTTTGCAAACGACCTCTGTTTTCGACGAAATTAGTTTTGTTAGGACCGTATCGTCAAAACATAGCTAGATATATTTTTCGGGAATTTTTGAAGTAAATTTGTGGCCCCGGTGAATTTATTTGTATGGTTGAATTAAAAATAAAAGACTTAAATTTTAAATTAAAGAAAACAGGGTCAAAACAGTCGTTTAGGCTTGCGGGACATAGCCAGATGAGTCCGGAATATGGGTAATAGGTAAGAACGATAGTCGTTAAGCTGAAATTGGAAAAAGTTGCTAAACATGCCTTAATGAGCTAATTAACTAAATAAATAATATAAATATATTCACTAATCCTCAACCCTAATCCTCCCTCTACAATACACAGCCGCCATCATCAAATTTCCATGGCCAAGAAGCTTCAAATCTTCCTCACTCAATCTCTCTCAATCCACCAAATAAAAATCCATGCTCCTTTGGAACTTAATGAAGAGATTTTCATCCTCTTTAATTCTATACGGAGATGATGAATTATAAGTGAGTATTTGGCCCAGAATTCTCCACACAACCCGCGCCCAACTACCCTCCAACGCGCCCAACGGGCCCCTCCGCGACGTCCACCCCTTCCGGCGCACGTACCCCTCACTCCCCTCTCCGATATGCCACCTTCTGATCGTCTTCATGATCCACCAGTTCCGAGATAAATGGAAATCTAATTTTGAACACTATGGGTTCATTTTTGGCTTTGAACGTTAGGGAGGAGATGAAGGGTGAGTTGACTTTTTCCAAACTTCGACTTTACAAATTAATTAATTCAAATTTTGACCGATCTTAAGTAAATCATATCTTGTTCGAACAGCAACGGAATTGAACGATTTTCATTGCGTTGGAATCATAAAATTCAGATCTACGTCATGAAGCTGACTAGAGATGAAACCGAGCACTTTGGGAAATTCAACCAAATTTGAACACGAACGATTTCTGAAAACCAATCGATGTGAGAACACTTTATTTTTAATAATTAAAATTTATTTTTTATGATCGTATTAAAAATCAGATCTTTTGTTAAGTTTAGTTTGATATTATGCGATATTTGGTATAGATTGCTTGATGTTGTTTGTATGATCTGATTTGGTGTGATGATATTGTCATGTTGATTTGTCGATTAAATTAATCATCTTTATGGAAATTAGAATCAACAATATAAATTGTCATTCTTTGTTGAAATTAGAATTGACGAAATAGAATTGTCACCTTTATTATGAAGGTTATATTGGTACAAAAATGTCAAATTGGTTGTGTTAGCGATGGAAAATATCTTTTACGTTAAATTGTCATATTTAAATTGATACATAGAAATATAATTAACATTTTATTATGAAATGTTACATTAGAAATATATATATATTATAGCAATTTGGCTATAAAATGTTGCATTAAAGAAAGTGACATTTTATTATAAAATGTTGCATTGGGAATAAAATATCATATTAGAAAAGAGTACACAATAGAAATTATATTTTTGTTGTAATATGAAAACATTAGAAAAGAGTAGACCATAAAAATTACATTTTTATTGTAATATGAATCATTAGAAAATAAACATTTTTGTTTAATAAAAAGGATTAAAACAGAAGATAACATTTTTGTTCATTTGAAAGAAATAAACATTTTGTTCAGTGAGAAGTGTTAAAACAAAAATAATCATTTTTGTTCATTTAAAAATAACATTTTAAGTTATAAAATGTTAGAGTAAAGGAAAATAACATTTTAAGTTATAAAATGTTAGAGTAGAGAAAAATAATATTTTAAGTGTAAAATGTTAAAGTGAAGGAGAATAACATTTTAATTATAAAAGGTTAAAGTGAAGAAAAATAACATTGTAAGTATAAGATGTTAAAGTGAAGAGAAATAACATTGTATTTATAAAATGTTAAGATGTATAAAAATAACATTTTAGTTATAAAATGTTGAGTTGACAAATATATCACTTTATATGTGTTTTGTTGAGTTAGAGTTGTCGACAAAACGAATATATCACTGTTATATGTTTTTGTTGAAATTGAATTGTCAACAAAAACAAAGTTATCCTTTTTATTTGTTTTTGTTGAAATGTTAGAATTGATTTAACATAAAAATATCCTTTTTATGTTAATATGAAATGTTAGGAACGTTTACATATAAATATTCATTTATATGATATTTAGAAATATAGAAAAATGTTAACACAGGAAATATTCATTTATATGTTATTTTGAAATATAGGAAAATTTTATAATAGAAAATATTCTTCTGTATGTTATTAGGAAAACATAGAAATCAAAGTGACACTTTTATTTACATTTTAGATGTAAATAAATAAAAGTATATTTTTATTTGGAAATTTAGTTACAAATAAAAACATGATTATAAAGAGTACATTTTTTATTTGTATGTTAGTTACAAATAAAAATATGATTATAAAAAGTACATTTATATTTACATTTTAGGTTTAAATAGAAAACAGGGATTAAAAGTTGACATTTATATTCACATTTTAGAAATAAAAAGAATGGAACTTGTGAACACCTTAATTTATATTTACTTGTGTAAATAAAAAGAACGAAACTTATGAACATATTTATAGTGAAAACTTTATTTACATTTTCTATGTAAATAAAAGGAACATATTTAGAGTGAAAACTTTATCTACATTTTGTGTAAATAAATATAAAAAGGAAACCATTTATTTACATGCAGCGTAAGTAAATAAGAAAAAGAAAAGGAAAACATTTATTTACATGTAGTGTAAGTAAATAAGAAAAAGAAAAGGAAAACATTTATTTACATTTAGGTAAATAAATAAGAAAAAGATTACATTTATGTACATGTAGTATAAATAAACATGATATAGAAAAAGAAAATTTTATTTACATGTAGTGTAAATAAATATGTATAGAAAAAGATCACATTTATTTACATTTAGAGTAAATAAAACATAAATTCAGAAAGGGGCATTTTACTTATATTTAGTGTAAATAAAATATGACATAGAAAAGAATTACATTTTTGTTTGCATTTTTATAGATGCAAATAAATCGTAGAAAAAGAATTATACTTTTTATTTGCATTTTTAGATGCAAATAAAACATAGAAAGGAATTACACTTTTTATTTTGTAAATTAGTTACAAATAGAAGATATGAGAATAAAAAGTACCCTTTTATTCACTTTCTAGATGTGAATAAAAATATGAAAAGAAAAAGTGCATTTTTTATTTGCATTCCATATGTAAATAAAAACACCGTTTTAAAAAGTGAATTTTTATTTGCAAACTAGTTGCAAATAAAAATATGAATTTATAAAGTACATTCTTATTTGTAATTCAGTTACGAATATAATATATTTCTATTCACATTTTAGATGTGAATAAAAACATGAATTTTAAAGACTGGATTTTATTTATAATTTAGATATAAATAAAAACAGAGATATAAAAGTGACATTTTTATCAGCATGCTAGATGCGATAAAAAGAGTAGGAATTAAAAATGATATTGTTATCATCATTTTAGAGGCGATAAAAAGAATGGATTTTTATAGTTGAAATCGCCAAATGATTTATATTTATATTTATATATATAAATATAAAATTAAAATGAAACGCACGTGGCAGTTCGCGTATCGGCGATCGTAACTTTAAACGATTATACCGAAAGTTACGACCGTTGGATTTTCCCAAAATTGGAACTGTTATGACCGCTTTGGGAAGATCTTTTCAACGATATAAATTTTATTAAAATCTAACAGTTACATTTCGAGATAAGTGTAAATCAAATTTCGATAAAAACAGTGCCAGGGCCGCCGATCGACCCGAAGCGTCGTTAAATTAGTTTAGTTATCTTTATACATATAAAAATAGCGATAGGTCGTTATTAAATACTAATAACGATATGAAATGATTTTAAATTATATATATATATATATATATATATATGCAAGGATCATTTGAAAAGTCCAAACTGAGGGAATCAGGCGTAACCATTGTGATCGCTGCGATCTAGAGTCAAGCGAATGGAGTTAAATCGAATATTAGTTATTCAATAGGAGTTAATCGAGTTAATCGAGTTAAGATAATCGAGTTAATCGAGTTAAGATAATCTTGTTAATCGAGTTAAGATAATCGAGTTAATCGAGTCGAGTTAGTCGAGGCGATTAATCAAGGCGAGTTAAGTTAGTCAAGTTAATCGAGTTAAGTTCGTCGAGTTAAATTAATCGAATTAGTTATTCGAAAGGAATTATCGATGTTAGTTTCATCGAATGGAGTTAATTGATGTTAGTTTCATCGAAAGGAGTTAATCGATGTTAGTTTCATCGAAAGGAGTTATCGATTATAGTTTAATCGTAGTGAGATTAATCGAATAAGAGTTATTCGAAAAGAAAGAGTTATCGAATATTAGTTATTCGAAGAGAGATTATCGAATATCGTTTATTCAAAAACGAGAAATCGAATATAGTGTATTCGAAAAGAAAGAGTTATCGAATATAGGTTATTCGAAGGAGAGTTAATAAAATAGAGATTACTCGAAAGGGAGTACGTCGAATTCGAGTATATCGAATTCGGGAAAGTACTTATAGTTTCCAGTGTTTAAATCAAGATTTATTTATTTATAAATAAATTAGTTGTTAGGTTAATTATTCACATTTAAGAATAAACGTTAGATGTTAAGTTAGATTAATTCGAAAGTAGGGATTATAACGTTATTTTATAATCAATGTTCTCAATAAAGAAGTAGATACGTAAATAGAATCTGCGTGTTATGTAAAGAAGTTGTTAAAAGTTTAAAAGATAAACTTTGCCATTTCGAAGTTATAACGTTGTTCAGTTAAGGTCTGAGAGGTAATTATACCCCAACTTGATTGACTTCCTTCTTAACTAAGGAATGGTAAGGTTTGATCGTAAAGAAATTTGGAAATGTTTTCCAAACGAGAATCAGAAATGTAATCTGATAATGTAAAATAAGAATGTAGAATATATAGAAATAGGAGATAAGTAGATTAATGAGATAAGAGATAAATGTTAAATGATGATTGATCGATATAATTCCCATTTGGAAATGATATCGTTGTTTGCACACTTGTTTTTCTTTGATAGTTAACTCATCGACTATCGAAGTTTTTGACCATTTTAATGTTGTTAATATGGAGAGACCGATTGGATTATTATCCAAAGAACCACTCTGTATTGGCATAAGCGTTGCGAATCATATATGCCAAAGATAATTGAAGACGGAGTAAAATGCAAGGGCTATTGTATAAGTCTTAGATAATAGTGCCTAAGATGGATGTACTGGATAGTGCCTTCGGTTTGTCCAGTCCTAGGATAACTTGTATGGACGAAGGTCTGACAGAGTATATCTAATAAATCATGTAAGTTGATCTGTTCAAACATATTCACGTTTGGTGGTGGAGGAATTCGTTTCTCTTAGCTGTATACCTGTGTTATTTTTGGATAAGTCAATTTGTGATTTGGCGGGTATGACGATGTGACATTCTAAGTGAATGAGGACGACTTGTATGGATGAATGTCTGACAGAGTATTTCCGGAAAGGTCACGTACATTGATTTCTTCAACCGTACCAAGAGTGGAAGCGGAGAAGGAAACTTCTTTAGCTAACACGTAATGAACTGTTGTAGACGTCAGTTAGTGATTTTCGATGGATCTGACAATGTGGCATTCGAAGTGAATCTGATGTAATGATAAAGCGTGGCTTCTAGCCTCACATCCGGTAAATGATAGAAATCGGGCAGGCAGCATGGCTATGTAGGTCGCACCTATTAGGGTGTATTATCACCTGATCTAGAGTTTCATTTACTTCTAAAAATCTATTGTTAATGCTGTCCCATTCGGGAAACGGTTGCTGATCCCAACCGTTGGTGATATACATTCGATACACTCAAGCAAAATGAGTGGTCGGTCATGTGCGGCCGGGTTGCAAGATGTTCTTGTTGAACCCGGTGTACTCCTCTCGAGAGGTACACTAGCGAAAGGTGGTTCCATACCTTGTCATAGTTGGAAACCCATTACCCAATACGTGCTTGCGATTTTCATTGTATACTATGTATGTAGAACGTGAGATGAAAGCGTTTCTGCTAGATGATTATTATTATTGTGGTTGATAGACATTATTATAATGTCAAAAGGTTTTTGATATAAAGATATTTTGGATTCTCATAAGGGAAAAACCCGTTCCGTTATGCGGCGTGGTCTTATGAGATATCGTTTACTTGCTCAAACTGTTTTAAACTGTTTTACTCATACCAGTCCCATGACTGACCCGGAGTTTATTTTGTTTTGTTTCCCTAAACTCTTGGGTGCTCAATTTTGTACGAGTAGTCAAGTAGTCGGGATTTACAGATACTTGAAGAGCTGGAGCAGGAGGCTTCAGGATTATATAGCTATTATTACTCCGCTATGTTGTAAGTGATGTACTTGATAATGATATGTATATTCAAGTACGATCTTTTATTTCAAAGTTATGTTATATTTTATTCGTTCGCTGTGAGGTTCGTGTTACACTGATGTTTTTGTTGTCTTCTTCTTCTTCTATTCTAAGTTTCTATCTATTCTCACCCTCTAATTTCTTTCATTAACTTTCCGGTTATTTTCGATCCTTGGATGTTCGATATGTGTTGTATATCGGATAACCAAGATCACATTTTTTCGGGTCATTACAGTTGGTATCGGAGCTTAAGTTAAGAATTACGTTGGCTTTGTGGCGTGACTCGGTAGAGATAGGGTTAGTAATACCCTAGATTGAGTTTGAGTGTATATATATACGAGTGAGTATTTGTATTTGATATAAAAATGGTTTTATATTGTGGAGATTCATTGGCTGAGTTGTTTATGGGTTCCGGTCGATCAGTTTGATCCACTGTATCGGTAGGGGTTTATAAACACTTGAATATGATGGACCAACACAGTATGGATATGTGATATATTATCATATATCAGATATATTGGTTGTAATTATAATCGAGTAAGATTATAAAGTGAAATGGTTATGTAGATAACCAATCAGAATACATATAGGCGAAATACGTGAAATGGAAATGAATTGAGTTAAATCTGAAAATTTAAACCAGAATTAAAATTAAAATCCTAGAAATTGGAAGAATGTTTGAAAATGAATCTGGGTTAAGTATAAGGAAAATTTAAGATCCTGGGAGATTTTAAATTGTTTTACAAGCAGTGTGAATTATATTTTGAAATGAATTTCAAAGTGGAAATGTTTAAGAAATGGTTTTGAAGTGATATAGTATTGAACTCAGTACGGTCGCTGGAAAGTAACTCCGATGTTGACTGCGCAGCATCATCGGTGTGATTTTCGAGTTTCTAAGTGACGGATTACTACCAAGGATTTTTGTTTTTGAATTATTTTGAGAAAAACAAAATTGTTTAAAACTCCCAGAATTTGATTGTTTAATTTAAGAAAAATTAAATAGGAATTTGCAAAAGCAAATTGGAATTAAAGTAAAGCCAGTTAAGTGGTAATAGAAATTGAATTGAAATGGGACGATATCGAGTAAGTTGAAGTGTTGAGTAAGAATTTTGAATTGAAATTGGAAATTAAGTTTGAATTGATTTCGACTAGGATATAAGCGAATAATTGGTTGAGATGACATTGATATATATTGGATTGATAACAGATGCAAAGGACTTAGTGATATGCCCGACAAAAAGGTACAAATTTATATTTGATACAAGCATGAGATTTATGAGCCGAATTGGCAAGCCGCTTGGCTGTTTGATTTTCTTTTGGGTTGGAGAAGGCCTAGAGAGGCGAGTTGTGGTTTTACCGATAGGGCTGTACCAGAGAGGTTATGGCGAAATTTTCCGAAAATTTAAAGTGTTAGAAAATTTCCAGAATTTTTGAAAATTTTAGTTGGTCAGAATGAATTAATATTTTAGTTGATATTAATTGGTTCAGTGAAACTGAAGTTGAGAGGTAAACAAATCTTAGTAATTCCAATAGATAGGGTCGTCCTCTACCTTAGCAATTTCGAGGACGAAATTATTTTAAGTGGGGAAGAATGTAATGACCCGCATTTTCCAGGGATATAATTAATTTATTTATTTATATAAATAGTGATATAGTGAATTAAATAGAGGTTTAATTAAATAATATGGAATAATTAATTTAATTAAATAATTAAATAATATATTTAATTCAGAAATAACAAGAAATAGTGAACTGACAATATTCTATGAACAGGGTCGTCCCTGAGATTTAATTCAGCTTATAGTTGAATTATATTGACGAATATATTCAATCGACGTCAGTTTGAACGTAGAATTTTAATATAATTAAAATAGAGCACGTAACGACGCGGCAGTTCACTATTTGGCGATTTGAACTTCAACTGGATATACAGGGTTCGTTTTAAATCGGATTTCGGTGAAACAAGAAACGTGTGGAGCTGGTGGAGTATATCTTTCTAGTGGAAGAGAAAAATCGGGATTTCGTCATGTAGATTTTGAGTTACGTCCAAATCAAATTCTCAGAAATGCAGCGCCCTGACCATAACGATTTAATTATATTTTATATAAGGATTTAAATAGAAATCGAACATCGATATTACTCTGACGATGTAATATCGAGTTGTAAATACATATAGGAATATTCTGAAGCTGTACGGTATTCCACTGTGAATATAGACGATAATATTTAATTTTAAATATTTAATTTAATTATATTTAAATATACTTATATATTTAAATAGGCTATCTAGAGCTTTAAAAATAGCCACTTTTGCAAACGAAGTCAGAATTCGAAAAAACTAATTTGGTTGGATCCGCAATGTCAAATAGTTGTTAGACTTCTAGTTTCGTGATTTTTAGAGTCAGTGTGTGGCCGTACGGATTTTTAGAGTGAGAAACAGTCAGTATTTTGTCAGTTAAAAATACGCTGTGCGAGCATACGGAGTCGAAATTCGACGAAACCAGTTTCGTTAGGACCGTAATGTCGAGCTCTAGCTACATGTCTAGTTTGGTAATTTTTAGGTATCGTAAGTAGTCACTGGGATTTTTAGAAAGCAATGATCGGATTAAAATGAATAGAATAAATAAAAATAAAATATTGTGTGAACATAAGGAAGGCCACACACCCTTGTATTTCAGCCACAAACCGTACCTACCACACACAGGTCTATATAACCGTGTAAACCTTAAAACGAAGCAAAACAATCGATGAATAAAAATCAAATCAAATAAAATCCGATACAATGCACAATCGATCTCGTGGTATTCGTATTGGGTAGTTCTTCGATCTCGTGTAAAAATCTTTGGGTACGAGACTGTTTTTGTTCGCTGAATTTTTACAGCGGTGGTCCTTCGATATTAGGGTTCGGTTTTTTGGGGAAACAAAGCAATTGTTCGCGAAACGAGGGTTTGTTTTAGGTTGAGAACATCGAATGGAGTCTGTGTGTTTAGTTTGGGGATATTCGAACTCATAGGAGTTCGCTACCTGTAGAGGAGGTCTCGTGACGCATCTGCAAATAACTGAGTCGAGTTCGACAATTAGTACATGGGGCAGGAGAGTTTGAGCAGAGAGAAGTGGAGGTGAAGTTCGTTTTGCATTCGGTAATGTGTGGAGGGAGTTTGAGGGGGATAAAGTGGCGTTAATGGCTAATGAGGCGGACGCGACTTATACCAGTAGGAAGAAGAAAAGGAGTGTGGGTTTGGGTTCTAAGAATTTGGGCTGGTGCATGGTAGTTGGGCTTGGAAGTAAGCCCACTTTAAATTGAGATTTTTGTTTTAATTTAAAAGTTAAATTTTTCGTATAACTTGTGTAAATCGTATCTCGGTCATACATTAACAGATTGACGAACCGTAAGTCGCATTGGGTTCGTATGGATGGGAGCAACACAATGAGACTGACCAGGAGTGAATCGGAGCTCGTCACAATTTATGGCGAAATAAATTGTCCGACTGAATCAAATAACGCAAACTGTTATTTAACGGTTAACACGCCAATGTGAGTAAAACTCACTAACCCTGAACAACATATATTTTCATGTTGCATTGTTAGAACTGTTAAAATTGTCTGTTTGACTGTGTGTTGACTGTTTGATTGAAATGCTAGTCAGTTAGTGGAAATTATATATATATACACATATGTATATATATATATATATCGTTAAATATTTATATTGTGATTCTACCATCAGAATATTTCACATCAAAGTGAAATCGATATTAATATTATTGTCTAACATCTGTGATGCAGAGAAACAGGTTGGAGGAATCCAACTGGATTCCTCAACATTTATTTTACTGTTATTCACATATGTTGATATATGGTGTGATATATAGTTTGTTGATGATTATGTGTGTTTGGATGATATTTATCGGTGTTATATGGTATGTTAAATATCATTAGAAATACCAGAATGTAGAAAAGGGATTTTCAAAGTATATTTTGAAAATAATTTATTTATATAAAATCACTGGATTCTATATATAAAAGGAAAAGGATTTTATACAAGGAAATAATTATAAAATCAAACGAGTTAAAATAATATATTTGTAAATCAAATATAGAGGAAATATATTTTTAAATCAAATATAGTGGAAATATATATTTAAATCAAATATAAAGGAAATATTTGCCAAACAATTATAAAGAGAAATATTTGTAAACCATTTACAGATAGAGTAGAGATCAAGAAGAATATTTGTAGAACATGTACAAATAGATTAAATGGGATTTATTTATTTATTTAAGGAATAAATAAAAGTATTTAAGATCATTTATTTATAGAAATATAAATAGAATAAAGGAGTTATTTTTAATAAATAAAGGTATAAAAGGATCATTTATTTATAGAAAATAAATAGAATTAAAAGGAGATATTTATTTAATAAATAGAATTAAAAGGAGATATTTATTAAATAAATAGAATTAAAAGGAGATATTTATTTGATAAATAAATAGAACTAAATCAAAGAAATATGTAGAAAATAAATAGAGTAAATATACAAAGGAAATATTTGTAAACCATTTACAAATAGAATTGGGAAGGCAATATTTGTAAAAACATTTACAAATGGAATTGAAAGGAAAATATTTATTTAGGGAACAAATAAAGTTAAAAGAAAAATTTATTTGTTAAATAAATAGAATTGAAAAGGGAGTAGTTATTTGTTAAGTAAACAAATAGAAAATGAATTAAATCAAGGAGTTAATTCAAAGGAATTTATCAAAGGAGGAAGTTTAAGGAATTAAATCAAGGGAGTTAATCGAATTTAAGTTAATCGATTAAAGTTAGAATTAAACCAGTTAAAGTTCACCAGTTAGAGTTAACCAGTTAAGTAAATCGAATATAAGTTATTCGAATATGTGTTAATCAAAATGAGTTAAGAGAAGATTATCGAGATACGATAATCAAGTTAAGATTATCGAGTTACGATAATCGAGTTGAGTTATCGAATACCACTTATTCGAAGGAGAGTTATAAAATATAGTTATTTGAGATAGAGTTAGTCAAACATAGTTGTTCAGGATAAGTTGCCATTTCATATGACTGCTAGCGTAATTCGCAGGGCTGTAAATAGCCTAAGGCGGTCGGATGTTTCCTGAGGGAATCAGGCGTAACCATTGTGATCGCTACGATCTAGAGTCAAGCGAATGGAGTTAAATCGAATATTAGTTATTCAATAGGAGTTAATCGAGTTAAGATAATCGAGTTAATCGGGTTAAGATAATCGAGGTAATCGAGTTAAGATAATCGAGTTAATCGAGTTAATCGAGTCGAGTTAGTCGAGTCGATTAATCAAGGCGAGTTAAGTTAGTCAAGTTAATCGAGTTAAGTTCGTCGAGTTAAATTAATCGAATTAGTTATTCGAAAGGAATTATCGATGTTAGTTTCATCGAAAGGAGTTAATCGATGTTAGTTTCATCGAAAGGAGTTATCGTTGTTAGTTTCATCGAAAGGATTTATCGAATTTTTTTTTTGAAACAAAAATGTGTGATCTTCTAAAAAGAAGAGAGCACACATATATATAATAAAAACCAAAGATACAGAGTCCGACAATAGTACATAAAAACTACAATCTAACATAGCTCTAGGGATGTAAAGGATCGTAGATAGATGAGTTCCGGATAAAACACCACCCATCTACTCCAATATCGAATTCCGGCAAGGCCACCACCCGATATTGAAGTATATCCACTCCAATACAATAACCCATACTCTCTATGTAAAAGCAAGAATAATAAAGTGAAACTACAACAGACTCTCTAACAATAGACCCAAAAAACTACAAACAGATATGCAAATCTTCAATCCAACAACAATCTTCTGAGCTCTGCTACCAATCCAAACAGCTATACACTAGATCTACCTCTTAATCAACAACCTGATTCTGCAATAAACTCTACAAACAATTAGTAATTTAATACACATATATACATATATGGATATATATTAGTATAGATATATATATATACCATACAAGCTTATATATATATATATACATATCTATATATATACCATACATATATGTAAAAGAAAGAAGCATGGAAAAAACAAAGACAAGAGATTAATAACTAATGCGAAATCTATTACGAAAAAATCTGCTGATTGTAATGAAAAGGCTCAAATTAAATCTAACCTTGATCAAAAAATTCTTAAAGCATAATTTTCCAAATAACTTGTAATTTGAGTTAGACATCCAATCCAAACAAAAGTAAACTATCTTAATAACTAAATCATCCAAAGAAACAGAAACAAAGTTAAAAAATCTTTGATTTCTCTCCAACCAGATGAACCAACATATGATAATGACTAAAGAGTCTAAAACATATCCCTTGCAAGCATTATTAACAAATCTAAAAGATTCCCAATATTCAACACATCCCTTGTATAAATTAGGACAATCAAAGACAAATATCCTTAGAGCCATATTAAAAATGTAATTAATGATATTACAAGAGAAGAATAATTGATCCACATCTTCATTCAATAGATTACAAAAATAACACTTTGCATCAAAATTGAAAATTTTCTTCTTTAGATACTCAACTGTATTGAGCTTCTTATGAACAATTAACCACATTAAAAATTTAGCTTTAGGGGGAGAGTTAGATTTCCAAATAAACTTATAAGATCTAAGTGATATTCCAGAGAAATTTAAAAAGTTATACATGGACTTAACCGAATACACTTGGCTTTTATCCATTTCCCAACTAATAGTATCCCTACACTCATCGATGTGAAATAATGATATCTTGGCTTTAAGTAAAGCAAATTGTCTTATCAAATCACCTTCTAATAAATTATCGAAGGAAAATACCCATGGGGGATCCAAATCACTCCTATAAACATATTTAATCAATGCATTTTTAAATCTACAGTTATTAAAGAGCTCACTAAATTCAAATTTAAGTGGTAATCGAGATATCCACTTGTCATGCCAAAAATAAGTACTATTTCCAGAATGAACAATCACCTTATATCCTACATTAAAAAACTTAAAACACTTTAATATAGATTTCCAAAAATAAGATAGTCTATTATACCAACTACCACTAGATTCAACAATAAACTCACCTTCTGAATAATAAAATTTTGACACTATAATCTTCCATGTTGACGACACTTTAGGACATCTATATCTCCACAATCATTTGGCTAGTAGGGATGAGTTAAAATTATATAAGTTAATGACCCCCAACCCCCCATCTTTCTTAGTCTTACAACACACTTCCCAATTCACTAAACATTTAAAACCTCTACAGATGGGATCTCTTCCCCTACTCCATAGATAATTACGTCTTATTCTGTCAAATCTTTCAAAAACCCATTGAGGAAATTTATGTACAGACATCCAATAAGCGGGGATAGCAGATAAAACCGAATTACCTTGTACTAATCTACCTGCTCTAGACATAAATCTATTATTCCAACTTGATAATCTATTATTAATCTTATCTATGATGACTAGCCAATCCTCCTTCTTAAGTTTTGAAGGCCTAATTTTAAAACCTAAACAATCAAAAGGAAATTTCATGACTGAGCATGTAACAACCCGGAATTTTAGGGCCAATTTAAAATTTTTAATTTAGAAATTTTAAAGGAAATTGGATAATTAAAATAATTTATTTTAAATAATAATGGCTAAAATTTTTTATTTTTAATCAAAAATAAAACAAATAAATTTAATTTAATTATATATGTAATTTAAAATAACACCGTAGTTTGAAATTTTGATTTTTAACTTTAATTAAATATATATATTTCACTTTAAAAGCAGAACGGGGATGACCCATAAAAAATTAACTCTTTTTAACTCGGTTTTCGACGAAACCACTTTTGTTGGATCCGGAATGTCAATATTTTGCTAAGTTTAATTTTCCAGAATTTTTAAAGCTAATATGTGAGCGTGGTGAGAGAAACTGTGTTTTGTTCGATTTCAGATAAATTTAATCGACTTAAAAATAGTCATTTTTCAAACGGTCTCAGAATTCGACGAAATTAATTTTGTTAGGACCGTATCGTCATAACAAAGACAAATATATTTTTTCTGGATTTTTCCAGGTCCGTATGTGGCCCCGGTGAATTTTTATAGACGGTTAAATTTAAAAATAAAAGAATCATATTTAAAACTGAGAAAAGGGGGTCGAGGCGAACTCTTGGGCTGACGGGACCTAGCCCGTTGGATCCGGAATAGGGTCTATTTGGTAGGGTGGGCTTCAGTTGGACTGGTTTTGGCTTAGTTTGAAAGATTTGGATTTAATTGTAAAATTTCACTAAAATATTATAAAAACAAGAGATTTAAACCCTAATTTCAGAAACACTGTTCATCGTCTAAAATTAGAGCCACCACTCCCTTTAACCCGTTCGAATCTTCTTCCCCAATTTGCTCCTCCTCCACCGAATTTCAAGCCCCACAACACACACCACTTCGTGGCTCTCCTTCTCCTCTTTCCAACCGTACCAACCACCACCCAGCTCGTCAACTGTAGTCCGAGCACAAACCAGCCAAAGGCGCCGCCTTTGCTCAGCCGCCACGACACCCTGCGACGATCGGACTCCCCACTGATGGCACCACCAGGCGCGCCTCGCCTTCCACGTCACTGGCACACCACCGATCAACGCCTTGACCACTGTACGGACGGAAAAAGTCCAACCTAGATTCGAACGAGTTAGGAGAACACAAGGCCGAATTTTACTTAAGGGAGAAGAAGGTATTTTCTTCAATTAATTAATTTATTAATTAACTTAATTATTCTAAATCTTGTTTTAACAATAACTCGTTTGTTTCAATTCGGAATTCGACCATTTCAGAAGCGTTGAAATCGTAAAGACCAGATCTACATTGCTGGACTGAAACGGAACCATTCTGGACTGTTGAAAATTTGGACTAAATCGCAAACGACTGTGAGAATTTCTGATTTTCACAATTTAATTTATTTAATTAATCGTTTTATTTCGTTAAATAATTATCTGTGTGTTCTGTGCTGTGATGTATTGGGTTGATTGTTCTGTTTGTATTCTGATGAATTGTACTGTATGTTATTGTATAAATTTGTGTTTGTAAATTTAGATCTGTATGAATCTGTTAAAAATCATCGTGTTGATATGACATAAATATTAATTGGATTAAATTAGGATTACTTTTAACCCAATTAAAATCCCGAGTTGATACGACAAGGATTTATTTTGTTTTAATTTTATTAACAATTTATTTGTTAATAAAAAGGCAAATGAGAAGATTTACTTTTTGTTGAACAATTTATTGTTTCGTTAAAAAGTAAGAATTTGGTTGATTTAATTTTAGTTGTATTTACTTTGCAAATAGAAAGTTCAAAGAGAAAACACATCTAATTAACATTTCATTTGTTGATTTAAAGGCATATTTAAAATAACATTTTAAAAAGACGTGAATAATTTACCTTTTAGAATAACCTTTTGTTTGTTAATTTGTAAGGCATATTAAAAATAACTTTTTATTTATTATTTGAAAAGATTATATATTATTTTCCAATAAAAGAATTGATTTTTGTTAAACATTAATTGAAAATAAAAGACAAAGTTTACCTTTATTTTGTTTACGAAATAAACCACCAATTTTTACGTTTATTTTTTTTACAAAATAAGAAGCAAATTTTAATCTTTTATTTTGTTTACAAAATAAAATGCCAACTTAAATCTTTGATTTTGTTTACAAATAAAAGACATTTTTTTACCTTTATTTTATTTATACAATAAAAATGCAAGTTTAATATTTATTTTTATTTATAAAATAAAATGCAAGCTTTAATCTTTATTTCGATTTGCAAAAGAAATAAAAAGTTGGAATCTTTATTTTGGTTTATAAAATAAAGAAAGTTTAGATCTTTTACATTTTAATAAAAGGATAAACAAAGTTTTAATCTTTGTTTTAGACTTACCAATATAATAAAGTTTTAATCTTTTATTTTTGTTTACATAAATAAATACAAGTTTTTATATTTGTTTACATAAAAGCAAGCTTTATCCTTTACTTTTATCACATAATAAAATGTAAGATTTTATCTTTATTTTTTTACAAAATAATTAACAAGTTCTTCTCTTTATTTTTGTCTTACAAAAATAAAAGGATCTTTTATTTGTGTTCTTTAACACAAATATATAGTTAGAAAATAAAGTCTTTCTTTTGATTTGTGTTTTAATACAAATATATATATATTGAAAATAAAAATTACTCTTTTATTTGTATCCACCAATACAAATATATGTTGAAATTAAAGTTTATTTCTTTAGTTACATTCACAAATGTAAATATACATTGTAGTTGAGGTTTATTCTTTATTTGCATTCATTGGTGCAAATATACATTAAGAATAGAAATTGTTTCTTATTTGCATTCTCTAATATATATGTACAGTGGAATGAAAATTCATTTTTTTATTTACACTCACCAATGTAAATATGCATTGAAATTAAATGTGGTTCCTTTATTTGCATTCACCAAATGCAAATATAACATAGAAATGTAAGTTTTACATTTATTTGCATTCTCCAATGCGAATATACATTGAATAAAAATGTTTTGTTATTTGCTTCCTCCGTTGCAAATAAACATTAAAAGGAATAGGTGCATTTGGTTGCAATTCTAGATGCAAACAAAATAGGAATTGAAAAGTTACATTAGAAATAAATTGTCACTTTTGTCAGAAAGTTACATTAGCAAAAGAATGAACAAAAATTATTATTTTGTTAACATTATAAAAGAATGAACAAAAATCATTATTTTGTTAACATTATAAAAGAATGAACAAAAATCATTATTTTGTTAACATTATAAAAGAATGAACAAAATCATTATTTTGTTAACATTATAAAAGAATAGACAAAATCATTATTTTGTTCACATTATAAAAGAATAGACAAAATCATTATTTTGTTAACATTAGAAAAATAGACAAAATCATTATTTTGTTAACATTAGAAAAACAGACAAAATCATTATTTTGTTAACATTAGAAGAATATACAAAATCATTATTTTGTTAACATTAGAAAAATAGACAAAATCATTATTTTGTTAACATTAGAAAAATAGACAAAATCATTATTTTGTTAACATTAGAAAAATAGACAAAATCATTATTTTGTTAACATTAGAAAAGAATAGACAAAATCATCATTTTGATTACGATAAAAAGGGATTAGACAAAATCAACATTTTGTTTACATTAAGAGAATTAGCCAAAATTATAAGTATTGATCACATTAAAGAAGAATGAAATGGAAATGTATATTTTATACATTAAAAGGTTATGAAATGAAATGTATATTCTTATACATTTAAAAGTTAGGAATTGGAAACATATATGTTTATACATTTAAAAGAATGAGTTAGAAGTAAACATTTTTGTTTATATTAAAGGAGTTAGACAAATTTGTCATTTGTTTACATTAGAAGAGTTAAACAAAATTACCACATTTTGTACATTAAAGAAGAGAATTAGACAAAAGTATATTTTGTATGTTAAAAGAGAATCAGACAAAAGTATATATTTTGTATATTAAAAGAGAATTAGACAAGGGCATCTTTGTTAATTTGTGATAAAGTAAAATAACATTTTAGTAATAAAATGTTAAGATAAAGTAAAATAACATTTTAGTAATAAATGTTAGGATAAAGGAAAATAGCATTTTTAGGATAAAATAATTAGAAAAAGAAAATTAAAACATTTATTTACATTTAGGTAAATAAATAAGAACAAAGAATGCTTAACCCGAGGTTGGATTGAGTTGTGATGTAAACCTGCCCGGACCCGCCCGGCTGTCCAGTAATCACAACAATACCTATCCAATGTGGGAGGTTAAAGCATAAGTAAATTACTTCAAAATATTTAGTGTAAATAAATAAAACATAGACGAAGGAATACATATATATATTTACATTAGATAAATAAGAGATTAAATAAATTGCATTTTTATATGTAATTAAAAGAATATGTTTTACACTGTAAAGAAATTTACATTTTATGTAATTAAGATTATAAGAATTTATTTACATTTTCCTATGTAAATAAAAAGAATAAAAATAATAGTTATGTGAATATGTATTTATTTACATTTTCTTATGTGAATAAAAAGAATTAAAAGAATAATTATATGAATAGGATTTATTTACATTTTCTTATGTAAATAAGAAGAACCAATTTGTAAATGGTAGTTATTTACATTATTTAATGTAAATAATAAATAGAAAGGTTAGAAAAGAATTAACATAAGATATTCTTTTTATGTTAAAAAGGAATATTAGAAAAGAATTAAAGAAATACAATTATTTACATTTACTATGTAAATAGGATTGGCAAAGGAAGTTGAAACTATTTATTTACAAATAGTGTAAATAAATATGAATAAGAAATTAGATACATTTATCTACAATTAATGTAAATAAATAGAGCAAAAGTAAAATTAAATACATTTATTTACATTTAGGTAAATAAATAAGAATAGGATAAAAATATAATTTATTTACATTTAGGTAAATAAATAGGATAAGAAAAAGAATATAATTTATTTACATTTAGTTAAATAAAACAAAATATAGAAAAGCATAATTTATTTACACTTAGTGTAAATAAAAGACTAGATTTAAAATTGTATTTTTAATTGAAATTTTATATATGAAATCGCCAAACGATTTATATTTATTTATATATAAATATAAATTATAAACTTAACGATACGCGTGCGGCAGTTCGCGTATCGACGATCGTAACTTTAAACGGTTATACCGAAAGATCCTACCGTCCGATTTTCCAAAAACTGGAACCGTTAGGACCGCTTTGGGAAGATCTTTCCAACGATATAGACTTCGTCAAAATCCAACGGTTAGATTTCAAGATATGTTTAAATCAAGTTTGGTTGAAAACAGCGCCAGGGTCGCCCATTGACCCGAAGCATCGTTAAATTAATTTAGGCTATTTTTATATATAAATAAAAATAGCGATAGGTCATCATCAAATATTAATAACGATATGAAATGTTTTCGAATTCTATATATATATATATATATATATATATATATATATATATATATATATATATATATATATGCGAGAATCATTTGAAAAGACCGAGTTCAATCTCATTTCAAATGATTTTTACGACGTTCTAAGTCGAAGATTTAAAGACGGTGATTGAAGACCGTCGATCTTCACATCGGATGGATGTGTTGCTACTGAGACCCATGAGAGGAGTAGCTACCTTGAAAGGGGTTCAGTGGTGGCCGTTCGGACGTAGTGTTGATTTGTACGGATTAGACTTTCGTTCAGACCCAGAGCATAAGTTTATAAATGGAATGTGTGTCTGACGGTGTAGTCCTTTATACTACATTCGTTGATCTCTGTCAATATATATCTGTTTGGTGGTTAACACCCTTCTCTGAGACGTACGAGTTTAGAGGATATATATTGGTAGAAATCAATGGTATGGTATGGACTGACAACGTGGCATGCCAAGATGCATTGATCAAGGTTTTGTTGAAAAGCAGGCCTTGTGGTTGATGATCAAAGCACGGCCTGTTTAGGCATAGCTTTGTGTATAACGTAACCTCACGAACCTCACACCCCGGTATGAGTCAAAAACGGGATACGGACCGTAGGGAGTGCACACGTTTCTTTCTAGCTAGAGTTGTGTCAGGGACCTACCAGCGCTGACATTTTACTTATGTGGATGATGGATTTTGAGGTACCTCGTGTTTTATAGGCCGTTGGTGGTCATACTATAGGTCCAAAGGGACCGGGAAACGTGTGTTCAGGCATAACCAATCCACTGCCCATTGGCGGGGACCGGCCCTACCGCTTCCAAGGGTTGCCCATAGGTGTGATCCTGAGGCATTTGCTAGATTGTCTCGAAATCGGAGAGGAGCTTGCCGCTAGCCTCGACTCATGATGGAATCCAAATTTCCAATACGCCCTTGCGGTTTTGATTGTAGAACTAGTGTTGGCGACATGCTATATGGTAACCATGCCGTCTAGGATTAATACTTATGATTGAAATGCTTTCATTTAAAATATATACACACTGATAGTATCAAATCCGTTTTATACGTATCAAGCATCTTTTGACCATTATAAGGTAAAACCCTATCCTCTGGTGTGCGTTGCATTGTGTGATGGGACCTGGGTCTTATAATGGTTTCATTTTTCTAAAAAGACATTGCGTTATTTCTCGATTTACTTTAGTTTATGCACTGGCAATCCATAGGAGTAAACCCGTTCCGCATTAGCGGCGTGGTCCTTGGATTTGTCTTATTAGTTAATTAAGTTTAGAATTCTCACACCAGTCCCACGACTGACTCGTAGTTTGTTTCACTTTGCAAACTCGGGTGCCCTCTTTTCCACACGGGCAGTCGAGTAGCTTTTTGCAGATATCTCTCTCTTTAGCAGGATTCTGGATCGAAGCCTAAAGCTGTGTCCAGAGCATAGAAGTCTTCCGTTGTTTAATGTATTTAATCTGTGGTAATTTAATCTTCCGCTGTAATTTTATTCCTTGTACTCTGATATTCTGTACTCTGATGTAACATTATTGTAATGTAATAAAAGTCTGCTGTTATTGTTCTGATGTATTGTATTCCCAAAGTTAAAGTATTCGAAGATTTCCAACCTTTGGGCCAGACCTGTGTGGTTTATGGTCGATTCAAAGAGCGGGAATTTTCGGGGCTTTACAGTTGGTATCAGAGCTCTGGTTAGCTCAAATCTTTGGGGTACAACTCGTTAGAACTGAACAAAAGACTCATCAGAGATTGGATTAGTAATGTCCAATAAGAATACTCATTATAGATAGGATCAGCAGTATCCTAGAATGAGAAAACTCATTAGAGATGGGGTTAGAAATAACCTAGAATGAGTTCAGAGTGATAAGTACATAATTAACGTATTTTGATTATATATATAATCCTATTCAGAAAATATGATTTTAAATATATAAAAGTATATATATTTGATAAGTTAGCCAACAAATGAAATTAATAAAAGTAAAATTAAAATTTGGTTAGTTAACTAAACAACTTTTAGCCTAGTTCCTTTTCGAGGACGAAAAGATTTTAAGTGGGGGCGATTGTAACAACCCGGAATTTTAGGGCCAATTTAAAATTTTTAATTTAGAAATTTTAAAGGAAATTGGATAATTAAAATAATTTATTTTAAATAATAATGGCTAAAATTTTTTATTTTTAATCAAAAAAAACAAATAAATTTAATTTAATTATATAGGTAATTTAAAATAACACCGTAGTTTGAAATTTTGAGTTTTAACTTTAATTAAATATATATAATTCACTTTAAAAGCAGAACGGGGATGACCCATAAAAATTTAACTCTGTTTAACTCAGTTTTCGACGAAACCACTTTTGTTGCATCCGGAATGTCAATATTTTGCTAAGTTTAATTTTCCAGAATTTTTAAAGCTAATATGTGAGCGTGGTGAGAGAAACTGTGTTTTGTTCGATTTCAGATAAATTTAATCGACTTAAAAATAGTCATTTTTCAAACGGTCTCAGAATTCGATGAAATTAATTTTGTTAGGACCGTATCGTCATAGCAAAGACAAATATATTTTTTCTGGATTTTTCCAGGTCCGTAGGTGGCCCCGGTGAATTTTTATAGACGGTTAAATTTAAAAATAAAAGAATCATATTTAAAACTGAGAAACGGGGGTCGAGGCGAACTCTTGGGCTGACGGGACCTAGCCCGTTGGATCTGGAATAGGGTCTATTTGGTAGGGTGGGCTTCAGTTGGACTGGTTTTGGCTTAGTTTGAAAGATTTGGATTTAATTGTAAAATTTCACTAAAATTTTATAAAAACAAGAGATTTAAACCCTAATTTCAGAAACACTGTTCATCGTCTAAAATTAGAGCCGCCACTCCCTTTAACCCGTTCGAATCTTCTTCCCCAATTTGCTCCTCCTCCACCGAATTTCAAGCCCCACCACACACACCACTTCGTGGCTCTCCTTCTCCTCTTTCCAACCGTACCAACCACCACCCAGCTCGTCAACTGTAGTCCGAGCACAAACCAGCCAAAGGCGCCGCCTTTGCTCAGCCGCCACGACACCCTGCGACGATCGGACTCCCCATTGACGGCACCACCAGGCGCGCCTCGCCTTCCCCGTCACTGGCACACCACCCGATCAACGCCTTGACCACTGTACGGACGGAAAAAGTCCAACCTAGATTCGAACGAGTTAGGAGAACACACGGCCGAATTTTACTTAAGGGAGAAGAAGGTAATTTCTTCAATTAATTAATTTATTAATTAATTTAATTATTCTAAATCTTTTTTTAACAATAACTCGTTCGTTTGAATTCGGAATTCGACCATTTCAGAAGCGTTGAAATCGTAAAGACCAGATCTATATTGCTGGACTGAAACGGAACCATTCTGGACTATTGAAAATTTGGACTAAATCGCAAACGACTGTGAGAATTTCTGATTTTCACAATTTAATTTATTTAATTAATCATTTTATTTCGTTAAATAATTATCTGTGTGTTCTGTGCTGTGATGTATTGTGTTGATTGTTCTGTTTGTATTTTGATGAATTGTACTGCATGTTATTGTATAAATTTGTGTTTGTAAATTTAGATCTGTATGAATCTGTTAAAAATCATCGTGTTGATATGACATAAATATTAATTGGATTAAATTAGGATTACTTTTAACCCAATTAAAATCGCGAGTTGATACGACAAGGATTTATTTTGTTTTAATTTTATTAACAATTTATTTGTTAATAAAAAGGCAAATGAGAAGATTTACTTTTTGTTGAACAATTTATTGTTTCGTTAAAAAGTAAGAATTTGGTTGATTTAATTTTAGTTGTATTTACTTTGCAAATAGAAAGTTCAAAGCGAAAACACATCTAATTAACATTTCATTTGTTGATTTAAAGGCATATTTAAAATAATATTTTAAAAAGACATGAATAATTTACCTTTTAGAATAACCTTTTATTTGTTAATTTGTAAGGCATATTAAAAATAACTTTTTATTTATTATTTGAAAAGATTATATATTATTTGCCAATAAATGAATTGATTTTTGTTAAACATTAATTGAAAATAAAAGACAAAGTTTACCTTTATTTTGTTTACGAAATAAACCACCAATTTTTACGTTTATTTTTTTACAAAATAAGAATCAAATTTTAATCTTTTATTTTGTTTACAAAATAAAATGCCAACTTAAATCTTTGATTTTGTTTACAAATAAAAGTCATTTTTGTACCTTTATTTTGTTTATACAATAAAAATGCAAGTTTAATATTTATTTTTATTTATAAAATAAAATGCAAGCTTTAATCTTTATTTCGATTTGCAAAAGAAATAAAAAGTTGGAATCTTTATTTTGGTTTATAAAATAAAGAAAGTTTAGATCTTTTACATTTTAATAAAAGGATAAACAAAGTTTTAATCTTTGTTTTAGACTTACCAATATAATAAAGTTTTAATCTTTTATTTTTGTTTACATAAATAAATACAAGTTTTTATTTTTGTTTACATAAAAGCAAGCTTTATCCTTTACTTTGTTTACATAATAAAATGTAAGATTTTATCTTTATTTTTTTACAAAATAAGTAACAAGTTCTTCTCTTTATTTTTGTCTTACAAAAATAAAAGGATCTTTTATTTCTGTTCTTTAACACAAATATATAGTTAGAAAATAAAGTCTTTCTTTTGATTTGTGTTTTAATACAAATATATATATTGAAAATAAAAATTACTCTTTTATTTGTATCCACCAATACAAATATATGTTGAAATTAAAGTTTATTTCTTTAGTTGCATTCACAAATGTAAATATACATTGTAGTTGAGGTTTATTCTTTATTTGCATTCATTGGTGCAAATATACATTAAGAATAGAAATTGTTTCTTATTTGCATTCTCTAATATATATGTACAGTGGAATGAAAATTCATTCTTTTATTTACACTCACCAATGTAAATATGCATTGAAATTAAATGTGGTTCCTTTATTTGCATTCACCAAATGCAAATATAACATAGAAATGTAAGTTTTACATTTATTTGCATTCTCCAATGCGAATATACATTAAATAAAAATGTTCTGTTATTTGCTTCCTCCGTTGCAAATAAACATTAAAAGGAATAGGTGCATTTGGTTGCAATTCTAGATGCAAATAAAATAGGAATTGAAAAGTTACATTAGAAATAAATTTTCACTTTTTTCAGAAAGTTACATTAGCAAAAGAATGAACAAAAATCATTATTTTGTTAACATTATAAAAGAATGAACAAAAATCATTATTTTGTTAACATTATAAAAGAATAAACAAAAATCATTATTTTGTTAACATTATAAAAGAATGAACAAAATCATTATTTTGTTAATATTATAAAAGAATAGACAAAATCATTATTTTGTTCACATTATAAAAGAATAGACAAAATCGTTATTTTGTTAACATTAGAAAAATAGACAAAATCATTATTTTGTTAACATTAGAAAAACAGACAAAATCATTATTTTGTTAACATTAGAAGAATAGACAAAATCATTATTTTGTTAACATTAGAAAAATAGACAAAATCATTATTTTGTTAACATTAGAAAAATAGACAAAATCATTATTTTGTTAACATTAGAAAAGAATAGACAAAATCATCATTTTGATTACGATAAAAAGGAATTAGACAAAATACACATTTTGTTTACATTAAGAGAATTAGCCAAAATTATAAGTATTGATCACATTAAAGAAGAATGAAATGGAAATGTATATTTTATACATTACACTACAACAAAATGACCCTATTACAACAGTGGAACACCGTTGTAATATACATTTTACAACGGTGGGCAAACCGTCGTGTATTAAGAAGTTGTAATAGACTAATATCTTTTACAACTTTTTTGCACTGTTGCAACACCGTTGTAATATGTATATTTTACAACTTTTTTCCACCGTTGTAATAAACTTTATTACAACAGTTATGCACCGTTGTGATAGACTTTTGGGTTTTAAAAAAAATAAATTTTGCAAAAGCAACAAAAGCTGAATAAACAGAAAACAAATTGATATAAATTCAAAGCAACGGATCCATTCATACAAAAAAGATTACAACTTTATATTCAAAATACAAAAACTGAATCATACATCATCACGGTAATATATCAATTCTTCATTACATTACAAATAATGATTACAAGATTTAGAAGCAGGAACTGTTGAGGCATTAGGTCGAACAGGTTATGTGCTTTCATAAAGATGCCAAAATATATATCCATTTCTTCAGCTGAACAAGTGAAGTCCTTCTCCAACCATGTTCCTGCAAATGAAGTTCTGTAAATAATGAACAAACTCATATTTAATCACCCTACTGTAAATTAAAAACCTGACATATTCAATTTTTTTCATTTTGCAATTTTGCAATATAATCGGCAATTGGTGCCAATTAAAAACTGACATATTCAATTTTTTTCATTTTGCAATTTTGCAAATTGCTGCCTATTGTAATTGGCAATAAAAAATAGAATTTGAGTTTCCACTTCCCAACAATCAACATAATCCGTTTTGGCACAACATAATCCTCCTCTGCCAACTATGCAATTAGGCAATTTGCAGCACAAATCAACCCAATTCATTCGCTATTTTTCCAGCATAATTAAAATTGTAAAATGGAAATCAAATTGAACTTACAAATTAATGGCTTCGCATTTTGCTCAGCGCTGTCCCTTGTCGCGCTGAAGCGGTGCCTGTCGTCGTCAGTCCCCTCATGTCGTTGCCGAGTTGGTGTCGCCTCCACAATAAAGCTGCTTCTATTTCAGAAAAAAGTTGATAATTAGTATCACAAGATTAACATAAAACTCAGAATTTGATTAATAAGATCAACAAAATCTTCAAAAGCTGAATTAGTTTCGGAGTTAAAAAAAAAGGCTACGCAATCTAACCGAAGTGGGAAGTCTAATACCTTGAGGAAGACGCCACCGTGAGGAAGGAGAATTTGGGCAGATCGATTTGGATTTAGGGTTAAGAGACGCCAGCTGGAATAAGATCAACTTGTTATCCTTAAACCTTCCTTCGAATTTAGTACGAAATTACTGAATTTGGGAAGAAAAAGAAGAACGTGAGATGGAGAAAGAAAGAGAATAGGCGGCGTGGTTCAGAAGATGAGGGTTTATGCTCATCGGGAATAAAAACTGTGTTGGGAAATTAAAGGGCCTACGAGCCCAAAAAAATGATTTTGGAGCCAAAATTTCGCAGTGGAGCCAAAATGAAATTTGACTTATGCGTTGGAAGCCCTTGTTACCTGTGACGGTTGCGATCTAACATAGTGGAGCCAAAATGAAATTTGACTTATGCGTTGGAAGCCAAAATGAAACTTGTTTATTATTATTGGAAGAAAAACACAGTTGTTAAAAAATATATTCACTTATTAAGTACTTAATTGTAATTATTTGATATTAAAAATTAAATAGATTTGTTTTTTATTATGTGTAAAATGGATATTAACACCGGTTTTATTACTGTAATTGCTAACTATTTTCTTCTTATAATTGTTATTATTATTTACTACTGATTTTTAACTTATAATTGTTACTTAATTAACGATTGTTGTTAAATTTTGAGTAAGATTCAAATTCAACAGTACACAAAATATACGAGGTCGAACCCCGTTAGCGGGGGCGTTGCCCCCGCACCCCCACCTAGGGGGGTTGCCACCCCCCCTGGACCCCCCTTTGTAGGGATCATATTTGACAAAAAAATTTGGAAAAACTTTCAACAACGATTACTTATTAAAAAATATTATATACTAAATATTAATTACTACTAATAGTCATGATTAATTATAAATTAAATATTTATTAATTGTTATTTACTTATTGATCATTAATTAATTAATTATTAACCGCTCATTAGTTATTACTTACTAATTAATTACTAGTACTTAATAATGAAGTAGTTATAAATTAATTATTTTTAATTAAATATTTAATATTTATATATTGATTATTATTAAATAATTACTAATTGGTTGTTAATTAATAATTATTAGTAGGAATTATTTATTTATTGATGTATTTTTAATTAAATATTAAATATGTATTTATTGATTATTAATTAATAATTACTAATTGGTTGTCAATTACTAATTATTAGCATGAATTATTTATTTATTGAAGTATTTTTAATTAAATATTTAATATTAATATATAGGTTATTAATTAATAATTACTAATTAGTTGTAAATATTAATTATTAAAAATTATTTAATGAAAATAATTAATATTAAAATATAGTCATATTACATTTAATGAAAATAATTACTAACACAGTTGTTAAAAATAAATTTATTACAACTTTTTTGGAAAAAAGTTGTAAAAAACATTTATTACAACGGTGCTTTAACCACCGTTGTAAAATTAAAGTTGTAATATGGTGTTTTTGTTGTAGTTACAACGGTGTTTATACCACCGTTGTAAAAAACCATTTATTACAGCGGTGCTTTAACCACCGTTGTAAAAACCCATTTATTACAACAGTGCGTTTACCACCGTTGTAAAATTAAAGTTGTAATATGGTGTTTTTGTTGTAGTGTTAAAAAGTTATGAAATGAAATGTATATTCTTATACATTTAAAAGTTAGGAATTGGAAACATATATTTTTATACATTTAAAAGAATGAATTAGAAGTAAACATTTTTGTTTATATTAAAGGAGTTAGACAAATTTGTCATTTGTTTACATTAGAAGAGTTAAACAAAATTACCACATTTTGTACATTAAAGAAGAGAATTAGACAAAGGTATATTTTGTATGTTAAAAGAGAATCAGACAAAAGTATATATTTTGTATATTAAAAGAGAATTAAACAAGGGCATTTTTGTTAATTTGTGATAAAGTAAAATAACATTTTAGTAATAAAATGTTAAGATAAAGTAAAATAACATTTTAGTAATAAATGTTAGGATAAAGGAAAATAGCATTTTTAGGATAAAATAATTAGAAAAAGAAAATTAAAACATTTATTTACATTTAGGTAAATAAATAAGAACAAAGAATGCTTAACCCGAGGTTGGATTGAGTTGTGATGTAAACCTGCCCGGACCCGCCCGGCTGTCCAGTAATCACAACAATACCTATCCAATGTGGGAGGTTAAAGCATAAGTAAATTACTTCGAAATATTTAGTGTAAATAAATAAAACATAGACAAAGGAATACATATATATATTTACATTAGATAAATAAGAGATTAAATAAATTACATTTTTATATGTAATTAAAAGAATATGTTTTACACTGTAAAGAAATTTACATTTTATGTAATTAAGATTATAAGAATTTATTTACATTTTCCTATGTAAATAAAAAGAATAAAAATAATAGTTATGCGAATATGTATTTATTTACATTTTCTTATGTGAATAAAAAGAATTAAAAGAATAATTATATGAATAGGATTTATTTACATTTTCTTATGTAAATAAAAAGAACCAATTTGTAAATGGTAGTTATTTACATTATTTTATGTATATAATAAATAGAAAGGTTAGAAAAGAATTAACATAAGATATTCTTTTTATGTTAAAAAGGAATATTAGAAAAGAATTAAAGAAATACAATTATTTACATTTACTATGTAAATAGGATTGGCAAAGGAAGTTGAAACTATTTATTTACAAATAGTGTAAATAAATATGAATAAGAAATTAGATACATTTATTTACAATTAATGTAAATAAATAGAGCAAAAGTAAAATTAAATACATTTATTTACATTTAGGTAAATAAATAAGAATAAGATAAAAATATAATTTATTTACATTTAGGTAAATAAATAGGATAAGAAAAAGAATATAATTTATTTACATTTAGGTAAATAAAACAAAATATAGAAAAGCATAATTTATTTTCACTTAGTGTAAATAAAAGACTAGATTTAAAATTGTATTTTTAATTGAAATTTTATATATGAAATCGCCAAACGATTTATATTTATTTATATATAAATATAAATTATAAACTTAACGATACGCGTGCGGCAGTTCGCGTATCGACGATCGTAACTTTAAACGGTTATACCGAAAGATCCTACCGTCCGATTTTCCCAAAACTGGAACCGTTAGGACCGCTTTGGGAAGATCTTTCCAACGATATAGACTTCGTCAAAATCCAACGGTTAGATTTCAATATATGTTTAAATCAAGTTTGGTTGAAAACAGCGCCAGGGTCGCCCATTGACCCGAAGCGTCGTTAAATTAATTTAGGCTATTTTTATATATAAATAAAAATAGCGATAGGTCATTATCAAATATTAATAACGATATGAAATGTTTTCAAATTCTATATATATATATATATATATATATATATATATATGCGAGAATCATTTGAAAAGACCGAGTTCAATCTCATTTCAAATGATTTTTACGACGTTCTAAGTCGAAGATTTAAAGACGGTGATTGAAGACCGTCGATCTTCACATCGGATGGATGTGTTGCTACTGAGACCCATGAGAGGAGTAGCTACCTTGAAAGGGGTTCAGTGGTGGCCGTTCGGACGTAGTGTTGATTTGTACGGATTAGATTTTTGTTTAGACCTAGAGTATAAGTTTATAAATGGAATGTATGTCTGACGGTGTAGTCCTTTATACTACATTCGTTGATCTCTGTCAATATATATCTGTTTGGTGGTTAACACCCTTCTCTGAGACGTACGAGCTTAGAGGATATATATTGGTAGAAATCAATGGTATGGTATGGACTGACAACGTGGCATGCCAAGATGCATTGATCAAGGTTTTGTTGAAAAGCAGGCCTTGTGGTTGATGATCAAAGCACGGCCTGTTTAGGCATAGCTTTGTGTATAACGTAACCTCACGAGCCTCACACCCCTGTATGAGTCAAAAACGGGATACGGACCGTAGGGAGTGCACACGTTTCTTTCTAGCTAGAGTTGTGTCAGGGACCTACCAGCGCTGACATTTTATTTATGTGGATGATGGATTTTGAGGTACCTCGTGTTTTATAGGCCGTTGGTGGTCATACTATAGGTCCAAAGGGACCGGGAAACATGTGTTCAGGCATAACCAATCCACTGCCCATTGGCGAGGACCGGCCCTACCGCTTCCAAGGGTTGCCTATAGGTGTGATCCTGAGGCATTTGCTAGAGTGTCTCGAAATCGGAGAGGAGCTTGCCCCTAGCCTCGACTCATGATGGAATCCAAATTTCCAATACGCCCTTCCGGTTTTGATTGTAGAACTAGTATTGGCGACATGCTATATGGTAACCATGTCGTCTAGGATTAATACTTATGATTGAAAGGCTTTCATTTAAAATATGTACACACTGATAGTATCAAATCCGTTTTATACGTATCAAGCATCTTTTGACCATTATAAGGTAAAACCCTGTCCTCTGGTGTGCGTTGCATTGTGTGATGGGACCTGGGTCTTATAATGGTTTCATTTTTCTAAAAAGACATTGCGTTATTTCTCGATTTACTTTAGTTTATGCACTGGCAATCCATAGGAGTAAACCCGTTCCGCATTAGCGGCGTGGTCCTTGGATTTGTCTTATTAGTTAATTTAGTTTAGAATTCTCACACCAGTCCCACGACTGACTCGTAGTTTGTTTCACTTTGCAAACTCGGGTGCCCTCTTTTCCACGCGGGCAGTCGAGTAGCTTTTTGCAGATATCTCTCTTTTTAGCAGGATTCTGGATCGAAGCCTAAAGCTGTGTCCAGAGCATAGAAGTCTTACGCTGTTTAATGTATTTAATCTGTGGTAATTTAATCTTCCGCTGTAATTTTATTCCTTGTACTCTGATATTCTGTACTCTGATGTAACATTATTGTAATGTATTAAAAGTCTGCTGTTATTGTTCTGATGTATTGTATTCCCAAAGTTAAAGTATTCGAAGATTTCCAACCTTTGGGTCAGACCTGTGTGGTTTATGGTTGATTCAAAGAGCGGGAATTTTCGGGTCTTTACAGAGCAGTTTAAGGTACTTGCAACCATAGCTTCTATATTATCGAAATCATTAATAACCATAGTTGAACTCTTATCAAAATTAATTCTAAGACCCGATAAATTCTCAAAACAATAAAGGATAAATTTAAGAGCGATAATGTGTTTTGGTAAATGAGAAGAAAATAGTAAAGTGTCATCCGCAAATTGAAGAATAAATACTTCATTGCTAAAATCCTCATTTCCAACATTACCTAAAACACCTAATCTCCCCGCTCTCTTAATTATTCTAGAAAAGACATCAACCGCTAAATTGAATAGAAACGGTGACAAGGGATCACCCTGTCTAAGACCCCTCTTAGATTGTATCTTCTTCCCAATTACCCCATTTACAATAATATTAGAACTACCTGACCTAAGCAAAAGCATAATCCAGTTAATCCATTTAATACTAAATCCTCTAGCAAGACTTAATTCATAGATGAAATCCCAGTCAATAGAATCAAACGCCTTCTCAAAATCTAATTTCAAAATAGCACATGTAAAATTATTTTTAACACATAAATTAATGTATTCCTGAACAGCTACTACTCCCTCCCCTATTTGTCTACCTTTAATAAAAGCAGTTTGAGAATTGTCTATGAGTACGTTCATCTTCTTACCAAGCCTATTCGCTAAAACTTTAGAAATAATCTTAACAGAAACATTAATTAAAGAGATTGGTCTAAAATCTTTTAAAAATTTAGCGTCCTCTCTCTTCTTAATAAGAATAACGTTAGCAATATTAAAGTTACCTAAACACAAATTTCCATTGTAAAAATCGTTAAATAGATTAATAATATCAAATTTCAAAATATCCCAAAACTGTTTATAAAAAAGAACAGAAAAACCATCAGGCCCCTTAGCTTTGTCACTAGGCATATCACAAATTGCCATCCAAATCTCCTACTCTGTAAAAGGCTTATCTAAATCTACAACTACACCCTTATCAACATTGGGGTAAATTTCCTTCCAATTAAAATTAATTCTTCTTTTAATCTTAGTCCCAAAAATTTGTTTATAATAACTAGTGAAAGCTTCGTTTAATTCCCGCTGAATTGTCAGTTCCATGTCATTAATAAAAATGGAGTGAATCAAATTATCACGTCTTCTCTTATTTTCCACACTATGGAAAAATTTCGTATTATTATCACCCTCCTTGATCCATTGAACTCTGGATCTTTGCCTCCACATAGTTTCTTCTTTTTCTAGTATCAAATTAAAATCATTTCTAAGATTTAAAAGTTTATCTCTCTCTACTAAATTTAGTGATCTTGATTCATTCAACTTGTCTAACTCTAACATTTCACATAAAATCTTACCTTTTTTAACTCTAACACTACCAAAAACAAATTTATTCCACCTCTTAAGAAAAAATCTTAATTTGCCGAGTTTTGCAACGAAAATCTTTGCAGAATTGCCATTATACAAATTATTGAAATAGAATAACGAATTCCTTTTAACAGTAACAAGTTTAATAAAACTGGTGTCTAATAACCACATCTTTTCAAATTTAAAACTATTACTAATTAAAATATTCGAATCACAAGTGAGAATTAAAGGGCAATGATCTGAATATAAAAAAGGTAATCCCTTTACTTTACAAATGGGATATCTCTCATCAACCTCCGTACATATAAAAAATCTATCTAACAATGAATAAGACGGACTGTCCCTAACATTGGACCAAGTAAATGATCTGTTATTAAGCGGGATCTCTATCAAATTATTATCAAGAATGAAATCATTGAATTCCTCCATATCGGAGAAATCGCCTTCTCGAGGAGATCTCTCACCTAAAATCCTAGTAACATTGAAGTCCCCCCCCCCATAATCCAGAGGTTTGGGCCAACGCTCCTAAAGTTCGAACATTCGTCCCACAAACGTCTCCTCTCAGTCTTAGTGTGAGGGCCATATACATTAGTAATGCCCAATAGTGAGTTATCATTAAGTGAAGCTAATATAACATGTAAAGAATGTAACATAGAAAATTCCTGCACAAGTCTATACTGACTATCTTCCAGCCAATCATTAGACCCCCTGCACTACCAATTGCCGGTAGGCATGCCCAATTACGAAAAAGGGATCCCCCTATTCTCGCATAAAAACTATAATCAGGGCTTTCAATTTTAGTCTCTTGTAGCAATACAATGTCAATATGTTGATCTACAAAAAAAGTCCTAATCTTAGCACATTTTTTAGGTTTATTTAAACCCCTAATGTTCCAACTAACAATCCTCATCTACACAAGGATGAAACTCTCTCTAATTCTCTACTCCTAATAAACTCAGAATCTAGCTCAATGTCCATAAAAATAAAGGCTGTATCATTAGCAAGCTGAAATAGCTGCATAGTCGAAAGACTACCTAAGGCATAAGGAGAATAATCACTACCATAATCAAAAATCATACCTGAGCCCAACTCCGAAATACTACTACTAGCATTCGAACATTGGGACCTACCGCTGAATGGTGAGGAACTAGCTCTGATCCTAGCACTACGCCGAACCAATCCAGAATAGGGTACACTTTTCCTACGCCTTTCTTTTCTGGATGCAGAAAAAGAAGCATCTCTGTACTGACATGCATCCCGACAAGGCTCCGATAAATCTTTCTCACAAAATAAACTGGAAGTAACTCCCACCTCACATGAAAAACTAGCAACAATTCTAGAATTACTCACTAAACAAGACAATACATCCTCCCAACAAAATAAGCAACCACTAGGCCTAAAATATAAAGAGCAGAGCTTCAAACCGCTCACGCTTAACAACACAGTGCATGAACCATCAAGCCATGCAAATCCACACGTGAAACTGTCCTCATCACTAACCAAACAGACTAAAGACTCCGCCAAACCATTCCTAACCAAACCATTCCTTACCAGACCGGAATACCCATATTCGCCCAACTGATATTCCACCACATCAGCCCCCTTGCTATCGGAGCCAAGGTCTGGAATAACATTCGCCGATCCATCCAAACTAACAACAGTCCCCACAATCTGCTTCAGTCTCCTTGCAATTTTAACTTTCCCGACTCTAAAACCTTTCTTCAGCTTTGAGGAGGAGCTAATTATCCCTATCGACTGATCTGCCATGTCCCCCTCTTCAATTTCAAGATCCGACAACAAGTCAAAACCGTTAGTTAATCCCACATCCTCAGCCACACACCAGTCTTTCACCTCCTCCACCCTCTTAGGTTGAACACAACTAGGTGCATCATAGCCATTCATGTCCACCTTATCATTTCCAGTCATCACCTCTTTTCCTTTACCATATCTCGCAAACTTGACAGCATTTGACCAAGCATCCCCATCCTTATCGTAGCAATGTAGGACCGACGGATCAAAAAACATGGGATCCAACTTATAAAAAAATGAGCATCTCCCAATAACATCAACAGCCTCATCCTCGTGAGACACAATATCATAATCAATCATATCATCCCATTCTGTCATCCTCCTTCTCCCGAAAGAAACAGCCTCCTGCTGAGACGCCACCATATTGTACGCCAAGGGCACGAAATCTTCATAATAACACGACAGCTTGGATTCTGAAAAACTCTGTTCACAATTAACAATAGTGTTTATCACATCGAAGTGCGCCAGAATTTCATCCAACATCCTTAACGCCCTTTTCTTATTCCTCACGAACAAGTCTGAAATTAAGCCTCTCAATTTTAGAAAATTTAAGCTGAAGCGAAGAGCGTGCTCCTTTCTACTAAACGGATTTGGTAATGGAGGAAAAACACTATCACAAGAAGAACTTTTATGCCATAGTATTCCATCAATAAGTCCTTCAAAATGCCAACCCAACAATAACAGAGAATAAGCCCCACCCACAACATGATATGGGAATTCCAATTCGTAAAGATCAATGAGTGCCGTCAGTTTCAGGCATAACCGCAAACAGTTGAAGTGCAAAATATCATAACCAGATTTACCTCTAAAATGTCTGGGCAGTTGGACATTCGATGACCAATACATTTGCAATTGAAGCAGCGATATCCATTTCTACACTCCTTCACTAAATGACCAGAATCCCCGCAATTGAAGCAGCTCGGTACTCTGACAGATTTTCCTCGATTGGATCTGTTATGCATAGCAGGATTCCAAATGATATGAGATGCAGAAAACTTAACAGCATCCGCATACGATCTCTCCTGTAGTTTCAACACATTGTTCTGTCTGAAAGTAAGGTTGAGCCTCCCTGTTCTCAGACTGGTCTCTTTGTTAATCCATTCAGGCATCGATCCTTTGTATATACGAGAAATGCCATGTAAAATATGCCTTGATTCACCCCCAAATATTAAGACATCACCTGACTCAAGCAACACCCTCTTTACCAAACCATTATCCTTCACGTCCTTATATACAAATTCGGCAGTGTCCCCTATCGAGAAAGAAACAACAGGAAGACCAGCCATGAGACTATCTTTGCTTTCGTCTCTATCTTGATGAAGGCCCAATTTTCCTTCGTTATTATAGAGATTAACAATGCAAACATCCGGCATCATCTTTGGGATTTCTTCTACACTCCCGCCTCTCTCCACAATTACATTATGCGCAGCTTTAATAGTATCTTCCACCAACATTTTGAAAGCTTCCGGAATCTCAGGAGGGAGCTCACCATCATTTGCTCGCCTATCCTCATACCTATTTGTCCTTGGATTCCAGTTCTTTCCGAGGCACATCATGCAAAGATTTAATTTTGACCCATTTTCATAACTTGGTCTGTAATAGCCTCCTTCACCCATTCCTAATTCATGGCACTTCTTGATAATATTAATCTGGTCTTGACTATTCAAGAATTTCTTTAGTACAATCAAACCGGAGCTCAAGAATTGGCAGTGCATCACAACATCTCTTGCGTTATTTTGATCAACAGATTTTCTTCTAAAAGAATCCACACAGTTAAAGCTTTTGTGGCCATCGTCACCGCAATTGAAACACTTAACTTGATTACAACATCTCCCAACCAAATGATTTTTATCACCACACCGATAACATCGTCTATAACGAGACTGCAATCTTGAAAAATTCGGATCCTTATAAGAATTTGGAATAACCTTGTTTCCCACGACATACGAACTTGGATTCACAGAAAAAGTTTGATAGATCGACGTATTTGGGAAAGAATCATTCCCCGAAGCAGAAGAGAGAAAAGTAGTCGCCGCCATTTTCTTGAATTTAGGTCCAAATTCCAAAGGATTTATCGATTATAGTTTAATCGTAGTGAGATTAATCGAATAAGAGTTATTTGAAAAGAAAGAGTTATCGAATAGTAGTTATTCGAAGAGAGATTATCGAATATCGTTTATTCGAAAAGGAGAAATAGAATATAGTGTATTCGAAAAGAAAGAGTTATCGAATATAGGTTATTCGAAGGAGAGTTAATAAAATAGAGATTACTCGAAAGGGAGTACGTCGAATTCGATTATATCGAATTCGGGAAAGTACTTATACTTTCCAGTGTTTAAATCAAGATTTATTTATTTATAAATAAATTAGTTGTTAGGTTAATTATTCACATTTAAGAATAAACGTTAGATGTTAAGTTAGGTTAATTCGAAAGTTGGGATTATATCGTTATCGTTATAATCAATGTTCTCAATAAAGAAGTAGATACGTGAATAGAATCCGCGAGTTGCGTAAAGAAGTTGTTAAATGTTTAAAAGATAAACTTTGCCATTTCGAAGTTATAACGTTGTTCAGTTAAGGTCTGAGAGGTAATTATACCCCAACTTGATTGACTTCCTTCTTAACTAAGGAATGGTAAGGTTTGATCATAAAGGAGTTTGGAAATGTTTTCCAAACGAGAATCAGAAATGTTTTCTGATAATATAAAAATAAGAATTTAGTATATATAGAAATAGGAGATAAGTAGATTAATGAGATAAGAGATAAATGTTAAATGATGATTGATCGATATAATTCCCATTTGGAAATGATATCGTTGTTTGCACACTTGTTTTTCTTTGATAGTTAACTCATCGACTATCGAAGTTTTTGACCATTTTAACGTTGTTAATATGGAGAGACCAGTTGGATTATTATCCAAAGAACCACTCTGTATTGGCATAAGCGTTGTGAATCATATATGCCAAAGATAATTGAAGACGGAGTAAAATGCAAGGGCTATTGTATAAGTCTTAGATAACAGTTCCTAAGATGGATGTACTGGATAGTGCCTTCGGTTTGTCCAGTCCCAGGACAACTTGTATGGACGAAGGTCTGACAGAGTATATCTAATAAATCACGTAAGTTGATCTATTCAAAGTATTCACGTTTGGTGGCGGAGGAATTCGTTTCTCTTAGCTGTATACCCGTGTTATTTTTGGATAACTCAATTTGTGATTTGGCGGGTATGACGATGTGACATTCTAAGTGAATAAGGATGACTTGTATGGATGAATGTCTGACAGAGTATTTCCAGAAAGGTCACGTACATTGATTTCTTCAACCGTACCAAGAGTGGAAGCGGAGAAGGAAACTTCTTTAGCTAACATGTAATGTACTGTTGTAGACGTCAGTTAGTGATTTTCGATGGATCTGACAATGTGGCATTCGAAGTGAATCTGATGTAATGATAAAGCATAGCTTCTAGCCTCACATCCGGTAAATGACAGAAATCGGGCAGGCAGCATGGCTATGTAGGTCGCACTTATTAGGGTGTATTATCACCTGATCTAGAGTTTCATTTACTTCTAAAAATCTATTGTTGATGCTGTCCCATTCGGGAAACGGTTGCTGATCCCAACCGTTGGTGATATACATTCGATACACTCAAGCAAAATGAGTGGTCGGTCATGTGTGGCCGGGTTGCAAGATGTTCTTGTTGAACCCAGTGTATTCCTCTCTAGAGGTACACTAGCAAAAGGTGGTTCCATATCTTGTCATAGTTGGAAACCCATTACCCAATACGTGCTTGCGATTTTGATTGTGTACTATGTATGTTGAACGTGAGATGAAAGCGTTTCTGCTAGATGATTACTATTATTGTGGTTGATAGACATTATTATAATATCAAAAGGTTTTTGATATAAAGATATTTTGGATTCTCATAAGGGAAAAACCCGTTCCGTTATGCGGCGTGGTCTTATGAGATATCGTTTACTTGCTCAAACTATTTTAAACTGTTTTACTCATACCAGTCCCATGACTGACCCGGAGTTTATTTTGTTTTGTTTCCCTAAACTCTTAGGTGCTCAATTTTGTACGAGCAGTCAAGTATTCGGGATTTACAGATACTTGAAGAGCTGGAGCAGGAGGCTTCAGGATTATATAGTTATTATTACTTCGCTGTGTTGTAAGTGTTGTACTTGATAATGATATGTATATTCAAGTACGATCTTTTATTTCAAAGTTATGTTATATTTTATTCGTTCCGCTGTGAGGTTCGTGTTACTCTGATGTTGTTGTTGTCTTCTTCTTCTTCTATTCTAAGTTTCTATCTTATCTATTCTCACCCTCTAATTTCTTTCATTAACTTTTCGGTTATTTTTGATCCTTGGATGTTCGATATGTGTTGTATATCAGATAACCAAGATCGCATTTTTTCGGGTCATTACACTACCTCTGTTCTTAAAGAAATTTAGCCATACGTGGTACCGACGCATGTCCAAAAATCCCTAAGTACTAAACATATACTTGTTTCAACTCCTAGTGAAAATACTTTAAAATTCTCAAAAATAGATATTGGAAGTTCCTACCGACGCCCAATTGTCAAAACTACTCACGAATTGCAGATACACAATGGTTACGCCTGGGTCCCCCAGGAAACATTCTCACCCATAGGAAGTCGCTTCCCTACAAATTTCCTCATGAGCAAATCAACAGAAGGCGTCTAAAAAAACAAAACCTGAGATACCAAAAGAACGCGGCTAGGTTAGGTAATCACTGCCACCTTACGCCCTATATCTCAAGTTGGACCGCAGATACACAATCGTTGCGCCTGGATCCCCCAGGAAACATCCATACCCGTAGGCACTTCCAGCCCTGCGGATTACGCCATCACAAATCGACCATAAATCGAAGCAGACACGATGGTTTTCCCTGGATCCCCTAATAAACATCTATCGCCGTAGGCGCTCCTAGACCTACGAATTACGTTATGCAGTCGAAGGGAACACACAAATTTTACGTCCGGCAACCCCATCATCACATGAAATACCTAAATAGATTCATTATTCGCAAGAAGGTACTTCCCGTATCTTAATTTGAAAACATAGGATACTATATACATAGTACTTCATTTCACGTTGTGATATATCGCACTTACATAAGTGTCTATTTTCATAAGATTTCCAAATCATGCTTTCAAACTCATCATTCTTGTATACCTTCCTTTGTATAAGATTTCACATTCATATCAATTTCCTTCAAACAATAGTTTCCAAACTAATCGCTTCCTTATATTTCATATAAGTTCCGAAAACTTCAAATCAGTATCTAGGAAATTTTCATTCAGTTTCAAAAATCATTTTCGATTCCTACATTGATTCGGTGTCGAATATCATTTCAAATCGAAATCCATGTTCTCTAGTCAAATTTGTCATCAAAACATCATATTTGATTCGGATTTACATGTCACGCATTTCGTTAGACGATCGAGTCTTTGTACTCAATTTATACATCAAAATTTCTCATATCGAAATATTTTCAAATAAGTTCGGTTAAATAGTTTCAAGCAAAAGATAATGTAGGTAAAACAGTAAAGTGGTAAAGTTTTTTTTTAAGTAACATAAATTGGAATAAACAAGTCGAGTAAAATAAGGTAGATTTGAATAAAATACAAAAGTTTACAAAGAAATAAATTTAAATAAATAAATAGGTTAAATAAGATTGAATACTACAAGTAATTAAATTAAATTTGGAACGTTACAAAGAATATAATATATGAAAGCTAAATACAAATAGTCGTATTGAAAAAGAGTCAAGAAAAAAGGTTCTAAATGTCAAAATTAAAATAAAATGGTTAAATACAAATAGTAAGAACAAAACAGAACTAAATATAAATTAAAATAGTTAAGGCAAAGGTTAAATATTACGGAAATATGAATAATTTAGACAAAAGTAAAACTAGGTATACAAAATGAATAAATTGAGAAGTAATTTGAATAATAATTGGTAAAACAAGATTACTTGAAATAAAGTTTAAACAAAATAGAGATATAACATACTAAAAATAATTAATACCAATTTCAATCCGATCGAGCCAATTCCAGTTTCGATTCAGTTTATATTTACACCATCATTCCTTAACTCAAGTACAACCAAATTTCAACTTCGTCCATTTTTTAATTTTTATTCGGAACCCATCCTTTAGTACTTGGTTTGATTGGTAAAATCCCTTTCGAATTACAGTTCTCGAATTAATCGCCGTTCATATATACATCGTTCACCTATAGGTTTCAGAAACTCTTTCATTTCAATTATTATGAAATTTTCATTTTAGTCTCGAAATCTTTCTTTTCTTTCTCTTCTCTTCAAAATAATGTATTAGAAGATTTCAAAACTCTTGGAGAACCGGTTCATCTTTCACCTTTATTTTCTATGAAAATTCCGAATATTCGACGATTAATTTCAAAAATCTTTACAGTAAAAGCCGCACGAAGCCTTTATTTTCGAAAATATCTTCTTCAAAATTTTTATTTTCAAATTTTTTTCATGTTATTTGATTAAAATCTCTTCCAAAATAATTGATTTTTTCCGAATTTCGCTGATTCTAGCATCAATTTTGCTCATTCTAAGGTATTTCTACCTTATCTCTAATGAGTTTTTAAACCGAATAAGCCAAGCTTTGTATGAACCAAAGCTCTGATACCAATTGTAACGACCTGGCATTTTGCCCGTCGCAGGTCGGTAATTAAACCAACTCAGAAAGTTCAAAATGACAGATTGTTATTGGCTTACACGGTTTAAACAGAATAAATGCAGAATCACATAGTACAATAATTTGCAGCAGAACAAAATTTTCAATTAAATATCAGAGTTGTACAAAATTTGCAGCGGAAGATAAATCAATTTGTACATAATTTTTTGATGAATAAAATTTTACACTTTGCTGTCGTTCTTAGCGCGCGCGAGCATCTTCACATCTCCACGTCCTCTCCAGTTTGCGAGCTGATATCTATAACTTGGAATACTTAGGGCCTGACCCGAGTGTCCCATGCAAAATACACAAAACACACAAGTCAGGATTAAACTTATTTCAAGTAAGTCGCTTCGAATTATCACATAAATATAGTTGTTAATCCCGACGGTAAATTAAATCATTCGAGTATAATAACCATGGACTGCCGAAAAATATGTACCTCATGGACATGACAAACGATGCATCATGCGGGTATGATTTCGAAGAAGGTAACGAACACATGCAAGACGGTAAGGCATGAACCCGGTTCACAACATATTTAAGTATTCGCATTCAGAATATGAAATTTTAGGGGTAAAAGGTACGGTCATAAGACCTACATGCGTGTACAGCAGATGAGCCAAAGGGTTTGGGATAACCGCACAACCATCATTAGTTTAACCCTTACAATATAACTAGAGTATGACAAACCCGTGGACTGCTAACAAATCAAGCATCATAAACAAAGTTTGACGACAATAAATGCTTAAATCGAAACCAGGTAGTAATCTCACATAGACAGCCTAACAAAAGCGGTATACATGTGTTTTGTGTCAATATGAGCATGTGTATTAAATTAAGAAATGGATTGCATTTCTAACAATGGATGCTATACATATATGGCAATTAGTTTAGAAATTTGCGTATGGGAATAATGCATGCATAAGAGCAGTTACCCAGACTCTCATAATACATGGTAGGTAAAATTTAATAAAACCAATGACAGGTGCAAGCAGCCAACCTAATTCAAGTGATGCCAAAACAGGAAATGAAAATTATATGTTACTGTTCAAACCCCAGAGCATGTATATATGTAACAAACTAATCCATTCTTGTCCAAAGTGATTCAATCCGCAAGTATAATGCTACCAGCTTATATAAAATTCCTAACAGTGATAAGGTAATGATTTTTTTCTTTCTTAAACTCATGCATGCATCCTAATCCAAAAACACACACAACACCCCTCACGTAACAGTACTAAGAGTATATGTGTGACGACCCTGATTTTCAGAACCGATTTAAAATTTTTATTTTAGTTATTTTAATGAATTTTTAATATTTAAAATGATTATTTTTAATAATGACAATTAAAATTTTAGTTTAATCGAAGTTAGAACGTATAAATTTATTTAAATTATATAACGAGCCTGAAATGGCGCGGTAGTTTGAAAATTCGATTTTAAATTTCAAATGAATATACAGAATTCAAAATAAATCGGATTTCAGCGAAACAAGAAATATTTGAATCTGTTTAATCATATCTTTCTAACGATTGTAAGAAACTGAGATTTCACTTTAGAAGTTGAAAGATATGTCCAGTTTAAAATTCCGAAAGGTCGCTAAGGAATTTATATATATTTTAATATAATATAAAGCCCTTAGAAATGGCCATTTTGCAAACGACCTTCGTTTTGGATGAAACCACTTTTGTTGGATCCGGAATGTCAATTTATTGTTAAGTTTCAATTTTCATAATTTTTGAAATCAATATGTGAGCGTGGTAAATTTAAACGTGTTTGGTAACTTCAGTTTGAATTTAATCGACTGGAAATTGGCCATTTTTCAAACGAACTCATAATTCGACGAAATTAGTTTTGTTAGGACCGTATCGTCAAAACATAGCTAGATTTATTTTTTTTGAATTTTTAGAGTCAGTATGTGGCCCCGGTAATTTAAATTGTGCGTTTAAATTCAATATATACTGATTTATATTTTAATTTAAAGAAAAATGATCTAAACGATGGAATTGGCTTGTGAAACATATTCCATTGTGTCCGGAATAGGGGTATTTGGCAAGGGGCGACAGTCGTTGGGTTTGATTTCGAGTTGTTAACAATATAAGGGTATTTTCGTAAATTAAAATAATAAAATATAATATAAATTTTCTATAAAGGGCCATATTCTTGAAACCCTAGCCCACTATATCGTTTCCGTCGCCAGCCTCCTTTTTAAGGGCTGCGATTCTTCAACCTTTCCCCCTCGTTCTTCTAATCCGCCAATAAATCCAAGACAAATAGAAAGGGAAAGTGGTAGAGGGTAACGAGATCTATAATGTGAACGGGGGAGATCGGATTTAATCGAGTATTTTGGGAGAATTTGGGCTAGGAAACCTCGCCGTTCAAAGGCGTTTTCAGGTAGAGGAGGACCACCGAATACGGTGGTGTCGAGGGCAGTGGGGGAGAGGTCGGAGGGCTTCGCGAAGCTGGTCTCTGATCGGCCTGTCAGGGGCCCACGTGGTGCGCGTTTCGAGGCAAGATGAGGGAGTTCAAGTTGATGTCAGTGTATCGCGCCTGGGAGTTTCACGATGAGGAAGAAACATGAAGGAGCGGCCCAGAGAATTGGTTAAGTGAATATAAGAGTTAATTAATTATTTAATTAATTATGAAAGTGGTTAATACGTTAATGGCCATAACTCGTTCAAATTGAATCAGATTTTCGCGAAACAAAGTTCGTTGGAATCACAACGACGATATCTACACAGCGAAACTGACCAGGACGGAAAAGGAGCAAATGAAAATTTAAGGCAAATTCGTATTTGAACCGTAATAAAACAGAATTTCAGAAATAGAAACTGATGGAGTGGAACCCAATGTGAGTTTTCTCACACTACAAAAATATTCACATTTTTGTGAAATTGAAATCTGTGATTGATTTGATTATTTGGTTGTTGACTGCTATTTTTAAATGGACGTCAAATTTAAACTGTAGAAACTGAATTGACAGTTAGTTTATTTTTCTGAATTAAATTGCTAGTTTAACCCCGACATGTATAATCAGTTAATTATTGCAAAATTGAACTGTTTTGTTTGATGGCTGTGATGGATGTTTATTTATGGATATATTGAACTGTATTGATGTTGTTTATATTTTTATCTGTGTTATCACCTTGGATGTTGCGGGCATCATCATAAACTGTCATTTCGAATAAATTAAGAAATAGGTTGAAATGATATATACCTTTGACATCTGACCTTTGGATTGAAGTGATATATATCCATTCACTGAAATAAAAATTTAAAATTTGAAATAATCGATCACTTGGCCATAGGATAGAGAATTATCATACGGACACCGGATTGGTTAAATCTATAATTTTTAGAATTTGTGAAAACGATTTCAATAAGTGATTCTGTGTAAAGAAAATATATTGAAAATTTGAAATTGAATTATATTGAAAATTTAAAATCAAATTATATTAAAATGTTGAAATTGAACTTTATTGAAAATCTGAAATCAAATTATATTGAAATGTTGAAACTGAATTATATTGAAAATTTGAAATTGAATTATATTGAAAATTTGAAATCAAATTATATTGAAAATTTGAAATTGAATTATATAGAAAATTTGAAATCAAATTATATTGAAAATTTGAAATTGAATTATATTGAAAATTTGAAATCAAATTATATTGAAATGTTGAAATTGAGTTATATTGAAAATTTGAAATCAAATTATATTGAAATGTTAAAATTGAATTATATTGAAAATTTGAAATCAAATTTTATTGAAATGTTGAAATTGAATTATATTGAAATTTGAAATTGAATTATATTGAAAATTTGAAATTGAATTATATTGAAAATTCGAAATCAAATTATGTTGAAATGTCGAAATCGAATTACATTGAAATGTCGAAATCGAATTGTGAAGACCCGTAACTTCCCCGGTAAGGAAAGGACGGATTCTCTGAGGACAAGACAAATAGAACGTAAACAGAAGAACATTTAATTGCTTATTACAACAATTCCATCAAAGGACAAGAATATACAGAGCATGAATAAATATTACACATTATAAGATATCAGAGGTTTAAATACATTACTGCAGCGGAAAAATAATACAAAGCATAACTGAAAGAAATACACGGATACAGAGCTTTCCGAATATCACTTCATCTATAAACCAGGTAGTGTGAATATAAATCTGCAAAACCGAAACTACTAGCTGCCCGTGCGGAAAATAGGGGCACCCAGAGTTTAGGTCAAAACAGTAAACTCCAAGTCAGTCATGTGACTGGTATGAGAACTAAAACAGTTATAAATTTGATTTTTAAGGTTCGGTAAATCAAGGGACCACGCCGTATAACACGGAACGGGTTTTTACCCCAAGAATACCTGTGCTTAAACAAATGGCGCAATGCTAAATAAAGAACAATGAAGTTGTTATAAGACCCAGGTCCCATCACACAATGCAACACAAGCCGGAGGATAGGGTTTTCCCTTATAACAGCCAAAGAATGCTTTGATACGCGTAATTTCATCTTTTATTATTACTATAAGTGAAGAAAACAACTTGAAATATAAATTTATCAATCATAGACGGCATGGGTACCATATATCATGTCGCCATACTAGGCTCTGCAAATAGAACCGCAAAGTCACGTATTGGAAATTGGATTCCATCATGAGTCGAGGCAAGGGGGCAAGCTCCTCTCCGATTCGAGACACTCTAGCAAATGTCTCAGGACCCCACTTTGATCCTTTGGATGCTTCAGGGCCGGTCCTCTCTTACTTTTAAGGATTAGTATTCCTTAACACATGTTTCCCGGTCCTATCGGACCTATATATATAATGGTCTGTACGTCGGCTCACATAGTGCCAGTTATCGCCATATATATTCGAGGCGCCTCATTCCAACAACCACACAGGTGAAAAGTATATAAATGTCGGCCAGTTTAAGCACCGACACCACCTATAGCTAGAAAGAAACGTCGTGCTCTCCTTGCAGTCCTTATCCCGTTTTTAACTCATACCGAGGTGTGAGGCTCGCGAATCCACGTTATACACAAAGCTATGCCACGTAGGCCGTGCTTTGATCATCAATCACAAAACTTTGCTTTTCAACAGAAGCCTTGATCAATTGCCACTTAGGCACGCCACACGGGAAATTCATACCATGCGATTGATATCCATCAATATATAACCTATGAGCTCATACGTCTCAGAGAAGGGCGTTAAGCAAGAGAATAAATTCTCCGCCGCCAAACAGATATATATTTAATAGAAATCGATCACACAGAATAAAATCCAATGTCAGACACACAGTCCATTTACAAGTTCGTTCTGGGTCTGAACGAAACCGGAGGCACTTTCCTCGCATATCACCGTCTTCACCTTCGACGTATTGTCGAATCGGTTATTCAGAATGGGTATAAACCTGATCTTTCTGAATAAACCGCGTATATAATAAACCAATGTTACACAAACACAACATACGCCTCATCCCAATTCGGAATATTCTTTTATTCAAACATTCACATCATTAGGGAATAGGTTCCCATAAATTTTATCAAAGATAAATTCTTTTAAATTTATTCTTTAATCTTCCTTTGGATATCAAATCAAACCATGTTAAGGCTTTCCAAACTAGTCGGGATTAGCGAACCACACCGAAGTAATTATTTATTTTATTTCCCAATCCCAACCTATTTATCCCATGGAGCAAAACTGGGAATACTCCATATCTAAAACCACGGTGTTATCGGTAAAATTTTAATTACCCTTTCACGTTCAAATCTAATTAAAGATTTAACTATTGCTTGGAACAGAACTGGTGATACTCCATTCTCGATCATTTCAATCTAATTATAGATTCATTAAAACCCCACTTTGTTTTAATCTTTAACTGGGTTAAAGAACCAATGTCATTTAAAACACGGTTCACGATAAACCCAAAATCACATCCCATTGTTAATCGGGTTAAAGAACAAGTGTTATCTAAAACATCGTTCACGATAAACCCAAAGACCAATTTAAATTCAATTCCAATTAGATACTGATTAACTGGACAATTTCACTAAATCTTAATTAAAAGATTTATTCTCTTCTAAACTGGGTTCAAGAACAGTGTTATTTAAGACACCATTCACGACGAACCCAAAATCCCATTTAATATTAAATACAAGGCTCTGAATAGAAAATATATCGGCTTATATTCAATATCAAATTCTGAAACCAACAGATATCGTATGGGAAATAACGATATGAATATATCTTTCAAACTTCCATAACCATATATGTATAATCACGAAATCCAACACCGAAATATCCCGAAGATAATTTCGATTCAAATCCATTCCAATACGTATATTGGACATTCTGATTATTTTTAAAACCACTTCTAATCCAATTTATTTATTTAAAAATATTGGATTTTAATTCTAGTTCATAACTAGTTCATTTCGATAAAAATATATTTTTATCCTTACAAATGTGGAATTTTTCATCCCTGTTCTTTCCAATTCATATATTATGATTTTTCACAAATGATTGGTACTTTTAATAATTTTATCAAGGCCCGTACAGTCGATTTCCAATAACGGTCGTCGAACTGCACTTATAACGACCTTTTCTAAATTTGATTTGGATGTATCTCCAAATCCAACCGTTAGATTTCAAATTTCTAATATTCATTGGAAAGCTCTTTTCGATACGAACCCAATGGTTCTGGTTTCAGGAGAATCCGACGGTCGAATCTCCCGTAACGTCTATTCAAAGTCAATGGTCGAAATTCGAGAACGGCCGCGGCGCGGCGCGTTCTATTCAGGCCATTCAATATATATAATATATATATTATATATATTTAATCGACTTCTATTTAAAACGTATTTTATAAATCGTTTTAAATTCATTTTCAAAACGATTTCAACTTCATTTTCAATTTCAAATCAAAATTGAATATTCCATATCATCAATGATAAATATTTCAAAACGTTATATTTTGAAATCACTTCTTTTCTATATTCAAATAAAATCGATATAAATATCGTTCGCGTCAAAATGGCGCATATCTAATCAACACGGCTTTATATATTTCAATAAATTCGTTATTCTATTCAACAAATGAATATTTTCTTCAACACATGAATACATATATTTCTTTCAACACATGAATATATATATTTCTTTCAACACATGAATATATATTTCTTTTCAACACATGAATATATATTTCTTTTCAACACATGAATATATATTTCTATTGTATTCTTTATTTTCTAAATTGGAATGAGGCCCAATCAATTTCCATATAACGTTAATTATACGGATTCCATACAACACATGTATATAATAGCAATAATAAATAATCAACCATCATCCAAAGTGCATAACACAACTGTCTATCAACCTATCGATCGACACACAACTAATTATTGGGACTAGTGTACGTCAAATATCATCCCAATACCCGTGTGGGGTTTCAAATCAACAAACACCGATTTTATTTTATTCACACACGTTAAAAATTATATTTTTAACGATAAAATATTTTATTCAACCTATGAATATTCTATTCAGTTCATTTATTCGATAAAATGATCTTTTTATTTTTCTAACTTATTTTAGAAAATTCGCCAGCATAACGGCACGATATCAGAAACGGGATAAGGCCTAGCCTTATCTCCAGTCTAATAACGGCCTACGCCATACACATCTCAATCAAATCAATTTTATTTCACCCAACAACCAAATTCAAATCAAATAATCTCACCAACTACACAACCAAACAAACAAGTCCATGGTCTGTGGATGGTGGTGTCGGGTGCTTGTAACAACCCGTATTTTTATAACATGCTATAATCAATAATCAAGGCAGAATTAATTATAGAAATATGAATCAAGGGAAACGGGCTGTGCCATTGCGTTCGTCTCGGAAAAATACGTGAAATAGAGTCCGAGTTTTCGAGAATCGGAGTCCGTATGACCCAGTTAAGGCCCATTGAAGTTTTCAGAAAATTTCAAATACAAAAACAGATTCAAAATGCAAGTTCAAAAATCAAAAATCAACCCAGGAAGGTAGGCGGGAAAGTTTCCCGCCAACACCCCAAGTCGACAGGGGCGTCGACTGGGGTGTCGACACACCTAGGGTGGTGTCGACTGCCCAGTCGACACCAGTGTCGACACAGGGTGGCGGGTAGAAATGCCTGGTGCACCTGTTTTGTGTTTTGGCTATGTTTTGGGCCAGATTCGGTTTTGAGGGTTAGGATCTAAACTAGGGTTTAATCCTAGGGTCTAAACTAACATAAATCTCTATAAAAAGACCCCTAACCCTCTCATAAACTCACACAAATTGATCCTACAACTAAACTATGCCAAAATGTTCACTGACCATGGCCTCCACTCAAACCCTGGCCTCCATCCTCTTGTCATAAACTCTATCTCCATTCACATGAGATATTATATGATCATTTGAGTATTTCTAAGTTACATGAGAGTTCATAAGCTTCATTCAAAGCCAAAGTTGCAACCTTTCTACTTCAAAGCAAGGATTTTTATTGATATTTGCTCAAGGGTTTCATTTGGAGCTTATCATTTGGGATTTTTGGTGATTGCTTAGTGGCTTTGTCTCAATCTTTGTATTATAAATTGATTTGTGTCTTCATAGAATTGTAAGCCCCTTTTACTATTAGATTTAGACTATGAATTTAATTATGATATGTTGCAAGTGAAATGAGGCCTTTGTGGTATGTTTAACTTGAAATGAATGCATCTATGTTTGTTTATGAACCTAAATGTTGCATATCATGAATCTAGTAACATTCATGTTAACTTTGGGGTGTAAAGCTATGACCTTTGTTTGTAGACTTTGCATAATGCAACATGTAACCTCTCATGACTTATATGACAACTAGCCTATGTTGCTAAACTATATGATTATCACCTTATGTTCACTTTTCCATGTTATCACTAATGTGCTATGTTGTTGTCATACATGGATGGTTGCATATGCATGTTAACAAGTCACTTAACATGCATATGACCTATTTAGGATGCAAGTAACCATATGATGATTAACGACATGTTTTGGTTGCATATGCATGTTAACAATTCACTTAACATGCATATGACCAATTTGTGATGCAAGTAACCTTATGATGATTAATGACATGTTTGTGGCCAAATCACATATTTGCTAAGTTAATGCCATACATATTTTGAGGCCTTTTATGTCATATGCAAGTTTTATGTAAACCTTTAGCCTCAAATATGACCATGTTTAACCTATGATGGACTTTGCCACTTTATACCCACCTTGTTATATGATTATGTTCCCTTTTTACATGTTATATTGATGCGAGTTCACGTGCGATGGGAATATGTTTATGGGTAGTTAGGCAAAATTAAAAAGACATGAAACTTGACTTGAATTGATGACATGAATGTTAACATGCTTGAAAACATGATTATGACATGACATGTAGAAAAAAATGAAATTGGCCAACTCGACGTTGGGTTGAGTTTGCAACGTAAAACTACCCGGACCCGCCCGGCTTAACTAGTAGTTGCAAACGATAGGACCCAATGTGAGAAGTTGGTCAAGTCGCGCTTAAAACCCGAGGTTAGACTAGGTTGTGGTGTAAAACTGCCCGGACCCGCCCGGCTTAACCAGTAACCACAACAACGTCTAATGTGAGAGGTTGGGGTGCATTTAGTAAAATAAATGCCACATGATAGGGTTAAGTCATGGACTACTTGAATATACTTAACCACTTGAACACAATGTATTGATAGGTTTGAGTCTTGAACCATGGATACACTTAACCAACTCAATACATCATTGGATTGGGTTAACCACACTTAACCCATTAGAAACCCTAGTTATGGGGCCCATTTCAGCAGTAAACCTCCAAGAAGTATCGAGATACCCTAGGACTAGGCTAGGGTTGGGCATGATTACTGGGATTATTGTAAGCGACCAAAACGATGGCTGATTAGGTGCACCAGTTGTTCAGGCGGACCATGGTCGTACACATGAGTCCGGTGTTGAACATGGGCATCAGTAGATTTAGACTGTGCATTCTAGTTTGTGTCAGAGGTTGACACCCTAGGGCCAAGATACAGCCTAGGGTGGACCAGCACAGCTAACTACTTTCCGCGAAATGACACCGACACATGACGAGTTAGGCTGATAGGGAGCCGATCGACTAGACCGTTTAGTTGGACCCTGATTTAGGGTCAACTCATGATTTTGGACCAAGGGATCATATCTTGTTTACACTTGACTTGGGTTGAATACTAGTACGCGTGGTGCAACTTAACCTTGATTATGCGATACCAGACTTGTTTATCTTGATATCATACCTGTCTAGTTTTACCCTTATGTCTCATATCAGTTTCACATGTCCTGTTAACTTTACTAGTTTATATACTGATAATAGATAGGGCTTACCAGTCTTTATGACTGACCCGTTTTCCTTTCGCTTCTTTTCTTCCGTTCCCCCCCCCCCTCAGGTTCTCAGGGTGGGACCACTAGTTCTTAGCTGGATCTTTTGCTTGCTTATCTGGAGAGCTCATGTATGTTTGTGAGCTATGCTATGGCGACACTATTGTTATCATGGGGATTAGTACTTTATGTTTTACTTCATGTATTTTCACTCCATGTATTTAGACCTGTGGTGTATTTTGGAAAATAATGTGTTTTAGTATCATGATGTACTTGACTATGGTTTTGAAGTAATGAAGATGATTTTATTTTCCGTTGTTTACTTACTCTGTTTTATTATATATGTTCTGCCTTGTGATATCTTCATGCATGTTTACCATGTCCAACGCCCCTCCAAAGCTAGTACACTTGCAAGAGTGGCCCTGGCGGAGGTGGGGTGTTACATTTGGTATCAGAGCATAAGGTTTACGAGATGGAGAAGAAGTTTTAAAAATCTTGTAAAATTATTTTCAAAACCATTTACTAAGAAATATTTTCCAAAGAAAAGTCTAGTTTATATTTTAAAAGGCTAATCCCCAAAAGCCATTAGCACTATCCTTTGATTCCTCGTTTGAACTCTTTTCTTTTCGTTTCCAGCATGTCTGATAATCTCATCTTGCCCGAAGGAGTAACAATACCCGATTGGTTTCGTCGGTACTTGGAAGCCACGACACCGGTCCCGGGTTTCTCTAATGATGCTTCCCCAGTCAAGGCCGTTGTTCCTCCTCCTCCTCTCGTAGCTGATGTTCCTCCTCCCCCTCAGCCTCCACAAGCGGATTTCGCGAAAACTTGTAAGAACTTTAAGACGATGGGTGGCAAGAATTTCATTGGAACGGAGAATTTTGTAGAGGCAAGGAATTGGTTGAAAGAGACCGAAGATCTTTTTGCCATCTTTGATATAGGTGACCGCAAGAAGGTTTTATTGGCGGTGTGGTTGCTAAAGGAAGAAGCTGTACGTTGGTGGGTGGTTACCACCGCTACTAGGCCAATTGAGACTTGGGATGACTTTAGGGGAAAGTTTGGACTGAGGTTCCTATCACTGAAGCAAGGGGACAGGACTATTAGGGAATACGTAGATAAGTTTAATCAACTGGCTCGGGTCGGTTTAGACTTGGTTAACACAGCTCAGAAGAAGGCCCTACACTTTGCTCTAGGATTAAACGAGCCATTACACGGTTTGGCCATGTCTCATATACCTTTGGGGGCGACTTTCGAGAGTTTGGTGAATATGGCCCTACTTCAAGAGGAAGATAAGAATGACAAGAAGGAGGTCAAGGCGAATGAGTCTCAAGGCAAGAAGGTAAATTCCGGGAAACGAGGCAAGAACAACAACAACCGCAAGGACAAGTCAAGAAAGGGAAGGAAATGCAACTTCTGTGATATAGTTGGACATATATCCAAGGAATGTAGAAGGAAGAAGAGAAAGCGGGGCGAATGCTTTCATTGTGGTGAGTTTGGACATCTCAGCAAGGATTGCCCGAAGAGGCAAGGGCAAGGTCAGACTCAGCGTGCAGGATCATCTGGAGGGCGAGTTCATCCTCTCAACACCGTTCTTCCAGCTCATGATCGAGGTAGTGTTTCTGTTGAAAGTCTTGTTTACATTTCTGATATTCCTGTTTGTACTTTGTTTGATTCTGACACATCGCATAGTTTTATTTCATCTGATCTAGTTGAAAGTTTGCACCTAAGTACTAGTCTAGTTGATGATCCCGTGTGTGTTTCAAATCCAATTGGGGGTTTCGCCCATTTGTCTATGATCTGCGTGGATTTGAAAATTTCTATCTTGAGTGTAGAATTCTCGTGTGATGCTTATATTCTCGGTTTCATGGGATATGGGTTGATTTTAGGGCATGGATTGGTTGTCCAGTTTTGGAGCCATCCTTGATTTCTGAGCATAGGGTTGTGAGGCTCATGACACGCCTCGGTAATACCCTAGAGATTTCTTGTAACCTTATGGGTCCCGTCATGTTATGTTATCTTGAATCCCTCGACTCGTCTATCGATAGTTTGCAATCTGTGAGGGTGGTCCGAGAATATCCTGATATCTTGGGTGAAGTGAAGGGGTTACCCCCTAAACGCGAGATAGATTTCCGCATTTATCTGGTTGATAATGCCAAGCCAGTTTCGTTGTAGGTTAGGAACATAGCCCCGCGAGAAAGACGAGAGTTAAGTAAGCAAGTCAAGGAGTTGCTTGAGAATAACTTCATAAGACGAAGTATTTCCGAGTGGGGTGCTCCAGTAGTATTCACTACTAAAGTGGATGGTTCGCTTCGTCTATGTGTTGATTATCGTGAGTTGAACAAGCTGACCAAGAAGAATAGACAACCGTTACCAAGGATCAATGATTTGTTTGATCAACTTGTAGGAACATCTGTTTTCTCTCAGCTTGATCTAGCTACCGGATTCCATCAGCTCAGAGTAGCTGAAGATAGTATCGACAAAACTGCGTTTAGGACTCCAGATGGATTCTTCGAATGGCTAGTCATGCCGTTCGGTTTGGCTAATGCACCCGCATACTTCGTGGACTTGATGAGTAGGGTGTTTAGGGAGTTCCTGAACAAGTTTGTAGTAGTCTTCGTGGATGATAGCTTGATTTTCTCAAAGAACGAGGAAGAGCATGCTAGACATCTCAAGGAAGTAATGAATACGCTTAGAGCTCAACAGTTGAAAGCCAAGTTCTCCAAATGCCAATTTAGGAGGAAGGAAGTTCGGTTTCGTGAGCATATAGTTTTTAAGCAAGGCATAGCTATGGATCCTGCGAAAGTAGTTGCGGTACAAGATTGGAAAGTTCCAAAGAACGCAACTGAAGTAAGAAGCTTTCTCAGTTTGACTAGTTAGTTAGCATCACTTGAGCTTAGACCTACTCTTCTGGATCAAGTAGGGACTTCACAGAAAGAAGACCCGCAGTTAGTCGAGATTATGGACAAGTTGATTCGAGGCGAGACGTTAAGTCACCTCGCTAGATATACTATAGATGACAAGGGATGGCAAAGACGCGATGAGAGATTATGTGTTCCTCGAGTGGAAGACTTAGTAAAGAAGGTTCTTGAAGATGCGCATCACTCGAGGAGGTGGTCGAGTTTGTCTCAAGGTGCATGTTGTGCCAACAGGTTAAGGCCGAGTCGAAGAAGCCCGGTGGACTATTACATCCATTGGAGGTCCCGCAATGGAAGTGGGAAAGCATCTCGATGGATTTCGTGGATGAACTACCTAGATCAAGAAAAGGGAATACGAGCATGCAGGTCATAGTAGATAGACTCACGAAGAGTGCTCATTTCATTCCGGTAAAGAGCAAAAGGACGGCATCATGGCTAGCGACGGTTTACTTTCAAGAAATAGGGCGGTTGCACGGGGTTCCTTCAAGTATAGTTAGCAACCGTGACCCAATTTTCACTAGCCAGTTTTGGAATAGTCTACAGGAAGCCATGGGTAAGCGACTGAATCTAAGTACGACCTATCACCCTAGGCGGATGGTTCATTTCGATTAAGCATGAGTTATAGAAATCACGTTAGTAAGAGCAATTGGCAACGTGGGTTGGTATTTTCAAGAAAAATTCTTCTGTGTGGAATACTTTATAGTAAGTAAACGAGATCCAGGATTCACTGGTGAATGTTGGAGAGCTTGCATGAAACCATGAGGTCACAGTTATGTTTAAGACGAGTATGCTAGAAGAAGAATAAGTGAAAGAAGAAAACGAGAGGCGACAATGAAATGAGTTCCAACTCATATTTGGAAATAGGAGTTAAGAATCCAAGAAATCATGAAGTAAAAGACGGCCAAAGCACAGTGGAGTTAAGCTCAAGGAAACGTGACTTAGAAGATTGAAGGCTAGATACGCGCATCATATCTCTTTTTAAGAGTATATCCTTGATCCTTGTTTTCCTGTGGAGCTTACTTGCAGGTTATCTTTTACGTATATCCTCTCGGTCCCATTCTCGATCCTATTTCTGTTGTAAACTCCATAAGGGGGTATGACTCATCGGTTAGTAATACATGTCAGGGTTAGAAGGGGTCCTTTAGGTTGACTAAACCTTTTGGACTTTTATAGGATATGGGCTGGGTTTAGAAAGGGATTTCTTGTAATCCGGAAGGAGTTTATCTTGCTTATCTTCCCGATCTCTCTTTAGCATATCTTTCTTTTGCTATCCATGTTTATCTTTTTTATCTTGTTATTTCGTTAATCTTGTCATGAGAACCTTAGGTAGAAACCCTTTGGATGAAACATGTATTTGAAACATGTTATGACTTGATGTTTGCAAGTGGTTGCAAGTGTTTGCAAGTGGTTACTCGTGGATGCATGATACACATTAGGCACTAAGATCGGCTCACACACTTTTCATATTGCATATGCATGAGTGTTTATTGCTTATTCATGGATGAAAATTTTTGTGTTATCACATGGATGTTGCATATGGATAAATGTTATGTGCACTCATATAGACATTATACGTTAGGAATTTGCATACATATGGATTCATTTCACTAACATATTTGCATCGATCTTTTGCATTAGATAAGTACATATACACACACCTTTTGCATATGTTCATACCGCATTAGAAACTTTAAGGACAATGATTGCTCGTGAATGATGATTTGAGTAGATGGATGATGGATGGTAGGATACATTCTTCCTAACTTGGAGATTTCGGGGACGAAATTCTTTAAGGAGGGGAGAATGTAACAACCCGTATTTTTATAACATGCTATAATCAATAATCAAGGCAGAATTAATTATAGAAATATGAATCAAGGGAAACGGGCTGTGCCAATGCGTTCGTCTCAGAAAAATACGCGAAATAGAGTACGAGTTTTCGAGAATCGGAGTCCGTATGACCCAGTTAAGGCCCATTGAAGTTTTCAGAAAATTTCAAATACAAAAACAGATTCAAAATGCAAGTTCAAAAATCAAAAATCAACCCGGGAAGGTAGGCGGGAAAGTTTCCCGCCAACACCCCAAGTCGACAGGGGTGTCGACTGGGGTGTCGACACACCTAGGGTGGTGTCGACTGCCCAGTCGACACCAGTGTCGACACAGGGTGGCGGGCAGAAATGCCTGGTGCACCTGTTTTGTGTTTTGGCTAGGCTTTGGGCCAGATTCAGTTTTGAGGGTTAGGATCTAAACTAGGGTTTAATCCTAGGGTCTAAACTAACCAAAATCTCTATAAAAAGACCCCTAACCCTCTCATAAACTCACACAAATTGATCCTACAACTAAACTATGCCAAAATGTTCACTCACCATGGCCTCCACTCAAACCCTAGCCTCCATCCTCTTGTCATAAACTCTATCTCCATTCACATGAGAGATTATATGATCATTTGAGTGTTTCTAAGTTACATGAGAGTTCATAAGCTTCATTCAAAGCCAAAATTGCAACCTTTCTACTTCAAAGCAAGGATTTTTATTGATATTTGCTCCAGGGTTTCATTTGGAGCTTATCATTTGGGTTTTTTGGTGATTGCTTAGTGGCTTCGTTTCAATCTTTGTATTATAAATTGATTTGTGTCTTCATAGAATTGTAAGCCCCTTTTACTATTAGATTTAGACTATGAATTTAATTATGATATGTTGCAAGTGAAATGAGGCCTTTGTGGTATGTTTAACTTGAAATGAATGCATCTATGTTTGTTTATGAACCTAAATGTTGCATATCATGAATCTAGTAACATTCATGTTAACTTTGGGGTGTAAAGCTATGACCATTGTTTGTAGACTTTGCATAATGCAACATGTAACCTCTCATGACTTATATGACAACTAGCCTATGTTGCTAAACTATATGATTATCACCTTATGTTCACTTTTCCATGTTATCACTAATGTGCTATGTTTTTGTCATACATGGATGGTTGCATATGCATGTTAACAAGTCACTTAACATGCATATGACCTATTTAGGATGCAAGTAACCTTATGATGATTAACGACATGTTTTGGTCGCATATGCATGTTAACAAGTCACTTAACATGCATATGACCTATTTGTGATGCAAGTAACCTTATGATGATTAATGACATGTTTGTGGCCAAATCACATATTTGCTAAGTTAATGCCATACATATTTTGAGGCCTTTTATGTCATATGCAAGTTGTATGTAAACCTTTAGCCTCAAATATGACTATGTTAAACCTATGATGGACTTTGCCACTTTATACCCACCTTGTTATATGATTATGTTCCCTTTTTACATGTTATATTGATGCGAGTTCACGTGCGATGGGAATACGTTTATGGGTAGTTAGGCAAAATTAAAAAGACATGAAACTTGACTTGAATTGATGACATGAATGTTAACATGCTTGAAAACATGATTATGGACATGACATGTAGAAAAAAATGAAATTGGCCAACTCGACGTTGGGTTGAGTTTGCAACGTAAAACTACCCGGACCCGCCCGGCTTAACTAGTAGTTGCAAACGATAGGACCCAATGTGAGAAGTTGGTCAAGTCGCGCTTGAAACCCGAGGTTAGACTAGGTTGTGGTGTAAAACTGCCCGGACCCGCCCGGCTTAACCAGTAACCACAACAAGGTCTAATGTGAGAGGTTGGGGTGCATTTAGTAAAATAAATGCCACATGATAGGGTTAAGTCATGGACTACTTGAATATACTTAACCACTTGAACACAATGTATTGATAGGGTTGAGTCTTGAACCATGGATACACTTAACCAACTCAATACATCATTGGATTGGGTTAACCACACTTAACCCATTAGAAACCCTAGTTACGGGTCCCATTTCAGCAGTAAACCTCCAAGAAGTATCGAGATACCCTAGGACTAGGCTAGGGTGGGGCACGATTACTGGGCTGATTGTAAGCGACCAAAACGATGGCTGATTAGGTGCACCGGTTGTTCAGGCGGACCATGGTCGTGCACATGAGTCCGGTGTTGAACATGGGCATCAGTAGATTTAGACTGTGCATTCTTGTTTGTGTCAGAGGTTGACACCCTAGGGCCAAGATACAGCCTAGGGTGGACCAGCACAACTAGCTACTTTCCGCGAAATGACACCGACACATGACGAGTTAGGCTGATAGGGAGCCGATCGACTAGACCGTTTAGTTGGACCCTGATTTAGGGTCAACTCATGATTTTGGACCAAGGGATCATATCTTGTTTACACTTGACTTGGGTTGAATACTAGTACGCGTGGTGCAACTTAACCTTGATTATGCGATACCAGACTTGTTTATCTTGATATCATACCAGTCTAGTTTTACCCTTATGTCTCATATCAGTTTCACATGTCCTGTTAACTTTACTAGTTTATATACTGATAGTAGATAGGGCTTACCAGTCTTTATGACTGACCCGTTTTCCTTTCGCTTCTTTTCTTCCGTTCCCCCCCCCCCCTCCCTCAGGTTCTCAGGGTGGGACCACTAGTTCTTAGCTGGATCTTTTGCTTGCTTATCTGGAGAGCTCATGTATGTTTGTGAGCTATGCTATGGCGACACTATTGTTATCATGGGGATTAGTACTTTATGTTTTACTTCATGTATTTTCACTCCACGTATTTAGACTTGTGGTGTATTTTGGAAAATAATGATTTTTAGTATCATGATGTACTTGACTATGCTTTTGAAGTAATGAAGATGATTTTATTTTCCGCTGTTTACTTATCCTGTTTTATTATATATGTTCTGCCTTGTGATATCTTCATGCATGTTTACCTTGTCCAACGCCCCTCCAAAGCTAGTACACTTGCAAGAGTAGCCCTGGCGGAGGTAGGGTGTTACAGTGCTACTAAGCACCGTCAGCATCCTAGTATATATTTTAACTAGAAAAGAAAATTTAAAGTGAGAAGTTCTCACCGAGGGATCCACTCCTCCATTCTATTTCTGAATTTCTGAACATCTGGATTTGCCCGTACTTTCAACATATTCTTTGTCACGCTGTTCACATTAAAAACCACATTTTTATCACTCCGCTATATTTATAAAGATTATATCTTTTCGCTACAACCTATATAAAAATTATATTTTTAACTTACTGCTTATATTAAAATTATATTTTTATTTCTCTACATAAATAAAAATTATTTTTTTACTTTCATACATATATAAAAATTATATTTTTATATATGTTACATCACTATTTTTATTTCACTCTTCATATTAAAAGAAAACATCATTCATGTTCATCATACATAAATAAAAACTATATCTTTTCTTGTAATGAAAAATCACATTTTTTTGTAAGCAAAGATCGTATTTTTACCTCGCCATCATATGTAGGAAAATCCAATTCATTTATTTAAAAATATTATATTTTGAACCTCTCTATGATGTAAAAATTATATTTTTAACCTTTCTATATCTTCGCTTTCATATGATTAAAAATCGTCTTTTTACTTAGTTAGAAAAAAAATCTAATCTTTTCCAATGAATAAAATCATAACTTTCATTTATAAGAATCTATACTCTCTTTAAAAATTCAAGCTTTCTTCTATATAAAAATTCGAACTTTACTTCTATATAAAAATTCAAACTTTACTCTATATAAAAATTCAGACTTTACTCTTCTAACTTCACAATAAAAATCGTCTTTCTATGCAAATCTTACCTTTATTGCATATAAAAACCTTATCTTGTTCCTAAATAAAAATTAACTCTTTGTTTATTCGAAAATCTTGTCTTTTTATATTCTTTTCAAAATCAAGTCTCTTACTTTTTTTTTGTTATAACGCTACCCTTAAAATAAAAATCACATTATTATACAATGATATTCCATATAAAGATCACATTTTTTTCTTCTATGTTCTTATATAAAAAATCACATTTTTTTTCTATGTTCTTATAAAAAAAACACACATTTTTTCCTTTGTTCTCATATAAAAAAAACACATTTTTTCTATGTTCTCATATAAAAAAAAACACATATTTTCCTTTGTTCTCATATAAAAAAAACACATATTTTCCTTTGTTGATAAAAATCTTGACTTTAAATCTATGCTATTATATAAACAATCAGATTTTTAACATGTTACTTCATTTTAAAACTGAAAATTAAAAATCAATGTTAAAGAAATACTCACAATTTGATGGAGGGGGAGTTGCTAGGTTCGGCGCAGGGCCAAGGGGGTGGTGCGGCGCCCATCTAGTAACGGTGGTGATCGACATTGGGCCAGGGGTGACCGGCGACTCTGATTTGGGGCTAGGGCTTCAATTAGGTGAGGAGAGAGAGATGAGGGGAGGAGCTGGAGACGAAGGGGGTGAGGGCGCAGCCATGGGGGAAAGCCGGAGGTCGGCGGCGATGGGTGATGGCCAGCGGTGGGTGGTGGGGCATAGCGGAATTCTTCCGCGATTGATTTCTTTTTTTTTTATTAGAGCGTCGAATTTTCTGAAATGGGAAGGGGAGGCGGGTTTGACCGTGAGAAGGTAAGGGTAGGGTTTGACTCAGTTTGACCGGGTATATATATTTATATTTTCAATTATTTTATTTCTCTAATTATTTGTTGTTCCGTACGAACCCCAAATCGAACCCACCGACAGTCGTCCCTAACGTTTTACCCCCATTCCGAATACAATGGGATATGTATCGTGAGACAATTCGGCCGTTATGATCAGTTTTCATTTAAATTAAAATATAAATCATTATATATTCAATTTAAACGTACATTTCAATTTACTGGGCCACATACGAACTCTAAAAATTCCAGAAAAATTATTTCTAGCTTCGTATTAACGATACGGTCCTAACAAAACTAATTTCGTCAAATTCTGAGACCGTTTGAAAAATGGCCATTTTCCAGTCGATAGAATTCAACTGAAATTCTTCAAACACGTTTTCTTGTGCCACGCTCACATACTGATTCAAAAAATTACGAATTTTGAAACCTAGCAATAATTTGACATCTCGGATTCAACAAAAGTGGTTTCATCGAAAACCGAGGTCGTTTGCAAAATTTCGATTTTTAAGGGCCTTTATATATATTAATATATATATATATATATATATAAATTCCACAGCAACTTTTCTGAATTTTAAACTGGACATATCTCTCACTTTCTAAAGTGAAATCTCAGTTTCTTACACTCGTTAGAAAGATATCGTTAAACAGATTCACGTATTTCTTGTTTCGTTGAAATCCGATTTATTTTGAATCTTGTATATTCAATTGAAATTCGAAATCGAATTTTCGAACTACCGCGCCATTTCAGGCTCGTTATATAATTAAATTAAATTTATTCGTTTTAACGTCATAGAAATTAAATTTTCCATCGTTATTATTTAAAATAATTCATTTTAAATAATCAAAATTCGTTAAAATCGCCAAAATAAAAAATTTAAATTGGCTCAGAATTTCCGGGTTGTTACATTCTCCCCCACTTAAAATCTTTTCGTCCTCGAAAAGGAACGAAGCTGAAAGTTGTTTTATAATCAACTCAACTTTCTTTATTTTCATTACGGCTTAAGTTCTTCAACTTTTCAGTTTCTAAGAACTTTTCAAATTTTCAAAAATTTGGCTAACACCCTAAAATTTCGAAAAATTTCGCCATAACCTCCCCCGCACCGGGAGCATCGAGATATTTCAAATAGCCTCCCATGGCCCTCAGATCTCAAAAAGAAAAAGAAACAGCCAAGCGGCTAGCCAATTGGCTCATAAAATCATCAAAAACCCTAAGAAATACAATAAACATGTACCTATTTGACGGGCAAACAATTTTATTCCTCTACTCTAGCCTCCTTGCTATGACATGTTCAATGTATACACACGTATATGCATGCAATTGTAATCATTTTTTAATACAGTTCAATATTCGGTTCAATTTGGCTAAATTAACTTACATGTACATATCAGTTAAACAATTCTATAAATCAAACTAGTAATCAAACAACACAACCGGCAATCAATTAGTTGGTTAATTTTTCAATCATATAACTTTGATATAAATATAGAAAATCATGTTTTTGATGCCAAATCACAACAATAAGCCCTATCTAGTTTCGGTTCTCACACCAGTCAATTGGAAATATATAGACATCTCGCTTTCGAAACTCGAACACAAACCCTGATGATGGTGCACCGATCATCAGAATCGTCTCCAGGCGACTAGAGTGTGATTCTATATCTATCCAGTATATTAAAATTTCGAATACACGTTTGCAAGGCGTATATGTAAAATCTTTATATATTGGATTGTCCAAATTTAATTCAAATAAATAATCAAATACATATAAAATGGTTTAAATTTTCCAAACAAAGTTTGTTTTTCATTTTTGTTTCAAAAATAACACTCTTCACACTCGTTCTAGGATACTACTGATCCCATCTCTAACGAGTCATTCTCATTGGATATTACTAATCCAATCTCTGATGAATTCTTTCGTTTAGTTCTAATGTGTCTTGTTCTCAAGCTTTGTAAACCCAAAGCTCTTATACCAACTGTGAAGACCCGTAACTTCCCCGGTAAGGAAAGAACGGATTCTCTGAGGACAAGACAAATAGAATGCAAACAGAAGAACATTTCATTGCTTATTACAACAATTCCATCAGAGGATAAGAATATACAGAGCATGAATAAATATTACATATTATAAGATATCAGAGGTTTAAATACATTACTGCAGCGGAAAAATAATACAAAGCATAACTGAAAGAAATACACGGATACAGAGCTTTCTGAATATCACTTCAGCTATAAACCAGGTCCTGTGAATATAAATCTGCGAAACCGAAACTACTAGCTGCCCATGCGGAAAATAGGGGCACCCAGAGTTTAGGTCAAAACAATAAACTCCAGGTCAGTCATGTGACCGGTGTGAGAACTAAAACAGTTATAAATTTGATTTTTAAGGTTCGGTAAATCTAGGGACCACGCCGTATAACACGGAACGGGTTTTTAACCCAAGAATACCTGTGCTTAAACAAACGGCGCAATGCTAAATAAAGAACAATGAAGCTGTTATAAGACCCAGGTCCCATCACACAATGCAACACAAGCCGGAGGATAGGGTTTTCCCTTATAACAGCCAAAGAATGCTTTGATACGCGTAATTTCATCTTTTATTATTACTATAAGTGAAGAAAACAACTTGAAATATAAATGTATCAATCATAGACGGCATGGGTACCATATATCATGTCTCCATACTAGGCTCTACAAATAGAATCGCAAAGTCATGTATTGGAAATTGGATTCCATCATGAGTCGAGGCAAGGGGCAAGATCCTCTCCGATTCGAGACACTCTAGCAAATGTCTCAAGACCCCACTTTGATCCTTTGGATGCTTCAGAGCCGGTCCTCTCTTACTTTTGAGGATTAGTATTCCTGAACACACGTTTCCCGGTCCTATCGGACCTATATATATAATGGTCTGTACGTCGGCTCACATAGTGCCAGTTATCGCCATATATATTTGAGGCGCCTCATTCCAACAACCACACAGGTGAAAAGTATATAAATGTCGGCCAGTTTAAGCACCGACACCACCTATAGCTAGAAAGAAACGTCGTGCTCTCCCTGCAGTCCTTATCCCGTTTTTTACTCATACCGAGGTGTGAGGCTCGCGAATCCACGTTATACACAAAGCTATGCCACGTAGGTCGTGCTTTGATCATCAATCACAAGACTTTGCTTTTCAACAGAAGCCTTGATCAATTGCCACTTAGGCATGCCACACAGGCAATTCATGCCATGCGATTGATATCCATCAATATATAACCTCTGAGCTCATACGTCTCAGAGAAGGGCGTTAAGCAAGAGAATAAATTCTCCGCCGCCAAACAGATATATATTTAATAGAAATCAATCACACAGAATAAAATCCAATGTCAGACACACAGTCCATTTACAAGTTCGTTCTGGGTCTGAACGAAATCGGAGGCACTTTCCTCATATATCACCGTCTTCACCTTCGACGTATTGTCGAATTGGTTATTCAGAATGGGTATAAACCCGGTCTTTTTGAATAAACCGCGTATATAATAAACCAATGTTACACAAACACAACATACGCCTCATCCCAATTGGGAATATTCTTTTATTCAAACATTCACATCATTAGGGAATAGGTTCCCATTAATTTTATCAAAGATAATTTATTTTAAATTTATTCTTTAATCTTCCTTTGGATATCAAATCAAACCATGTTAAGGCTTTCCAAACTAGTCGGGATTAGCGAACCACACCGAAGTAATTATTTATTTTATTTCCCAATCCCAACCTATTTATCCCATGGAGCAAAACTGGTAATACTCCATATCTAACACCACGGTGTTATCAGTAAAATTTTAATTACCATTTCACGTTCAAATCTAATTAAAGATTTAACTATCGCTTGGAGCAAAACTGGTGATACTCCATTCTCGATCATTTCAATCTAATTAAAGATTCATTAAAACCCCACTTAGTTTTAATCTTTAACTGGGTTAAAGAACCGATGTCATTTAAAACACAGTTCACGATAAACCCAAAATCACATCCCATTGTTAATCGGGTTAAAGAACAAGTGTTATCTAAAACATCGTTCACGATAAACCCAAAGACCAATTTAAATTCAATTCCAATTAGATACTGATTAACTGGACAATTTCACTAAATCTTAATTAAAAGATTTATTCTCTTCTAAACTGGGTTCAAGAACAGTGTTATTTAAGACACCATTCACGACGAACCCAAAATCCCATTTGATATTAAATACAAGGCTCTGAATAGAAAATATATCGGCTTATATTCAATATCAAATTCTGAAACCAACAGATATCGTACGGGAAATAACGATATGAATATATCTTTCAAACTTCCACAACCATATCTGTATAATCACGAAATCCAACACCGAAATATCCCGAAGATAATTTCGATTCAAATCCATTCCAATACGTATATTGGACATTCTGATTATTTTTAAAACCACTTCTAATCCAATTTATTTATTTAAAAATATTGGATTTTAATTCTAGTTCATAACTAGTTCATTTCGATAAAAATATATTTTTATCCTTACAAATGTGGAATTTTTCATCCCAGCTCTTTCCAATTCATATATTATGATTTTTCACAAATGATTGGAACTTTTAATAATTTTATCAAGGCCCGTACAGTCGATTTCCAATAACGGTCGTCGAACTGCACTTATAGCGACCTTTTCTAAATTTGATTTGGATGTATCTCCAAATCCAACCGTTAGATTTCAAATTTCTAATATTCATTGGAAAACTCTTTTCAATACGAACCCAACGGTTCCGGTTTCAGGAGAATCCGACGGTCAGATCTCCCGTAACGTCTATTCAAAGTCAATGGTCGAAATTCGAGAACGGCCGCGGCGCGGCGCGTTCTATTCAGGCCATTCAATATATATATTATATATATTTAATCGATTTCTAGTTAAAACGTATTTTATAAATCGTTTTAAATTCATTTTCAAAACGATTTCAACTTCATATTCAATTTCGAATAAAAATTGAATATTCCATATCATCAATGATAAATATTTCAAAACGTTATATTTTGAAATCACTTCTTTTCTATATTCAAATAAAATCGATATAAATATCGTTCGCGTCAAAATGGGGCATATCTAATCAACACGGCTTTATATATTTCAATAAATTCGTTATTCTATTCAACAAATGAATATTTTCTTCAACACATGAATACATATATTTCTTTCAACACATGAATATATATATATTTCTTTCAACACATGAATATATATTTCTTTTCAACACATGAATATATATTTCTTTTCAACACATGAATATATATTTCTATTATATTCTTTATTTTCTAAATTGGAATGAGGCCCAATCAATTTCCATATAACGTTAATTATATGGATTCCATACAACACATGTATATAATAGCAACAATAAATAATCAACCATCATCCAAAGTGCACAACACAACTGTCTATCAACCTATCGATCGAGACACAACTAATTATTGGGACTAGTGTACGTCAAATATCATCCCAATACCCGTGTCGGGTTTCAAATCAACAAACACCGATTTTATTTTATTCACACACGTTAAAAATTATATTTTTAACGATAAAATATTTTATTCAACCTATGAATATTCTATTCAGTTCATTTATTCGATAAAATGATATTTTTATTTTTCTAACTTATTTTAGAAAATTCGGCGGCATAACGGCATGATATCAGAAACGGGATAAGGCCTAGCCTTATCCCCAGTCTAATAACGGCCTACGCCATACACATCTCAATCAAATCAATTTCATTTCACCCAACAACCAAATTCAAATCAAATAATCTCACCAACTACGCAACCAAACAAACAAGTCCATGGTCTGTGGACGGTGGTGTCGGGTGCTACTAACCACCGTCAGCATCCTAGTATATATTTTAACTAGAAAAGAAAATTTAAAGTGAGAAGTTCTCACCGAGAGATCCACTCCTCCATTCTATTTCTGAATTTCTGAACATATGGATTTGCCCGTACTTTCAACATAGTCTTTGTCACGCTGTTCACATTAAAAACCACATTTTTATCACTCCACTATATTTATAAAGATTATATCTTTTCGCTACAACCTATATAAAAATTATATTTTTAACTTACTGCTTATATAAAAATTATATTTTTATTTCTCTACATAAATAAAAATTATATTTTTACTTTCATACATATATAAAAATTATATTTTTATATATGTTACATCACTATTTTTATTTCACTCTTCATATTAAAAGAAAACATCTTTCATGTTCATCATACATAAATAAAAACTATATCTTTTCTTGTAATGAAAAATCACACTTTTTTGTAAGCAAAGATCGTATTTTTACCTCGCCATCATATGTAGGAAAATCCAATTCATTTATTTAAAAATATTATATTTTGAACCTCTCTATGATGTAAAAATTATATTTTTAACCTTTCTATATCTTCGCTTTCATATGATTAAAAAAACGTCTTTTTACTTAGCTAGAAAAAAAAATCTAATCTTTTCCTATGAATAAAATCATGACTTTCATTTATAAGAATCCATACTCTCTTTAAAAATTCAAGCTTTCTTCTATATAAAAATTCAAACTTTACTTCTATATAAAAATTCAAACTTTACTCTATATAAAAATTCAGACTTTACTCTTCTAACTTCACAATAAAAATCGTTTCTTTCTATGCAAATCTTACCTTTATTGCATATAAAAATCTAATCTTGTTCATAAATAAAAATTAACTCTTTGTTTATTCGAAAATCTTGTCTTTCTATATTTTTTTCAAAATCAAGTCTCTTACTTTTTTTTTGTTATAACGCTACCCTTAAAATAAAAATCACATTATTATACAATGATATTCCATATAAAGATCACATTTTTTTTCTTCTATGTTCTTATATAAAAAATCACATTTTTTTCTATGTTCTTATAAAAAAAAACACATTTTTTCCTTTGTTCTCATATAAAAAAAAACACATTTTTTCTATGTTCTCATATAAAAAAACACATTTTTTCCTTTGTTCGCATATAAAAAAAACACATATTGTAGCGACCCGGGAATTTCGACACTCGAATCCAGACATTAATAACTCCCGTGTCCAAATTCAAGCATTGAAAACCCAGAAAGCTAATAGAAAGAAGATAGAGGGTGAGAAAAGAAAGAAAGAAATATTAGAATAGAAGAATAAGAAGATCAGAGTCTCACAGCGGAATGGACAAAGTATAATAATCAATAATGCTTGATACAAAAAGAACCGTATATATATTGTAACAACCCGGAATTTTAGGGCTAATTTAAAATTTTTAATTTAGAAATTTTAAAGGAAATTTAATATTTGAGATAATTTATTTTAAATAATAATGGCTAAAAATTTATTTTAATCAAAAATGAAACAAATAAATTTTGTTTAATTATATATGATTTTAAAATAGCACTGTAGTTTGAAATTTTAATTTTAAGCTTTAATTTAATATATATAATTCATTTTAAAGCAGAACGGGGACGACCCATAAAAATCTAACTCTGTTCAACTCGGTTTCCGACGAAACCACTTTTGTTGGATCCGAAATGACAATATTTTGCTAAGTTTAATTTTCCAGAATTTTTAAAGCTAATATGTGAGCGTAGCGAGAGAAACAGTGTTTTATTCAATTTCAGATAAATTTAATCGACTTGAAAATAGCCATTTTTCAAAAAGTCTCAGAATTCGACGAAATTAGTCTCGTTAGAACCGTACCGTCAAAATATAGCTAAAAATAATTTTTCTGTAATTTTTAGAGGTCTTTTGTAGCCCCGGTAATTTAAATTGCACGTTTGAATTAAATATATATTAATTTATATTTTAATTTAAAGAAAAACATATCGTAACAGCTGAATTGGGTTACGAAACCTATTCCATTGCGTCCGAAATGGGGGTATTTGCCTAGGAACATTTTTTTTGGATTTAATTTGGAGTTCCGGACGATACACAAATTTAATAGAATTGAATAATTAAAATAACTGGAAAAATACGCGTATAAATACGCATCCAATACGCTAACCCTAGTCTTTATTTTGAACAGCCGCCACTTCTCTAAACCTACGACAGAAAAGCTCCAAATTTGTTTCACCTTTTTCTTCTAATCCGCACCACAAAATTCAACTTTCTAAGTACCAAATCGAAGAGCCTAACGAGATCTATAATATGAATGGTTGAGATGAGGTTTTGTTAACCGGATTGCTCGAATTTCGTCTGAGAGTACCGCGCCTTTGGGGAGGATTTGCTGGTGGTGAGGACCACCGAGCGTGGCGCCAGAGGAGGAGGAAGGGGAGCGTGGAAAGGCGCGTTGCCTGGGGGCTTCCGATCGACGGTCAGGGCTTCGTGGGGGTGGCACACGGCGGTCAAAGTCTGGGACGAATGGGTTTTCTCTGGTAACAGCAAGAACGAAGAAGAATTAGAAGGAGGAGCGGCCTGATTGGCTAACAATATAATTAAGGTTAATAATTATTAAATTAATTACTTTTTAAAAATCCAAATGTTAAAACCCTTGTATCTTATCCGAATCTTATCAGAATTTAGCAAATGAACATCCGTTGGAATCGTAAAATCAAGACCGACATTATGGACCAGACTATAGTTGAAAACGAGCAGATCCAAATTTGAGAAAAATCCCAATCTGAAATGTTCTGAATGGAAAGCTGTCGGTGAGAATTCTGATTTATTTTAAATAATTATAATTAAATGATAACTGTGAAATCATGGTTCGTCTATTATTGATTCAGATCTACGATGATGTGATATTGTTGGTTGTTGGGGTATGCTGTGATGTTATGATATAGCCTGTTTGTTTGGATCTAATGATTTTGATGTGATCTCTATAAAGTTCTCACCTTTATCGATTTTATTTTTGTCTTTATTTTTCTCAAACAAAATTAAAACATTAAATCTGGTTCTGTAAATCTTGTTAATAAGATAAAAGACAAAGTTTTTACTTAAATTTTGTTAATAAAATAAAAGAGAAAGTTTTTACATAAATTTTGGTTTTTAGAATAAAAGTCAAAGTCTTTACATAAATTTTGCTTACCAATTAAAAAGCAAGTTTTACCTTTATTCTTGTTATAGGATAAAAAGGTAATCGTTACCTTAATTTTATTTACAAAAGAAAACACCAATTTTTATCTTTATTTTGTTAACAAAATTAAAAGCCAATTTTAATTTTTTATTTTGTTTACATAATAAAATACAAGCTTAATCTTTAATTTTGTTTACATAATAAAAGACAATTCTTATCTTTATCTTTGTCTACATAATAAAATACAAATTTTGTCTTCAATTTTGTTAATATAATAAAAATCAAATTTTATCCTTAATTTTGTTAACAAGTTTTATCTTTGATTTTGTTAACATAATAAGATGTAAACTTTTATCTTCATTCTGGTTACAAAATGAATAACAAGTTTTCACCTTTATTTTTGTTTACAAATTAAAAGAAAAATCGTTACATTTATTTTGTGAATATAATAGAAGGGCAAGTTTAATCTTTATTTTATTCATAAAATAAAATGCAAGTTTAAAATCTTTATTTTCATTAACAAATAAAAATAAAGATGAGACCTTTATTGTGATTCATCCAAAGTACACCAAATCATATATTATGTTGTTTATGTTAATATAGTTGTGATGACACAATTCACATTGTTGTGTTAATATTAGTTGAAACGACACAAAATTTATTGTTGTGTTAATATTAGTTGAAACGACACAAAACTTATCGTTGTGTTAATATTAGTGGAAATGACACAAAACCACTCGTTGTGTAAATTTTGGTCATCGTTTTGTTAATTTTAGTTGTAATGATACAAACCATTGTTATGTTAATTGTTAGTTGTAATGACACAAAATCATTGTCATATTAATCTTGTTGAAATGACACCAAATACCATCGTCATGTGAATATAGTTGAAATGAATCAAACCTTGACATTAGAAATTATATTTATATTAGAAATATTAACACTAGTAAAGACATCTACATTAGAAATAAAATCCACCTTTTTATTTGCATTTTACAACGCAAATATCGCATAGAAAGATAAATTAACTTTCTAATTGAATTTTCTAATGTAAAGAAATAAAAGAGTTAACATTTACATTTTCAATGTAAAAGAAATAAAAAAAGAAATCATGGCTTATGGTCATATTTGATACATAAAAAGAATGGACTGGAAAATGTATATTTTCATACATTAAAGAAAAAGAGTTAAAATGTATATTTTGTTTACATTGAAAAAGAATAAACAAAAACTATCATTTTGTTTACATTGAAAAAGAATAAACAAAAACTATCATTTTGTTTACATTGAAAAAGAATTGAAAAAAACATTCATTTTTGGTCAATATAAAGTTATTTAACCAAATAAATCACTTTTGTCAATTTACAGTAGTTAAACCAAATTATTCACTTTTGTTATTTTACGCTAGTTGAAACAAAAATATGATTTAAAGAGTTGCTATTTGTTTGCAACTTTTAGATGCAAACAAATATTACATTTTTATTTGTATTTTAGTTAGAAAAAGAAATACACACTTGTGTTTGTAAATATAGTTGCAAACAAAACATTTAATAAGGGTTATATTTTATTTGCATATTTAGATGCAAATAATCATCGTAGTTAAAGGATTATATTTTTATTTGCATTCTCTATTGCAAATAAAACACGAAATCACAAAGGTACATTGTTATCTACACTTTGGTTGTTATAAAAACGACAACATTAAAGGATTACATTTTTAATGTAATATAAAGATTACATCTTATACAATATATAAGAATATCATTTTTAGGTAAAATGAATAAATATAAACTAAAATATAGGAAAGTATAAATTATTTATTTACATTTAGAGTAGATAAAACATAGAAAAAAAAGAAAGTAAAACATTTATTTACAAATAGGTAAATAAATAAAGAAATAATATGCGTAACCCGAGGTTGGATTGAGTTGTGATGTATACCTGCCCGGACCCGCCCGGCTGTCCAGCAATCACAACAATACCTATCCAATGTGAGAGGTTAAAGCATATGTAAATTACTTCAAAATATTTAGGGTAAATAAATAAACAATATATATTTACATTAGATAAATAAGAGATTATTGATATTACATTTTTATATGTAATTAAAAGAATATGTTTTACACTGTAAAGAAAATTACATTTATATGTAATTAAGATTATAAGGAAGAAATTTACATTTTATGTAATTAAGAATAAATAGGAAATATAGAACAAATATGTGAATTAAAATTTATTTACATTTTCCTTGTAAATAAAAAGAATTAAAATAATAGTTATGTGAAGAAGTATTTATTTACATTTTTTTATGTAAATAAAAAGGATTAAAAGAATAATTATATGAATAGGATTTATTTACATTTTCTTATGTAAATAATAAAAATAAAGGTTAGAAAAGAATTAACACAAGATATTCTTTTTATGTTAAGAAGGAATATTAGAAAGAATTAAAGAAATACAATTATTTACATTTACTATGTAAATAGGATTGGCAAAGGAAATTGAAACTATTTATTTACAAATAGTGTAAATAAATATGAATAAGAAATTAGATACATTTATTTACAATTAATGTAAATAAATATGGCAAAAGTAAAAGTAAAACATTTAATTACATTTAGGTAAATAAATAAAAATAAGATAAGAATATGTTTATTTACATTTAGGTAAATAAATAGGATAAGAAAATGAATATAATTTATTTACATTTAGTGTAAATAAATTAAAACATATAAAGAATATAATTTATTTACATATAGGTAAATAAAACAAAATGTAAAAAAAGTATGATTTATTTACATTTAGTGTAAATTAAACAGAGTAAAATAAAAGCGATATTTTTATCGTCATGTTAGATGCGATAAAAGAAATAAACGATAACAGATGAAATCGCCAAATGACTTACATGTATATTTATATAAATATAAATTATAAATTTAACGTATCGCGCGCGGCAGTTCGCATATCGACATTCTTAACTTCAAACGGTTATACCGAAAGATCCGACCGTCGGATTTTCCCAACACTGGAACCATTAGGACCGCTTTGGGAAGATCTTTCCAACGATATAGACTTCGTCAAAATCCAACGGTTAGATTTCAAGACATGTGTAAATCAAATTTGGTTGAAAACAGCGCCAGGGTCGCCCATTGACTCGAAGCGTCGTTAAAATTAATTTAGGCTATTTTTATATAAATAATAATAGCGATAGGTCGTTATCAAATATTAATAACGATATGAAATGATTTCAAATTATATACATATGCGAGAATCATTTGAAAAGACCGAGTTCAATCTCATTTCAAATGATTCATACGACGTTCTAAGTCGAAGATTTAAAGACGGTGATTGAAGACCGACGATCTTCACATCGAATGGATGCGTTACTATTGAGACCCACGAGAGGAGTAGCTACCTTGAGAGGGCTTCAGTGGTGGCCGTTCGGACGTAGTGTTGATTTGTACGGATTAGACTTTCGTTCAGACCCAGAGCATAAGTATAAATGGAATGTATGTCTGACGGTGTAGTCCTTTATACTACATTCGTTGATCTCTATCAATATATATCTGTTTGGTGGTTAACACCCTTCTCTGAGACATACGAGCTTAGAGGTTATATATTGACAGAAATCAATGGTATGGTATGGACTGACAACGTGGCATGCCAAGATGCATTGATCAAGGCTTTTGTTGAAAAGCAGGCCTTGTGGAAGATGATCAAAGCACGACCTGTTTAGGCGTAGCTTTGTGTATAGCGTGACTTTGCGAACCTCACACCCCCGGTATGAGTCAAAAACGGGATACGGACCGTAGGGAGTGCACACGTTTCTTTCTAGCTAGAGTGATGTCAGGGACCTACCAGCGCTGACATTTTACTTATGTGGATGATGGATTTTGATGCGCCTCGAATTTTTATAGGCCGATAGTGGTCATACTATAGGTCCAAAGGGACCGGGAAACGTGTGTACAGGCATAACTAATCCACTGCCCATTGGCGGGGACCGGCCCTACCGCTTCCAAGGGTTGCCCAGAGGTATGATCCTGAGGCATTTGCTAGAGTGTCTCGAAATCGGAGAGGAGCTTGCCCCTAGCCTCGACTCATGATGGAAATCCAACTTCCAATACGACCTTGCGGTTTTGATTGTAGAACTAGTATTGGTGACATGCTATATGGTAACCATGCCGTCTAGGATTAATACTTATGATTGAAATGCTTTTATTTAAAATATATACACACTGATAGTATCAAATCCATTTTATACGTATCAAGCATCTTTTGACCATTATAAGGTAAAACCCTATCCTTTGGTGTGCGTTGCATTGTGTGATGGGACCTGGGTCGTATAATGGTTTCATTTTTCCAAAAAGACATTGCGTTATTCCTCGATTTACTTTATTTTATGCACTGGCAATCCATAGGGGTAAACCCGTTCCGCGTTAGCGGCGCGGTCCTGTGATTAGCCGTATTAATTAGATAAGTTTAGTTTAGAATTCTCACACCAGTCCCATGACTGACTCGTAGTTTGTTTCACTTTGCAAACTCGGGTGCCCTCTTTTCCACACGGGCAGTCGAGTAGCTTTTTGTAGATATCTCTCTCTTTAGCAGGATTCTGGATCGAAGCCTAAAGCTGTTTCCAGAGCATAGAAGTCTTCCGCTTTTTAATGTATTAAATCTGTTGTAATTTATCTTCCGTTGTAGTTTACTTTATTTGTACTCTGATATTCTGTACTCTGATATAACATTATTGTAATGTAATAAAAGTCTGCTGTTATTGATCTAATGTTTTGTACTCCCAAAGTTAAAGTATTCGAAGATTTCCAACCTTTGGGTCAGGCCTGTGTGGTTTATGGTCGATTCGAAGAGCGGGAATTTCCGGGTCTTTACAGTTGGTATCAGAGCTCTGGTTAGCTCAAATCTTTGGGGTACAACTTGTTAGAACTGAACACAAGACTCATCAGAGATTGGATTAGTAATTTCCAATAAGAATACTCATTATAGATAGGATCAGCAGTATCCTAGAATGAGAAAACTCATTAGAGATGGGGTTAGTAATGCCGTAGAATGAGTTCAGAGTGATAAGCTTATAATTAACGTATTTTGATTATATATATAATCCTATTTCAGAAAATATGATTTTTAAATATATAAAAGTATATATATTTGATAAGTTAGTCAACAAATAAAATTAATAAAAGTAAAATTAAAATTTAGTTAGATAATTAAACATCTTTTACCTTAGTTCCTTTTCGAGGACGAAAAGATTTTAAGTGGGGGCGATTGTAACAACCCGGAATTTTGGGGCTAATTTAGAAATTTTAAAGGAAATTTAATATTTGAGATAATTTATTTTAAATAATAATGGCTAAAAATTTATTTTAATCAAAAATAAAAAAAATAAATTTTATTTAATTATATATGATTTTAAAATAGCACTGTAGTTTGAAATTTTAATTTTAAGCTTTAATTTAATATATATAAATCATTTTAAAGCAGAGCGGGGACGACCCATAAAAATCTAACTCTGTTCAACTCGGTTTCCGACGAAACCACTTTTGTTGGATCCGAAATGACAATATTTTGCTATGTTTAATTTTCCATAATTTTTAAAGCTAATATGTGAGCGTAGCGAGAGAAACAGTGTTTTATTCAATTTCAGATAAATTTAATCGACTTGAAAATAGCCATTTTTCAAACAGTCTCAGAATTCGACGAAATTAGTCTCGTTAGAACCGTATCGTCAAAACATAGCTAAAAATAATTTTTCTGTAATTTTTAGAGGTCGTATGTAGCCCCGGTAATTTAAATTGCACGTTTGAATTAAATATATATTAATTTATATTTTAATTTAAAGAAAAACATATCGTAACAGCCGAATTGGGTTTCAAAACTTATTCCATTGCGTCCGGAATGGGGGTATTTTCCTATGAACATTTTTCGTTGGATTTAATTTGGAGTTCCGGACGATACACAAATTTAATAGAATTGAATAATTAAAATAACTGGAAAAATACGCGTATAAATACGCTTCCAATACGCTAACCCTAGTCTTTATTTTGAATAGCCGCCACTTCTCTAAACCTACGACAGAAAAGCTCCAAATTTGTTTCACCTTGTTCTTATAATCCGCACCACAAAATTCAACTTTCTAAGTACCAAATCGAAGAGCCTAACGAGATCTATAATATGAATGGTTGAGATGAGGTTTTGTTAACCGGATTGCTCGAATTTCGTCTGAGAGTACCGCGCCTTTGGGGAGGATTTGCTGGTGGTGAGGACCACCGAGCGTGGCGCCAGAGGAGGAGGAAGGGTAGCGTGGAAAGGCGCGTCGCCTGGGGGCTTCCGATCGACGGTCAGGGCTTCGTGGGGGTGGCGCACGGCGGTCAAAGTCTGAGACGAATGGGTTTTCTCTGGTAACAGCAAGAACGAAGAAGAATTAGAAGGAGGAGCGGCCTGATTGGCTAACAATATAATTAAGGTTAATAATTATTAAATTAATTACTTTTTAAAAATCCAAATGTTAAAACCCTTGTATCTTATCCGAATCTTATCAGAATTTAGCAAATGAACATCCGTTGGAATCGTAAAATCAAGACCGACATTATGGACCAGACTATAGTTGAAAACGAGCAGATCCAAATTTGAGAAAAATCCCAATCTGAAATGTTCTGAATGGAAAGCTGTCGGTGAGAATTCTGATTTATTTTAAATAATTATAATTAAATGATAATTGTGAAATCATGGTTCATCTATTATTGATTCTGATCTACGATAATGTGATATTGTTGGTTGTTGGGGTATGCTGTGATGTTATGATATAGCCTGTTTGTTTGGATCTAATGATTTTGATGTGATCTCTATAAAGTTCTCACCTTTATCGATTTTATTTTTGTCTTTATTTTTCTCAAACAAAATTAAAACATTAAATCTGGTTCTGTAAATCTTGTTAATAAGATAAAATACAAAGTTTTTACTTAAATTTTGTTAATAAAATAAAAGAGAAAGTTTTTACATAAATTCTGGTTTTTAGAATAAAAGTCAAAGTCTTTACATAAATTTTGCTTACCAATTAAAAAGCAAGTTTTACCTTTATTCTTGTTATAGGATAAAAAGGTAATCGTTACCTTAATTTTATTTACAAAAGAAAACACCAATTTTTATCTTTATTTTGTTAACAAAATTAAAAGCCAATTTTAATTTTTAATTTTGTTTACATAATAAAATACAAGCTTAATCTTTAATTTTGTTTACATAATAAAAGACAATTCTTATCTTTATCTTTGTCTACATAATAAAATACAAATTTTGTCTTCAATTTTGTTAATATAATAAAAAGCAAATTTTATCCTTAGTTTTGTTAACAAGTTTTATCTTTGATTTTGTTAACATAATAAGATGTAAATTTTTATCTTCATTCTGGTTACAAAATGAATAACAAGTTTTCACCTTTATTTTTGTTTACAAATTAAAAGAAAAATCGTTACATTTATTTTGTGAATATAATATAAGGGCAAGTTTAATCTTTATTTTATTCATAAAATAAAATGCAAGTTTAAAATCTTTATTTTCATTAACAAATAAAAATAAAGATGAGACCTTTATTGTGATTCATCCAAAGTACACCAAATCATATATTATGTTGTTTATGTTAATATAGTTGTGATGACACAATTCACATTGTTGTGTTAATATTAGTTGAAACGACACAAAATTTATTGTTGTGTTAATATTAGTTGAAACGACACAAAACTTATCGTTGTGTTAATATTAGTGGAAATGACACAAAACCACTCGTTGTGTAAATTTTGGTCATCGTTTTGTTAATTTTAGTTGTAATGATACAAACCATTGTTATGTTAATTGTTAGTTGTAATGACACAAAATCATTGTCATGTTAATCTTGTTGAAATGACACCAAATACCATCGTCATGTGAATATAGTTGAAATGAAACAAACCTTGACATTAGAAATTATATTTATATTAGAAATATTGACACTAGTAAAGACGTCTACATTAGAAATAAAATCCACCTTTTTATTTGCATTTTACAATGCAAATATCACATAGAAAGATAAATTAACTTTCTAATTGAATTTTCTAATGTAAAGAAATAAAAGAGTTAACATTTACATTTTCAATGTAAAAGAAATAAAAAAAGAAATCATGGCTTATGGTCATATTTGATACATAAAAAGATTGGACTGGAAAATGTATATTTTCATACATTAAAGAAAAAGAGTTAAAATGTATATTTTGTTTACATTGAAAAAGAATAAACAGAAACTATCATTTTGTTTACATTGAAAAAGAATAAACAAAAACTATCATTTTGTTTACATTGAAAAAGAATTGAACAAAACATTCATTTTTGGTCAATATAAAGTTATTTAACCAAATAAATCACTTTTGTCAATTAACAGTAGTTAAACCAAATTATTCACTTTTATTATTTTACGCTAGTTGAAACAAAAATATGATTTAAAGAGTTGTTATTTGTTTGCAACTTTTAGATGCAAACAAATATTACATTTTTATTTGTATTTTAGTTAGAAAAAGAAATACACACTTGTGTTTGTAAATATAGTTGCAAACAAAACATTTAATAAGGGTTATATTTTATTTTCATATTTAGATGCAAATAATCATCGTAGTTAAAGGATTATATTTTTATTTGCATTCTCTATTGCAAATAAAACACGAAATCACAAAGGTACATTGTTATCTACACTTTGGTTGTTATAAAAACGACAACATTAAAGGATTACATTTTTAATGTAATATAAAGATTAGATCTTATACAATATATAAGAATATCATTTTTAGGTAAAATGAATAAATATAAACTAAAATATAGGAAAGTATAAATTATTTATTTACATTTAGAGTAGATAAAACATAGAAAAAAAAAAAGAAAGTAAAACATTTATTTACAAAAAGGTAAATAAATAAAGAAATAATATGTGTAACCCGAGGTTGCATTGAGTTGTGATGTAAACTTGCCCGGACCCGCCCGGCTGTCCAGTAATCACAACAATACCTATCCAATGTGAGAGGTTAAAGCATATGTAAATTACTTCAAAATATTTAGGGTAAATAAATAAAACATATATATTTACATTAGATAAATAAGAGATTATTTAAATTACATTTTTATATGTAATTAAAAGAATATGTTTTACACTGTAAAGAAAATTACATTTATATGTAATTAAGATTATAAGGAAGAAATTTACATTTTATGTAATTAAGAATAAATAGGAAATATAGAACAAATACGTGAATTAAAATTTATTTACATTTTCCTTGTAAATAAAAAGAACTAAAATAATAGTTATGTGAAGAAGTATTTATTTACATTTTTTTATGTAAATAAAAAGGATTAAAAGAATAATTATATGAATAGGATTTGTTTACATTTTCTTATGTAAATAATAAAAAGAAAGGTTAGAAAAGAACTAACATAAGATAATCTTTTTATGTTAAGGAGGAATATTAGAAAGAATTAAAGAAATACAATTATTTACATTTACTATGTAAATAGGATTGGCAAAGGAAATTGAAACTATTTATTTACAAATAGTGTAAATAAATATGAATAAGAAATTAGATACATTTATTTACAATTAATGTAAATAAATATGGCAAAAGTAAAAGTAAAACATTTAATTACATTTAGGTAAATAAATAAAAATAAGATAAGAATATGTTTACTTACATTTAGGTAAATAAATAGGATAAGAAAATGAATATAATTTATTTACATTTAGTGTAAATAAATTAAAACATATGAAGAATATAATTTATTTACATATAGGTAAATAAAACAAAATGTAAAAAAAGTATGATTTATTTACATTTAGTGTAAATTAAACAGAGTAAAATAAAAGCGATATTTTTATCGTCATGTTAGATGCGATAAAAGAAATAAACGATAATAGATGAAATCGCCAAACGACTTATATGTATAATTATATAAATATAAATTATAAATTTAATGAATCGCGCGCGGTAGTTCGCATATCGACATTCTTAACTTCAAACGGTTATACCGAAAGATCCGACCGTCGGATTTTCCCAAAACTGGAACCATTAGGACCGCTTTGGGAAGATCTTTCCAACGATATAGACTTCGTCAAAATCCAATGGTTAGATTTCAAGACATGTGTAAATCAAATTTGGTTGAAAACAGCGCCAGGGTCGCCCATTGACCCGAAGCGTCGTTAAAATTAATTTAGGCTATTTTTATATAAATAAAAATAGCGATAGGTCGTTATCAAATATTAATAACGATATGAAATGGTTTCAAATTATATACATATGCGAGAATCATTTGAAAAGACCGAGTTCAAACTCATTTCAAATGATTCATACGACGTTCTAAGTCGAAGATTTAAAGACGGTGATTGAAGACCGATGATCTTCACATCGAATTGATGCGTTACTATTGAGACCCACGAGAGGAGTAGCTACCTTGAGAGGGCTTCAGTGGTGGTCGTTCGGACGTAGTGTTGATTTGTACGGATTAGACTTTCGTTCAGACCCAGAGCATAAGTATAAATGGAATGTATGTCTGACGGTGTAGTCCTTTATACTACATTCGTTGATCTCTGTCAATATATATTTGTTTGGTGGTTAACACCCTTCTCTGAGACATACGAGCTTAGAGGTTATATATTGACAGAAATCAATGGTATGGTATGGACTGACAACGTGGCATGCCAAGATGCATTGATCAAGGCTTTTGTTGAAAAGCAGGCCTTGTGGAAGATGATCAAAGCACGACCTGTTTAGGCGTAGCTTTGTGTATAGCGTGACTTCGCGAACCTCACACCCCGGTATGAGTCAAAAACGGGATACAGACCGTAGGGAGTGCACACGTTTCTTTCTAGCTAGAGTGATGTCAGGGACCTACCAGCGCTGACATTTTACTTATGTGGATGATGGATTTTGAGGCGCCTCGGATTTTTATAGGCCGATAGTGGTCATACTATAGGTCCAAAGGGACCGGGAAACGTGTGTACAGGCATAACTAATCCACTGCCCATTGGCGGGGACCGGCCCTACCGCTTCCAAGGGTTGCCCAGAGGTGTGATCCTGAGGCATTTGATAGAGTGTCTCGAAATCGGAGAGGAGCTTGCCCCTAGCCTCGCTCATGATGGGAATCCAACTTCCAATACGACCTTGCGGTTTTGATTGTACAACTAGTATTGGCGACATGCTATATGGTAACCATGCCGTCTAGGATTAATACTTATGATTGAAATGCTTTTATTTAAAATATATACACACTGATAGTATCAAATCCGTTTTATACGTATCAAGCATCTTTTGACCATTATAAGGTAAAACCCTATCCTCTGGTGTGCGTTGCATTGTGTGATGGGACCTGGGTCTTATAATGGTTTCATTTTTCCAAAAAGACATTGCGTTATTCCTCGATTTACTTTATTTTATGCACTGGCAATCCATAGGGGTAAACCCATTCCGCGTTAGCGGCGTGGTCCTGTGATTAGCCGTATTAATTAGATAAGTTTAGTTTAGAATTCTCACACTAGTCCCATGACTGACTCGTAGTTTGTTTCACTTTGCAAACTCGGGTGCCCTCTTTTCCACACGAGCAGTTGAGTAGCTTTTTGCAGATATCTCTCTCTTTAGCAGGATTCTGGATCGAAGCCTAAAGCTGTGTCCAGAGCATAGAAGTCTTCCGCTGTTTAATGTATTAAATCTGTTGTATCTTCCGCTGTAGTTTACTTTATTTGTACTCTGATATTCTGTACTCTGATGTAACATTATTGTAATGTAATAAAAGTCTGCTGTTATTGTTCTAATGTTTTGTATTCCCAAAGTTAAAGTATTCGAAGATTTCCAACCTTTGGGTCAGACCTGTGTGGTTTATGGTCGATTCAAAGAGCGGGAATTTCCGGGTCTTTACATATATGATTACACATCAGAGTATACATTCAACACACAGCGGAAATAAACTAGTACTAGTATATATATGGGATACGTCTCGACTTCAACTCCTTCTTCTGAAGCTCTAAGCGATACCTAACCTGATAATATACTCGGTCTGACCCGAGCACATTTGATTTAAAACAAAATTCACCGGGATCAGTCTGAAATACTTTCAGTGATAAATTCATACAACAACCAACTTGTTTAACTTTGAAATCCTTTTTAAATAAAAGGATAATAGTAAGACCAGCTCACACATAAACACGGACGGTTTTTACCTTACTATAACCCAAACCTTTGAAATCAATATCTTATTCTGATATTATAATAGTGTCTAGATACAAGTAAATAGAATCTAGCAGAACGCTTGCATCTCACGCTCCACATATATAATATACAATCCAAACCGCGGGCGCTTATTGGAGATTGGATTTCCAACTATGACAAGGTATGGGACCACCTACCAATAGTGTATCTCTAGAGACGAATACACTGGGTTCAACAAGAACGTCTTGCAACCCGGCCCATACATGACCGACCACTCATTTCTCTTGAGTGTATCGAGTATATTGTCTCCTTACTGCTTTTTGTCGCGCGACCACCGTAGTTCCCGAGAGATACAGAAATTAAAAGAAGTAACAAATATGAATATTCTCTAGATGGTGACAATATACCCTAATGGGTGCGACCCACATAGCCATGTTGCCTACCCGATTTTTGTCATTTCCCGGTTGATGAGGCTTGAGGCTATAATCGACTTTTGAAAACATCTGGTCACCATTCACATCGTCATCCAGGAACAGGACGAACCGAAGGTACTCTCCTACCGCATCCTAGGAATCACCCTATAGATCAGTAGCGAGTAGTCCTTGCAATCCGCAGATTCCAATGACGACAGAATCATCATTAACTCTGAGGATCAGCCAGAGGTACTTAACAATAGTTCTTCCGCTCATGGAGAATTACGGTCTTCAATTGCTCCACCTCGATCAGCGTCTTCGATGTATTCGTATTTATTGGTCGGAATGGTTTTCGAATATAAATTCAATCCCGGTCTTTCCGTACCAACAACGTTGGGTCAGATTTTGATAGTAGGTTATTTAACTATCAAAATAAACAACCATAAAAATAAAACAAATCCATTGTTTTATACACAGCATCACTTAGTTATACACAGCTTCATTTGGCCAATTTATATATATATCAGTTTCCATATATTTATATTCTCAAATCACTTTACTCATATACATAGAGAATATCTTAAAATCGTCTCTAATTTAACCTTCAACTAAATTTCAAAAACATAGCTATAACATTTCTTATTACCTTATCGATTCAACTTATCATAACAACACCTTCTTTGGCCCGTTATTTGAACACCAAAATCACTATTCATCTCTTTAGAATAATCCCTTTTTTAATCCTATTTTCAATTCTTGGAAAATACCGTTATACTTTCACCAATCTCCCTTTTTATTTCTTTTATTACAGGGATATCATTTCATACCATTAAGCCAATTTAAGTCTCAATATTTCCAATTTGACTATTCTTAAATGGTAATCAAATTTCACAATTTAAAATGTGTTTTACTTAACCAATTATCGTTTCCATTAAATAAATAAAAGTTGATTTAATAAATCCATTTTAGTTAAAAAAGTCAATTCTAACATGATTAACTCGTTAATCAAAATCTTAATTTATCTTCCCATTTAAATTAATCACAAAACTGATTAATTTAAATAAATCCCATTTGATTATTATTAAATAAATAATAATCATCTTTCACCCTTCTTATCAAAATAAACAGCGGTTTGTTTTACCATTAATTATCCCCCTCAAATTAGTGAACTAATTAAATAAACAATTTCAGTTAACGCTGTTAACTGTTCAACTCTAAACACGACCAACCCGTTAGTCAATCGTTATTAATCTTGCCATTTAAATTAATTAAAAATAAATAAATCTAAATAATTCTATTCACTTTGATTTTACTAAATCGATAATATAAACCCATTCCAATGGTTACGTTAATTCTGACCACTTGAATTAACTAAATAAAATTGTTTAAAAATCACTTATATAAACACGTGCTTCGCGCATGGTCGATTTGGTGAAACCAATCAACGTATTTATGTAGTTGATTTATTCTCCTTTTTAGAACTTTATTTAAAATAATATATTTTAACAATCTATATTGGTTATAAAATAATTTCATAGCTTCTTTTCTAGCGATTCACCTGACGGTGAATCGAACTTTATAAAACGGTGCATATCTAGGCCATCTGCTATTTATTTATCAACCAATACTATGTATATTGGTTCAAGCTCAACCACAGTCAACAATCAACAGGGGTTTAAAGTCAACGGGTCTTAAATAGCTCATAAAATATGAAATAACGGCATATTAAATATTTGAGGAACCGGTTTGATTCCTCCTACCTGTTCTTCCCTGCAGCAAAGACCATTATAATATTTCATATCAGTACATAGAAATATTTTAACCGACGATAATATAATTAACATCAACCATTAAAGCAACCATAGGCATCCAAGGCATCCAATCAACCAATTAAATGAATTTAACACATCCTAGTATTTCAGAAATGTGTGAGAATTAACTCACCTTTGTTTGTCGACTGACGGTCGCTCATTGTCTTGTCTAATTTTAAACAGCGTTTAAAATTAAACAAAAATCCGATAGCATCCAATCCCATTCGAAAACTGTCCTGCAGCGTAATGCTCTTTACTGAGATTTCAACGTATCCGTTTCCGTGTGATTCTGACGATATATGGATAAGTTATCGTTACTACACTGTTTATTATAATTTAAAATGGTTTAAGTCTTAATTAAAATTAATTAATTAGTTAAACAAGTAATCACCTTTTCTAATAAAAATCCAGTCAACAACTATTCGCGCGCTTTCCACCGTTCCCTCGTAAAAAAAACCGATGCTCCTACTGTTTGAATCCACACGCCACGGACGGATGTTCCTCACTTTGCTACACAAACTCTCCCATGCACAGTATATGTTTTCATTCTTTTCCTCATGTCCCTTTATTTCATTCAACCCACCTGCATGACATACATAATACCACATGCTTCATAGACTATTTTCTCCCAAGTTTTACGTAATTTAAATAATAATTAACGTTATAAAACTTAATTAATTATTATTTGATTAGTTAATTACCTTATTAACGTTGACAGGTCATCAGCATATTTGTCCACTGTTCCCATTAGCTTGAATTCCCATCTCACGTCCCTTTTTCATCATCCGTTCGTTTTTGTTGTTTTTCTTTGATCCCCAGTTTGTTTTCAAACCCGTCCTCTCCTTTACATTCTTCTTTCCCATTTGCCGCTAAACACCTGATGGTATCACCCTGGCAACTCGCATTTTATTTCCCTTTTTTTTCTTTTTTTTTATAACGGAAGGCCAAACAGCCCAAAAATCCTCTTCCAAAGCCCAATACCACTTCAAATGCCAAACCCGCAAGAAATACATCCTCTTCCCTGTATTCTGTATTTTCGAACCCAGCACTCAGCATGGCCTTCTCCTTCCAAACAGTAGTTCTTCTTTCCGCGTTATAAACTTTTATTTTATTTTAAATACCATCGGCCTGTACAGAATTTACATGCATCTGCCATCTGATCCCTGCAGCGCCTTGCGTTGCTTCCTCCATCCTTCCTTCTTGAAAACATTACCTGTCATGCTTTATGTATGCCACCCCTCTTTGTAACTTCTCCTCCCACACAGTTCTTCCTTCTCAAAAATACATGCGCCAGCTTCTAGTGAAACCCCACGACAGTCTTGCGACTACAGTATCTACACACCAACCACTTTACATGCTCTCCTGACCTGCGACAGAGACCCGCTGTTGTTAGACCAAAAAGTGGTTCTAACACCCAAATTGAATAAAATACTATGAAATAAGATCAAAAATAGAAAGAAGACACAAGATTTATAGTGGTTCGGCCTGAAAATGCCTACGTCCACTTTATATCACTTTGTTTGATGAATTCGATGAGATTACAATAATATATCCACTCAATCTCACTCAATTATCATACAAATTCACTTAAATATCTCAAAACTACATTTGAAATGAGGATTTGGATTGTTTGGAAGCTCTGAAATTCGGTTCTCTCAAATATGCAAACTCTCAAAGTGCCCAAAAATCCCTTCAAATGACCCTTGGGGGTCTATTTATAGGCAGAAAATCACCCAGAAACCGGGTCGGGTCGGAGTGACGTGGCGGCCATCCATTCATTCTCGGGTTTGGATGCATTCTTGGGTTGACAGCGCATCGGTTTAGTGGAGAACGTGGGTGAGAAGTGGGTGCAAGTGCTCCGAGTATTCAGGAGATCGTGGGGTGACAGCTGCTGCTTATCTGGGGTCGGCTCGGAAGGAGGTGATAAAAGGGGTTCGGATCCAGGCTTCCGATCCGATCCGGTTTGTTCTGAATCTGAATTCTCCTCCACCTTGTTATGCTCCGCTCCGACCTGGTTCTGCCCCCGTGTTTCTGCTTTCTATTTTGCTTTGCCTTGTTTTGACTGTGTAACTCCGATCCAACCCGGTCCTGAATTGAAGCATCTTCCATTCATTCACTTGATCATCTAATTCTTTTAACTTTATGTAGCCTGCTCATAAAGTAGGCTAACATTTTGCCCCCTCAAAGGATGCTTCTGTTGAGGACAAAGTGTGCTTTGATGTTGGATAACAATTCTTGAATTGGAACAATCAGAAAGTCACTTCTGTTCGTTTGCGAAGATGCGTTGCTTCCTGAAACCATGTCTCTTATCGCTTATATATATGTTGTGAAATACTTGATTCATTCTCTTCATTCATTTTTGAGTCAAGTCCAGAAATTCTTCTCGACATATAGCATTTCTTTCAGGTATGCCCTTCTTTTATTTTGCACTTGAACTTAATTCAATTCGGATATCAGATCTTCACGTGAATCTTACTTCGGTTCGGGCACCGACCCAATTGATTTTCTCCTTGAATTATTTAATACTGGACCATTGGGCCAAAATATGCACGTGGGCTTACATTCCGGTCCGAGCGGGAAAAGAGGAGGGGAATACGAGTGGTCACCACCGCCTTTTATAAGTTCACAGCCTCTCTTCCTCTTCCCTTCTTTCTTTCATTTCTCTTGTTCAGCAGACCCGACACCAAAACCCTATCTTCGAAAAGCTTGAAAACTCTTCTTTTTAAATCGTCAAACCAAACGCGTAAGTGAGTTCTAAACTTGATTTTTCTGACAGTAATAACTTTTGATTAGGGTTTGCGGTTGATTTGACTGATTTAGTCATGGTTTTCGATTTGGATTTGGTATCGCGACCTCCTCCTCTTCCACCATCGTCGTCAATGGTTCAGTCACCATTTCGAGGTGTCGGAAGGATGGTGTTAGGGCCTACTGTAAGGGATTTGAATGAAAATAAAGACCCAGTCTTGACTGGGGCCATTAACACAGAATGGGATTTAAAGTTAGAAGAGAAGAGGAAGAAGAAAGACGCTGGGGATCGGTTCGGGTGGTGAACTGAGGGCAATGGAAAGAAAAATGAGGATGGAATGCTCGCCGGATCGGATCGGGTTGCGGTCAAGATTAGAGAGAAGGATAGAATTTACATGGATGGACCGGATCGGACTAGAAAGCTTAACCAAGAAAAAATATGGGCATAGCTGCTTAATTCGATCCGACCCATCCTAGAAGTTCTCGTCGAATCGATCCGATCCGTCCTGGAAGTCCTCCCCGAACCGATCCGATCTTGGTTTCCGAAATTCATTGTTTGCCTGTGATCATGGGAGGGCCATACTCCCGACCCGATCCCATAATACATATTCGAACCGAACCGAGGGGAAGCAATTCAACTTTAACACTTAAGAACTTGTTTAACTAAGCCACTCAATTCTTGACCTGATCTTCAACCTAATGGACAGTTATGATAGAGCCTTATGGACATAACAGACATCAAGAATTTGCTTAATCATCATGGCATCATCATAAATCTGAATCATGCTTCCAAATATTTGCTTTTTATGCATTATACACACAGCACACACTTTAGCTTATACACATGCATAGGGGGACACGGGCTAATTCGCTCTAACTTGCTCTATTACTGCTTCAATAGTTTATTGATCATGGCAAGAAGACGTTCATCTCAGTTAGCAGAGAAGAGTGAAGATCCAGAAATTTCCAAGAAAATTACTCTTGACGATCTTTCTTCCACTTCAGACCCAGAATGGGATGATGATGGTTCTGACTACAACGTTGAGGCTCATAAGGACGATGACGTATCTTCTGAGGGCGATGCTTCTCTTGGTGAAGAAGAGGAAGGAGGGGTAGGTAATAACCGAGCACCTGATGAGATGGAAGGTGTTGAGATTCTAGGAAATTGTAAGGACTCAATTCAATCGATACTCGATGACGACAGAGTCCTGCGGATACGTTTAAAGCATGGAATTCTAAAAAATGACACTCTCACACCTTCCTCTACCGATCGTCCTCACAATCCCCCGGAAGGATACATGGCCATTACATGGCTAATGTGCAATGTTGGGGCAATTCCTCCATTTCCGCCCTTTGTCGTCGATTTTCTAAGACAAATGCGGATTGCCCCCATGTAGTTACTTCCCAATGCCTATGCTTACTTGTATACATTATACATAGCCTATCGAGAAATTCTGGGTGAGGAGCCTACTTTTGATGACGTCCATTTCTTCTACAACTTCAAAAATCGTAAGAAAGAGTCTCCTTCCTTTTCATATTTTGAGTCAGTTCCGTCGAGAAAGATTATACAAGAGCCATTCAGCAGCAAAGTCGGTGACCCGAAAACCGAATGGTTTTACCATTTAAAACAGCCGGGTTGTGCCGGGAGATGGACTAAATCAAGTAATATGACCACCTTCGAGTTTTGATTTCATGATTTCATGCTTACGTACTGAACGTCTTTTACTTCTATTTGTAGTTGTCAACCCACCGCAGATATCCGGCTCGATATACTCTGATCGCTTGACTAGACTTCTCAATGGTAATCAAAAGTTCTTGACAGTCAATGATGCCCTCAAAGACGAGTATCTTCACTTGCACGGGCTGTTACCCGTGACCCGCAGCATAGGCCATGGAGTGATTCCTTATGCATACATACCTCCCTTCAAAGTTGTCACTGAAAGAGGAGGAAGTTCAAAAGGTCCAACAGTTCCTCTTAGGAATCCCCCTTCTCCATCTTCGACTCAAGACGATGAGTTGGCCAACCTAGCTAAGAAAGATAGGGACAAGTATGCTGCTCCTGAAGAGGCTATTACTCCCGAGAAACCAATTTCTTCCTCAGCAGTACCATTGGATTCCCCACAAATAGATATTACGACTGTAGACAATCCCACACTTCCAGATGTAAGAAACCTTTCTTTACCCGACGATATTTATACCACAGAGGATTTCAGGTCGAATCCTCTGACCTTTACCTCTTCAGAAGAGACAACTCCTGTGAAGGTTAAAGAGTCTACACAGGCTAATCCATCTTCAAGCTCGGGTTTGTTGGGGGGAACACCACTTAGGATACACACACCACACTAGCACCGCACGTCACAGCACCTATGCCTTGCGTGAATATCACTTCTGATCTTTGTCTATGTCTTTATGCAGGTACAATGTCGCACTACTATGATCCAAGAAAACTTCGTCGCAGTACGTCCGTAGCTCCTTCCGACATTGAGCATGATCGTCGTGAGGGTCGTAACAGAGACGACAGGAGGCATCATAGTTCTCATCAGTCTCACTCCTCCCGTTCCCGCTCGCCGGTTCGATTAGATCCGAGCAAATATAAAAGTTATCAAAGCCGTCGCGGGGGAGAAGCAACACAATCCAAAGGTCAAACCTCTCCCTCAGACAAATATTCTAAAGAAAAAAGTCCTCCAAAGCACGTTGATACACGCGACAGACATAAGACCACAGAAAAATCATCTGAAAAAGGTGACGCCGCCATTATTCCTTCCAAGCGCAAGCAACTTGACTTGTCTAGTACCCAGTCCGCTCCGCTGACTTCCGATGCTAAGGCTAGAATTGCTGCTTTAAAGAAACAGTTCCCAGATCTTTACTTTGACCGGATACAGTTTCCGCCTGCCCTTGAACCTCCACAATCAAATTGGGCGGACAACGTTAGGGCGGGTATTGATGCGGCGGAAAGACAGTACACCAAAATGTATAGATATACTCGCAACCTCTCAAAAATCATTCGGGATCTAGATACCGAGATCGATCGAAGGAAAAAAGTAGCCGATCTCGATGAGAATGTTCTAAAGAAATTGGAGAAGGACTTAGATGATAAAGAGTCCCAGCTTACCCTCGCTCAACGAGATGCCAACAATTTTAAAAAGCAGTTTGAAGAGCTACAAAAGCGTTATCATGAGAATCTTGAATCTCACAGTCAAGAACGCTTGGAACTGAAGAAGCAAGTCGAGGAGGCCAAAACGAAGAACGTCGAGGTGCAATCAGTCTATGATGCCCTTGAGCGAGAGAAAGCCGACTTTGCGAGGAAGAATGTCGAACTAGACAAGCGAAACGCCGATCTTGAGGCTAGATTACTGGCAGCTGAGAACAGGGCAGCTTTAGCGGAAGGAAATTTGGATAGCGCTATCAAGTCCAACGAGGAGATTCATCATCAACTGTCTGAAGCTAACAATGAGTTACACGGTTTCGGCGAGCTACTTATCACATTCTTCGATCGCATAATTCGTTGCCGGAGCATTTCGTGGATTGAAGATTATGAGACCATTCTGGTGGGTGTTTGGGGACAAATCGTTCAATGGGAAAAAGACGAGCTCAAAGTTGATTCTATCGACGAAGATAAGCTCATGGAAAAGTATCTGAGGGACGATGAACCTGCAAGTCTAGCTGAAGGGCGTCGACTTATAGCAGCTGCCATGGAGGAGGAGAGGCGCCGGGCCAAAGGGAAAAATATAGCTGAAGCTGGAACTTCCTCTACTACATCTGAAGCTACTGGGGTGGAACCTTATGATCCCGAGAACCCCGGGATCCCTAGGGCCTCCGTCTTGTCTCCCATTCCTGAATCGGTACCAGATTCTTCAGCGACACCGATCGAAAAGCCATCAGAAAGTATCTCTACTTTTTCTCCTCAGTTTGTCAAAGCTATCTACACCTTTCGCGATATCATAGAGCAGTCCGTTTACAATCCCTCAATTTCTCCTGAATTAATAAATGTTGCTTCTCGTTCCTTAGGTATTGGGACGACCGTCACAACTACGGGGCAGCATGAGTCAACTGCTGGCGAGAAGCCTATCGAAGAGGCTCAAGGGAAGCAGGATAAAGTCACTCTGGCTGAACCTGAGAAAGAGGATGAAGACAAAGAGGAGGGTACCGATAAAGTGACACCCGTGCCCCCTAAAACTGAGACCCCTCAAGATGAGGATATGATATCTGCTTTAAAAGGTGACAGCGACGATGGAGGGCACGAGGAGGATGATGATGTTTCCATAATCAGAGAATCGGGGCATAGCGATAATATGACACTTGCACAGCGAAAGGCCCAACAGGATATGGATCTTCAGATGAAGACCGAGGAAGTGGATATTACAAATCCTAAGCCCCTCGCTGTGGTTATTAAACTACCATCTAGGTCAATCACCGGGGAGCTTGCCGGGAAGAATCCTGCTGACCCTGTTTCTCCTTCTACAGGCAAGAAAGATAGGCCTAAGTGTGTCCTTACCGAAGCTCAGAAGGAGGCACAGAAGGCTCTCAAGGCCGCAAAGAAACCAAAGACTACCCCTAAGTAGAAATAATCATAAGTCTTTTCTTTGTTTTTGAAATCCTGTTGGCCTGTTGTTGTTGTGAGCGCGGCCCTCGCGTCTTTTGTTTTGTGTTGTCTTAAAGAATCACGTATCTGTGAATAAAATGTTTCGTTCTTCCTGCAATATTCAATCATTTAAGAGATTAATTCAGTACTTATGCAGAAATGTAAATGGGCAACACGTCATGCAGTCATGTCAAGAAGTGCATATAATAATCAAAAGATGCATGTATGTAATGTCAAGAGGTATATATCCATATACATATATTCATGCCCCCAATCAATCTTGTTCAAGTTATCTTGTCGCAACTTGTTCGAGATTGATTAGTTTCAATGTCTAGTCGTCTCCATATCTCTGTGGAGTGAACTTTTCTTTTTGTCGGTGATGGTGGTTCTGTCAGCATCTTTATACTCTCCTGTCTCATCAGGTTAGAGTTATTATTGAGGCGGTCTTTCGTCGGGGAGCACCATCACGCCTCAGAGGACGTCGTCTTTCCATCCTTTATACTCTCTCTCGCTTCAGGAGAGCTAGAGTTAGGAATTTCGTTATTCATTCCTTTTATCATATCATTCAAACGGTCATTCCGTTTGTTCCTGCATGTGAATCAAGATTTTAAATTAAAATTTAACATCTTATATTCAAGACAGTCCAGTCACCGAAAAATGCAGGAAAGTAAATGACACAGGATATTTTTATAGTGGTTCAGCTAAGTCGTAGCCTACGTCCACTTTATAATCTTTTGTTAATATAAACAAACTTTTCTAGGCAAGTCGTGCCTTTTTACAAGGTTCATAAATAACAAAAGAAAAGACAATATCTTTAGTCCAAATATCGCATCAAGTGCTGGGCATTCCAAGCCCTAGGCACTTCTTCGCCATCTACGGTCGTTAGCTTGAGTGCTCCTGTTTCAAGCTTCCGTCGAATGACGTACGGCCCTTCCCACTTAGGTCCAAGGTGAGGAAGAGATGGGAAAATCCGCTTTAGTACTAGGTCTCCAGGCTCGAAGGTTCTAAAGCGAACTTTTTTGTCATAATAGCGTGCCATCTGACGTCGATGCCTCGATGCGCAAAAATCTGCCTCGTCCCTCTTTTCTTCAATTTCATCAAGGGACTCGAGGAGGAGGGCCCGATTCGTCATCGGGTCGTAATATGTCACTCTATGGGAAGGAACTTCCAGTTCCACAGGAATCACCGCCTCCGAACCAAACGAAAGTGAGAAAGGAGTATGGCCAGTTGTCGTCTTGAATGTTGTCCGATAAGCCCACAAGGCCAGTGACAGCTCATCGACCCATTTAGCTTTAGCGCGCTCTAACCGCTTCTTGAGAATGGACTTGATGAATTTGTTTATAGCTTCTACTTGCCCATTCGACTGTGGGTGTGCAACTGCGGTATACCTCTTTTCGATCTTGTATTTGTGGCAAAAATTTCTGAAGGGGTACCATCGAATTGGGTTCCGTTATCAGTTATAATGGTCTTGGGAATTCCAAATTGACATATGATATTCCTTATCACAAAGCTTATCACCTTTCTCGCTGTGATTTTGGTTAAAGGCTCCGCTTCCACCCATTTAGTAAAATAATCCACAGCGGCTATTGCATATTTTGCTCCTCCTTTGGCAATTGGTAGAACTCCGATGATGTCGATTCCCCACATGGCAAAAGGCCACGGACTCACCATCGTCTTGAGATGAGTTGATGGTGCTCTGGGGATTCTGGAAAACCTTTGACATTTATCGCAGCGTCGTGAATAATCAGCTGCATCTTTATTAACGGTGGGCCAAAAATATCCATACCTCAGCACCTTCTTGGCCAAGGTTTGACCTCCCGTATGATCTCCGTACTCACCTTCGTGTACTTCCCTTAGTACACGCTTGATGTCGTCGTGCGCTATGCATCGTAACAGGGGCATAGAGAATCCCTGCCGATAGAGGGTATCATCCTGAAGAACGTATCTGGTAGCCTTTCGAACCACGGCCCGCTTCTCGCTTTTCTTTTGCGGAAGTACTCCATTCTTAAGGAAATTCTTAATTGGGGTCATCCACGACTCCCTCTCCGGTTCTGCTTCAAAAGCTAGTTCAACTTCAATTAATTCAAAGCTCGGCGATCCCAACGTCTCGATCAGAACCATCTCAGTTTCCTCTGGATTGTCGGAGCTTGCCAACTTTTCTAGCTGATCTACTTTCTGGTTTTCAGCTCTTGGGATATTTGTTATGTTATATCGTTCCAAGCTGTTCAGTAGTTCCTTTGTCTTCTCAAGGTAGGTAACTAGCCGGGATCCTCGGGCCACAAACTGTCCCTGTACTTGACAGACGACTATTTTGGAATCGCAGAATATATCTAACACCTTGATTCCGAATTCTTTAGCAAGTTTCAGCCCGGCAATCAGGGCTTCATATTCAGAATCATTATTAGTTGCTGAAAATTCAAGTCGCAGAGCATAGTATAAAGATCGCCCTTCGGGAGTAACTAAGACGACTCCGGCTCCGGATCTTCGGTCGTTTCTAGCCCCGTCTGTGTACAGTTTCCATGAGTCCAATTCCAACTCTTCTTCTGATCTAACCGCCTTATCATCGATCTGCTCTGGGATTGTAAATTCTGCTATGAAATCTGCCAAAGCTTGCCCCCTGATTGATCTTCGTGGTTGAAAGTCCAAATCAAACTGGCTTAGCTCAATATTCCATTTGATTAACTGCCCCGATGCTTCAGGTTTTTGCAACACCTGTCTTAGGGGCTGGTCAGTGTAAACGACTATTGGGTGAGCCTGAAAATAATGGCGAAGTTTTCTGGAGGCGACCAAAAGGCTGTAGGCAAGTTTTTCTATCTTCGGATAATTACGTTCCGCGGCGGCCAACTTCTTACTAACATAATACACTGGTCTTTGCACCTTGTCCTCCTCTCGAACTAAGGCGGTGCTAACCGCATGAGCCGATACCGGTAAGTAAACAAACAGCTCTTCATGGTCCACCGGTTTCGACAGAATCGGTGGTTTCTCTAGCAGATCCAATAGGTTTTGAAAGGCCTCAATGCAGTCAGGAGTCCATTCAAAATTCTTCTTTCCTCTCTTTATTAAGTCAAAGAACGGCACGCATTTATCTGGGGCTTTGGAGATGAACCTACTCAACGCAGCTACTTTTCCTGCCAGACTCTGAACGTCCTTTATTCTTCGAGGCTCCTCAATATTCCTTATTGTTGTTATCTGACTGGGGTTAATCTCGATCCCTCGAGAACTGACAATGAAGCCCAAAAACTTTCCTGATGCCACCCCAAACGAGCACTTCAAAGGATTTAACTTCATTCGATATTCTCGCAGGATACTGAACATCTCGGCCAGGTCTTTTGTGTGACTGGAAGATTGTTTAGACTTAAATAGCATATCGTCCACATACACTTCCATGTTCTTTCCGATCTGGTTATAAAACATCTGATTCACTAAGCGTTGGTAGGTAGCCCCAGCGTTCTTCAATCCAAACGGCATAACGACATAACAATACAATCCCAGATCTGTAATGAAACTTGTGTGCTCTTGGTCTGGTACGTGCATGGGTATCTGATTATAGCCCGAGTATGCATCCATAAAAGAGAGAAGCTCGTGCCCAGCCGTTGAGTCTACAAGCTGGTCTATCCTGGGGAGGGGGAAACTATCTTTTGGACAGGCTTTGTTTAAATCTTAGAAGTCAATGCATGTTCGCCATTTCCCGTTTGACTTCTTGACTAACACAGGATTCGATATCCAGTCGGGATATGTTGAATCTCTGACGAACCCGTTCTCCTTCAATTTCCCTACCTCTTCTTTCAGGGCTGCAGACCTCTCTGGGCCTAACATACGCCTTTTCTGCTTCATCGACGGATGCTTTGGATTAATGCTCAGAGAGTGACTCATAATTGACGGCGATATCCCACACATGTCAGCATGGGTCCAAGCAAACACGTCTAGATTTGCCTTTAAGAAATCAACCAATTCTTTGGCTCGATGTGGATCCAATTGGGACCCCATTTTCAACACTTTCTCTGGATCAGCTTCATCAATGGAAGCATCCACTGTCATTTCATTAGGAGTTGCATTTTTGTCCTCAGGTTCCTCATCCTCTCTGGGATCCAGATCTTCGGACACTCCTCTGGGCAACTCTCTCGGGCTGATCCTTCTAATTGCTATGCTGAACCCCTCTTCGGAGAGGGTGAATTATCTTTGGCGTCGATGTTAAGTCCCTTCATCAACATCTTCAATTCCGCCACATAACATGCTCTTCCGGAGACTTGGTCTCCCCTTACTACTCCTACTCCAGCATTCGTCGGGAATTTTATTAACAAACACCAAGGTGCAATACAAGCCCTGAACTCTGCCAAGGCGGGTCTTCCCAGAAAAGCATTGTAAGGTGAATCAATATCCAATACCACAAACTGCAACATCCGCACTCTTTGTCGATCCCCTTGACCCAAAGTGACTGGTAGCTCTATATACCCTGTCGGCGCTGTCGATGCCCCATTAAATCCGCGAATCCAACCTTCGCATGGCTTTAAATCTCCAGGATCAAGTTTCATTTGATCGAAGGCTTTCTTGAATAGGATGTTAACCGAGCTTTCGTTGTCTACCAACACCTTATGGACTAAGGCTGGTCCGATGTTAGTGGTGATGACCAAAGGGTCTTCGGTTGGTGACTGAATTCCAGTATCATCTCTACTACGGAACACTACATCATCAAACATTGTCCTTTGTTGTTTTGCTGGGGTAAGGTCTTCCAAATCGTTACATTCTTCCACCTTTATATGCTTTACTGCATTGACGTACTGGTCCATAGCTCTGTAGCTGTGGAGGGCTGGATGGAGTCCACCTACTATGGTGTTAATGACAATGTTTTTACCCTTTTGCTGTGTTGTCGGCCTGGGAGCCGATTGATTCTGATTCTGAGTCTGTCCACCTTGCCCCCTTTCCCTCGGGGCAACTTTATACTCATCCAGTTTCCCTTCATGCAACAGTTTCTCAATCACATCTCTCAAATGTCGGCACTCATTCGTTGAATGCCCATGAGTTCCATGGAATAGGCAAAATTTCCCAGTCGCAATTTCCTTTTCTGTCGAATCTCGCGGGGGTGGCTTCTTGTACTGCAGAACACTGTAGGTGTCCATGTAAATGTTTTCTAGTGTGTCACTCAGTGGCGAGTAATTCTCGAAAGTCTGAAACCGGGTTCTTTTGTCAGAGTTATTCCCTCGGTTCTTGTTTCTTCTATTACCATTCCCGTTGCGGTTGCCATTGCCCCTGCTTCTACCATTGTCATTTCCACTCTTATTTCCAACATTCACTTCTACTTTGCCAGAACTTTCACCAGATTGTTTTACGGCGACATTGCTTTGAACGGCTTCTTTCGGAGTTACTTCAGATTTTCTTTTTCGGTTTACCTTGGCCTCCTCTCGCCGCAAGTAAACCTCAGCCTTTTCATAAAACAATTCTCTAGTGGGAGGCGGTTTTCCAGAAAGGTAATCTCCAAATTCCGAGTCAGGATCAACTCCGCCTACTAGAGCCATCAAGATGGTCAGCTCATGAGGATCACTAACCTCCGTTACAGCTAAATTAAATCGATCCATATATGACTTCAAAGACTCGCCCGAGGCCTGCTTAACTCTCCACAAGTCGGTAACGTTCTTGGTCTTTCGAGCATGTAGTCGGAATTGGTTCGTGAAGCGTTCGCTCAATTCTTTGAAATTCTATACTGATCGGGGAGGAAGTCGGTTAAACCATAACAACGCCACATCCTCCAAATAGAGTGGGAAGGCTTTACACTTAACTGCGTCTGGAGCTGTAGCAGCATTCATAAACCATGCATACCGCATTAAATGATGTCCTGGGCCGGTCCTCCCATTATATCTATCCATCTGCGGTAGGTTGAATCGTCGAGGGAACTCGAAATTAAGTATCTCATCGGTAAAAGGGGTATGGCTTCTCTCAATGCCATAATCTTCGTTGGTGTAATTTCGGCTTTCGGACACAAGTTGGCGCACCATTGCATGTACTTCAGCATTAGTCAAAGCTCGTTCAGGCTCTCTGGCCCTAACTTTCAGGTTTTCTCTTGGCTCTTGATCAGGGGAAGCCCTTCGTCTTCTAGCAACCTCAGTTCGTTCCCGCTCCCTATGCTGCCGGTCGATATTGGGATGAAGGGGCTGATGCCTCTAGGGACGAACAGGTTCTCGTAGGCCGGAGTTATCAGGCCCTATCATTCGAGCAATGTCTTCACGGGAGCCCAGAGATCCAAAAGTCATTTGTTCCAGGTTTTGAGGTCGCTCCAGCGGCCTCGTTTCACGGGGTCGTTCTTCCTCCGAGGAAGACAACTGATCCACTGCAGTGTAGTGAATGGGAGAAGGTGTCCTTTGTCTGCGGAGCTCACCAATTTCCCTTCTCACAGTCCTGATACTCTCTTCCAGCATACGGTTGGTATTCTCATGGTTTCTCATATTCTCCCTAGTACTCTCCAGCATGTCAAGGAGGTGCAGGAAGTCTCGTTGTGTGACGGGTGCAGACGAGTTGACTTGGTCATTGGTCCTGGTGGCTGGAATTGGAGCGTGAGTAGGAGCTCGAGTAGAAGTTCCAGCACCTTCAGTGGTCGGGTCGGAACGGAGTAGGGTCACTTGGCCAGATTGATTCGGGTGTGGAGAATGCACTTCCTCAAGATCACCAATTCGGGTCGGGTCGGGAATACCCCTGCTGAGCCGGGTCGGGTCGGACAACTCTCTTCTTGCCCGGTTCTGGTTTCCTGATCCAGATCTTTCTGCCCCCGAGTCTTGTCCACATGATCTTGTCACCACCATGTTTCGCTGACCTTCTTCAACTTCGTTCTCCCGGCTAGTCTGAATTTCTTTGCCTTTTCCTTTGGCCATTGTTCTTCAATATTCAACCAACAAGCACTTACAAGCGTTGACAATTGGGGATTAACTTCTTCGAACTCAAGGGTCCAAAAAGTAGAACGATAATCCAGAAAAACAGAGAATTCAAATGATTCTCAGTGAAAGCACCAAAATGTTAGACCAAAAAGTGGTTCTAACACCCAAATTGAATAAAATACTATGAAATAAGATCAAAAATAGAAAGAAGACACAAGATTTGTAGTGGTTCGGCCTGAAAATGCCTACGTCCACTTTATATCACTTTGTTTGATGAATTCGATGAGATTACAATAATATATCCACTCAATTATCATACAAATTCACTTAAATATCTCGAAACTATATTTGAAATGAGGATTTGGATTGTTTGGAAGCTCTGAAATTCGGTTCTCTCAAATATGCAAACTCTCAAAGTGCCCAAAAATCCCTTCAAATGACCCTAGGGGGTCTATTTATAGGCACAAAATCACCCAGAAACTGGGTCGGGTCGGAGTGACGTGGCGGCCATCCATTCATTCTCGGGTTTGGATGCATTCTGGGGTTGACAGCGCATCGGTTTAGTGGAGAATGTGGGCGAGAAGTGGGTGCAACTGCTCCGAGTATTCAGGAGATCGTGGGGTGACAGCTGCTTCTTATCTGGGGTCGGCTCGGAAGGAGGTGATAAAAGGGGTTCGGATCCAGGCTTCCGATCCGATCCAGTTTGTTCTGAATCTGAATTCTCCTCCACCTTGTTATGCTCCGCTCCGACCTGGTTCTGCCCCCGTGTTTCTGCTTTCTATTTTGCTTTGCCTTGTTTTGACTGTGTAACTCCGATTCGACCCGGTCCTGAATTGAAGCATCTTCCATTCATTCACTTGATCATCTAATTCTTTTAACTTTATGTAGCCTGCTCATAAAGTAGGCTAACAGCTGTAAACCGAGCTGTTCAACGCTCCAAAACCACCCCATACCTTTGAACACCACCTCGCACTCAGATCCATAGAACAATACTACTTCCACGTTGGATCCACTGAACCGCCTGACTTCTCACCATCGCGCACCATCACCTTCGGACGGCTACTGGAGATGGCCGTGAAATAGTGCGATCCGTAAATATATGTTTTATCTTTTTAAAGTGAAGAAGAGGTTCAGATTACATTTTTTTGCAGATAATGGTGTATTATGGTTTCACTGGAATGGATCACATAAGAGAATGGTATGTGCTATTTATACCCGAATGCAATGGGATAGGATCAACGTCTAAATCCATGCTGGTACAGGTAGCTGAGATGGTAGTTTCTTTGAGTAGCTGTGCTGATGTAAAACCTTGCCGGCAGGATTGATAAATGCTGAAAGAAAACTCAGTAAAATGGATACGTAGGCTGTGACAAGATAGCTGTTTCGGTGGGACAAAACAATGAAAAACGGTATGGGTAGCTGCGCCGTCTATTTGGTTCGCATATACAATAGCATGCAGTGATTTATCAACGTCTGCTGTTTCTTCTTTGCATGTGCTTTTGCTGTTTTGATGTTGAAATTTCATTTTTAAATCTTTCTTGGTTTGGAAAACTTGAATATGTAGATAGGTAATAATATACATACACATGTGGCCTGTGTACTTTAGTTGGTATGAAATGAACTATTGCAGGAGGTAACAACTCGCGAAGGGAGAAAAAAGGGGTAGGTCTATGCTTGTCTTCTCGATGCACTTGTCTGCAGTGGGTTTTCTTGTCCAATATAGGCTAGCTGCAAGTGTGTGATAAGGACTTGAGAAGATTGGACGAGCCATGTGCGTTTGTACACTTAGAGAGGTAGGGGTAGCGTAGAGTAACAGGTGCATGTTTGTATTGTCTTAATTGTAAAAGCCTAGATGCTACCGCAATGGTATGCAGGACTCATGCTCTCTACATGCAAATGCATTGGATTCATGAACTAGTGTTTCGTTAATGCTAGAAGTACTTTTATTTTTAATTTATTTTATTTGATTTTAGATTTTGACGAACTATTTTTAGTTTTACAGTTAACGTATCCCGTTATATAAACTCCATATGCATACAACTCGCCGTCGACAGAAATAAATATACCATCGCACCCAGCAATGTGCCACGATCCCAAAAGTATAATAATATCGGTAGGTTAACTTATATTATGAAATCCCAAGATGTTTATATAGGGTGCGAAATACTCCAAATAAAAAGTTGCTTATTTTACGAATTAAAAATTACAGTAAAATTCTAAAAATTAAATTATGACTTTGCCTCAAAGGACTTGTCCAAATTTAAAGCTAATATTTAATTATATTTAAATAAATCGTTATGGCATATAAACGATTTTACAGCGACTATTTCGAAATTTGCTTCGGACGTAAAATAAAATCTGCAATACAAAAACTCGATTTTTCTCCTCCATTAGAAAAATATTATCAACTAGATTCAGACGCTTCTTGTTTCACAGAATTTCGACTTAAAACGAATTCTGTACGATCAATTAAAGTTCAAACTCAATTTTACGAACTACCACGCTGTTTCGAGTTCGTTTTATATAATAAATATATATATAAATATAAACGTTCACTCGTCGTTTAGTTAGCGAATTTGATATTAAATTACATAAATAATTCAAGTATAATATTTAAAACAATTTAAATATTCGAATATAAATAGCCGAAAAATCCAGGTCGTTACATTCTTCCCCCCTTAAATAAATTTTGTCCTCGAAATTGCTAGGTAAAAAGAATGCTCCAACCGCAATTATTTTCAAAATAATTAATTCAAAAATATTATCAAAAATATTATCAGGTTATAAAATTTTCGAAAAATTCGCCAGCCCTCCTCTGTACTGTTCGATTCAACGACCACAAACGCCACTCTGAGCCTCTCATATTGATCCAAAGAAATAAAAGCCAAGCGGCTACCCATTTCGGGTATAAATTCAAACACCCAATCAATAATAAGGTTTACCTTTTTGTCGAGCAATTCGATTTCAATTCCAAAGAAAATCAACTAACTACTCTTCGTTTCCCTACTTGTACTTCAAATCTGTAACCAAATCAATTCCATCGCCTTCTAAAATCTGCACTTAACTCAATTTATAATGCAAATAACAATCTCAGATTATTCCATTCAACTTCTTCATTGATCTGGTTGATGAATTTTATTTAACCAACCCAACACCCAAATACCAACCAACCAAATTATTCCCAATTCAATTTCCTGGGATTTATTCCTTTTCTTCAAATTCATTCAATTTCTTATCAACTTGTTGACGAATTTCATTTAACCAACTAAAATCCAATAAATCAAACGATACACAATACAACCAAATCATTTCATAATTAACTTAGTTTAAGTTAAATTTTGATTTATTTAATTCTATTTCATAATCACAAACACTTCTGGTTATATTAAACAATCCCCAATCTCATCAAATTGAACTCTAAATCAAATCAACACTAATAATACCATGAGAGAATTAAAACTTAACTTTTTACTAAAATATCTTTTAAAATAATTTTGTATCAAATTACAAATACGCACTCTCGTATATATATACACTCAACTCGATCTAGGGTACTACTAGCCCAATCTCTATCGAGTTACACCCCAGAGCCAAGGTTATTCCTAAACCTCGCTCTGATACCAACTGTAGCGACCGGGAATTTTGACACTCGAATCCAGACACTAATACCTCCCGTGTCCAAACTCAAGCATTGAAAACCCAGAAAGCTAATAGAAAGAAGATAGAGGGTGAGAAAAGAAAGAAAGAAATATTAGAATAGAAGAATAAGAAGATCAGAGTCTCACATCGGAATGGACAAAGTATAATAATCAATAATACTTGATACAAAAAGAACCGTATATATATGATTACACATCAGAGTATACATTCAACACACAGCGGAAATAAACTAGTACTAGTATATATATAGGATACGTCTCGACTTCAACTCCTTCTTCTGAAGCTCCGAGCGATACCTAACCTGATAATATACTCGGTCTGACCCGAGCACATTTGATTTAAAACAAAATTCACCCGGATCGGTCTGAAATACTTTCAGTGATAAATTCATACAGCAACCAACTTGTTTAACTTTGAAATCCTTTTTAAATAAAAGGATAATAGTAAGACCAGCCCACACATAAACACGGACGGTTTTTACCTTACTATAACCCAAACGTTTGAAATCAATATCTTATTCTGATATTATAATAGTGTCTAGATACAAGTAAATAGAATCTAGCAGAACGCTTGCATCTCACACTCCACATATATAATATACAATCAAAACCGCGGGCGCTTATTGGAGATTGGATTTCCAACTATGACAAGGTATGGGACCACCTACCGATAGTGTATCTCTAGAGACGAATACACTGGGTTCAACAAGAACGTCTTGCAACCCGGCCCACACATGACCGGCCACTCATTTCTCTTGAGTATATCGAGTATATTGTCACCTTACGGCTTTTTGTCGTGCGACCACCGTAGTTCCCGGGAGATATAGAAATTAAAAGAAGTAACAAATATGAATATTCTCTAGATGGTGACAATATACCCTAATGGGTGCGACCCACATAGCCATGTTGTCTGCCCGATTTTTGTAATTTCCCGGTTGATGAGGCTTGAGGCTATAATCGACTTTTGAAAACATCTGGCCACTATTCACATCGTCATCCAGGAACAGGATGAACCGAAGGTACTCTCCTACCACATCCTAGGAATCACCCTATAGATCAGTAGCGAGTAGTCCTTGCAATTCGCAGATTCCAATCACGACAGAATCATCGTTAACTCTGGGGATCAGCCAGAGGTACTTAACAATAGTTCTTCCGCTCATGGAGAATTACGGTCTTCAATTGCTCCACCTCGTTCAGCGTCTTCGACGTATTCGTATTTATTGGTCGAAATGGTTTTCGAATATAAATTCGATCCCGATCTTTCCGTACCAACAACGTTGGGTCAGATTTTGATAGTCGGTTATTTAACTATCAAAATAAACAACCATAAAAATAAAACAAATCCATTGTTTTATACACAGCATCACTTGGTTATACACAGCATCATTTGGCCAATTTATATATATCAGTTTCCATATATTTATATTCTCAAATCACTTTACTCATATACATAGAAAATATCTTAAAATTGTCTCTAATTTAACCTTCAACTAAATTTCAAAAACATGGCTATAACATTTCTTATTACCTTATCGATTCAACTTATCATAACAACACCTTCTTTGGCCCGTTATTTGAACACCAAAATCACTATTCATCTCTTTACAATAGTCCCTTTTTAAATCCTATTTTCAATTCTTGGAAAATACCATTATACTTTCACCAATCTCCCTTTTTATTTCTTTTATTACAGGGATATCATTTCATACCATTAAGCCACTTTAAGTCTCAATATTTCCAATTTGACTATTCTTAAATGGTAATCAAATTTCACATTTTAAAATGTGTTTTACTTAACCAATTATCGTTTCCATTAAATAAATAAAAATTGATTTAATAAATCCATTTTAGTTAACAAAGTCAATTCTAACATGATTAACTCGTTAATCAAAATCTTAATTTATCTTCCCATTTAAATTAATCACAAAACTGATTAATTTAAATAAATCCCATTTGATTATTATTAAATAAATAATAATCATCTTTCACCCTTCTTATCAAAATAAACAGCGGTTTTTTTTACCATTAATTATCCCCCTTAAATTAGTGAACTAATTAAATAAACAATTTTAGTTAACGCTGTTAACTGTTCAACTCTAAACACGACCAACCCGTTAGTCAATCGTTATTAATCTTGCCATTTAAATTAATTAAAAATAAATAAATCTAAATAATTCTATTCACTTTGATTTTACTAAATCAATAATATAAACCCATTCCAATGGTTACGTTAATTCTGACCACTTGAATTAACTAAATAAAATTGTTTAAAAATCACTTATATAAACACGTGCTTCGCGCACGGTCGATTTGGTGAAACCAATCAACGTATTTATGTAGCTGATTTATTCTCCTTTTTAGAACTTTATTTAAAATAATATATTTTAACAATCTATATTGGTTATAAAATAATTTCATAGCTTCTTTTCTAGCGATTCACTTGACGGTGGATCGAACTTTATAAAACGGTGCATATCTAGGCCATCTGCTATTTATTTATCAACCAATACTGTATATATTGGTTCAAACTCAACCACAGTCAACAATCAACAGGGGTTTAAAGTCAACGGGTCTTAAACAGCTCATAAAATTATAAATAACGGCATATTAAATATTTGAGGAACCGGTTTGATTCCTCCTGCCTGTTCTTCCCTGCAGCACAGACCATTGTAATATTTCATATCAGTACATAGAAATATTTTAACCGACGATAATATAATTAACGTCAACCATTAAAGCAACCATAGGCATCCAAGGCATCCAATCAACCAATTAAATGAATTTAACACATCCTAGTATTTCAGAAATGTGTGAGAATTAACTCACCTTTGTTTGTCGACTGACGATCGCTCATTGTCTTGTCTAATTTTAAATAGCGTTTAAAATTAAACAAAAACCCGATAGCATCCAATCCCATTCGAAAATTGTCCTACAGCGTAATCCTCTTTACTGCGATTTCAATGTATCCGTTTTTGTGTGATTCTGACGATATATGGATAAGTTATCGTTACTACACTGTTTATTATAATTTAAAATGGTTTAAGTCTTAATTAAAATTAGTTAATTAGTTAAACAAGTAATCACCTTTTCTAATAAAAATTCAGTCAGCAACTATTCGCGCTCTTTCCACCGCTCCCTCGTAAAAAAAACCGATGCTCCTACTGTTTGAATCCACACGCCACAGACGTATGTTCCTCACTTTGCTACACAAACTCTCCCATGCACAGTATACGTTTTCATTCTTTTCGTCATGTCCCTTTATTTCATTCAAACCCACCTGCATGATATACATGATACCACATGCTTCATAGACTATTTTCTCCCAAGTTTTACGTAATTTAAATAATAACTAACGTTATAAAACTTAATTAATTATTATTTGATTAGTTAATTACCTTATTAACGTTGACTGGTCATCAGCATATTTGTCCACCGTTCCCATTAGCTTGAATTCCCATCTCACGTCCCTTTTTCATCATCCGTTCGTTTTTGTTGTTTTTCTTTGATCCCCAGTTTGTTTTCAAACCCGTCCTCTCCTTTACATTCTTCTTTCCTATTTGTCGCTAAACACCTGATGGTATCACCCAGGCAACTCGCATTTTATTTCCTTTTTTTTCCTTTTTTTTTAACGGAAGGCCAAACAGCCCAAAAATCCCCTTCCAAAGCCCAATACCACTTCAAATGCCAAACCCGCAAGAAATACATCCTCTTCCCTGTATTCTGTATTTTCGAACCCAGCACTCAGCATGGCCTTCTCCTTCCAAACAGTAGTTCTTCTTTCCGCGTTATAAACTTTTTTTTTTAAATACCATCGTCCTGTACAGAATTTACATGCATCTGCCATCTGATCCCTACAGCGCTTTGCGTTGCTTCCTCCATCCTTCCTTCTTGAAAACATTACCTGTCATGCTTTATGTATGCCACCCCTCTTTGTAACTTATCCTCCCACACAGTTCTTCCTTCTCAAAAATACATGCACCAGCTTCTAGTGAAACCCCACGACAGTCTTGCCACTACAGTATCTACACACCAACCACTTTACATGCTCTCCAGACCTACGACCGAGACCCGCTGTAAACCGAGCTGTTCAACGCTCCAAAACCACCCCATACCTTCGAACACCACCTCGCACTCAGATCCATAGAACAATACTACTTCCACGTTGGATCCGCTGAACCGCCTGACTTCTCACCATCGCGCACCATCACCTTCGGACGGCTACTGGAGATGGCCGTGAAATAGTGCGATCCGTAAATATATGTTTTATCTTTTTAAAGTGAAGAAGAGGTTCAGATTCCATTTTTTGCAGATAATGGTGTATTATGGTTTCACTGGAATGGATCACAGAAGAGAATGGTATGTGCTATTTATACCCGAATGCAATGGGATAGGATCAACGTCTAAATCCATGCTTGTACAGGTAGCTGAGATGGTAGTTTCTTTGAGTAGCTGTGCTGATGTAAAACTTGGCCGGCAGGATTGATAAATGCTGAAAGAAAACTCAGTAGAATGGATACGTAGGCTGTGACAACATAGCTGTTTCGGTGGGACAAAACAATGAAAAACGGTATGCGTAGCTGCGCCGTCTATTTGGTTCGCATATACAATAGCATGCAGTGATTTATCAACGTCTACTGTTTCTTCTTTGCATGTGCTTTTGCAGTTTTGATGTTGAAATTTCATTTTTAAATCTTTCTTGGTTTGGAAATCTTGAATATGTAGATAGGTAATAATATACACACATGTGGCCTGTGTAGTTTAGTTGGTATGAAATGAACTATTGCAGTGTTGGAAAATAAACCCAATTTATTGTGTCTCGTAATTTGTTATGTCTTTTGAGTCAAGAGTTATGTCTTTTGTTTTAAGTGTCATATCTTTTCGTTTAGTATGTGTCTATTATTGAAACGGTGTCTATTGGTATGTGTAAGGGTGTGTCTAGTCTACTATATAAGGGTGATCATATTTTGTTATAAGAAATGCAAGTAATGCAAGAAATATTGTAAGAAGTATTGCAAGAAAATTAAGTATTCTCCTCCTCTTAAATTCCAACAATTGGTATCGGAGCATCAGGTTGAAACTATGGCAATGCTATTTTTCTCACCGTTCGTTCTCACAAAAGAAAATTTCAAAGAGTGGAGTGATAAAAAGAAAGAAGAGTTGATCTCTAAAGGGCTTTGGGAGATCGTTGAGAATGGCTATGAATGGCCAAAATACGTCAAAAATATGACGAAGAAAGAGAGTGAGGCATTCACCAAGTTGAGATGGAAAGATCGTTGTGCACAAGCTACAATGAGTGAGAATATTGATGAAGAAGCTTTCGACCATATTATAGGAGAAAAATCCGCAAAAGAATCGTGGATTTTATTGAAGGAGATTTATGGTAAGGAAGATGAGAAGAAAAATAGTGGGGAGGAGAGAGATGTTGAAGCCGAAAAATTGGAAGACGAGGCTGATTATTTGGCTCTGAAAAGAGTCGAGCAGGAGGAAGCTGTTGACAATCAAGAATCCAATGAGGAGTCGGTACAAATGATCATTGCAGATCATGTTGATAAGGTGACTTCAGCAGAGAATGAAAAAGAAGAGGAAGCTATCAACGAGGAAACAAAACTGGAAGAGTCAACTGAACAAATGATAATTCTAGATGATGTTGGCGCGACCCAAGCTGAGAATGAGGGAGAAAAAGAAGAAGCTGATTTCGTTAACGCAAATGAATTCAAAATTCTCTATGGGCAATTTGGCGAATATGATAGTTTGATAAGAGGCACACCACTTGCAGCAAATCAAGTAGTGGATAATTTGCCAACATTTGTTTTATGTAAAAAGGATATGAAAAATGATGTTTTACTCTACGCAGTTTGTAAGGATGACATGGGCGTAAATGAGAAAAGGAAGCATCACAAAGAGTTAATAGCTGAAAAGCACCAGCAGCGTATGATCAATCGAGGTGCTGACTTGGAGCAAATGAATCTAAGACTCAACCAGATAGTCATTAATGACATTGCCATGTTCTCATTCCATTCAATGCATTTTCGTGATTGTTCTCAGGTACAACTTCTTGCATCAATTTATGGACAGCGGAGTGACAGCCAAGGGTCGGAAAAAAAGAGATTTATGACTGTAATACGAACTACATCGAAGATCTTTCTGATGGAAAAGAAGAAAAGAAAAAAAGAAAGTTTGGACAATTTCTTAATTCTGCCGAAACATGTGAGATATAAAATCGAAACCGAGATGTTCCCGGAAGTTCTTTGAAGTTTGAAGAAAAAAAAAGTCAAAATGATTGAAGAATTGGGTTTAAGGGGGGATGTTGGAAAATAAACCCAATTTATTGTGTCTCGTAATTTGTTATGTCTTTTGAGTCAAGAGTTATGTCTTTTGTTTTAAGTGTCATATCTTTTCGTTTAGTATGTGTCTATTATTGAAACGGTGTCTATTGGTATGTGTAAGGGTGTGTCTAGTCTACTATATAAGGGTGATCATATTTTGTTATAAGAAATGCAAGTAATGCAAGAAATATTGTAAGAAGTATTGCAAGAAAATTTAGTTATCCTCCTCCTCTTCAATCTAACATGCAGGAGGTAACAACTCGCGAAGGGAGAAAAAAGGGGTAGGTCTATGTCTGTCTTCTCGATGCACTTGTCTGCAGTGTGTTTTCTTGTCCAATATAGGCTAGCTGCAAGTGTGTGATAAGGACTTGAGAAGACTGGACGAGCCATGTGCGTTTGTACACTTAGAGAGGTAGGGGTAGCGTAGAGTTACAGGTGCATGTTTGTATTGTCTTGATTGTAAAAGCCTAGATGCTATCGCAATGGTATGCAGGACTCATGCTCTCTACATGCAAATGCGTTGGATTCATGAACTAGTGTTTCGTTAATGCTAGAAGCACTTTTATTTTTAATTTATTTTATTTGATTTTAGATTTTGACGAACTATTTTTAGTTTTATAGTTAACGTATCCCGTTATATAAACTCTATATGCATAAGACTCGCCGTCGACAGAAATAAATATAACATCGCACCCAGCAATGTGCCACGATCCCAAAAGTATAATAATATTGGTAGGTTAACTTATATTATGAAATCCCAAAATGTTGGTATAGGGTGTGAAATACTCCAAATAAAAAGTTGCTTATTTTACGAATTAAAAATTACAGTAAAATTCTAAAAATTAAATTATGACTTCGCCTCAAAGGACTTGTCCAAATTTAAAGCTAATATTTAATTATATTTAAATAAATCGTTATGGCGTATAAACGATTTTACAGCGACTATTTCGAAATTTGTTTTGGACGTAAAATAAAATCTGCAATACAAAAACTCGATTTTTCTCCTTCATTAGAAAAATATTATCAACTAGATTCAGACGCTTCTTGTTTCACAGAATTCTGACTTAAAACGAATTTTGTACGATCAATTAAAGTTCAAACTCAATTTTACGAACTACCACGCTGTTTCGAGTTCGTTTTACATAATAAATATATATATAAATATAAACGTTCACTCGTCGTTTAGTTAGCGAATTTGATATTAAATTACATAAATAATTCAAATATAATATTTAAAACAATTTAAATATTCGAATATAAATAGCCGAAAAATCCAGGTCGTTACACATATTTTCCATTGTTGATAAAAATCTTGACTTTAAATCTATGCTATTATATAAACAATCGGATTTTTAACATGTTACTTCATTTAAAACGGAAAATTAAAAATCAATGTTAAAGAAAAACTCACAATTTGATGGAGGGGGAGTTGCTAGGTTCGGCACAGGGCCAAGGGGGTGGTGCGGCGCCCATCTAGTAACGGTGGCGATCGACATTGGGCCAGGGGTGACCGGCGGCTCTGATTTGGGGCTAGCACTTCAATTAGGGGAGGAGAGAGAGACGAGGGGAGGAGCTGGAGACGAAGGGGGTGAGGGCGCAGCCATGGGGGAAAGCCGGAGGTCGGCGGCGATGGGGGATGGCCAGCGGTGGGTGGTGGGGCATCGCGGAATTCTTCCGCGATTGATTTCTTTTTTTTTATTCGAGCGTCGAATTTTCTGAAATAGGAAGGGGAGGCTGGTTTGACCGTGAGAAGGTAAGGGTAGGGTTTGACTCAGTTTGACCGGGTATACATATTTATATTTTCAATTATTTTATTTCTCTAATTATTTGTTGTTCCGTACGAACCCCAAATCGAACCCACCGACTGTCGTCCCTAACGTTTTACCCCCATTATGAATACAATGGGATATGTATCGTGAGACAATTCGGCCGTTACGATCAGTTTTCATTTAAATTAAAATATAAATCAGTATATATTCAATTTAAACGTACATTTCAATTTACCGGGGCCACATACGAACTCTAAAAATTCCAGAAAAATTATTTCTAGCTTCGTATTAACGATACGGTCCTAACAAAACTAATTTCGTCAAATTCTGAGACCGTTTGAAAAATGGTCATTTTCCAGTCGATGGAATTCAACTTAAATTGTTCAAACACGTTTTCTTGTGTCACGCTCACAAACTGATTTAGAAAATTACGAATTTTGAAACCTAGCAATAATTTGACATTCCGGATCCAACAAAAGTGGTTTCGTCGAAAATCGAGGTCGTTTGGATAATTTCGATTTTTAAGGGCCTTTATATATATTAATATATATATAAATTCCACAGCGACTTTTCTGAATTTTAAACTGGACATATCTCTCACTTTCTAAAGTGAAATCTCAGTTTCTTACACTCGTTAGAAAGATATCGTTAAACAGATTCACATATTTCTTGTTTCGTTGAAATCCGATTTATTTTGAATATTGTATATTCAATTGAAATTCGAAATCGAATTTTTGAACTACCGCGCCATTTCAGGCTCGTTATATAATTAAAATAAATTTATTCGTTTTAACGTCGTCGAAAATAAATTTTCCGTCGTTATTATTTAAAATAATTCATTTTAAATAATCAAAATTCGTTAAAATCGCAAAAATAAAAATTTTAAATTGGCTCAGAATTTTCGGGTTGTTACACGAATTATATTGAAATGTCGAAATCGAATTATATGGAAATGTCGAAATTTAATTATATTTGAAATGTTGAAATTGAACTATTTCAAAGGTTTAAATCTTTATTTAAACTTTGTAATAAAATTCAAATTGAAATGATCTAAAATTTGTTATTTAAAATTTGAACTAAAATTGATTATAATTTAAATTATTTCAATGGTTTAAATCTTTATTTAAACTTTGAAAATTAATTTGAATTGAATTTGAAAAGTTGAAATTGAATTATTTCAAAGGTTTAAATCTTTATTTAAACTTTGAAATTAAATTCAAATTAAATGGCTTAAATAAATATCATGAACTTGAACTTGAACTCGGAATTGATTTGAATCGAACATATTCAAATAATATTTTGGAATTGGAAGTTATACTTTAAAATAGATTATTCTCAAATATATTTGATTTTGGGAATCGATTGGACTGGATATTGGAAATCGATTTGGTTTGTTTTGAGATTTGAACTTAGGTTCATATTTATTTGAAATGGAAAGAAACAGTTGATTTGAAATTATTTCTATATAAACAAATTTATATAAATTGTTTTTCAAAAACCTATTATTTCTATATATATATAAGTAGTTTATTTTATAAAATATTTTAATATACATAACCATTTTCAATACGAAAGCTGTTTTGATTTCCAAGCTATTCTAAATCTCCCAAATTATTTAAAAATTATTCAAAAATTTATTTAAACCCCAAAAATATTTCAACCCTATAAACTGTTTAGAAGTGGAGTTGTTTACATTTAAATCTCTAATTTAGAAGTAAATATGATTAGTTGATGTTAAAATCATAAATGAATTCAAAATGAATTTTGAAGTAAATTGAATGATTCGAAGAAAATGTGGTTAATTGAAATTATATCCAATTATTGAATTTAAATTTTATCTCAAAGTGAATATGAATTTTTAAAGTAAATATTATTGTGATTAAAATAATATGATATTTTAAAGTGAAATTTGTTTAGTTGAATATGATATTTTGATATCATAACGATTCACTTTTGAAATATAAAATACCAATCGGTGTGTAACATGATGTTTTGTTGTTAAGGAGACTGGGACCTCTTATTGACATATTCTCTATCAATGTTGGAACCACTTTAACAACTGTGTACGCGATGGAGTTCCTGAAATGAAGTAGGATGTTTTTGGAGGCGATTACTGGATTTGAAGAAAGTGAACGATAATGGATGACCCCGACACTTGTGTCGATTTGAAATGACTAAAACAGGAGCCGTGCCAGCCCAAATGAGGCTTGACTACCTCTTTGTGGACATCTGCTCTTCGATTTTCATGGGCCTGAGGTCCATACTATTACTATTTTGTTGTTGTTGTTTTGTTGGTGCACACCCTCGATGGGATGTATTCCCTTTGATTCGATATGGGGTGGATGTCTACAGTGGGCTGTTAGGGGTAACCATCAGTCTGTATCAGGCGAACTGGTAGCATACTACCTTGGGTATTGCCTCATGTGCCTTGTCATACGTTTATCCTTATGCGAGACAACTACGATTTTGATTTTTGGCATAGGTCTATAGGGGACTCACTGGCTACCGACGTTACTGGTTGTGTTACAGGACCTGCATATACCATGTGTTTATAAACTGTGTAAGGGTAATCAATGTAACCCCGCTTACGCTATTTTTCTGACAATTATTTGTGAATAGACACTAGTATAATAGCGAAATTATATTATATAGTATCTAGTTTGACGGATCCTTAGGAGATAAAAATTTCCCGTAACATCTCTTGAGTTATGTGTGTGCATGTTCATATGATGTCGATTTGACTTAGATGAGAATATTTTTGCCTGATCCGAGCTTGTTTTATTTTCACGCTATTACGCTCGGGTCAGACTTAAGCATTCCAGTTACAAAGGTTATCTTCTGAAGGATGAAGACGAAGACGGTATACTATTATTACTACTGTATTCCACTACTATTCTGCTGCATCACTCTGTATTATCAGTTGTGTATATAAATATATAACTCTGATAAATGTTGTAAAATGATCAAATGTTTATTTTAAACAGCTTCATGAACTGTTATTTGATTATTATATTTTATTCATTCCGTTGCGAGATTCTGTGTTTGTTTTTCTTCTTTCTTTCTAATTCTAAATTAATCCCCTTGATTATCTATATTTTTGACTATAATGGTTAAAGATGTGGATCGTCATTTAACAATCTATAAATACATACAGTTTTGAGTTAGACATGTGTGGATTATTGTCGATTCAAAAGGTACGGGTTTCCGGGTCGTTACAGTTGGTATCAGAGCTTACGGTTTAGCAGTAAACCTTGGCTCTATTGGGATTTACTCATTAGAGATAGGGTTAGTAACACCCTAGAATGAGTTTTGAGTGTATATATATACGAGAGAGCGTACTTGTATTTTTGATATAAAATGATTTTGTATTTTGTTGTTTGGCTTGTTGAGTTTGAGTTGGAGTTCTGGTCGATGCGTCTGGACAACGTTATCGACATGAGTTCTAAAACACTTGAATAAGGTATTTTGACACAATATAGTTTTCGATTATATATTTTGTATACAAAGGATATACTTTGAAATTCAGAGAGTTAAATGGTTCAGTAATCAATATTTTTTAACCTATTGACTACAATAAAAGAATCAAAATTTATATTTGATTTAAAATTAATGAGGAAGTATAAATAAAATAAAATATAATAAAATGGAGAATTTGAGATATTTAAATCCAATTGGTTTTAAATAATTTTCAAGACTTTGAAAAAATTATAATAGTAATATTTGAAGGATATTCAAAAAAAAAAATTGGTTAAGTACTCTATTTTGCTACTGGGAAATAAATTTCGGTGATGAGATGATCATAGTCATCGACTTTCATTTATTCGTCTTGAAATTTTAAATTTGAAATCTTTAGTATGTTTTGATATAAAAAAATTTATGTATAGTATATATTATTTCAAAATGTTTTGAAAAGAAATTGGTATTTAAGATTCTCAAGCTTCTATTTATATAAATTACTCTCCTTGTTGATAAATCAATGAAATAGATAAATTGTCAGTATTAATATCAAATGAAATTTGAATAGGTGAATAAAGAAATATGATAAATGAATAAGAAAATATAAATGAAAATATAATATAATATTATAAAATTGAAACATAAAGTAAGGAAAATGTTAAAGAAAAATAGAAACAAATAGTCCAGTTACTTTGATAATAAAGAGTAGAGTGTGAAATACTAAATTTCGTTTGTAATATATACAAACTTACCTAAATGAAAAGTTAAGAGTATATAAATATGTATTGAAATATTTTTACAAGTGAAATTTAAAATAAATAACATGTTCCAAAATGAAATGTTGAATCATGGAAATGTTATGAAGATAAAGAAAAGTAAAGACGAAAAAAATAAAATGAATTTGAACCAAAGAAATGTTATAAAGGTTAAATCAAGTGGTTGTAATAAAAATTTTAATTTGTTAATGTTCTGAAACGATTAACAAATGGATGGAATATTTGCAAAGGATTGGTAATAACTAAAATTGTAACCTCCTGAGATAATTGTAAACTTGAATAGAATTGAAAAAAAAAGGAACGAGTTTTAAGAAATGTATAAACTTAAGAAATTAAGTAATAAGTCATTTCATAGTAGTAAACCTAATAAGTAACGTAAATAACATAGGAACTAAAATCTATAAGTTGTGAAATAATGTGAATTAACGAAAAAAATTGGTTAGTTATGAATAAAGGAAAATGAAATTAGATTCTGACTAAATAAAATATCAAAGATAAGCTTAAGAAAATTTACAATGAGCTATTTCGTGATGTAAATAAGTATAAGTTGAATCGATTGTAAATCTATTTAAGTAAGATAATAAAAAAAACATAGAGGGTACAAGATGTAGATGAAATTTAAGTATTAACGTATATAGAAATTGAAATGAGTAATTACGTAAATTTCAAATATGTTAAGAATAAGTATAGATAAAACGAAATGCTAGCATATAGGAAATTTTAATATAGTTGAAATAAGTAGTATATAAAAAAATTCCAATAGTTTTAAATAACAAATTCGATTGCGAATGGTTTTATTATAACCAGAATTTTTCAACGTATGGATTTAAATGGGAACTATCTTCGGATATTTCACTATTGGATTCCATGATTATACGAGTATCATTGAGGAATTTGGAAGATATAGATATCGTTATTCCCAATATGATATCCGTTGGTTTCAAAAATTTGATATTGAGTATAGACCGATATAATTACTATTCAAATCCTTGTATTTAATAATAATAAAAAAAATTGATTTTGGGTTGATTGTGAACATTGTTTTAAATTACATTAGTTCTTAAAACCCGATTAACAGTGAAATTATGATTTGGAATTTATTAGTCTTTTAACTAAGATTTAATGGAAAAGCTTTGGTTTACAAAGCTCGAGAACCAAACTTAGTTAAAGTTTAATGTTTGTGACTTAGCATCGAAAATATGATTTTTGAGTATATACAAAAGTTATATGTTTTGAAAAGCTAGTTAACAAACTGATTGTTTGTGTGATGTGTGATTATTAAGTTAATTAATAAAATATTGGAATCATAACACCAATATAAGGAAAAAGGGGTAAAACTAGCTAAATAATATTTAATATTGAACTAAAGTGGAAATTGATTGGAATTGCATATATACATGTATATATATTGAACAGGTCGCAACATGGAAGCTAAGAAGAGGAATACAATTATATGCCCGACAAATAGGTACATGTTTACTGTATTTATTGGGGTTTTGATGATTTTATGAGCCGATTTGTAACAACCCGGAAAATCTGAGTCAGTTTAAAATTTTTATTTTGGTTAATTTAATGAATTTTGAATATTTAAAATGGATTATTTTAAATAATAACGACAAGAAATTTATTATCGACGAAGTTAAAACGAATAATTTTATTTTAATTATATAACGAGCCTGAAATCCTAGGAACCATTTAGGGCCTTAAAATCAACCCTAGAGTCAATCCGGGCCAACAAAACTCATCCCGAGCCTCAAAAATGGGTTCTGGGCCACCCCAGGACAAGAAAAACGACGTGTACAGGGGGGGGAGTCGACAGGCAAGTCGACACCAGGGGGTGCAAGTCGACAGCCAAGTCGACAGGGCTGTCGACACCAGGCCAGTCTGCCCGAAAACTGTTGAAAAATTGTTCTGGCCATATCTTGGTCATACGGACTCCGATTTTCGAAAACTCGGACTCTATTTCGCGTATTTTTCTGAGACGAACGCAATGGTGAAGTCCATTTTACCTGATTCTAATTTTAAAATTTAATTCTGCCTTGATTTCTTGTATTAACGTGTTGTTAAAATTCGGGTTGTTACATACTTTACTATCGGGTGGCGGCCTTGCCATAACTCGATTATGAAGTATGATGGGAGGTGATTTATCCATAGCTCATCCATCTACTTTCCTACACATACGGTCATAGTCTGAGATGGTAATGTCCTTTTGGTTACTTGCCAGGCTTGTTGGCAGCTCTTATAGACTTTAGTTATATAATTATTTAAAAAAAAACCAAAAAAAAAAAACATGTTTACCACTATATTACTATGTCTTGTTATATTTTTACCTCTTCAGATCAGGAAAAACGTCATTTTGATATTACTATGTTTAAGATGTATTTACTATCATAACACACTACTTTGATACATATTTTCATCTCCCATAAATAGCAGAAACACACCATTGTTATATACTACGTTTTTTAATACACAGCCATTACTATCACAATATCTTAATTCATACTTACCACTTCCGACCAATGGGAGAAAAATATAATTTTGTATCTCTATTTATTTACATATAAATGACGTATTATCAAGCACATTTTTTTACTACTTCAAAGTATACTCAACATTTAAAGTCCACTTCAAAATAGAGTACTATTCATATGATTATATTTACTCCATATATTAATGCCAGTACGTGCAAAATCTAGAACCATATAGTTTTATAGGTGTTGGCATAACATTAATTCTAAAAGCAAGCCACTACTTAGGAATATTTTATAGTGCCTTGTAATTATTTTATACATTCAATAACAAAATTCTAATTGACTTCTGGAAATACCTCCTTTAAAAGAGTAATGCCTTGAAATAAAGGAAAATTATAAGCCAGTGAAGAAGCAAGTTGATAGGCTTTTATTATATGAACCAACGAAAAAAACTATATGTGAGGAAATCGTATGTTATTTAATAATATGTAAAGCGTCATAGTACGTAAAATAATATACTTTAAGCACCGAACGAAATTTAGCACGTCAATAGTGGATTGCGAAGAAACCAGAAAACTGTATTTGACTCTATTTATTAATTCCATTTATTGAAGAAATCAAGGACATTAATAGTTGGATCGTGAACTTATCTGCTTATAGATTTGAAAAGGAAGTGTTTTATGTGAATATTACATGTTTACATATTATCATAAAAAGTGAGGTAAACAAATCTGAAGAATATTAACTTTTTTGCAGTTACATAAAACAAAAATTACACAAACCGTGCATTTTCATTTTATTTTTTAGTTTCACTTTTACATTTATAATACCAAGAAATAGTTTTACTTTTTTTATAGATATACTATTTTGATGTCAATTACACCAACAATTCAATGAAATGATGTTAACGTCTATTTAAATATTCTTTCGTGCAAGAATTACATGATTGTTTTTTTTGGAATATATCCGTTTGAATGTAAGAATTACATTATCTTTAAATAACAGTGGAAAAAATAGTGTACCATCCATAAGATATACAGTAACCTAACAGAGCCATGTATTCACTATTAGCTGATTTCTATATTTTCTTGTATAACATTGAACACCTAATTGTAGAAATTGGTGTATGCCTTGGTTAGCTAGGGGATATTTTACATTTATACATTCCAAGTGAAATAATTCATAAATTTATGAACAATAATTAAAGGAGATCTATACCATTAATGTAATATGTATGGTATATATTTTTATTGTGGTAATGACTTCCACTTGGAATCATCCTTTGACTAATTCAGCCTTTATCATATAACTGTATATTGTTGAGTGTCCATAAATTTAGTATCGTCTCCTTAAATCAACTGAGTTGAAGTTGAAGATTATTGGAAAATGCAACTCTGATCTAATATCATGGCCTTTATGCATAACCCTGATTCATAATTAACGGCAGTGAGCCAATCTTATGCACTGCAATGATAGAAAAGCAGAAATCATCATAAGGAATGAAATTTATGTATCATGAACGCACATACATTTTCTCAGTCGAGCATATGACTATAATAATGTCATTCACAAAGAGAATGGTAAAAAATTTAATCCATGAAACTATAAATATCAATGGGTACATATAAGAAAATGAGGTAAAACATAAAATCTTATATGATCATGATCGAAACCATATATGAAAATGAGATAATGCATAAAATCAGACATGGTCTTTCAAGGCGCTTCTACTCTATGGTCCTTGTGACAATATTTAAAAATAATAATAGTATAATGCAAATATAATCGAAATAAGACGTTCAAAGAAAACTGGAAGAATGGTAAACAATTTAATCCATGATACTATATATCGATGGGTACATATAAGAAAATGAGGTAAAGCATGAAATATTATATGATCAAGATCAAAATCGTATTTGAAAATGAGATAAAGTATAAAATTAGACATGATCTTTCAAAGGAGCTTCTACTCTAAGGTCCTTGTGACAATATTAAAAAAATAGTATAATGCAAATATAATTAAAATAAGATGTTCAAGAGAAACTAGAAGATGTATATATTTTCTACCTATTAGGCGGAGAGCTCGAGACAAAGAAGATCACAAAGCCAATGGTGCCAAGCCAAACTCTAAATGAAGGAAAGATAGATAGAGCCTTTCCACTCGCTTAAATCAAGTAAAAGAACAAAGTGTACATCAATACCAGAAACAAAGGGTGTGTTCGTTGGTCCTAAACGGACCAACTGCCAGACGGACGCGTCCGTCAGCAATCAGTCCATTTAGGACCATTTTCCCAGCGACTCCAATTTCAGTCGTTGGGCTCTAACACACCTTATTTGTACTTCTTGTTACCCTTTATAACCCCTTCCTCTTCAATCCCTTCTGCCATCCACATCTCTTCACTACCTTCTTCCTCTTTATTTCCATTTCAACCTTCAAGTGAATGTAATGGAAAATCCATTTTCAGATGACGGTTGTTGATGGGCCTTTCGGACTGCCCATCAAGGCTGGACAATGTGATAAAGCCCAGGACTCTAGCGCTCGAAGTGGGTGAGTTAAAGGAGCCCGCTCAGTTGGCTTGCTACATACGACAAGATGCGAACTGGAGACAATGTGGAGGTGCCGGATCTGACTGTTTGCTATGCGTCCAAGGCCCCAAAAACCAAACTAAAGAATCGCTCATCCCAGATTCTCTTCGTTCAAATCACTTGGGATATTTCGACTGAGCATTGAGGGCGGAATACCTATTCTTTTGCAAAGAACGGATCCATCAACCGCAACTACTTTTGTGGAACTAATGACACTTATTAAGCAATGACCCATTACTGTATCACCTATAAATATCAGTACCCTAGTTCAGAAAAGGGATTGGATTGTTGTAATCATTCGAAAAGTTCATAATATAAAACCTATAAAGTGGACGTAGGCTAATTAACGCTGAACCACTATAAATCTGTGTGTGATTGCTATTTTTAATTTTCTGATATTAGTTATTGCTAATTGTCTTCACTTAATCTCTTCAGAATCTATTCTATTGAGTGTTGAACCAGTTTTCGGTATCAACATTTTGGTGCTTTCACTGAGAACTGACTTTCGCAGATCGTTTCGGATTTTTTGCTCTACTTTTGGATCACCAAGTCCAAGACAAAAATCCCATTTATATTATTATTACGTTGATTTAACAATGGCATGGAAAACGGCGCGTAATACAGGGAAAAATCCGCAGGTGGGCTCCTCTACGGGAGAAGCTGGTGGATCGACCGTCACCGAAACTACTTCGGATCAGCCTCTATTACCCGCTGGAGGGGATATAGCCCCAGCCTCTGCCTTTTCCACTCGAGACGAGTTTATGGCCATGATGGACCGGCTTAGAGAAACCACCGATGCCTTGAGAACGTAATCTCAGGAGAATGCTGCTATGCGCGAGGACGTGAATCGCTTATCGAGGCAATGGGAAGAATTCAGAGACCAACCTCAAGGAGCTCAAGGTCATCGGTTTCCTCCCCCTTAGCCAGATTGAGCATCAAGGGACTCTTCATCATCTGAAGGGGACAGAAACCATCGTCGAGATCGACGCCCGCTAGAGAGGATTGAAAACGTCCGACCGCAGCAGACGGAAGGACACCAGATTCCCTCGAATAAGCACGACCAAGGGCGTATCGATCGAGATGAGATAGAAATTGTAGACCCGGCAGCTCCTCACCATCGAGAGGAGCCCCCTCCTAACCGAAATGTTGCTCGAGGAGGCCGAGTCCCGGAACGTCCCCCCAGGAATCTTGTGATTAACCAAGGAAACCGGAGGGGCAGGAGAGGTGCCTGGATGGCGCTCTCAGACGGGGAAGCCAAACGAAGCCCGCTTGTTGAACGAATCGACCCAGACACGGTTGTTCCCCCAAATCTGGCCGATATGGTACGACAGATTATGAACGACAGTCGAGGACATAAAAACGAAGATTGGGGAATCGATCGAAGTCACACGCCATTTACCGATGATATACTACAAGCGGAATTCCCAAGAAGGTTCAACATGCCTCAAATGGATCATTATGATGGAACATCAGACCCGCAACAGCATTTGATGAGATATTCTTGGCACATGGACGTGGTAGCCGCTCCTGACACAATCAAGTGCAAGGCCTTTCCAATATTTCTAAGCTAAATGGCCCTTATGTGGTTTGTACGCCTGCCCGCGAAGTCAGTTCCCAATTTTAAAGACTTAAGCGAAAAATTCCTAACTCAATTCCGCCTCCACACCACCAAATCAAAACATGTCATGGCCTTGTCGGCGGTGAAGCAAGGAAGAGGCGAATCCCTTAGGAATTATCTTAGTCGATTCAATTGGGCTGTCACCGAAGTAACCAATCCCAATCATGAGACCGTTTTGATGGCCATGGTCGATGGTATCGACAAACAGACTGAGTTCGGAAAATATTTAATAGGGAAGCCACCCACTACGATCGAAGCTTTCTTTGAAAAGGCCCATATCCGCCAGAGGCAGGAAGACGCTCAGTTGGAAGAAGAGGACGGGCCGAGAAATGTTCCCAACCCGACGGCCCGAAACAGTGTCGCAGTAAAACAGTCGGGGGATAGCTTGGGGAAGGTCGAGGTAAATGTTGAAAACCGTGGCAAGCGAAATGGCGAGGAGTCGAAGGTGAACAACGGGAGTTCGAAGCAAAAAGGAAATTCTCGGAAGCGCGCCCGTTTCCAGGTGTTCGAGACATATACCACCCTAAGCGATAGTCTGAAGAATATATACCTTGACACTTGTGACGCGATGCAGTATAAGAAGCCGCCCCCGCGTGAAGCAACGGAGAGGGAGCGAGCAACGGGGAAATATTGCTTGTTCCACGACATTTATGGGCACACGACCAACGAGTGCCGACATCTCCGAGACATCGTCGAGAAGCTGATTCGAGAAGGGAAGCTCGACGAATACAAGATAGCCCCAAGGGATAGGGGGCAAGGAACTTCGGGATCTCGACCGAATCAAACGACATCTCGTGCCACCTCCCAGGAAAAAGGGAAGGGAATTGTGATCAACGCCATCGTGGGAGGACCACACCCGGCAGGAAACAGCGTTAGATCTATGGAACGATATGTCAATGCCGCAAAACATATGGATGTTGGAGAAGTAGATCCCCATGGTGTCGCGAGCCCTATTAAGTTGAGAAAAACGATGGGTGAAGATATCATCTTTTGCGATCGAGAGTCGACCGGTATAGAATCCCCAACGGTCGATCCATAGGTGATAACAGCAGTCATTGGACCAGCTACTGTCCGAAAAGTTCTGGTCGACAATGGAAGCTCGGTGAACATCCTATTCAAGCAGACTTACGATTAGATGAAATTAGAGGCGAAGGACCTGGAGTTGTATGAAGGCCATATACGCGGTTTCAATAGAGCATCTACCGAGCCCATCGGCCAGGTCAGGTTGTCGGTAGAGTTGGGCGATGGAGAAAGACGAAGAGTCAGGATCTTACCGTTTGTTGTGATGAACACCAAGTCACATTATAATGCCTTCCTAGGACGACCTGCGTTAGCGGTCTTCCGAGCATGTATCGCCCCTTGGTGTCTGCTTCTGAAATTTCCCACTGACAGTGGGATCGGGACTATGCGAGGGGACCAGGTGGACGGTCGTGAATGCTATATGGCAGAATGGAAGGAGCTAAGGAGTGGTGGCCACAAGGAGAGCGATAAACCCTCTCCTTCAAGGGAGGAGAAGGAAGCATAGCAACTACAGAGCGCACCCCGACCGTCACCCTGTGAGGTCGAAGATATCGACCCACGAGACAACGAGGAGTCGGAGTGCAGAAAGGCCGCCCCTAATGAGGCTACCATAGACATCCCTATAGACGATCATGACCCTTCCAAAGTTCTAAAGATAGGTTCTCATCTTGATTCCCTCTGGACGAGGGAACTAAGTGAATTCCTCAAGGCAAATCTGGATGTATTTGCTTGGACCCATGCTGACATGTGTGGGATATCTCTGTCCATTATAACCCACTCACTCAGTATCGACCCAAAGTACACTCCCGTAAAACAAAAAAGGCGAATGCTCTGTCCTGAACGATCGAGAGCCTTGAAAGAGGAAGTTGGGAAGTTGCAAGCTAATGGATTTATCCGGGATTCGACCTATCCCGACTGGATAGCCAACCCGGTACTGGTGAAGAAGGCAAACAGGAAGTGGAGGACTTGCATTGATTTCTCCGATTTAAATAAAGCATGCCCAAAAGACAGTTTCCCGTTACCTAGGATTGATCAATTGGTTGACTCGACCGCTGGACACGAACTTCTTTCGTTCATGGATGCATACTCGGGATACAATCAGATCGCCATGCATATCTCTGATCAGGAACATACCAGCTTCATAACCGACCTTGGATTGTACTGTTATGTGGTGATGCCCTTTGGTCTAAAAAACACTGGCGCCACATACCAAAGGTTAGTTAACCGAATGTTTCATGATCAAATAGGGAATACGATGGAAGTGTATGTGGATGATACGCTGGTAAAGTCAAAACAATCGTCCGAGCATGTGGTCGCCCTATCGAGGATGTTTGACATCCTGAGGAAATATGGTATGAAACTGAACCCGCTAAAGTGTTTTTTGGATTGGCTTCGGGTAAATTCCTTGGGTTCATTGTAAGCTCTCGCAGAATTGAAATCAACCCCGACCAAATTGCAGCCCTCAAGGGAATTCAAGAGCCACGACGGATAAAAGATGTCTAGAGCTTGGCAGGAAAGGTAGCGGCCATGGGGCGGTTCAATTCGAAAGCCACTGAAAAGTGCCTCCCCTTCTTTGAGTTAATAAAGAGGGGGAAGCAACATTTCTCATGGACGCCCGACTGCGTCGAAGCTTTCAAGAATATGCTCGACCACCTCGAAAAACCTCCTATCCTCTCTAAGTCGGTCGATCATGAAGACCTGTTTGTATACTTAGCAGTATCTGCCCATGCCATTAGCTCGGTTCTGATTCGAGAAGAAGAGCAGGTACAGCGACCAGTTTATTATGTTAGTAAAAAGTTAACTGGAGCCGAACGAAATTATCCTAAGATTGAAAAATTAGCATATAGCCTGCTAATCGCATCAAGAAAACTTCGGCACTATTTCCAAGCTCATCCTATCAAAGTGTTTACTGACCAACCTCTCCGCTAAATCTTACAAAGGCCTGAAGAAAGTGGGAGATTATTGAAGTGGAATATCGAGTTAAGCCAGTTCGACTTAACGTTCGTCCCTCGAAAGTCGATCAGGGGGCAAGCATTGGCCGATTTTATAGCCGAATTTACGATCCCTGAAGAAGAAGATCAAGACGACCATTCTAAGCCGGTCAAGACTGACTAAGAGCCTGCCGCATGGAAACTCTACATGGACGGAGCTCGAAATAAGCAATGCTCCGGGGCCGGTGTGGTACTTTTGTCCCCTGAAGGGCGCTCAGTGTACTATGCCTTGAGGTTGGAATTTTTGGCCACCAATAATGATTCCGAGTATGAAGCCCTGATCGTCGGGCTTAAGCTAGCAAAAGAATTAAGAATAACAGCATTGGATATTTTCTTCGATTCTCAGCTTGTGGTTTACCAAGTGTGGAAAAAGTTTGTTACCCGAGGAGAGCGACTATCCTCTTACCTTGAGGAGGTTGAAAGGCTGCTCTGGAATTTCGACCGGTACAGTATTTCTCATATTTCTCGGGAAGAAAATCGAAAGGCAGACAGTTTGGCAAAGCTAGCTAGCTCGGACCATCCGAATGAGTCGGAGATAGTACCCATAGAAACTTTGAAAGTGCCGAGTATCGATCAGATGGAGATCGATCAAACTGACGATGAACCTGAGAAGGAATCATGGATGACTCCCATCAAGAACTTTCTCCTCCATGGGCAGCTTCCCGAAAAGAAGAACAAGAAGCAGGCCTTGGTACGGTAGTCCTCCAGGTATCTTATCCAACAAGTCCAGCTTTACAGAAGGGGGTTTTCTGTGCCCATGTTTCGATGCGTAGCGAATGATGACGTCAAAAGGATATTACGATAAGTGCACGAAGGTGACTGTGGGGTGCACACTGGGGGGCAAGCCTTGGCGCAAAAGATATTGCGCTATGGGTACTTCTGGCTGACCCTCAACAAGGACGCCGCCCATTACACCAAAAGATGCGACAAATGCCAAAGGTTCGCACGTATCCCTCGAGCGCCGCCAACCAAAATAACTCAGATGGCAAGCCCTTGGCCATTTGCTGTATAAGGGATTGACATTATCGGAATGTTGCCCATTTCGAAAGGTGGGGCTAGATATGCAATTGTGGTCGTGGATTACTTCACAAAGTGGTAGGCAGAGGCCGAACAACTGACCACAATCATGACAATGATGGTCATCAACTTCATCTTTCGAAATATTATATGTCGATATGGGATACCTCGGACCATTATCACCGATAATGGAACCCAATTCGACAGTGTGGAATTCCGAGATTTTTGTTGGAAGTATCGCATTGAGAAGAAATACACAGCAGTCGCCCATCCCCAGTCCAACGGACAGGTCGAAGGAGTTAATAAGATCATTAAAACTATCTTAAAGAAACGATTGGAGCGAGCTAAGGGGAAGTGGGTCGATGAATTGCCCCTAGCATTATGGGCATATCGTACCACCTATAAGACTACTACGGGGCACACCCCCTTCGCTTTGTCCTATGGCTCCGAAGCGGTCCTCCCAATCGAGCTTGAAGTTCCAACCCATCGGACCACCTACTACGACCCTCTGACTAACAAAGCACTTCTCCTAACATCGTTAGACACGATCGATGAGAAGAGAGAGGAGGCAAACCTTCGCGCCGCGGCCCACAGACAACGAGTAGCTCGATACTACGACAAAAGGGTCCGCCCAAGGAATTTTGAGCTAGGGGATCTGGTTCTAAAGAGAATCTTCCTGGTTCCTGTGCATATGGGCCCAAGATAGGAGGGACCCTATGTCATTCAAGACAAGCTCGAGAACGAAAGTTTCAGGTTGAGAACTGTGGATGTCGAACTATTTCAGAGAGCATGGAATGCGGAACATTTACGACCTTATCTTTCCTAAGAGTCCTTATTTCATTTCTTTTCTTTTGGCATTTTTAGACATTAGTATTTAGACTTTTATTTTTGAATTCTTTGAATTTATTTGTTAGCATTGTAATAAGCGGACCTTATAAGCCGCCGTAGCATATTAATAAGAGTTTCCGTTTCTGCTCTGACTTGTGATTGAAATGAGTAAACATCTGTGATTTAATGACTAATCTTAAGACCCATACCTTGGCTGACACAAGGGAAAGGTCGACACCTTCCCTGACAAATTGATTGACTTGCAGGACTAAGACACTCGACCCCATTGACTTGGGAAAGAGTATAAATGACACTAGAGCGTGAATGGTGCACCCCGACAAAAGACCGCTCAAACTGACAAACTTTGCCCTTTATTGACTAAAGGATAAGTATAAAAGACTATCGGCACTCCTACTCAAATGCATCTGAGCTACGACCGAGAATGGCTCTGCTTGGGTTCGAAAGGAGGGATCGCCTTTTAAACACCTACCCCGACACTAGGGGTAAAGGTGAAGATTAGCGCCCCCAACAAGGGCGAAAACACGACTCATTCCTTACGACACAGGAAGGGCCGAGTCTCAGATTTACATGGCGTTCACGATAACACATGTTTACACAATACACAGATTTTTCAAAATGTTCTAACGTCATTACAAAATATTACTACTTGACAGGTACTAATCAAAGATCGTCACAAATGATACAATGTCAAAACGACCACAAAAAGCAAGCAAATAGATCTTAAAAAGGAGGCGGTATCAACCCTTGCTCCACCATCTCAGCTAATTATTTTTGCTTGATCATCTCCTGAGCCTCCTCCGTGGTCAACATGCGGCTCGCCTTCACGAGGGTACTACCAAAGGGTTTGGGAGTTGAAGAAGAAGCCTGTGGAAGAATGGGGGAAGGAGCTGAAGAAAGCAGGGCCGAAGGAGTAAGCTGGGAAGGCTGAGTACTCGAAGGCTCCTCAGCGGGCTCTGACTTCATTGCAGACACCTCTTTTTCCCTCTGGCTCTTCATATTAGCCAAGGACGGACGATCTTCTTTTCTCAACTCTTTGACGATCTGAATGTCCGGGTCCTTGGGTGGCACTGGCTCGACCCTCACTGCCTCTACAACCTTCCCTGCTCTCTTAACAACATCTCTCTCCTTAGTAGCAGATTCGTCATCCATCCTGCGTGTATCAGAAGAATCCCCAGCCGAAAAAGGGAAATACATGAAATACAGGCGAGAGATGATAGATTTGACAAAAGATAAGAACTTACTCTCAGCACTCGGGCTGATCCCCCGCTCCCCCATAACTCTGACAGTATCGGCTGGGATGGAAGAGGTCGGGTTACCTCCTGCAGCTATAGGTAGAGGGGTGGAGACATGAGGCTGACTACCGCTCACCTCAGCTCCAAGGACCTACTTCCCTTTAGCATTGAGACGTTCTTCCTCAACCATTTGTTTTTCCCGGCCTCGTGCTTCCCTCGCAATAGCTTGTTCTTTGTCATTTAGAACGCGGGTCATTAACAACGCTTCGTCCACCGGATGACCCTGAACCTTCTTCTTCTCAGTCCACAGGAGCACCTTCCACACATCAGTCAAAAACTTAGGATACCCGGGCATCCGGGACAAGTCTCTACGACGAAGAAAATCGGCACAAAACATAAGAATCTGACGAGCATGCCCCTTCTTTATCTCGCCCTTCTCTCGGGCATGTTCGGTTTTCACAGCCTCGATCTCGAAATCGTGCTGCTACTTCAGGTTGCTGGCAGACTCGATGGCCGCAGCAGCATTTTGTTCAGCTTGGTCTCTAGCTAGTTGGCCGAGTAAAGGGCCGCCTTCAGATTTTGAACCTCGAGGTCGAGTCCAACCTTGTCCTTTTTCAAAGACTCGACCTCCTCCTTCGTCTCCTCATACTTCCGATCTCTCTGCTGAACCAGATTGTTCAACTCTGCAATCTCCTTCTCATGCTCCTCCTTATCTGTCGTCACCTGTAATTCCATATTTTTGGTCCTCTACTCTAAAAATCCAATAGTTCTTTTATTGTTGTCGGCATCTTTTTTCAAACCAGCAATCTCGGCGAGCCTCCCTTTTAATGCCCCGCTCACTTGTCCGGCATACTCCTTCATAGCGTCATATTGAGTGAAGACATGTTCAAAGTTATGACGCATGCGCCGACGGAAACTTCGGGACAATGGCTGTATTTCGGGGGCAGGCTCGGTCTCTAAGAATATGAAGTTAGGGAAGTCTCATTCCAATTCTTGGAAACGGCCGCTGGAAGAGGGTCCGTGCACGTGGCGGGACCGGTGTACTACTGCCTGAGGATGCTCGGTCCTCTTTCCTTTGGACTTAGAAGGTTCTTCCACCTTCCTTCTCTTGGGAACGTTGCTCGATTCCCTGTAATCCCCTAGCATCCGACCATGCTTTTTCAAAAATTTCTTTTTCTGCCTGCCCTGATCCTCAGGTAGCTCGTCTGTTTTTTCCCTCCTCATGTCATCTCCTACCTCTTCCTGTCATCCCTCACATTCTCTGTCACCTTGCTCCCACTATCACCGGCCCGATTAGGGCCTTCCCTTTCAATATGTGGGAGAGAGGAGTCATCCAATCCAGAATCAGTTGGGAGTGAGGCAAATAAATTCCCATAATACTCTTCGTCAACCCCTACAAGGAAGGAAAAAGAAGATAAATGCTTCCCAAACCGATTGGGAATAATATACAATACACATCGGAAATCACTATAAAATCATACCGTCGATGTTATCATACCTGACTGAGAAAGGCATTCCTTCTGACTGATTGGCAAAGAACCGATTTGGATCTAAACTCTGAGGCGACAGGATGGTGTCGGGCATCTGAAGATTTTCCAACCCCGGGAGGGGAGAAATGCCCTGCTCTTCCCTCGAGTCATGGGCTGAGGGAAAGTCTTCTGTAGTCCCCGGCTCCTTTGGATTAACCTCAGAAGGTATTTTCTCTGCAGGTCTTTCCTCGCTCGATTGCCCTTGCACCACCTTTGGGGATCTCCTGACAGAAACTTTCTTTCTTTGATGAGGTTCGACCTTATCTTGGTCGACCTTCAAAAACTTGACCTTTTTGACTTGCCTTTTGAAAGCAGGCTTCTTAGGGCCCACCATCTCCTTCCTTCCTAACGAGGAAGGGGCAGATGGCCCTCCCGTCGAATGAACCGACTCTTTCCTACTCGGCTTATTTCCAACTAGGGGCATTTCTTCATGAGCTGACTCGTCCAGGTCCGACCCCTCTTTTACCAAGCCCCTCATCCTGTGTGGATCAAGGAGAGAGTATCGACGCAAGTGCACGTCGGATAAGCAGTTCCAAAATGATCGCGTCTTCTGTCGTAGGGCGACCAATCGTCTATAACGCTCCTTAAAGATTTCCTCATTGAGTCTCTCAGGCTCGCTATATGAAAAGAACAAATAGCAAGGACATAATCGAAGCAAGAGATGTTTGTGCAAAAGAGATAAAAAGAAAGAGAGCTCACGACACTTAAGCCAGTATTGAGCACACCCCGGCTTACGCTTAATCCAAAACCAGTCTAGTTTGGCCTTGCCCGCCTTACTAGGAACTCCTTCGACAATCTTCCATCCGCGAATCGCTTCGAGATAAAGCATGGAGGGAGACAGTGTCTCGTTGTGATTAAAGTGAAAAAGGAAAGCTATATCTTCAAAGGATGGAGGGTAACCCAGGTATCTCTGATAGAGGTAACAGGTCGACAACAAAAGGCCGTAGGCGATCGGGCTCAGTTGCATTGGAGCCAGATTTACACGCTTCAAGAAATTGACAATAAAAAGAGGGAACGGGGGGATGGCCCCCACATTGCACGTCGAGATGGAGATCGCCATATAATCAGCAGGGGGACGGTGAGGTCTATCAGAATCTTGAGGAACAAGAACATCAAGAAAGGGGATGTTGTGTTTAGCTGTTAAAGTTTGAAGTCGTTTAAGGGTGATCTTGGTTTGTTCCACTTCTGGGGGGGAACTCAAAATCTCTGCGCCTGGCATCATGTCGGGCGCCAAAGGAAGTGGTATAGCCCCGGAAAACTGCACCGATATTGGAGGGATTAATAATGGACTCGTCGGTCGACTCAGAGGGTCGTTGTCCAAGGCGGGTTCTGACTGGCTCGATGACTCTGAAGTGCTATCTATCCTAATAGAGCAGGACGCTTGTCCATCCAGCTCCTGCTTGCGGTTATCTCGTGTCCTAACCATGAGCATGCCAAAAGCCTACAGGAAAAAAAGGAAAAAGAAAGCCACAAGAAAGTATAGGAAGTCAACATCCTATATGGGTATCACTTCAGTAAAAAAACGGATGGTTAGACTCGAACTGGGTGAAAGTCAGATAAATTTCCAAATAGTTCGTGTGCTTAAGGGTTTAAGGACACCCCGACTCATAAATAAAAGAAGAAAGAAAAGAGAAGATCTTTATATCAAAATGACAAAATCAGAATCAACCAACAATGGTCTCAATTTGAAGAACCACATCGTCGCTGACTCCGACGATCTAGTGTAAAAAGTCACTGCCAACCAGGTTGAATTAAACCCTAAAAAGATAATTGAAGACATAGTGGACCTCGTACAAGATTGAGCATTCAATTTAAGGAGGAACGCATACCTGAAAATTACGAAGCTCGGAGGAAGACGATGATTGTTTCTGTCTTGGAACAACTGTTCAGCCGCTGTTATGGTAAAAAGTAAAAGAGGAGAGGTAAAAAGGACGTTTGCTTTTATAATAAAGCAAAGGAACGGCTTTTCAAATCCGGTTGATTTGACCGGATCGAGCTGACGTGTGAGAAGAGGAAGAGTTGGAAAGCAGCTGATGCGACGTGAAGCAAATGAGGTGATGTTATTATTTGAGACCATTGATGACTCTGAACCAAAAGGGCGGAACTCGATGCGACTTGTAATGCCCGTTGGATAAGAATTGGAATAGCCAGCAAAATAAAGTGACCCGAAATTTAATTCAAGATCCGAGACAAAGTATACTTCTTATTTAACAAACTATACTTTGGGGGGGCAAAGTGTTGATGGGCCTTTCGGACTGCCCTTCAAGGCTGGACAATGTGATAAAGCCCAGGACTCTAGCGCTCGAAGTGGGTGAGTTAAAAGAGCCCACTCTGTTGGCTTTCTACATACGACAAGATGCGAACTGGAGGGAATGTGGAGGGGCCGGATCTGACTGTTTGCTATGCATCCAAGGCCCAAGAAACCAACCTAAAGAATCGCTCATCCCAGATTCTCTTTGTTCAAATCACTTGGGATATTTCGACCGAGCATTGAGGGCGGAATAGCTATTCTTTGGCAAAGAACGTATCGATCAACCGTAACTACTTTTGTGGATCTAGTAACACGTATTAAGTAACGACCCATTACTGTATCACCTATAAATATCAATACCCTAGTTCAGAAAAGGGATTGGATTGTTGTAATCATTCGAAAAGTTCATAATATAAAACCTATAAAGAGGACGTAGGCTAATTAACACCGAACCACTATAAATCTATGTGTGATTGCTATTTTTAATTTTCTGATATTAGTTATTGCTAATTGTCTTCACTTAATCTCTTCAGAATCTATTCTATTGAGTGTTGAACCAGTTTTCGGTATCAACAACGGTGATTCTGATTCAGAAGATATGGAATATATCGTACTAATTGGAGTGTATTTACGTGATATACGTAGCGAAATAGACCGTCGAATGTACACGACAGAGTTTACTGGTTTCATGTGGATAGACGACATATTGAACGGTCATCAGGAAAGACGATAAAGGCAGTTTCGTATGAAACAGTTCTGTTTTGTTTCTTTATGCAATAGGCTTGAGAGTTGCGGTTTGGATCTATGCAGTTAAAGCCCCGCTAAATCCCCGCCCGCTATAGCCCGTAGCGCCCTTCTACCGCTACGCTATTTCAATTTAGCGCTGATGAACAGTAGACCCGCTTGTAGCCCCGCTATTTCCCGCTGCATCCGCTAAATCAACGCTTTTTACCATCCGCTTTAGCAATATTAATATATAAAGGTTGATTTAACTAATTTTCTTTTTAAAAATATCAATAAAGTTAGTGTAAAGAGCTAATTTTAAGGCATTAGTGTCCAATATATTCCGGAAATCTATTATAATCATCAAATCTAATGTGTGTAACCATGATATTCTTTGATTCTACTGTATATGATTAATTAATGTTAGTTTCTTCTACACATATAATGTGAAAATGATAATTAATTAATCTTAAATATTTGGTTTCACATTTAATGAACCTTTTTACGTCTCCGCTATATCCCCGCTATTTCCCCGCTTTATCCCCGCTACACTTTTTTGCACCTCCACCGCTATGGAACCGCTGAGCGCTTTAACTGTCCAGGTTTGGATACATCGAAAACGTTACTGTTCGAGAAGCTGTTGGTATATTTTTATACACTATTGCTACATCTAATTCAAACAGACAAGTGGTTGAAAGATTTCAACGGTCAAGTAGCACAATATTTCATTATTTTCATGTTGTTCTGAATGTCGTCCTAGTATTATCTACAGCTATTATAAAGCCTGTTGATCCTCATTTTAACTCAGTTCCACCTGAAATTACGAATGATAACCGTTACTACTCGTACTTTAAAAACTGTATTGGTGCGACAGACGGTAGACATGTAATGGCACACTTACCTCTAGATCGAGTTCTTCTGTTTATCGGATGAAAAGGATACGCTACATAGAATATTTTAGCCGCATGCTCGTTCGATTTACTATTTATGTATGTTGTATCTGGTTGGGAAGGTACTGCGCACCACAGTCAAATATTTAATTCAGTGGTGAATGGCAGAAGTTGCAATTTTCCACATCCTTCTCCTGGACAGTATTATGTTGTGGATTCTGGTTTCCCATTAACAACTGGGTGTATACCACCGTATCGAAATGTTAGATATCACATCCCCTAGTTTCTATGACCACAAATCAACCGAAATCGAATAATGAAAATTTTAATTTCTACTATCAAGTTTACGTATGGTAATTGAGAGGACCTTTGGAATATGGAAAAAGAATTTTTTTATACTCAGAAATATGGCAACCTTCAAGTTCGAAGCTCAAACAAAAATTGTTGTTGCTACGATGGATATACACAATTATATACGCAAACACAATATGGGTGATCAAGATTTTATGCCGTATGATGATGATCCAGATCTTATTCTAGATGAGTATGTTGAAGAATATGTCGACTTGAGAAACATAGGCAATAATGACCTTGCACCAGCTCAGCGCTATCAATGCAGCACTGATATGAAAGTACGTCGAGACAGAATCAGAGACGAGCTTGTTGCAGCAGGGTTGCATTGATAGATTTGTACTTCTTTTTATTTTTGCAATGTATCATTTTTTTGGTATTGTTTTTATATAATAGACTGTTATGTTTTGTTAACTGTGTTATTCTGCAGTAATTATATTGTTATGTTTTAATTCGTAATTAATTGTAACGACCCGGAAAATCAGAACCAATTTAAAAAATTTATTTTGGCGATTTTAATGAATTTTGAATATGTAAAAGGATTTATTTTAAATAATTACGACTAGAAATTTATTTTGAATAAAATTTAGAACGTATATATTCATTTAAATCAAAGTTAGAATATGCATATTTATTTTAATTATAAAAGGAGTAGGAAATAGCGCGGTAATTTGAAAATTTGATTTCAAACTTTAACTGAATGTACAGGATTCAAAATAAACCGGATTTTGGCGAAATAAGAAATATTTAAATCTATTTAAAAATATCTTTCTAACGGATCTCTAAAATTGAAATTTCATAGCGGGAATATAAAGTTATGGTCAGATGAATATTCAGAATAGTCGCTATGGAATAAATATAGCCCTTAAAAATGGACCTTTTGCAAACGACCTCCGTTTTCTATGAAACAACTTTTGTTGGATTCGGAATGTCAAATTATTGCTAGATTACAAAATTGATAATTTTTGGAATTTATTTGTGAGCGTGGCAAAAGAAAACGTGTTTTGACCATTTTAGTTGAATTGGATCGACCAGAAAATGGCCATTTTTCAAACGGCCTCCAAATTTGATGAAATTAGTTTTGTTAGAACCGTATCGTCAGAATTAATTTTTCTGTAATTTTTGGAGTCAGCATGTGACCTCAGTAAATTAAAATGTGCGTTTAAATTAAATATATACTGATTTATATTTTAATTTTGAGAAAAACTAATCGAAACAGTCGAATTGGCTAACGAAACATATCCCATTGTGTCTAGAATGGGGGTATTTGGTTAGAGGCGACAGTTGTTGGGTTGGATTTGGAGTTCCTGGCAATAAACGTGTATTTTTGAGATTAATGGAATTAAATAAATATATAACTATTAAAAACCCGAAACCCTAATCTCATTCATCAGGTAGCCGTCGCCTTTCCTAAAACGATGGTTGCGATTGTTCCGATTTAGATCCCAAAATCCTCTCAAAATAATTCGAATTAAACCTTGATTCTAAAAGCAAAATTGAAGAGCGTTTCTCGATCTTTAAATCCTGATGAGTTCGATTAAATTTCACAAAGTGTAGGGTGAGAATTTTGGGCGGAAAGTCAACTGGTTTTCATGCGATTTTGGGGCTCGTCGGGGTTGCGAGTGGCGAGGGTATTGGCGCGCCGATGGAGTAGGGCAAGGCGGAGGAAGGGGTGATCTCCGATGGGACTCCGGTCCACCAAGGCGACGACGGTGGCGAGATGTTTGGATCGAGATTATGGGTTTGGCGGTGAACGATGTATAGAAGGAAAATGTAACACCCTGTAATTCTGTAACATTAAGCTTCACAAATTAAAGTATAGTTAATTTTTAGAAGAAGAATTAAGTGAAACAGGTTACGCCATTGCGTTCGTCTCGGAATTCTGCTTGAGATAGAGTCCGAGTTTGCGTAAATCAGACTCTGTATGACGAAGTTATGGCCTTCAGGAGTTTCAGAAATTCAAAATAATTAAAACAGATTCGAAATTCAAATTCAGAACACACACCCGGGATGGGCGAGAAATTTCCCGCCCAGGACCCAGGTCGACCAGGGGGTCAACCATGGGGTCGACCTGGGTGTCGACCTACCCTGGGTCGGCCTGGTCAGGACTTGGACGATTTTCTGCGTGTGTTGAGTCATTAGGGCTTGTGTGGCACATCCTGGTTGGCTCATCTTGATAAGAATGGCCTTGATTAACTATAAGATGATCTAACGGTTCTTATTAACTTGAAATCCTATAAAAAGACCCCTAATCCTCAACCCCAAATCACACTAATTCTTTCCAAGAGCCGTCATGTCACCATACTCAACCTAGGATATCCACCATTCTCTTTCAACTAAAAAGAAATCTAGAAAGCTACGAAGTGAATCAAATCTAAATTAAAAGAACGACCGATCTACATCAAAGGAAAGCTATTTAGCATCAGAAAACAGATTTTAGAAAAACAAGACTCGCCTATATTTTGTAAGTACGGTTATTTTTCCGATTTAAACATTAATTGGAAGTCATGGCTTGTAAGAAACTGATATTAGAATGGTGCCTGTTAGTTTATCTATGTGGATTCATGTTTATTCATGTGATTTTCCTATGTTATATTCTTGTGTTGAAACAACTAGATGATGCTTATATATATTTACATGAAATTATCATGTTTTGTAATTTCCCTATGTCATATTCTTGTGATGAAACTAATTGGGGGTTGATGTTCTCATGTAGTATGTTTGTGTTTTTCATATGTTTACATGAAGCCATCATGTTTGTTGATTTTCCTAAGTTATGCCATATGCAAATTCATGAGGCTAAGCTATGTTCACATAATCCTATATATCTAAATTCACATGACTATATGATTAGGTCTATATATGTTAATTTAATGTAAGTTACATATTTTTATGTTAGATCCAATTTAGATCTACATATGTTCATGGGTATGCAATCTAGATCTGTATATGTTCATGGGTATGTAATTTGGATCTATGCTAGTTCTCGCAATGGTGATTAGTAGATCTAATTTATTCACACTTACATGCCACGTCAAATTCATACATATATTTATATGTCAAGATTATATTTATATTATATGCAATTTGAATGACATGATTCCACAAAATTTATAAGAACCTATCATGTTGTGAATTAATCTATCATGGTTAGAAACTGGGTGATTCCCTTATGCTATGTTACACACAGGTTGTTAGGCTAAATAATGTTCATACAACCTTATATGCTTAGATCTACAACCTTACATGTTTAGATCTATGTTAAGTAGATCCAATCCCATGCAAGTTCACCCTTACATGCCCAAGTCTAGTTTGTGTAGATCTATGTAAAGTTCACATGCTTTTGATCCATGCAGGTTTATTATCATATGCCAAATTTATATGTCGCATTTTTTTATGCTGTTGAAATATTACATGCTCTATGCTTTTCCCATTTTTATGAGTTAGGCTAAATATCGAGCCTAACACTATATGTAATTTTGCGGACGTACAACGGGGGTAACGTTGGGGAAAACATGAAATTAAATGTAATTGGCATGTTGTCACATAAGCATGTAAATGAATAGTGGCATGAAAATGGTATAATTTATATACCAAAAATTATGTATATGATTTAGAAGGAAATTGGGCCATAATTTACATATAAACCTGAAAGGTAAATATGTATATTTATTAAAAGACAAATATGGCTAACCCGAGGTCAGATTAAGTTGTGGTGTAAGATTGCCCGGACCCGCCCGGCACATCCAGCAACCACAACAATACCTATCTAATGTGAGAGGTTAGCCATTAAGCCCGATAAACCCGAGGATAGATTGAGTTGTGGTGTAAGACTACTCGGACCCGCCCGGCACATCCAGCGACCACAACAATACCTATCTAATGTGAGAGTTTGGTGCTTTAATAAGTAATTAAAGCTAAGGAACAGCTAAGCAAGAATGGGAAGGTTAAGTCCATAGGAACACTTAACCAATATAACGTGAATTACTAGGGTTAAGTTAATAAGAAACACTTAACCAATATATAACATGACGTGTGGTAGGGTTAAGTAACACAAGAGGATATACTTAACCAATATATATATATAATGCTTAACAATATACTTGCTATCTAGTTATGGGTGAGGTTGGCTAATAGGTTTGTGGGGGCATAGAGGGCCTGCGTATAGTTATCATTCTTGTTTTTCTTGGGTGCCTTTCATTTGTTAGTTGAGGGAGGGGTCTAGTGGGACCATAGCCGTTGTAAAAGAAGACCTTAGCATCTGCAATCATCAGATATCTGAAATCTCCCGACTGAGGTCCGTGTTTCTTGATTAGCCATGCCACGAGACTCGGGTCGCACATATAGAGGACATGTGCATCTAGATATCGATAAAGATTCACGACACATACGTGGGGAAAGTCTAGGAACATATACCGCTTTGGGTAGTGTGTCCTAGACTAGGGGGAATCGTTCGATAGGTAGCATAATCCCTATTTGGACCTAGGTCGCGTAAATCCTGAATCCGAGAAGCGTTCAATAGGAATCATAAACCCTAGTGGCCCTGGGTAGCGTAAACCCTGGTTGAATCTAGGAAGCGTTCGATAAGTAAACCATAGTTGGATCTAGGTAACACTCGATGGATAAGGGACTGCATACACAACAAAAAGGGGATCATTTTATCATGAACACACGATGCTAGTTGAAACAGTCCTTAGTGGGTGCAGAGAAATAGAAGTGGGTGCGATAGCCAATTCCGTTAATCTTACCTTGTCTTGTTTTAGGATTATCTTATCACTATGGTATGGTTCTAAGTTCAGTTTGTTCGTGTCATAGTCCTTTTCTTGTTTACATGCTGAAGTATAACTGGACTTACTAGACTTATGTCTGACCTAGTTTGTTTTCGCCTCTTTTCTTCTGTCCCTCCCACCCAGGTAGTCAGGGAGGGAATAACTCAGCTTATTTTGGACAGTTACCCTTTCCGAGCTTGAAGATTCTTTGACGCATTGCTTTGAACTCCATTTTCTACTGCTGTGGCTGGCTCATGCTTTATCGGGGAATATCATTGTCAGTTTATGCTTCTTTATTTTAAACAAGATAGATTCTTTGTTGTAACAAGTATTGTTGTTATAAAACAATCTTTATAGAAGCTGTTTTTAATCAATAAAGGTTATTTATTTTCCACTGCTTTATTTGTCTGTCTTGTAATTTTTTTGCATCTTGTACCAAAAATGCTCCACCGAAGTTAAGGCATTCCCTTTGTGAGTGACCTTAGCGGAGGTGGGGTGTTTCACTTGGTATCAGTGCTGAAGGTTACCGGATCAGATAAAAGATTTGAAAAATTAATTTCAAACGGTTTTAAATGAAGCATTTTCAAAAGAAAAGTTTTGTTTTAAAGGCATATTCCCTAAAGCCATATGCACTATCTTTTGACCCTCTGCTTGAATCCTTGGTTCCTTCTTTCTTGAGTCTCCGGGGGCTCCTGGCTTTCTAGGAGGTAGCCTCATCGCGGCATGGTTTCGTAGACTTAATGAGACTACAACACCTGTCAAATGGCGACGTAGTGCCCAACTTCCATCTATAACCTTAGTAGTTTCACCTACGGCTAATTTTCTTTTGGGCTTTGTGGGATTTTCAAGGCGATAAAGGCAGCTTTCGAGAGACCTATCAACATGTTACACAAGGACGGTAAAGATGAGAATGAGGGAGTTTGGCTAAGGAGTACAAACCAAGGATGAGAAAACTCATGAATATGGGCTTGGTTCACAAAGGAGGAAAGAATAGTAAAACATTAGACAAGAGGAAGTATCTTTACTATGGTATAGCGGGTCATATAATTGAGGATAAGGGCAAGAACGAAGGACAGTATTTTCAAGAGGACAAGTGCATACTCTCACCACTAGCATACCTAAGGGAGAGGTAGTAAAGTTTCTGTTGAAAAAGACTTTTGTTTTTGATCATCCTGTTAGTACTCTTTTTGATTTCAGCGCTTCACATTCGTGTATATCTTCTTCCATAGTTGAGTCTCTGCACCTTAGTATAGTAGAAGATCCCATTAGTTTCTCAAATCCAATTTGTGGTTTGGCTCATTTATCTTTGGAAAGGATTTGAGAATAGCCATATTAAGTATTGAGTATTGAGTTTAAATGTAGTGCTTATGGGTTGATTCTAGGCATGGAATGGTTAACTAGTAATCATGAAAAGAGAGTTGTTAGACTTATGACTCGCCTCGGTAATACGCTCGAAATCTCTTGTAATCCTTTGAATTCTGTTTGGCTTAACTACATAGTATCTCTTGACGCATTAATCGATGATTTGAAACCTGTTCACGTGGACCGTGAGTTTAATGACACCTTTGATGAAGTTCGGGGTTTACCCTCGAGGCGTGAAATAGACATTGCAAGACGAAAGCTCGAGGAAGACAATCCTTAAAGAAGCGTTTACATGATACCACGGAAGTAATGGAGTCGAGCATGCTTAGGGAAGTGGAAGTAGAGAAAGATGCCACGATTAGACGAGCTCGTACATGCATCCTTGGATCAGGGGTCAAGAAGTTACACAACCGTGAAGTCAAGCTTGTTAAAGTTCAATGGAGTGACGTCGAAGAGGACACAACTTGGGGGACTGAGGGCAAGATACGCGCCGCCTACCCTTATCTTTTTGAGGGAATACCCTTGATTCCTCCTTTTCTGTTAAGTTTATACCAGTCTTTGTCTTTTAAGGTATATCCTCCAAGTCATATCTTCAATCATTATGTAGAATCCAATGGATGTAAACATGTGTTTGAAACATGTTATGATTGATCGTTGCAAGTGGTTGCTAGTGGTTGCTAGTGGTTGACCGTGGATGCATATGCACACATTAGGCACTAGATCAGCTCAGTCACTTTCATATTGCATATGCATATATGTATTTGTTTATGGATTGAACTTGATGTGTTATCCTGTGGACGTTGCATTTGAGTGAATGGTTGTGCACTCATATAGAAATAATATGTATCATTAGGATTGCATACATATTGGATGCATGGCACTGACATGATTTGCATTAAGGAGGTCAACTAAATCAGTAGACCACCTAATTTTGCATTAAATAAGGACATATACACACACTATGCATATGATCATTAAAGCATTAGAAATCTTTTTAAGTACAATGAATGCCTGTGACTGAATGCTAGAGTAGATGGATGATTGGATGGTAGGAAACATTCTTCCTAACTTGAAGATTTTGGGGACGAAATCCTTTAAAGGGGGAGAATGTAACACCACGTAATTCTATAACATTAAGCTTCAAAAATTAAAGTATAGTTAATTTTTAGAAGAAGAATTAAGGGAAATGGGTTACGCCATGGCGTTTTTCTCGGAATTCTGCTTGAGATAGAGTCCGAGTTTGCGTAAATCGGACTCTGTATGACTAAGTTATGGCCTTCAGAAGTTCCAGAAATTCAAAACAAATGAAATAGATTCGAAATTCAAATTCAGAACACACACCCGGGCTGGGCGGGAAATTTCTCGCTCAGGACCCAAGTTGACCAGGGGGTCGACCTGGGTACCCAGGTCGACCATTGGGTCGACCTACCCCGGGTCGGCCTAGTCAGGATTTGGACGATTTTCTGCGTGTGTTGAGTCATTAGGGCTTGTGTGGCACTTCCTGGATGGCTCTTCTTGATAAGAATGGTCTTGATTAAATCTAAGATGATCTAACGGCTCTTATTAACTTGAAATCCTATAAAAAGACCCTTAATCCTCAACCCTAAATCACACTAATTCATTCCAAGATCTGTCATGCCGCTATACTCAACCTAGGATAGCCGCAATTCTCTTTCAACTAAAAAGAAAACTAGAAAGCTACGAAGTGAATCAAAACTAAATTAAAAGAACGACTAATTTAGATCAAAGGAAAGCTATTCAGCTTCAGAAAACAGATTTCAAAAAAACAAGACTTGACTATATTTTGTAAGTACAGTTATATTTCCGATTTAAACATTAATTAGAAGTCATGGCTTGTAATAAACTGATATTAGAATGGTGCCTATTAGTTTATCTATGTGGATTCATGTTTACTCATGTGATTTTCCTATGTTATATTCTTTTGTTGAAACTACTGGATGATTCTTATATATATTTACATGAAATTATCATGTTATGTAATTTCTGTATGTCATATTCTCGTGATGAAACTAATTTGGATTGATGTTCTCATGTAGTATGTTTGTGGTTTTCATATGTTTACATGAATCCATCAAGTTTGTTGATTTTCCTAAGTTATGCCATATGCAAGTTCATAAGGCTAAGCTATGTTCACATAATCCTATATGCGTAAATTCACATGACTTTATGATTAGATCTATATATGTTCATTTAATGTAAGTTACATATTTTTATGTTAGATCCAATTTAGATCTACATATGTTCATAGGTATGCAATCTAGATCTGTATATGTTCATGGGTATATAATTTGGATCTATGCTAGTTCTCGCAATGGTGATTAGTAGATCTAATTTATTCACACTTACATGCCACGTTAAGTTCATACATATATTTATATGTCAATATTATATTTATATTGTATGCAAGTTGTATGACATGATTCCATAAAATTTATAAGAACCTATAGTGTTATGAATTAATTTATCATGGTTAGAAACTGGGTGATTCCCTTATGTTATGTTTCACACAAGTTGTTAGGCTAAATAATGTTCATACAACCTTATATGTTTAGATCTACAACCTTACATGTTTAGATCTATGTTAAGTGGATCCAATTCCATGCAAGTTCACCCTTACATGCCCAAGTCTAGTTTGTGTAGATCTATGTAAAGTTTACATGCTTATGATCCATGCAAATTTATTATCATATGCCAAATTTATATGTCGCATTTTTTTATGCTGTTGAAATATTACATGCTCTATTCTTTTCCCATTTTTATGAGTTAGGCTAAATATCGACCCTAACACTATATGTAATTTTGCGAACGTACAATGGGGGTAATGTTGGGGAAAACATGAAATTAAATGTAATTGGCATGTTGTCACATAAGCATGTAAATGAATAGTGGCATGAAAATGGTACAATTTATATACCAAAAATTATGTATATGATTTAGAAGGAAAGTGGGCCATAGTTTACATATAAACATGAAAGGTAAATATGCAAATTTAGTAAAAGACAAATATGGCTAACCCAAGGTTAGATTAAGTTGTGGTGTAAGACTGCCCGGACCCGCCCGGCACATCCAGCAACCACAACAATACCTATCTAATGTGAGAGGTTAGCCATTAAGCCCAATAAACCCGAGGTTAGATTGAGTTGTGGTGTAAGACTGCCCAGACCCGCCCGACACATCCAGCGACCACAACAATACCTATCTAATGTGAGAGGTCGGTGCTTTAATAAGTAAAGTAAAGCTAAGGAACAGCTAAGCAAGAATGGGAGGGTTAAGTCCATAGGAACACTTAACCAATATAACATGAATGAGTAGGGTTAAGTTAATAAGAAACACTTAACCAATATATAACATGACGTGTGGTAGGGTTAAGTAACACAAGAGGATATATTTAACCAATATATACATATATATAACAAGATGTATGGGAAGGGTTAAGTTTACACGAGAGGGCAACACTTAACCCATATAACATGATTTGTGAAAGGGTTAAGTTAACACAAGAAGGCAACACTTAACCAAGGTAACACGACTAGTAGGTGCGTTAAGTTAAATTGAATTGATTGATGACACTTAACCAATACAACAACATCAAAGCAAGGAAAAATGGGAAAGTTACGACTTAAGATATAACGTAAGGCAGGAAATGTGGGGAAACACCCGTGTTCCATCACTTGATAAAAGAGAACTTAAGTACGGTTTGAATTCAGTGATAAACCTTAGTTGATGGGAACACAGTAACAAACCTTAGTTAAGAGAACTAAGTGAATAACGAGAAAGAGAACTAAGTAGTAAACCTTAGTTAAGCGGACTAAGTTGTAAACCTTAGTTAAGAAAACGAACGATTCCGGAAACTAAGTAGTAAACCTTAGTTAAGAGAACTAAGTAGTAAACCTTAGTCAAGAGAACCAAGTAGAATACGATGAGGAGCGAACGTCTATCTAATCATGAAGAAGGCTCCAACGAACTAGGTTACGAAGCATGCGGCTTCGAGGGGACATGAGGGTACCCTTGGTATCCCTCTATGAGGCTGCAGATGATCCTGCTGGGCTCATAGAGGTTAAGGTCTGCGTTAGAAGAGCCAAGTGTATGCCTTGGTTGCAGTAATAAGGCAACCTAAAGACTAGGATGGACCAGCGTGATTCGGCGAGACCAATTTTTGCCCTGTAATAGCAACTCATCGTCTAACTACCATCTTAAGTCAGTCGAGATACGTAAAGCGGAAAGGCGGAGAACTCCAAAAGACCATATACTTGCTATCTAGTTATGGGTGAGGTTGGCCAATAGGTTTGTGGGGGCATAGAGGGCCTGTGTATAGTTCTCATTCTTGTTTTTCTTAGGTGCCTTTCATTTGTTAGTTGAGGGAGGGGTCTAGTGGGACCATAGCGAATGTAAAAGAAGACCTTAGCATCTGCAATCGGCCGATATCTGAAAGCTCCCGACCGAGTTCCGTGTTTCTGGATTAGCCCTGCCACGGGACTCGGGTCGCGCATATAGAGGACATATGCATCTAGACATCGATAATGATTCACGACACATACGTGGGGAAAGTCTAGGAACATATATCACTCTGGGTATTGTGTCCTAGTGTGACGGCCCGTCCCGCACCAGCCTGCATTTCCTCCGAAAGTGCGCTGTACACATGCCCAGCTAGCACAGAACGGTCGTCAGAAGAGAAGAAAGAAGAGAATGAACTAATCAAGGGACCTGTAGAATGTCTCACAGCGCATGGGATAAAATATAATAATAACATACTTGACATAAAACAGGCGAGACAGTGCATAAGCTGATAACTAAAATCAACATCAATCATCAGAGCAGCGGAAATCCATATACAGCTTATTACAATTTTCCAAATTTACTGTCTCTAAACAAAAGAAAGCCAAAATAGAAGATACACCACCAATGCCCAAGCAGTGATCTTCAACAACACAGGGAGAATACTATATATATGTTACGCGGAAGCCTCCTGCTCGTCTCCGGATCATTTACCCGTGCATCACCAGCTAACCTGTCTCTAGTCTGCTCGTGTGAGCACCCAGAGTAATAAGAGGAGACATAAAACTCTGGGTCAGACATAAAGCCTGGTATGAGCGATAAGCATCTAAACAGAATGATAACAGGTATACTAAACCATACCTGAACCTGGACCTGCAACCAAAGAGTTAGTACCACATACCGTACAGTGCTCTAAGGTGCCATAATAAATAGTGTAAGAATACGGGGGTGGGGTGTGTATGTCGAACAACCAAGCATAGCAACCATCCTCACGTCTCTCACTCAGTGCGTAAAGTATACGATATCTACCACTTTGGAACACTAGACAAACTGAGGTAACGACGAATCCCGACTTGTAGAAACCCTGCTGTGACCAAGCCAAACACTTGGAGTCATGACCAAACATTTCAATGACCCACTTCATTGGTCGTAGCCCTTGGTTCTACCGATGCCATAATGGCCCTGAATCCGCCTTCGTACCTCCTACCATAGTGGTCCAAAGCTATAGACGTCGATAACCCCTTGGCACACGTCCCGCAGCAAAACCCAACCATGAAGCGAACTCGTTGATTCCCTTCTGAATCTTGAGCTCTAACTTCTCATTTGGACTTCCCTTGCATCTCGGGTTTGGTCGAATTGGAGTGGGTCTTCAGAAGAGTTGTCGCGCATTAACAGTCCTAGAGTTCTGTTCGGTTCGGTGGTCATCACCATCATCGGGTCGGGTCGGTAGTCCTCTCCGGGTCGGATCGGTGTCTCCCTCCGGGTCGGGTTGGTTCAGTGATTCTCCACCTTCAGATATCGGTTCGGCTCGGGTGCCTCTGCTTGAGTTCGGTTCGGAGGTAGTTCATCCGATCTGATTCGTTCTGTTTTGACTTGTTTGTCTGCTCCGATCCGTCCTGTTCTCTTCCTCCGATCCGTCCTGTTCTCTTCCTCCGATCCGGTCTTCTGTCCAACTCCAACTCTAAGCAATGGCCTTCCTTCCTGCCAAACTTCTTCCAGCGGCAAGTCCTCATCCAGTTCGAATTCCCTTGGTCGGTTCCCTAGTCCGATCCGACCCCTTTTCTCCGATCCGAACCGGTTCGGAACCTGCACACTTCTGCAACTTTCCAGCGAGCTTTCTACGCCATTCGACGACGTTTTCGAGCAATTTAACTATTCTAATCAATCATGAAACATACCATAGAGTCATAGCAACATATAATAGCAACCACAAACATCAAACAACAATTCAAATGAACCAAAATGGATCGAAAGTGGCTAAAACCTCACATTTGCCTATAGTCCCTCTTAATCATGTTTAAGCATACAATTAGCAAAACACATCGGAATTAACCCAAATTTCTAACTGAGCCTTAAAACATTATTTTAGAATTTTAAGAATTTTTCTAGAATTTATTTACGCATAAATTCGCTAATCTTCACTAATTACCCTTAATCACCGTAATTAGTGCAAAACTATCCAAATCACTCACCTTTGCCACAACTAGAACCCCAAAACTGAAATATTCTCTGATTTGGCGCTGTTCCCAATCTTACACAGCAGCTCCAACCTTGCTTTGTTGCTATTTGGCCTTGTTTTGATGTAGTTTAGGCTTAATCTTCGCTAAAAATGTGTTTTGGGGTGATTTTAGAGGATGGAGGCCATTACTAAGGTCTCAAGAAGGTTTGTGGCGGCTCAAAACTGAAATGAAAGTGATAACCTAACCCTAATCAGTCCTCCTATACCTCTAAACCCGAAATTCCCCTTTGGGCCTAGCTGCTAATCACCCGATTAAGCCCAATTAAGCTGTTTTTCACCATCTGAAACTTGTTTCAGCCATATCTCCCAAACGGTGAGTCCGTTTGGCTAATGTGACCACTCTACGGAAAGAGAAACCATCATCCGGAGCCAATGGAAGTGGTTTCAGGTCAAAATTCCTTTCCAGTCAAAAGTTATGGCCAAAACAGTGATAACTAGGGGTAAAATGGTCATTTAAAAATCGGGAAAAATCATGAACATGGGAAATGACCCCAATAGTCATCCCCCAAAGTTACATGACCATACGACTTCGTATGTGACAGAAATAAATATCCTACGATCCTATAATGCGTAAAATGCGGGTCGTTACACTCTCCCCCCCTTAAGAAATTTCGCCCCCGAAATTCCTTAACCCGTAACATACCAAGGGATCCCGCATGCCTAACAACTATATACAACAATCAAATATGCAAAACAAGCAAACAAGCCTATCCTAGCATGCGGAAAATCTAAATCGAAGTCAAAATCTTACCAGACAAAGAGTTCTGGATACTTCTTCCTTATGTCGTCCTCTGTTTCCCAAGTACAATCACTCTCGTCCTCGCTCCACTGTACCTTGACTAGCTTCACCGCCTTCCTTCGAAGTTGCTTCATGTCGTGCTCAACAATACGGGCCGGCTTGCGGTTCCCAACCGCCTCGGGTTCTACTTCGAAGTCCTCTAACTGACCAGGTGAAATAGTCATATCTGAGTCGTGAACGAACTTCCTTAGTTGGGAAACATGAAATACGTTGTGAACTCCCGCCATCTTCTCCGGTAAGTCAATTTTATATGCCAAATTCCCGACTAGTTCAAGAACAGGGAATGGTCCAACGAATCTTGGTGCCAACTTGCCTCCCCTGCCAAATCGTATTACGCTCTTCAACGGAGAAATCTTGACAAACACCAAGTCGCCAACGGAGAATTTTAAGTCTCTTATCCTCTTATCAGCATAACTCTTCTGTCTATCTTGGGCAGCCTTCATTCGTTGTTGAATGGTCTTGATTTTATCTGAAGTTTCCCTCACCACATCTGGTCCAAGCATAAACTTCTCGCCAGTTTCTATCCAACATGATGGTGAGTTGCACGGTCTTCCATACAAAGCTTCAAATGGAGCCATACCGATACTGGATTGGTAGCTATTATTATATGCAAACTCTACTAGATGCAAATGGTCATCCCATGATCCACCAAAATCGAATATACATGCTCTCAAGAGATCTTCCAAAATACGGTTCACCCTCTCCGTCTGACCGTCGGTCTGAGGATGATATGCGGTACTGAGATGTAACTCTGACCCTAGAGCCTCTTGTAAGCTCTTCCAAAACCCACTAGTGAACAACGGGTCTCGGTCGCTCACAATGCTTTTAAGTACTCCATGAAATCTCACTACCCACTTCATATACAATTCTGCTAACTTAGCTGCCGTTCTGGTCGATTTGACTGGTATAAACCTTGCGCTTTTGGTCAGTCGATCTACAATTACCCAAATGCTGTCATATCCCGATCTAGTCCTTGGTAAACCATCGATGAAATCCATCGAGACTTGCTCCCATTTCCATTCGGGAATTTCTAACGGCTGTAACAACCCACTAGGCTTCTTTTGCTCGGCTTTAACTAGCTGGCAATTCATGCACTTGGATATAAACTTCCCAACGTCTCTTTTCATCCCTTCCCAGTAGTAAGTCTGCTTCATATCTCGATACATCTTATTACCACCGGGGTGTATAGTTAGCTTTGAGTGATGACATTCTTTAAGCACTTCATCTCTCAATCCATTGACATTGGGTACAACAAGCTTTCCATTCTTTCTAAGCCATCTATCTCGATCAAGCCCAAACTTGTTCATCTCCTCATCGATACCCATCTCTAACTTGGAGATGATTTCCAATAGGTTAGGATCGTTCCTCTGACTAGAGCCGATCCGCTCAATCAAAGTGGGTCTGATCGTCAAACTCGCTAACATTTCTGGATCCAATCCGCACTTTGGTCTGAAATCAAACCTCGCGATAAACTCCAGTTGCTTCCATTCAAGGAACATAGCCCCTAGGCTGGCATGTCTTCTACTCAATGCATCAGCCACCGCATTGCCCTTTCCTGGTGTGTATGCGATGTCAAAATCATAGGAAGCTAAGAACTCTAACCATCTCTGCTGACGGAGATTCAGATCTTTCTGAGAGAAGAGATACTTTAACGACTTATGATCTGTAAACAGCTCAAATCTTTCTCCCAAGAGATAGTGTCTCCACATCTTTAACGCGAACACGATCGCTGCCAATTCTAAATCATGGGTAGGGTATCTTCTCTCGTGCGGTTTCAATTGCCGACTTGCATAAGCTACAACCCTACCGCCTTGCATCAATACAGCACCCAGTCCGGTACCACAGGCATCCGTGTATACCGTCATCTCTTCATCCCCCTTAGGAATGACTAACACCGGTGCGCTTGTCAACTTGTCCTTTAAACTTTTGAATGCATTCTTACACCTTTCATCCCAGACAAAAGCTTGATCCTTCTTGGTCAACTGGGTCAATGGTGCTGCTATCTTGGAAAACTTTGGATAAACTTACGATAATACCCCGCTAACCCCAAGAAACTTCTTACATCTGTTGCATTCTTGGGCGTAGGCCAATCCTGTACCGTAGCCACCTTCGCCGGGTCCACGGCAATCCCATTTTCTGATACAACATGGCCCAAGAACCTCACTTCCCTCTTCCAGAAGTGACACTTAGAAAACTTTGCTTTCAATTGGTGTTTTCTCAACACCTCCATCACTATTCTTAAATGTCCCTTGTGTTCTTCCTCTGTCCTTGAGTAAACCAAAATATCATCCACGAACACAAGAACAAACTTATTCAACTGATCTCTGAATACCCTATTCATAAGATCCACAAAATATGTTGGGGCATTGGTCAGCCCGAATGGCATGACCAACCACTCATAAAATCCAGACGGCGTCCGAAATGCCGTCCTAGCTATACTCTCAGCTTCCACTCTAAGCTGATGAAAACCTGTCGCGAGATCCAACTGAGAAAATATTCTCGCGCCACTCAACTGATCAAACAAATCATCTATCCACGGTAGAGGATACTTGTTCTTCCTCGTCACTTTATTCAACTCGCGGTAGTCTACACACAAACGAAGGGAACCATCCGCCTTGGTAGCAAACACAACTGGTGCTCCCCATTCAGAAACACTCCTTCTGATAAATCCCTTCTTCAAAAGATCGCTGACTTGCACCTCGAGCTCTCGCTGCTCCCTTGGTGCCATACGACGAAGTGGCATCACTATAGGCTTGGCATCCTTTACCAAATCAATACGAAACTCAATCTCTCGGTGTGGTGGAAGTCCGGTCACTTCTTCGAAAACCTCCGGATACTGGCCAACCACGGGCAAACCTGACAACTCACTATGCGGAATGTCGAGGGAGTTTAGAAAACTAGCCAATACCCCCTTACTGGGTAGACCACCAAACACTATCCTCCGCCCATCATCCGCTCTAGCTGTCACCAACAAGCCCTCACAGTCTACCACCACCCCGTATCTTTGGAGCCAATCTACTCCCAAAATAATGCCAAACCCAGTAAAGCCCAATACAAAGCAATCACAAACAAACATGCATCCATGACTCGATAAGACCACATTACGACAAATCATGCTAAGGCTAGTCGAACCACCAATCGGGTTCGTCACTACTAAAGGTCTATCGACAATCTCGGGCTCCAATCCCAACCCATCTAACAGGTCACTAGATATGAAAGAACTGGAAGCTCCGGTATCAAACAAAACTCTAACAGGAACATCATAAACAGAAAGCATACCTTGAATGACGACATTCTTTCCCTTCTCCGCCGCAGTTGGGGCATTCGACGAAGAAGGAATAGCATTAAGGGCGTAGGCTTTCACCATTTGCTTTTCCTTAGGGGGCTGTGGACACTTGTCCTTGTGATGTCCCATTTGGCCACAGTTGAAGCACTTCCTATCCGCTGGCTTGGCCCGACAATTACTAGCATAATGGCCCTTCTTACCACAGCTGAAGCACTCAACATCTTGCTTATTCTTTTTCTTCTGGCCATCCTTAGCTTGGTTTTGCTTTCTCTTATTCTGGGAACCACCCTTGCCTCCACAACTTGCTTGTGGCTTTGGCTCTTCTGCAGATGCAACCTCAGTCTTCGACTTAGGGTAGAGACTTTCTGATCTTAATGCATTCCCCACAATCGATTCAAACGTCTCATCGATGTGGTTAATAAGTTTTTCCCCCAAGTACTGATCCAAACCAGTTATGAATTTCTCATTCTTTTTCTCGGCAGTATCAATAAGAGATAACCCATATTTTGACAAAGTGTCAAATTCAGCAATATATTCCGAGACAGCCCTGCCATTCTGCTTGAGCTCCAAGAATTTCTTAAACAGCATTGACTTCTGAGCAGCTGGAATGAACTTCTCACTAAAGCGAGCCTTAAACTGCTCCCAAGTAATCTGATCTTCGGGAGTAGCTGCCTTTATAGCATTCCACCAATTCATTGCCCGCCCTTGCAGCTGACGGGACACTAGCTTTCTCTTCATCGCATCCTCGATACCCAAATCCTCGAAGATACGTTCGCAACTATCCACCCAATCCTGAACATCCGTAGCCGACTCCGTTCCGTGGAACGGCTTCCCACCAAGGCTAGTATAATCCTTATTCAGCTTGGCGAAGTCGACTCTTGGCGCCTGCACTATTGGACCACCACCATTTCCACCATTGGGAGCTGCCCTCTGTACATCTCTAAGCATCTCTCTCATGAGGTCAGTAAACATCGTCCTCATGTCAGCAGCATTCCCATTATTGGCCCCCCTACCGGTACCTCTAACATATCGGCTCATCGTCAATCTGAAAAAGGAAATGATTAACGACTCCATAGTGGTGCTAGTGCAGTACGACTTCATCCTTATACTACTAATAGTATATATATATATATATAGCTTTTAAAAACCAATGTAATCACAAATACGCTCTCTTGTATACGTATATTATCTCTCCCTGATAACTTCCCTAGGTCAACTACGTAACCTAGAGCTCTGATACCAAGTGTGACGGCCCGTCCCGCACCAGCCTGCATTTCCTCCGAAAGTGCGCTGTACACATGCCCAGCTAGCACAGAACGGTCGTCAGAAGAGAAGAAAGAAGAGAATGAACTAATCAAGGGACCTGTAGAATGTCTCACAGCGCATGGGATAAAATATAATAATAACATACTTGACATAAAACAGGCGAGACAGTGCATAAGCTGATAACTAAAATCAACATCAATCATCAGAGCAGCGGAAATCCATATACAGCTTATTACAATTTTCCAAATTTACTGTCTCTAAACAAAAGAAAGCCAAAATAGAAGATACACCACCAATGCCCAAGCAGTGATCTTCAACAACACAGGGAGAATACTATATATATGTTACGCGGAAGCCTCCTGCTCGTCTCCGGATCATTTACCCGTGCATCACCAGCTAACCTGTCTCTAGTCTGCTCGTGTGAGCACCCAGAGTAATAAGAGGAGACATAAAACTCTGGGTCAGACATAAAGCCTGGTATGAGCGATAAGCATCTAAACAGAATGATAACAGGTATACTAAACCATACCTGAACCTGGACCTGCAACCAAAGAGTTAGTACCACATACCGTACAGTGCTCTAAGGTGCCATAATAAATAGTGTAAGAATACGGGGGTGGGGTGTGTATGTCGAACAACCAAGCATAGCAACCATCCTCACGTCTCTCACTCAGTGCGTAAAGTATACGATATCTACCACTTTGGAACACTAGACAAACTGAGGTAACGACGAATCCCGACTTGTAGAAACCCTGCTGTGACCAAGCCAAACACTTGGAGTCATGACCAAACATTTCAATGACCCACTTCATTGGTCGTAGCCCTTGGTTCTACCGATGCCATAATGGCCCTGAATCCGCCTTCGTACCTCCTACCATAGTGGTCCAAAGCTATAGACGTCGATAACCCCTTGGCACACGTCCCGCAGCAAAACCCAACCATGAAGCGAACTCGTTGATTCCCTTCTGAATCTTGAGCTCTAACTTCTCATTTGGACTTCCCTTGCATCTCGGGTTTGGTCGAATTGGAGTGGGTCTTCAGAAGAGTTGTCGCGCATTAACAGTCCTAGAGTTCTGTTCGGTTCGGTGGTCATCACCATCATCGGGTCGGGTCGGTAGTCCTCTCCGGGTCGGATCGGTGTCTCCCTCCGGGTCGGGTCGGTTCAGTGATTCTCCACCTTCAGATATCGGTTCGGCTCGGGTGCCTCTGCTTGAGTTCGGTTCGGAGGTAGTTCATCCGATCTGATTCGTTCTGTTTTGACTTGTTTGTCTGCTCCGATCCGTCCTGTTCTCTTCCTCCGATCCGTCCTGTTCTCTTCCTCCGATCCGGTCTTCTGTCCAACTCCAACTCTAAGCAATGGCCTTCCTTCCTGCCAAACTTCTTCCAGCGGCAAGTCCTCATCCAGTTCGAATTCCCTTGGTCGGTTCCCTAGTCCGATCCGACCCCTTTTCTCCGATCCGAACCGGTTCGGAACCTGCACACTTCTACAACTTTCCAGCGAGCTTTCTACGCCATTCGATGACGTTTTCGAGCAATTTAACTATTCTAATCAATCATGAAACATACCATAGAGTCATAGCAACATATAATAGCAACCACAAACATCAAACAACAATTCAAATGAACCAAAATGGATCGAAAGTGGCTAAAACCTCACATTTGCCTATAGTCCCTCTTAATCATGTTTAAGCATACAATTAGCAAAACACATCGGAATTAACCCAAATTTCTAACTGAGCCTTAAAACATTATTTTAGAATTTTAAGAATTTTTCCAGAATTTATTTACGCATAAATTCGCTAATCTTCACTAATTACCCTTAATCACCGTAATTAGTGCAAAACTATCCAAATCACTCACCTTTGCCACAACTAGAACCCCAAAACTGAAATATTCTCTGATTTGGCGCTGTTCCCAATCTTACACAGCAGCTCCAACCTTGCTTTGTTGCTATTTGGCCTTGTTTTGATGTAGTTTAGGCTTAATCTTCGCTAAAAATGTGTTTTGGGGTGATTTTAGAGGATGGAGGCCATTACTAAGGTCTCAAGAAGGTTTGTGGCGGCTCAAAACTGAAATGAAAGTGATAACCTAACCCTAATCAGTCCTCCTATACCTCTAAACCCGAAATTCCCCTTTGGGCCTAGCTGCTAATCACCCGATTAAGCCCAATTAAGCTGTTTTTCACCATCTGAAACTTGTTTCAGCCATATCTCCCAAACGGTGAGTCCGTTTGGCTAATGTGACCACTCTACGGAAAGAGAAACCATCATCCGGAGCCAATGGAAGTGGTTTCAGGTCAAAATTCCTTTCCAGTCAAAAGTTATGGCCAAAACAGTGATAACTAGGGGTAAAATGGTCATTTAAAAATCGGGAAAAATCATGAACATGGGAAATGACCCCAATAGTCATCCCCCAAAGTTACATGACCATACGACTTCGTATGTGACAGAAATAAATATCCTACGATCCTATAATGCGTAGAATGCGGGTCGTTACACCTAGACCTGGGGGGATCATTCGATAAGTAGCATAATCCCTAGTTGGACCTAGGTCGCGTAAACCCTGAATCCAAGAAGTATTCAATAGGTACCATAAACCCCAGTTGCCCTGGGTAGCATAAACCCTGGTTGAATCTAGGAAGCGTTCGATAAGTAAACCCTAGTTGGATCTAGGTAACACTCGATGGATAAGGGACTGCATACACAATAAAAAATGGGATCATTTTATCATGAACACATGATGCTAGTTGAAACAATCCTTAGTGGGTGCAGAGAAATAGAAGTGGGTGCGATAGCCAATTCCGTTAATCTTACCTTGCCCTGTTTTAGGATTATCTTATCACTATGGTATGGTTCTAAGTTTAGTTTGTTCATGTCATAGTCCTTTTCTTGTTTACATGCTGAAGTATAACTGGACTTACTAGACTTATGTCTGACCTAGTTTGTTTTTGCCTCTTTTCTTCTTTTCCTACCCCCCAGGTAGTCAGGGAGGGAATAGCTCAGCTTATTTTGGACAGTTACTCTTTCCGAGCTTGAAAATTCTTTGACGCATTGCTTTGAAATCCATTTTCTACTGCTATGGCTGGCTAATGCATTATTAGGGGATATCATTGTCAGTTTATGCTTCTTTATTTTAAACAAGACAGATGCTTTGTTGTAATAAGTATTGGTGTTGTAAAACAATCTTTGTACAAGCTGTTTTTAATCAATAAAGGTTATTTATTTTCCGTTGCTTTATTTGTCTGTCTCGTAATTTTTCTGCATCTTGTACCAAAAATGCTCCACTGAAGTTAAGGCATTCCCTTTGTGAGTGAACTTAACGGAGGTGGGGTATTTCACTTAGTATCAGAGCTGAAGGTTACCGGATCAGATAAAAGATTTGAAAAATTATTTTCAAACGGTTTTAAAAGAAGCATTTTCAAAAGAAAAGTTTTGTTTTAAAGGCATATTCCCCAAAGTTATATGCACTATCTTTTGACCCTCTGCTTGAATGATTGTTTCCTTATTTCTTGAGTCTCCGGGGGCTCCTGGCTTTCTGGGAGGTAACCTCATCGCGGCATGGTTCCGTAGGCTTGATGAGACTACGACACCTGTCAAAGGGCGAAGTAGTGCCCAACTTCCATCTATAGCCTTAGTAGTTTCACCTACGGCTAATTTTCTTTCGGGCTATGTGGGGTTTTCGGTGCGATGGTGGCAGCTTTCGAGAGACCTGTCAACATGTTACACATGGATGGTAAAGATGAGAATGAGGGAGTTTGGCTAAGGGGTACAACCGAAGGATGAGAAAACTCATGAATATGGACTTGGTTCACAAAGGAGGAAAGAATGGTAAAACCTAAGACAAGAGGAAGTATCTTTACTATGGTATAGAAGGTCATATAATTGAGGACAAGGGCAAGAACGAAGGACAGGATTTTCAAGAGGATACATGCATACTCTCACCACCAGCATACCTAAGAGAGAGGGAGTAAAGTTTCTATTGAAAAAGACTAGTTTTTCTTTTTGATCATCCTGTTAGTACTCTTTTTGATTTTAGCGCTTCACATTCGTGTATATCTGCTTCCATAGTTGAGTCTCTGCACCTTAGTATAGTAGAAGATCCCATTAGTGTCTCAAATCCAATTTGTGGTTTGGCTCATTTGTCTTTGGAAAGGATTTGAGAATAGCCATATTAAGTATTGAGTATTGAGTTTAAGTGTAGTGCTTGTGGTTTGATTCTAGGCATGGAATGGTTAGCTAGTAATCATGAAAAGAGAGTAGTTAGACTTATGACTCGCCTCGGTAATACTCTCGAAATCTCTTGTAATCCTTTAAATTCTGTTTGGCTTAACTACCTAGAATCTCTTGACGCATTCATCGATGATTTGAAACCTGTTCGCATGGACAGTGAGTTTAATGACACCTTTGATGAAGTTCGGGGTTTACCCTCGAGGCGTGAAATAGACTTTGCAAGACGAAAGCTCGAGGAAGACAATCCTTAAAGAAGCGTTTACATGATACCACGGAAGTAATGGAGTCGAGCATGCTTAGGGAAGTGGAAGTAGAGCAAGATGCCACGATTAGACGAGCTCATACATGCATCCTTGGACCTGGGGTCAAGAAGTTACACAACCGTGGAGTCAAGCTTGTTAAAGTTCAATGGAGTGACGTCGAAGAGGACACAATTTGGGGGACTGAGGACAAGATACGCGCAATTCACCCTTATCTTTTTGAGGGAATACCCTTGATTCCTCCTTTTCTATTAAGTTTGTACTAGTCTTTATCTTTTAAGGTATATCCTCCCAGTCATATCTTCGATCATTAGGTAGAAGCCAATGGATGTGGACATGTGTTTGAAACATGTTATGATTGATCGTTGCAAGTGGTTGCTAGTGGTTGATCGTGGGTGCATATGCACGCATTAAGCACTAGATCAGCTTAGTCACTTTCATATTGCATTTGCATATATGTTTTTGTTTATGTATTGAACTTGATGTGTTATCCTATGGACGTTGCATTTGAGTGAATGGTTGTGCACTCATATAGAAATAATACGTATCATTAGGATTGCATACATATTGGATGCGTGGCACTGACATGATTTGCATTAAGGAGGTCAACTAAATCAGTAGACCACCTGATTTTGCATTAAATAAGGACATATACACACACTATGCATATGATCATTAAAGCATTAGAAATCTTTTTAAGGACAATGGATGCCTGTGATTGAATGGTTGAGTAGATGGATGATTGGATGGTTGGACACATTCTTCCTAACTTGAAGATTTCGGGGACGAAATCCTTTAAAGGGGGAGAATGTAACACCCCGTAATTATGTAACATTAAGCTTCACAAATTAAAGCATAGTTAATTTTTAGAAGAAGAATTAAGGGAAACGGGTGACGCCATTGCGTTCATCTCAGAATTCTACTTGAGATAGAGTCCGAGTTTGCGTAAATCGGACTCCGTATGACGAAGTTATGGCCTTTAGGAGTTTCAGAATATCAAAATAAATAAAACAGATTCGAAATTCAAATTCAAAACACACACCAGGGCTGGGCAGGAAATTTCCCGCCCAGGACCCAGGTCGACCTGGGTGTCGACCTACCCTGGGTCAGCCTGGTCAGGACTAGGATGATTTTCTACGTGTGTTGAGTCATTAGGGCTTGTGTGGCACCTCCTGGTTGGCTCCTCTTGATAAGAATGGTCTTGATTAATTCTAAGATGATCTAACAGCTCTTATTAACTTGAAATCCTATAAAAAGACCCCTAATCCTCAACCCTAAATCACACTAATTCATTCCAAGAGCCGTCATGCCGCCATACTCAACCTAGGATAGCCACCATTCTCTTTCAACTGAAAAGAAAACTAGAAAGCTATGAAGTGAATCAAATCTAAATTAAAAGAACGACTAATCTAGATCAAAGGAAAGCTATTCAGCTTCAGAAAACAGATTTCAAAAAAACAAGACTTGCCTATATTTTGTAAGTAAAGTTATATTTCCAATTTAAACATTAATTGGAAGTCATAGCTTGTAAAAAACTGATATTAGAATAGTGCCTATTAGTTTATCTATGTGGATTCATGTTTACTCATGTGATTTTCCTATGTTATATTCTTGTGTTGAAACTACTAGATGATTCTTATATATATTTACATGAAATTATCATGTTATGTAATTTCCGTATGTCATATTCTTGTGATGAAACTAATTGGGATTGATGTTCTCATGTAGTATGTTTGTGGTTTTCATATGTTTACATGAAGCCATCAAGTTTGTCAATTTTCCTAAGTTATGCCATATGCAAGTTCATGAGGCTAAGCTATGTTCACATAATCCTGTATGTGTAAATTCACATGACTTTATGATTATATATATATATATGTTAATTTAATGTAAGTTACATATTTTTATGTTAGATCCAATTTAGATCTACATATGTTCATGTGTATGCAATCTAGATCTGTATATGTTCATGGGTATGTAATTTGGATCTATGCTAGTTCTCGCAATGGTGATTAGTAGATCTAATTTATTCACACTTACATGCCACGTCAAGTTCATACATATATTTATATGTCAAGATTATATTTATATTGTATGCAAGTTGTATGACACGATTCCACAAAATTTATAAGAACCTATCATGTTGTGAATTAATCTATCATGGTTATAAACTGGGTGATTCCCTTATGCTATGTTGCACACAAGTTGTTATGCTAAACAATGTTCGTACAACCTTATATGTTTAGATCTACAACCTTAGATGTTTAGATCTATGTTAAGTAGATCCAATCCCATGCAAGTTCACCCTTACATGCCCAAGTCTAGTTTGTGTAGATCTATGTAAACTTCACATGCTTATGATTCATGCAAGTTTATTATCATATGCCAAATTTATCAGTCGCATTTTTTTATGTTGTTGAAATGTTACATGCTCTATGCTTTTCCCATTTTTATGAGTTAGGCTAAATATCGAGCCTAACACTATATGTAATTTTGCGAACCGTACAACGGGGGTAACGTTGGGGAAAACATGAAATTAAATGTAATTGGCATGTTGTCACATAAGCGAGTAAATTAAAAGTGGCATGAAAATGGTATAATTTATATACCAAAAATTATGTATATGATTTAGAAGGAAAGTGGGCCATAATTTACATATAAACATGAAAGGTAAACATGTAAATTTTGTTAAAAAAAATTATAGCTAACCCGAGGTCAGATTAAGTTGTGGTGTAAGACTGCCCGGACCCGCCCGACACATCTAGCAACCACAACAATACCTATCTAATGTGATAGGTTATCCATTAAGCCCGATAAACCGGAGGTTTTGAGTTGTGCTGTAAGACTGCCCGGACCCACCCGACACATCCAGCGACCACAACAATACCTATCTAATGTGAGAGGTTGGTGCTTTAATAAGTAAATTAAAGCTAAGGAACAGCTAAGCAAGAATGGGAGGGTTAAGTCCATAGGAACACTTAACCAATATAACATGAATGACTAGGGTTAAGTTAATAAGAAACACTTAACCAGTATATAACTTGACGTGTGGTAGGGTTAAGTAGCAAAAGAGGATATACTTAACCAATATATATATATACATATATATATATATATATATATAACATGATGTATGGGAAGGGTTAAGTTAACACGAGAGGGCAACACTTAACCCATATAACATGATTTGTGAAAGGGTTAAGTTAACATAAGTAGACAACACTTAACAAATGTAACACGCCTAGTAGGTGGGTTAAGTTAACTTGAATTGATTGATGACACTTAACCAATACAACAATATCAAAGCAAGGAAAAATGGGAAAGTTATGACTTAAGATATAACGTAAGGTAGGAAATGTGGGGAAACACCCGTGCGCCATCACTTGATAAAAGAGAACTTAAGTCATGTTTGAATTCAATGATAAACCTTAGTTGATGGGAACTAAGTAACAAACCTTAGTTAAGAGAACTAAGTGAATAATGAGAAAGAGAACTAAGTAGTAAACCTTAGTTAAGCAGACTAAGTTGTAAACCTTAGTTAAGAAAACGAACGATTCAGGAAACTAAGTAGTAAACCTTAGTTAAGAGAACTAAGTAGTAAACCTTAGTCAAGAAAACCAAGTAGAATACGAGGTGGAGCAAACATCCATCTGATCATGAAGAAGGCTCCAACGAACTGGGTTACGAAGCACGCGGCTTCGAGGGGACGTGAGGGTACTCTTGGTATCCCTCTGTGAGGCTGTAGATGATCATCCTGGGCTCATAGAGGTTAAGGTCTGCGTTAGAAGAGCCAAGGGTATGCCTTGGTTGCAACAATAAGGCAACCTAAAGACTATGATGGACCAGCGTGATTCGGCGAGACCAGTTTTTGCCCTGTGATAGCAACTCGTTGTCTACCTACCATCTTGAGTCAGTCGAGATACGTAAAGCGGAAAGGTGGAGAACTCCAAAAGACCATATACTTGCTATCTAGTTATGGGTGAGGTTGGCCAATAGGTTTGTGAGGGCATAGAGGGCCTGTGTATAGTTCTCATTCTTGTTTTTCTTGGATGCCTTACATTTGTTAGTTGAGGGAGGGGTCTAGTTGGACCATAGCCACTGTAAAAGCAGACCTTAGCATTTGCAATCGGCAGATGTCTGAAAATTCCCGACCGAGTTCTATGTTTCTTGATTAGCCCTGCCACGGGACTCGGGTCGCACATATAGAGGACATGTGCATCTAGACATCGATAACGATTCACGACACATACATGGGGAAAGTCTAGGAACATATAACGCTCTGGGTAGTGTGTCCTAGACTAGGGGGCATTGTTCGATAGGTAGCATAATCCCTAGTTGGACCTAGGTCGCGTCAAACCTGAATCCGAGAAGCGTTCAATAGGTAGCATAAACCGCAGTGGCCCAGGGTAGCGTAAACCCTGGTTGAATCTAGGAAGTGTTCAATAAGTAAACCCTAGTTGGATCTAGGTAACACACGATGGATAAGGGACTGCATACACAATAAAAAAGGGATCATTTTGTCATGAACACATGATGCTAGTTGAAACAGTACTTAGTGGGTACAGAGAAATAGAAGTGGGTGCGATAGCCAATTCCATTAATCTTACCTTGTCTTGTTTTAGGGTTATCTTATCACTATGGTATGGTTCTATGTTCAGTTTGTTCATGGCATAGTCCTTTTCTTGTTTACATGCTGAAGTATAACTGGACTTACTAGACTTATGTTTGACCTAGTTTGTTTTTGCCTCTTTTCTTCTGTTCCCCCCGGTAGTTAGGAAGGGAATAGCTCAGCTCATTTTGAACCGTTACTCTTTCCGAGCTTGAAGATTCTTTGACGCATTGCTTTGAACTTCATTTTCTACTGCTATGGCTGGCTCATGCTTTATTGGGGAATATCATTGTCAGTTTATGCTTCTTTATTTTTAAGCAAGGCAGATGCTTTGTTGTAATAAGTATTGGTGTTGTAAAACAATCTTTGTACAAGCTGTTTTTAATCAATAAAGGTTATTTATTTTCCGCTGCTTTATTTGTATGTCTTGTAATTTTTCTGCATCTTGTACCAAAAATGCTCCACCGAAGTTAAGGCATTCCCTTTGTGAGTGACCTTAATGGAGGTGGGGTGTTTCAGAAAATATAATGTTTTTAACGTTATAAAAAGGGTGATTAATTTAATTAATTCGTTAATTTAATTTAATTACTCGTTTTAATTATCCGATGTATTTATCATCATAACTTTTCCATGCGAGGTCCAAATCGCGTGAAACTGGATCCGTTGCGATCGTGGGGACAAGAGCTTCGCAACAAAACTGACCGGTCCAATTTCGAGCACATTGGAATTTCAGACAAATTCAAATCCAAACAGAAATGAAATTCAGAAATAAAACCGACGAAGTGGATCCCAACGTGAGAATTTCTCACCGTAATTTCTTGTATAGTTATTTATTTTACAACTACATATATGAACTGCTCCCTGTCGTCCACAGACCATGGACGAGTTGTTTGATTGTATTGTGATGTAGAAATTGGATTTTTTTTATATATGAACTGAATAAAAATATTCATGTGTTGAATAAAATATCTGAACAATAAAAATCACATTTTTATTGTATATATAAACTGAATAAAGTATTCATGTGTTGAATAAAATATTTGAACAATAAAAATCACATTTGTATTGTATATATGAACTGAATAAAATATCCACGTGTTGAAATAAATATTTATAAACAAATCAGGCGATTTGTTTTTGTACACCCATTTGTTTGATACTGATTGGGACGATAATTTTACACATCACCCAACTACACAAATAATAACCCGTATTTGCTGTTTCAAAATCCCACACGGGTGTTGGGCTGATATTTGACATACACTGATCCCAATAATTAGTGGTATGTCAATCGATGGGTTGACAGGCTGTAATGAGCGTTAATTATTTATTTTTAATGCTTATACAATTGTAAATTGCATTTTGGATGATGGTTGAATGTATATCATTATTGTTATGCACACGTGTTGTATGGAATCCATATAACTAACCTTATATAGTAATTGATTGGGTCTCATTCCAATTTGAGGAACAGAGAATATTTTAAAATAATATTCATGCGTTGAATATAATAAAATAAGGAATATTTTAAAATAATATTCAGAAAAGAATCAAAATTAGAATTTGATGTCCGATTTTGGGATGGACACAAAATATTGAAATATATCAAGCCGTGTTGATTATATTTGCGCCATTTAGACGCAAACGATATTTATATCGATTTTATTCATTTTTAAAATGAATATCGAAAAAGAAATAATTTCAAAATAATATATTTTGAAAATAATATCATTTATAGTATAATGATGTAGAATATTCAATTTTGGTTTAAAATTGAAAAAGAAGTTGGAATCGATTTTGAAACGAATTTATAAAATACATTTTAAACAAAAAATATATAATATATATTTATTTAATGGCCTGAATAGAACACGCCGCGCAACGACCTTTCGCGAATTTCGAACATTGACTTTGCATTGACATTACGGGAGATTCGACTATCAGATTCTCCTAAAACCGGAACCTTTGGGTTCGTGTCGAAAAGAGCTTTCCAACAAATATAAGAGATTTGAAATCTAACGGTTGGATTTGGAATTATGTCCAAATCAAATTTGGAAAAGGTCGCTATGGATGTAGTTCGATGGCCGTTAGTGGAAATCGACTGTACAGGCCTTGATAAAATTATTAAAAATGTTAATAATTTATGTAAAATCATATTCAGTGATTTGGAAAGAATTGGAATGAAAAATTCCATATTTGAAAAGACAAAATTATATTTTTATCGAAATGAACTAGTTATTAACTAGTTCTAATCCGATTATTTTTAAATAAATTGGATCTGAAATGGTTTTCAAAATAACCAGAATTTCCAATATATGAATTGGAATGGATCTGAATCGAAATTCTCTTCGGAATATTTCGATATTGGATTCCGTGATGATACAGATATTGTTACGGGAATTCGGAAGATATATTTTATATCGTTATTTCCAATACGATATTCGTTGGTTTCAGAATTTGATATTGAATATAAGCCGATATATTTTCTATATAGAGACTTGTATTTAATATCAAATTGGATTTTGGGTTTGTCATGAACGATGTCTTCATTAACACTATTCTTAAACCCAATTGAGAAAACAATAAATCTTTTAACTAAGATTTAAGGGGATTTACCAATTAATTAATATTTAATTGGAATTAAATAAAAGAATTGGATTCTGGGTTTGTCGTGAATGGTGTCTTCATTAACACTATTCTTAAACCCCGTGCGAAAAGAATAAATCTTTTAATTAAGATTATTGGAGTTTCCAGTTATATTTAGTAACTGGAATAAAAATGGAATGGGAATTGGGTTTATTATGAACTATGTTTTTAACAACATTCGTTCTTTAACCCGATTTACAATGAAATATGATGTGGAATTTATAAATCTTTTAAATAAGATTTAAGGGAAATTTTCCAAAGAAAAGTTTTCCAATCTAATAAAATAAACTGGAATGGAATGGAATTTGATTTGATAATAGTCGAAGTGAACTTCTATGGTGGAAGACTGTTACTATATATTGAATTTAAAAGGCTATGCCGTTATTCCATTTATATTATCGGTTGGATATGGAAGTTTATATCGACTATATATATTGATCTGTGTTCCGTGATGATTCTATCGTAAATGGAATGTGATTTTGGGTTTATCGTGAGCTGTGTTTTAGATGACATTAGTTCTTTAACCTAGTTAAAGGTTAGATTAATTTCTTAACTTTGAAAAATCATTAAGTAATGATTTTTGGAGAATAAAACTGAATTAGAGTTTTAATAAATCTTTAGAATAGATTGAAAGGTGAATTTGATAACTAAAATTATCAAATTCAAGAAATGATCGAGAATGGAGTACCACCAATTTTACTCCAGGCGAAAGTTAAATCTTTAATTAGATTTGAATGTAAAATGGTAATTAATTTTACCGATAACACTGTGGTGTTAGATATGGAGTATTACCAGTTTTTCTCCATGGGATGAAAAGGTTGGGATTAGGAAATAAAACAAATGATTACTCCAGTAAGGTTCGCTAATCACGACTACTTTGCAAAACCTTAATTTGGTAAATTGTGAAAAGAATATTTGGATAAAAGAATATTCTGAACTGGAATGAGGCGTATGTTGTGTTTGTGTAACACTTGTTTATAAAATACGCGAGTTATTCGGAAAAACCGGGTTTATCCCATTCTGAATAACTGATTCAACGATAAGTCGACGATGAAGACGGTGGTTGAAGACCGGAGGTCTTCACATCGTTTGGATGATTACTGATGTCTTAATTGGGCCGTACACCCGAGACAAGGTAATAAGTGGTGATCGTCCAGACGTACTTGGAGATCGACGAATATGCGAGGGCCTCTCTCCTGTATTAGATATACGGGACGAGGTATAAGGTGCCTCCAGTTTCATTCAGACCCAGAACGAACTTTTAAATGGACTATGTGTCTGACATTGGATTTCATTCTATGTGATTGATAGACATCAGTTGCATGGTTTGAATTGCCTATGTGGCATGCTGAGATGCAAATGATCAAGGCTTTAGTTGAAAAGCAGAGTCTTGTGGTAGATGATCAAAGCGCAACTTTAATATAGCATAGATTTTGTGTATAGCGTTAATTCACGAGCCTCACACCCCGGTGTGAACTAGAAACGGGAGAGGACTTCAGGGAGGACATGCGTCTCTTTCTAGCGAGGAGTGGTGTTAGCGTTTTACTAGTCCTGGCATTTTACTTATGTGGATGACGGATAGCGAGGCGTCTCGATTATGTCAGTCTCTGTAGAGCCGATGGATGGTTTGGTCATTATACTGACTAGTTTTATGCCCCATAGGTCATAAAGAAGTAATGTTCAGGCATTTTAATCCACATCGAGTGGATCGGCCCTGACGATCCAAGGGCCCACCTGTGTCTGGGTCATGAGGCTCGGGCTAGAGAGTCTCGAAGCGGTAAGGACGATCCCTAGCCTTGGTTCATAGATGGAATCCAACTTCCAATACGACAATTTACGGTTTTAGTTGTATACTATTAGCGACATAGTGGCATGGGACCCTAATGCCGTCTATGATTGATACATTTATATTTGAAGTTGATTTCTTCACTTATAGTAATAATAAAAGATTAAATTTCGCGTACCAAGCATGCTTTGGCTATTATAAGGTAAAACTCTATACTCTGGTTTGTGTTGCATTGCGTGATGGGACCTGAGCCTTATAATAGCTTCATTATTCTTTATTTAGCATTGCATTGTTTGATTATGCACTGGTATTCTTAGGGTTAAAACCCGTTCCATGTTATACGGCGTGGTCCCTTGATTTACCCAGCTTTAAAATGAAAATAATAACTATTTTAGTTCTCACACCAGTCACATGACTAACCTGGAGTTTATTGTTTTAACCTAAACTCTGGGTGCCCCTATTTTCCACATGGACAGCTAGTAGTTTTGGTTTTGCAGATTTATATTCACAGGATCCTGGTTTACAGCTGGAATGATATTCGGAAAGCTCTGTATCCGTGTATCACTTTCAGTTGTGTTTTGTATTATTTTCCGCTGCATTGTAACTTGTAAATCTCTGATATTTATCAAATGTATATTATTTTTCCATACTCTGGATATTCTTGTATTTTGATGTAAATTGTTGTAATAAGGAATGAATTGTTCTTCTGTTTGCGTACCGATTAGTCTTGTTCTCAGACAATCCGTCCTTTCTCTTCTCTTCGGAGACCGGGGAAGTTCGGGTCGTTACATTAATTAAATTACAAAATATAAATAAAATACTCCGCTTAAATACTTCGCTTAAACCGCCAAACACATTGTCTGCTAACTTACATACTCCGCTATATTACTCCGCTCAAATTCTCTGCTCAAATTCTCCGCTTTCGTTTGCGCCAAGCACACCCAAAGTATAAACCAATGGTCCGTTTATACTCGGAGCTGAGGCAAAATTGATAAAGATAGGAAGAGGTGAAAATTTAAGATCCAAAAACTAAGTTGAAATAAATTTTGTAGATAGATATGAGCTATAATGGAGCAAGATCGTGAAAATATGGAATATTTTCGAATTTTAATACCTTTACAATTAAATAAAATAGAATGAATATCATTAACTAAATAAAAGTTCAAAATGACAACAGTAATTATGGATGAGGGTATATAACGCTTAAAACGAATTATGACCAAAATTAATGTTTCCAAAATTTGACGCTTGATAAATGTTCAATTACAACAGGAATATGCCGAAGAAGGCAAGGAAATGTTGTTCAAATAGCTCTAGATCTGGAAATGGTTTATTTCATTCAAAAAACAACCAGGAAGAGATTTGCAATGATTTGGCCGTATTTTCGTTCCTTCATCATAAATAGCTTATAAATTTTCTTCCAGTTTAATTCACTATTACAGCCAAGTGCCTAGACAATGAATTTTAAATTCTTTTATATATATATCTATATATATATGTATATATTTGGCAGAGCTGACTGGTTTTTATAGTGATCCATAACACTCTTTTATTAAAAATAAAATAAAATACATAGTTAACAGGTGATATACAGAGTGTATATCAACTAAAGGCTTCCACAATTGGAAGAGACGATAACTTCAAACAAAATACATGGACATACATTTCTACATCATGGAACGTTTACATTTTAACTTGTAATAGAAACACACTACAAGTACCTTGTCTTAGAAGCAAGACCTCTATCCATTCTCTTGTAAATTCCTTATCATTTCCTTCTTCATACTACGAGTGATGGGAGACTGTGGAAGCACATTCTCCCTCGAATTCATAGTAACCTGTTCAATGCTGATGTCAGGAGGTCTTGGTTTGTTCCCCGGTGGCGGTGGTGGAATGTTCGCATATGGGGACACAACAGTTGGTGGAGTTTTTACATTGGAATCGGTTTGACTTGAAGAGGAAGTAGATCGTCGTCGATGCTCTCTAATATTCATTTTGAGCATCCTAATAATATCTTTGGCCCACTTTTCTTGATTACACCACTGCTCAACCCAGGTAAGATGTTCTCGCACTCTTTCAGCTTCTTTTGCAAAGTTTCAGTTCCTTCTGGACTTCTTCCCTCATCAGCAAGTTGCTTCTTAAGCATAACGGTAAATTGGTTGATAAGAGGAATCAACTCCTCTTGTTGATTCATGTATTCACTATTATCAGTGTTTAGTTCCTGATCGTCGCTGATCTATGAATTAGATAAGCGCGATATTTATAATAAATTCTGCAAGCATACAGGTGTGTAGCAAACGGGTCGAACATAGGGAGGTGTAATTAAAATCAAATTATTTATCTAATCTCTTGGGCGAGTTAGACGAAGCCTGGAGATTTGGTTTTGAAAGCAGAACAATTAAAAATTGAAACTGTAATTTGGTTCAGAACAGATCTAACTGAACCGACGATCAAATCACAATTTTCAATGGAAAAGCAATGAAATTATGAATCAGATCCGAATCTAATCAAATCCGATTTAACCTATGAAAGCGATAAAAAAACAGAAATTAAAATTGCAGAAAAAAGAACAACAACAAGAAAAATTTAGGATTGTCGTTGAAACTAATCAAACGACTAATCACTAATAAAAAAATGTAAAATACAATTAGTGTTCTTCCAAAACTAATTGTGAAGACAACACCGATTGCTAAGAAAAAGAAAAATGCAGAAAATAAAAAGAACAAGAACATTGTTAATGGAGATGAAAAAAAAAATACAGGACAATTGTTACAATGGGTATACATGTGCTTTTATAGATGAGATAGGAAAACTCTAATTAAGTCTATGAATAAATGGGCCTCATCATCCATATATCTCTTGCCTTCCTTGACCAAGCTTGATTGGAAAGCAAATCACGGTGAATATCTTCCAAATCTTCCCTATCTTCCATGTGGCAAATTGATTGATTGATTGATGAGCATGTGATTAATTCTTCCAAACATGGACTCATGTTAGCATATAAGAAAAATTTTCAAATCTTCCATGTGGCTAATGTGAATACATCTAGTCTCCAATGAAAGCTCATATGCAATTCTTCAAGTAAATGGCATTTATTCTTCACTTTTAAGGATGAATGAGGTCTGGTCAACATATCTATAAAAACAACAAGAAAATACCCAGCGTAACATTTATTTATATACAAAAAAATAAAATATAGGTGCACAAATTAACATATTTCTATGCTGATCAAATACCCCCACACTTATCTTTTACTCGTCCTCGAGTAAAACAAAAAAATGAAAAACTAACTAGATAGGTCACACTTTCGTAGGAAGCACGATTGCATTGAGCGTATGCAACAAGCCGTTAAACCTCTAGGTGTCCCTAGTAGGGCGAGTGGTGTCTCGTGAGGGTTTTCAGTGGATACTACCCACAAAATCCATATGCAGTTCGTTATGGTTCTATTGCAACTACATGAATGCAATGGACATATGCAAATAAAAACGAAAAAACGACTTGTTTCAGGAAAGTGGTACAACAAATTAAGTTAACAATTTATAATCAATTGATTTTATTTTAGATACCTCAACTTGTCACAAATTTTCAACATAAATCAAGTTTTCAAATGTTAAATTCCAGTTTGGCCAGTTGATTCGGTCGATAACATAGTGCAGCCATGAAATAAATTCTTAGTTTGCTTGGCATAATTTGTAAAGTGGTATTCTAATTAATTTTCTTACGTATGGCTATTCAAATCAATAAGGTTAAGAAATATTTGGGCATCGTCGCTTATTCTCTATCTCTATAAAAGTTGAAATTTATGATTAATTACATACACCTAACTTAGAAGACCAAGGTTTACCACCCATGCACTGCCTCGCGGACTAACGGAGAGTGGGTAAAGAGCTTGGCGGATTGTGCAGACCGACTTTGACTTTGTCAACAACGTGTCGGTAATCCTTAGGTGTCCAATCTCATAAAATGAGACCAAGATATTCCAACGCTGACTTTGTCAACAACATGTCAGATAGAGCTTGGCGGGTTTGCACACCAACGCTTGATATAAAAGCAATGTTGGATACCCTTGGATTACTATTATTATTATTATTGAAAATATAAGCACAAAAGAGAGTTACGCGAATTCAACTTAACATAACTTAGTTTTAAAGATTCGAAAAGCCAATATAAGTATTTTAAGTCCTCCACTTATTTAAACAGAGTCTACAATATAGAATAGATTTCATGGCCATCACCTAAGAATCGCCCTATGTGCCGGTTACACTATTATCCCTCAAAATTAAACTTTTCATTAGATATCTTATTCGATCTAAGTTTAGAGAAAAAAATACAATCAACTGATTAATAATCCTTAACTTATTTTGTTGTATCAAATCTAAAATGAGTCGTATTTCAAAAAAAAATTGGCATGTTACTACGATCTAAAATGCATGATGGTCCTATTTAGATGGATGAAAATGAAAAGAAAGAGAAATAAAGAAAAATGAAAATGAATGAAATGCAGACTCCCCCCCACACTAGAACTAAACAGTGTCCACACTGTGAACGTTTCCTAAATTTGAAAGATCGTACCCAAAGGTGAATGAGTTGCAAAATTATTTGAAGAATGAAATGCAATCTAACTATATGCAAGAATGGATCATATGTACAATGATATATGTGTTTACGATGCATGCGATGCAAAGAATTCCACCAACGTTTTCCCCCACACTTGGTTCTAGCCCGATGAGTCCCATTCCCACTATGTCTAGGCATATTTTCTAATAAGCGCAGGTTTTTGAAAACCATCTCATCTTTATACCTAGATTTATAGTCCAGGAGATAAATATCCAGGGTCGTCCTAACATGAAGTTTTTCAATCAAGCTAACATTCCAAAAATAATTCATGTGCTCAACAAATTTATCAGTGTAATTATTCAAAAATTTGTGATCGTATATAAATTCAGTGAAATTTGAATTCTGAGTGTTGTTCAAGACTATGTGATCACATTTCTCAGTTGACATCGTATTTTCGACATTGACAATTTCAAGTTCGTTTGAAATTTTCGCAAAGTTAAAATTTTCGATATCGTGACTTGAATCTACTTCATCCTCGTCATTTAAAAGTATTAGTTCATCTTTGAAAAGTTCTTCGAAAGCTAATGTGGACACGTCAACAACGGTTTCTACCTTGTCGACCTGTCCTATTTCGGAATCTTGGTCATTCGAAGAAGAGGGTGTCGACAAGGGAGGTGAACGAGGTAAAGGTATAGAAGATGAATGGTTGGGATTGCCAACATTAGAATAAGAGATTTCGTCGGGGTTGCCGACATTAGAAAGAGAGATGTTGTCGGGGTTGCCGACATTACAAGAAGATGGAGGTTTGGAATTTTCAGAATAATTGGCCTTGGGTGCCAACAGAAGAGTGTCAAGCTTTTCGATTGGGGTCAGAATCAAATGATTGTCATGATTGGGGTCAGAATTAAGGCTTTCATCCTCATATAAACCAAAGAATTCATGTTCATTAAAGTCCTTTTCCAAATTTGAAGTGAAAAATTCCACATTTTCGTTTTGTTCAATTTCAAAAATTTCAACTTTCTCGCAGCCTGAAAGGGGAAGATCAAAATCTGAGCTCAAATCTTTCTCTTGAAAAGAATCGAAGTCCAAGTCATTTACTGGATTGTGAACAACTTCATTTAGATCGTTTTTCTAAATTTCAAAAGTTTTGTTTGAAAATTTTCACTATCAGTAAAGAATGGATTATCTTCTGATTCATCGCCTGTTTGAGTTTGATTTTGTTGCTCTCGCTGTTCTTTCAAAGTTGTCATTAAACAAAGAAGTTCATCTATCTTTCTATCTCTTTCATTAAGCTGTCTATCGAGCCTTTCTACCCTCTCTCTAAAAACGTTAAGATGGTATTCTTCAGAATCGTCGATTAGAAAACTCTCGTTTTGGATTTCTTGATTCTCAAAATTATAATCCATATCAATTTCACAATCAAAATTATTTCCAATGTGGTGGTTGTTTGAATTTTCATTTTGATATTGGAAATCATTTTGATCATAAAAATTATGTTTGTAACCAAAACTGTTAAAATTCGAGGGAAAATTGCAATCTTGGTTATATTCAAGATGTGGATATGGGTTGTTATTTTGAAGATTTTGATCGATTTGAAAATCATTTTCATATCCAAAATTATTTTCGAATTGGTTTCCAACTCCATACTGATGTGGATCAAAGCTATATTGGGATTCAAAATCGTTTTGATGTGGGTGTGGCCCATAATCGAAATTATTGAAATTTGAATTGAAATCGCAATTTCGATCATTTCTATGAAATTGAAAATGTTGGTCAGTTGGAAAATTTTGAAAATGGTTGGCATTGGACTCATGAAATTTTGGAAAATTTTGCCTCATGAGTTGTCGTTCATATTCATACTCTTCTAGTGGACGTCTGCTCAGGTTATTATTCCACATTTCTCTTAAAGATTTTTTTGAATCAGACATTTCAATGAAATCAGGGCAAGACAGAATTTATTCTCACTTCAAAATAGTATAAAAGAATGAGTTGTGCTCTGTTAATTAACTGACTCAATTAGAAGGGGGAAGAGGGTCTTATGGCCGTTCACGTATAGTATAAAACTAAGGGGTACGACCAATGTTTTACGGGTAGTATGCAACCTCTTTTGCTAGAAGTTCAATAAATTGAACTAATATATATCCGCGATCCAATTATATAAGACAGTCAACTTCACAAAGCACCACTTTTCAATTATATTATTTTGAAAATCAAAATTTTATTTTTGAAAAACGATGAGAGTGATGATTTTAGTTATGAAAATTCGTTCCTCACAAACAGATTCAAAAATAATAGTCACAGAACAGAACAATCACAGAACAGAACAGTCACAGAGCAGAAAATTAAAATATTGTACAAGCAAGCCGCTGCCCCTGCAGAAGATTTTTACACACAATTTCTATATTTTCAAAGCAGCCTCAGCACCTATAGAGTTTAGAAAAATATTACCGTGGGGTATGGCTGTCCGTCCAGTATATTTGAGCAGTATCACTGATTGAAATCTCACTGTTTGTAGTTAGCTTGACTTCTGAATTCTTGATTTGTTGCTTGGTTGAACTCGTCACTGCAAAGCTGTCTTTGATTTGAAATCCCCTTTTTTTTTTGAGTTATGTTCTCCTTGTTTTGTCTTTTTTTCTTAAAAATTAAAATAAAAGCAAAACTAGAATTAAAAACAAGTTACAACTGAAAGCTGAGAACTGATCCAAAGCCAATCAAGTTTAGATGCAGTGACATCCAATGCTGGATAGTTGACGCAATCGATTTTTTTTATTATTATTATAAGTTCACTCAATATGACAGCAAAAGGAACTGGAACAAACCAACTGACCAACACAAGGACTCACAAAACCAAGGCAAACGAACGGCTCAAAATCGCTCAACAAAAGTCTCAGAAAATCACACCCCAAGTTAAACACGTTCAAATCCAAAGCAAAGTCTCAGAAAACAAGACCAGTCAAACCGCCCAACAAAGTCGCTCCTTTTCCTTTTTCTATGAATTTCAATCAGAAAATTAAAACTCACGCCCCAACAGTAACACAAATATATAAACCCAAGGTTAACAGTAACACAATCACACCACCCCTTGCTCAATACAATCTAAATTGCTCTTCTTTATTTTTATTTTTTTCTCTTTTTCTCTAGAAATTACCACGTTAATTCCCAGAAAGCCAAAAAAAATCAGCCACGCCCCCTTAATTTCTTTCCCAAAATCGATTATGAAAATCGAAATTTCCAAGAATTGCTTGAATCAGGGTTTCGAGTCTTGGTTTCTCGATTTATAGCTACTTGAATTGGGGGTTTAAGGGTTTATTTCGATCTGAATATAGTTCGAATTGAGTGCGATTGGTTTGGTGTTCAGAGAGGGTGTTCAATTGGAGGGGTTTCGATTTCTGAATTTGGGGTTGTGATGATTCGGTGCTGATTTTGGGCGGTCTTGGGGATCGTGCTCTGAGAAGCGGTGGGTGCTGTACGGTTGTTGAGGGGTTTCGGTTGCGAGGATGGAGGCTGAAGGAGCGAACTGGGTTGCGGACGATTCAGTGCGGATTTGTCTCGAAATCTGGGTTAATGGTTGTGGAGTTGAGTGAGGGTGGACTTGCGAACAGGAATTGGCGAATTGCGTTGAGGTCTGGCAGGGTTGTTGGGTATTGTGAAGGTGGCGATGGTGATGGGTGTTTGCTGTAGTGAAATTCGAATTGGGTTCTGATGGGTTTTTTATATTTATGGATGTGGATTTGCGTGATGGTATTGGGGTGATAAAGGGTGAAGCTTGTGCGAGATTAGTGTGGGGGGAGTCTGCGGTAGTTTGGTGATGTTGAACGGTGATGAAGGTGATTTGTAGTGGTAAAGGGTATGGGATGACTGTGCGTTAGATTGGGATGTATTTGATGGTGATGGATGGTACCCAGGTTGATCGGTGTTGGAAGTTTGCGAGGCAATTTCGGTGGGAAAAAAAAATGGGTACGGTGTGGTGATATTGTGAAAGTTGGAGAGCTTTTTGCGGTGATTGTTGATGGTGTATGAATCCGAAGTGGTGTGAACCGAAGAGATGGTGGGTATGGTTGTTGGACGTGGTTGTTTTGGTGTGGAGCGCTGTGGCAACGTGAGGTTGTGGCTTGTATTGTGTGGGGGTATTTGGTTGTTCAAAGTATGCCTGTGAGGGGATGTTGTAGATGGGTTTTGACTGATAGAATTGATGGTGGATGCAGTAATGGTGAGGATGATGGTCAGGGCAGATGTGTATTGTGGTGAAAATGGACTGGTTATGGACGTGAACGTGGTGGTTTGTGTGTGGGTAGAGATTTTGGCAGAGAAGGAAAACAGGGCACAGAAAAGAAATTTGTAATAATTTTTTTTTTTTTTAGAAATTTTTACAAGAAGAAAAGGAAAGAAATATATTGAAAAGTGAAATTTTTTTTTAAAGGAGAGAGGAATTTGTAGAAGAAGGGATTGATTGGGTAAAAGGAAAGAAATCAAAAGAAATCAGAAGAGAAGGAAAGAAATATGATTTGTTTGTTTTTTTTTTCTTTCTTTTTTTTATTAAAGAAGGAAAAGAATGTAGAAATTGGGAAGAAAGTGGAAAGAAATAATGGAAAATTGAAATCTTTTATATATATATATATATATATACACACAAGAAAACAACAGGAAAATATAAACAAAAACTAACACGAATCAGAAATTAAATAAACAATAAAATTTAATTATACCTCCCCGGCAACGGCGCCAAAAACTTGATCGTCGCTGATCTATGAATTAGATAAGCGCGATATTTATAATAAATTCTGCAAGCATACAGGTGTGTAGCAAACAGGTCAAACACAGGGAGGTGTAATTAAAATCAAATTATTTATCTAATCTATTGCGCGAGTTAGACGAAGCCTGGAGATTTGGTTTTGAAAGCAGAACAATTAAAAATTGAAACTGTAATTTGATTCAGAACAGATCTAACTGAACCGACGATCAAATCACAATTTTCAATGGAAAAGCAATGAAATTATGAATCAGATCCGAATCTAATCAAATCCGATTTAATCTATGAAAGCGATAAAAAAACAGAAATTAAAATTGCAGAAAAAAAAGAACAACAACAAGAAAAATTTAGGATTGTCGTTGAAACTAATCAAACGACTAATCACTAATAAAAAAATGTAAAATAAAATTGGTGTTCTTCCAAAACTAATTGTGAAGACAACACCGATTGCTAAGAAAAAGAAAAATGCAGAAAATAAAAAGAACAAGAACTTTGTTAATGGAGATGAAAAAAAAAATACAGGACAATTGTTACAATGGGTATACATGTGCTTTTATAGATGAGATAGGAAAAACTCTAATTAAGTCTATGAATAAATGGGCCTCATCATCCATATATCTCTTGCCTTCCTTGACCAAGCTTGATTGGAAAGCAAATCACGGTGAATATCTTTCAAATCTTCCCTATCTTCCATATGGCAAATTGATTGATTGATTGATGAGCATGTGATTAATTCTTCCAAACATGGACTCATGTTAGCATATAAGAAAAATTTTCAAATCTTCCATGTGGCTAATGTGAATACATCTAGTCTCCAATGAAAGCTCTTATGCAATTCTTCAAGTAAATGGCATTTATTCTTCACTTTTAAGGATGAATGAGGTCTGGTCAACATATCTATAAAAACAACAAGAAAATACCCAGCGTAACATTTATTTATATACAAAAAAATAAAATATAGGTGCACAAATTAACATATTTCTATGCTGATCAGTTCCTGCCATGCCTCATAGTTGTTTTTATGCTATATATAATCGACCAGCAGATTCTACGAAGAGTTCTCCTTTGTTGACAAAACATTGGTCACAGTATTTTTAGAATTTGAACTAGTTAAATCAACACTAAGTTTATTTGTCATGCTGGGGAGACACATCCAAACAGTCAACAACAATTGGATTCTTATCTCCACCATAACTTTGCACTTCTTCAATGAACTCATTCATCTTAGCTAATGCGTTTTCTGTCCCTACACTTTCATCATGGTTTGTTATCTCTCCCTCCTCAATCTCCATGTCTCTTGCATTGCTCTCCAAATCCCTACCACCATCAGTGTTCAGAAAATTTTGGAGAGAAATTCCTGAATGAACAGTAACAGACCCGATCATGGTATCATTATACACTGGCAATGGTATATCCAGAGGGCCTTCTTGAATATATGCCTCATCATATAAGTCATCAGCTTCATGATCAACAGATATTGTAGGAAGAATATCTCCTTCCTTAGCAATCCGTTGTTGCACTCTCATCACAAGCATTGTTCAAAGAGACAACACTAGATGTGTTCAAGGCTTCATACCTATTTCCAGTACCAACTACAGATTTTCTCAAGAGATCATCCATACCTTGCTTTACAACAATGTTATATACTTTTTTCCATTTCTTTGTAGTATAAGAAGGAAAACCTCTAACCTTATGATTGCTCCTTGTTGGAATGGATTTTAATTGTCTTTTGGGTGCCTCCTTATGTTGGACGTTCTATCCTGCATGTTGAACACCAGCCCTATCATTGACCACTCCATTTCCATTCAAAACATTCCCTTTTCCAGCAGTGACATTTTGGCAAGCATTACTAGGGAAATTGCCTAGTGAGTGACCAAACGCAATACAAGTTTTGCAAATGTCCGGTTTCCATACGTAGTTGACTTTGACTATATGCTCGGTACCGTCGTCAAGAAGAACAGTGATTGATTCAGGTAACTCATTGGATAGGGAGATCTCTACCATAACCTTTGCATATCCAAGCTAGTCAAGACTCTCTGTCGCCTTTTCCATACATAAGAAGAACCAACCAATGTGCGATGCAAGCTAAGTTATTACAGTCAGAGATCAAGCTACCATCGGTAGGTTATACAACTTGATCCAAACTGGCACTAGTTGGATCCCTTTCCCAGAGTTTCCCCTGTTAACATCCCATTTTCTGATAACGAAGACTTATTACGAATAACGATAGGATCAGCCTTCATAACTTCTTCCTATCCTCTGGATCAGCTAAGTGAAAGAAGAAGATGAAGCCATTTGATTTGACTTTGATCAGACCTCGAGGTTTCCACAATTTTTTGAGATGACTTACCACTGCGGTATACGATAGTGGAGAATCGAGTAAGAAACCAGCTATATATTCATGCCAAACCTTGACACCAGCCGAGACCATGTCCTCAGCGGGGATTAAACGCTTGCCTGAATATTTTAGCGCCAACGATGGAGGCATGAAGGCTCCAGCACTTCTTGGTTTGGATGCGAAGAGGGACGACCATCTCATCTTGGGTAAAGGAGGCTGCGGTGGAAGTTGATTGAGCGGAGCGATGGCTAACGGAGGATTAGGGGGCAGCGGAGATGGGGTTGGAGGTGGATCGGAAGCGGGAGGGGATCGAGGCTGGAAAAGGGAAAGCTGATTTAGCGGAGCGTCGGCTGACGGAGGATCGAGGGCGGCGGAGAAGGGGCTGGAGGTGGATTTGAAGTGGGAGGGACTCAAGGCTGGAAAGGGGAAAGTAGGTTTGAGTGGCTCGAGGTGGGCAGGGATGACCCCATTTTTTAGTTTTTGGATGAATGTTTATTATATTTTCTACTTGTATTGTAAGCCAGTTACCATTAAAGGGTAACCGAATATTTGAATAAGTGAATATGGGTCCTTATATTTTCTATTTGTGTTGTAAGCCAATTACCATTAAAGGGTAACTGAATATTTGAATAAGTGAATATGGGTCCTTGAATGGATTTCCTTTTATAGAATGAAGGATGAAGATAAGCAAATTCATTACATAAAATGGCCATGAATTGCATTAGCAAAGAACATAGTTTCATGGAGGTAACAGTGAACTGCAAGAGGAGACTACAAAATTTGGACAACCACGATAACTGCATAATGCGATAATTTGTATTAATTATAAATTTTTTAAGGTAATTATTTATTGTTATTGGCAAAGATAATAACATGGTACAAAAATGAAAAACCAAACATGGGAAGCATGAAGATGCTAAGAGTAATGTCAAAGATTAATTGGCTTACATGAAAAAGTAAATAAATAAATGGCAGGAAATTTCATTAAATGTTCAATGGTATATTTTAGAACACAAAAAAGATTGTACAAAGCTATTTGCAATATAATTTAAGTGTGTCTGAACTATTTTCTGGAATGAGAGTGCTAGCTAAATTATCTATCCAAGCATCGACTATTATAATAAACTTAAAGACGGGAATGTAGTTTAAAAGGTATATAAAGCACATCTCATAAAGAAAAATGAATATAATAACACATACTTTACTATCTAAGTTCAACTATTTTTAGTTAGGGTCCATCTATTGCCACCCCATGATTTACTCATCACCACCTGCTAATTACAAAATAAAACACACACCCCATTTATTTCTCTACACCCCACTTATTCCAAAAATAACCTTTCTTTCTTATTCGTATTGATTTTTTTCCTTTCTTTTTCTTTTTTCTTTCTTCCTATAACTTGTTTCCTACCTATCAAACCTTTGCAACTCCGTAAACTTCAGCGCTGGCGAGAAAATTAGGTCGACATATTAAACAGAAAAAAAAAATTATATTCGAATAAACAAGTCTTCAATGCAGCGCTTTCATATTAATATAGATGCGCATATACCTCACGTTCATGTATAATTACCAAACATAGTACTGATTTTATTTCAAAAAACGTACACTTGGAAATTTCTTGGTTCTACTGCTCAGACGCTGCAGTGCACCCAGTTAAGGCTAGATGGTGTACGTGGTGTTATAGATTTAATTGCTGTATGTGCTAAAACAAAAAAAAACATTCAAATCATTATTCTGGGACAGGTTGAAAGATATGTGATAAAGTTGGAAGATAAATAGACATATGAAACAAGTTATTTATTGTTAAAGGGTATAACTGGAAATAAAATTCCAAAATTTTAATGGGGTGTGAAAAGCAATCATAGGGGTGCTAATAAATGGACCCTTTTGGTTATTTATCGTATTATGGAAGTACTAATATGTTATGAAAATCAATGAAGAAAATGATGCAAATTTCTAGCAAAGAATACAATTCGGTTGATGCATATAGAATTGAAATAAATGGAGTTCTTAGGTAACGTATACTCACGATTAGATACAGTGTGTAAAGAATTATTTAGGTCATAAGCTTGACATATTAAAAGCATAATTGTTTTAGAGTTGATAAAACATAATGCAAAGCTCTATATTAGTTACAAAAAGCTGTCAGTATGAGGCAATGTGGAGTACGAATGACTAATTATATGCATCCCATGTTTAGGAGCAAGCAAAATTTGAGGAAGACAACCTAGACTATTATTTCCTTTAATTTTTGTCAAAGTTTTGTTTCTAAATAAACTTTCCCTTTAAATATATATTAACACCAATTAAGCCAAACATGAGCATTCAACATGCGCCAAGCAACATATTACACTACATCCTCATGTGCCTAATATAAATAATTCATGAAGTTGGTTGTCATCGTTAACTTGTTGCATTGATGTACATGTATGAGATTTGTTAGCAGGGTTAGATAGTGAATAAGGGGAACATCCCAAAATTATTTTCACATTCCCCAACCCAAATCAAGGAAATATCCATTCATCTCCTAATAGTAGCAGCAAATATCACTATGACCATTGGTCGAGCTCAGTTTCTCTCATTCAACAAAATTGATTTCCTAACATTACTTACTATTTGAACATAGTTCTCCAATATTGGTGCATGTGCTTGTAACAAACATTGATGACGCTATCATAATACCTTTTACGTATTGGAAGTTGCAATTAGATTTTTTATAACAAATATGTTTATTTTTAATTCTTAGTAATGAAGGTATTTAAGGAAAATGATCTTAATCTTCTGAAACGTTATAAAAAAAGGTACAACATAAAATAGAAAACTTGGCAATGAGTGTATGATTCAAAACCTAAATGCATAAATAAAGATCGAGTACTGTACAATTTTAGTAGAAAAATTTCAGTGTTTAAAACCAACCTTACATCTTTAAATTAAATGTTAAATAACTTATAGCACAAAAACTTTGCAAAAGATGTTTTTTTAGTAATGATGCAATGTTGCAAAAGCTACGTTAACGCCAAAAATTGGACTATCTATATATGCATTTCTTTTAAAGCTAGAAAGGGAGAATTTTGCAACTTTTGATGATGTTTTACTTTTATAGGTGGCTTAATGTAAACATAGATAAAGGGAAAGAAAGGGGAAAATAAATTTTGAAGCAATATTCTCTATTGTATAATAGATATTTTTTATTCTCATGTGGCTTATTAAATAGAGAAGATAATTTAAGAATATTACTTAGTAATGTAAATAAAATTTTAGAATATCTTTTAAAATTTAAGGATATCTTTTAATAGACAATGAATAGTTCTTCTTGCAATGATTAGTGATATCTATTAAGAATATTTATTATAGTTGGCTTATTAAATTTAAAACAAAGATATCTATTACACAATAGAGAATACTGCTTCAAATTTTATTGTAAAAATAGACATCTTTTAAAAGATATTACTATTGTAAACATAGATATCCTAAAAAGAAAAGATATCTCTACTGTAAACGCAGATATCTCTATCGTAAACAAAGATGTCTACAGGTATCTTCAAAATTTAGTGTACAATAGAGGATGTTGCTTCAAATATCTCTATTGTAAACATCGATATCTTTGTTTTAGATATTATTATTCTCTAATGTAAACATAGATAAAGGAAAATAAAGCAGGGTGATATCTATATTTTAATAGATATCTTTTTAACAGTATATCTATTTAATAGGGTGTTGTTATTGACACTCCAAGTATTGTTAAGGGGAGGTCAAATTTTAAAAACACTCCAATCATAAAAAAATTGTTAGGGGGGGTGACATACTTAATTTTTTGCGTTCCCTTTTTACCCTTACCACCTCAAATCCCAATTAATCCCAAAAGAAAAAAAACTAAATCTTTAAATTATTTGCAAACGAAAAAACGATTGTTTGGGGAGAAATAATGGTGTAAAAGATAAACGTGAAACGCTTCTCCTAAGATGCTAAGATAGTGGAGAAGCTATAGATAAGGTATGTGAAATCGATTGTATATGCCCTGAAAACAATGAAGGTTAGGTTTTTTATTTTTTCAGTCTCGAGAGCCAAAAATCGTAGCGTCAAATTTTATTTGGTGGAAGATGGTCTTGTTTTTCGATTTGTCATCGTCAAAATAGGTGAATTACTGCATAACAACATAAACGACGTAGGTCTGCCATACTATATATTTCTGTTCGATATTTTTCATCGTTTTCGGAATGTGTATTCGTTGTTGGGTTGTCAAAGTGGAGAAAATAGGGTGTATCAACAAATTTGGCGGTGGTATAATGTATAAAAAAAATTGTTCGATGTATGTACATCGATTTCCTATGAATAATATATTTTCATCTGATCTGATGCATATCGACAAATGAAATTATTGATAATTTGATATAAAATCTGATGCAGTTCAACCAATATATCGTATTTTTTTGATAAACAACTAAAAAAGAGACTATTGCAAAGAAGGATAATTTGGTAAAATAAACTTTATTTCTTAAGGGGGTGTTCTCTGCATTGGTACTCTCCTTAACAAATTCTTTCTTTTAAAAAAAGTTGACCCCCTTAGTAATATTTGGAGTGTCAATAACAATCCGCATTTAATAAGCCACACGACCGATTGAGGATATCTTTTAAAATTTAAGGATATTTTATAATGAATAAACATTTATACCATCCTACTTGCAAATAAAATTTATTAATAGACAATTTAAGATATTCTTAAATTTAAAAATGTTGACAGATATCACTATTCATTGGAAACAGGATAGTATTTATCAAAATGTTGCACCTAATGCGTTGAAAAGAAGATAATTAAACTACTTAAATTTGGATAGTAAATCACTATTTTTTATCGAATTTTAAATTTGTTTACGATTATAAGATGACAATCTAAAATTGCTCTATAAAAGTAATGTGAGACAACTTTTGAAAAAAATATGAAGTTAATGCATTGAAAAGAAGACGATTTAATAACTTAAATTTTAATATTAAGATGCTGGTTTTTTCTTAGACTTTTAAGTTTGTTTGCAATAATAGAAAATATCAGTTGCACTGCTGATTCTACATGTATACAACAATACATTGTATCAGGTCAAGGCTTTACCCATCCGCATATTAGCTATCATTTACAATTATGGGCTTGTATCTATTGGGCCTTCAACCAATGTACGAAGTCTATATAAACATAAGCTATCATGTACATTACATTATTCCATTTACACGTTCCTAAATAAAGAATTGGCTAATTCTATTCATACATTCATAATTTCTTAACACATGCCTAAAATAAAATGAAATAGTGTAACAACCCACTCATTCGACGATTTTAGATTTAAAATTTTTATTTAAATATATCGTCGTATCTCATGTACCACTCAAAAAGTCGTTTTTCACAAACGATAAAATTAGGACTCGGGACCACTTCCATTGAGTCCGGATCATCGTTTATGACCTTTTTGACTGTAAGCATTGATACCTTTTTGAGTTGGGCGATTTTGGTTTTTTCCGTTTGGTGTATGACCGAAATATCACTTTTCGCATACGAATGAATTTGGACTCGAAACTACTTCCATTGAGTTCAAAACGTCGTTTAGGTGTTCGAAAAGTGTAAGCTTCGATATGTTCCGAGATTCGGGAATTTGGCACTTTGGGTCGGGTCTTGGTTGAGCTAGCCTAGCTCACCATATAACCCAAATCATCCTCCTTCTCTTCAGTCATTCTCCAAACACTTAGAGAAATAAAAATAAGGAGATGGAAAAGGAAATAGAAATTCCTAAGCTAGGTTTTGCAATCTCAAGCTCAAATCAAAGGGGAAATCAAAGAGACAACTTGGGTATGCTCTCTCTTCCTCTTCTCTATCTTATTCTCCTCTCAATTTCGGATTTTGATCATGCCCTAACACTCATGTGTCTTCATTTGTGTTCATGAGGTGATTTTGGAGGAGCTAATGAAGAAAGATGAGTTCTTTGCTTGAATTGGAGCTTGTTCTTCATCGTTTAAAACCAAGGTGAGTGTAACAACCCATATTTTCAATAACCTGTTATAACCTAAATCGAGGCAGAATTTAATTCTAAAATCAGAATCAAGGGAAACGGGCTGTGCCATTGCGTTCGTCTCGGAAAAATACGCGAAATAGAGTCCGAAATTTTGTAAATCGGAGTCCGTATGACCCAATTAAGGCCCAATGAAGTTTTCAGAAAATCCAAGAAGAAAACAGATTTCAAATTCAGGTTTGAAATTCGAAATTTGGGGCCAGAAAGGGGAGGCGGGAAAATTCCCGCCAGAGCACCCAAGTCGACAGCCCTGTCGACTTGGGAGTCGACTTGGTTGGACCCAAGTCGACAGCCCTGTCGACTTGGCTGTCGACTTGGTTCGGCCGGGCCATTCTGGCCTGGTGCACCACTTGGGGTTTGGGCTGGGTTTTGGGGGCTGGTTCTGGAAGCTTCCGAAATCTGATGGACCAAATCTAACCTAGGGTTAATCTAAGGGCCTAAAACACTCTAATCTTCTATAAATAAGACCCTAACCTACCCCTAAATCCCCATTATTCATTCTAGTAACTAAACTATGGCAAAACAATTCCTCTCATGGCCTCCACTTTCTTCTTAAAATTTCTAAGTCATTTCCATGAGAGATTTTCAATGCATACAAGTGTTTTTGAGTTGTATGAGTGATCATTAGCTTGCATTCATCATCAAGTTGCAAACTTTATTTTCAAAGCTAGAGTTTTTGGTTTGGATCTTCTTATTGGGTTTTAAGGGCTTGTCTCAATCTTTGTTTTGTGTCTTCATAAGAGTAGTAAGCTCTTTTACCTTTCTTATTAAACTCTAAAGTTAAATGTATGATGCAAGTTTGAGTTGCCATGATATGTATGCAAGTATGTCATAATATGTATGCCATGATATGTATGCAAGTATGTCGTAATATGTATGCCATGATATGTATGCAAGTATGCCATAATATGTTATGCAAGTTTATGATGCTATTATATGCAAGTTTATGATGCTATTATATGCAAGTTTATGAGGCTATGGTATGCAAGTTTATGACGCTATTATACGCAAGTTAGTTAGGCTATGATATGCAAGTTTATGATGCTATGATATGTATGCAAATATGCCATGTTAAGTAAGCAAGTTTGGGTTGAACATTTATACATGTTAACATGTTATGCGAACTTATGGCCATTCTTACATTTCATATGCCACCATGTTAAACTTGTGGCTGCAACACCTTCATGTCATGACTGTGCCAAGTTCACTCTTTCTATCCTTTATGCGCTTTGGCGATTATGTAAGCGATGGGATTGCGTGGGGTTGGGTAAACTTAAAACACATGAAAATATAAGATTGGGAATTTACCTATTAAGTTAGGTCTACCCCTTGGGAATTTACCTATTAAGTTAGGTCTACCCAAGTACTTATTAACTTGTAATTATGTTTTGGAAACATAATGGACATGACACTTAGATAATATAAGTGTGGCCAACTCGAGGTTGGGTTGAGTTTGTAGCGGAAATCTACCCGGAACCGACCGGCTTAACTAGTTGCCACAAACAATAGGACCCAATGTGAGAAGTTGGTCATGTTGTACCTTGAACCCGAGGTTAGACCAAGTTGTGGTGGAAATCTACCCGGAACCGACCGGCTTAACTAGTAACCGCAACAAAGTCTAATGTGAGAGGTTAAGGTACATTAAATTAATTAATGCCTCATGATTAGGGTTAAGTCATGGTCCACTTATTACTTAACCAATTTGGGCTTAGTAGATTAATCGGGGTTAAGTCGTGAACCTATCGTTACACTTAACCAAGTTAATCCATGATCAGAAAAAGGGTTAAACCGTACATAACCCACTAGAAAATCCTAGCAATGGGGGTCCATTCCAGCAGTAATCCCAAGTTTGTTTCATTATGACCCTAGGGACTAGGCTAGGGTAGGGGGCACGATTACTGGGTGTGATGTAAGGGGCCAAAAACGACGGCAGTGTGGTACGCCGATGTAGTTCCGGACAGACTAGGGCCGTGCACGTAGTCCGTTAGCGGAGAAGTCAAGCATGGGTACCAGTAGGCTGAGACTGTGCACTCATGTTTATGGTGTCCAGGGGTTTACACCCTAGGGCTTGATACACCCGACGGGTGGACCCTGCACAGTCTGACTACAAATATGTTTTAGCCGTATTGACACCAACACGAGACGAGTTAGGCGTATAGGGAGCCGATCGATTAGACCGTTTAGTTGGACCTCGTATTCGGGTCACCTCATGTTATTGGGCCAAAGCTTGGGCCAAAGGATCGATACTTGTTTATTCAAGACATGTTAGTTTGCTAGTAACCCGTGGTGCAAAACTTAACCATGATTATGCGATGACACCTTTATCTATCCAGTTAGTTAATCATCATGACAGTATGTTGTTATCCTTATGTTCACCTCAGTTTACATCATGCCAGTTAACTTTATTAGTTTATGGACTGATGGTAGTAGAGCTTCCTCAGTCTTTTTGACTGACCTGTTTTCTTTCTCTTCTTTTCTTCCGTTTCCCCCCCCCCCCCAGGTTCTCAGGGTGGAAATAGTGGAGCTTAGCTTGGACTTCTGATCGCTTGTCGCTTGTTGTGGGATTTTGGGCTCATGTACGGTTGGACATGAAGCCGGCTATGGTTTATCACTTTTTTACTTGGGGATAGTATTATGTATTTCAGTTTTCAGTTGATGTTATTTTATCTAGACTTGTTTATTGGGAAAGCTATGTTGTACCAGACTTGTTTTGAGATAGTTTGAAAATCTTCCGCTGTTTTACTTATCTTGTTTACTCTGTTTACATATATTTACATGTTCTTGTTCTGCCTTGATATATCATTATGCATGTTTACCCGATTCAAACGCCCCACCAAAGTCAGAGTGCTTGCAAGAGCCACCCTGGCGGAGGTGGGGTGTTACATTTGGTATCAGAGCATATGGTTTACGAGAAAGGACAAAAAGGTTTTCGAAAAACTTTTGAAAAACTATTTTCAAATCAAGTATACAGTATTTTCCAAAGAAAAGTCTAGTTTATATTTTAAAGACTATTCCCCAAAAAGCCATTAGCAAAAATTCCTTCGTTTTTCTCCATTCTGAATCTATCTTTTTCTTCGTTCCAGTATGGCCGATAACTTTGCCATTCCGGAGGGAGTACACGTACCTGTTTGGTATAGGAGACTTTTAGAGGCTAGGGCGACCGAAGCCGGCCCCGCAAATGTTACTCCTCCTCCGGTGGTTAATGTTCCTCCTCCTCCCCCTCAGCATCCTCAAGCTGACTTCGCGAAGACGTGCAAAGATTTCAAAGCAATGGGTGGCAAGAACTTTCAAGGCACCGAGACTTTGAAGAGGCAAGAAATTGGTTGAAAGAAACCAAAGATCTTTTCGCCATCTTTGATATAGATGACCGTAGGAAGGTTCTATTGGCAGTATGGTTGCTAAAGGAAGAAGCTGCACGATGGTGGGTGGTTACCACCGCTACTAGGCCAATTGAGACTTGGGATGACTTTAGAGGAAAGTTTGGACTAAGGTTCCTATCACTGAGGCAAGGGGACATGACTATTAGGGAATACGTAGATAAGTTTAATCAACTGGCTCGAGTCGGGTTAGGCTTCGTGAACACAGCTCAGAAGAAGGCCCTATACTTTGCTCTAGGATTAAACGAGCCATTACATAGTTTGGCCATGTCTCATATACCCTTGGGGGCAACTTTCGAGAGTTTGGTGAATATGGCCCTACTCAATGAAGAGAAGTCTGAAGATAAGAAGAAAGAGCCTACGTCGGAAGGAACGGTGAACTCCGAGAAGCAAGGCAAGAACTCCAAAACCCGCAAGAACAAGAGTCAAGGCAACAAGGGGAACAATAGCAAGGGCAATAACGACAAGAGGAAGTGCCATTATTGCGGTTCAGTTGGGCATCTTGTTAAGGATTGTAGGAAGAGGAAAAGGAAGGGTGGTGAATGCTTTTTCTGTGGTGAGTTTGGACACCTCAGCAAAGATTGCCCGAAGAAGCTAGGGCAAGGCCAGACTCAGTGTGCAAGACCATCTGGAGGGCGAGTTCATCCCCTCAACACCGTTCTTCCAGCTTATGATCAAGGTAGTGTTTCTGTTAAAAGTCTTGTTTACATTTCTGATTTTCCCGTTTGTACTTAGTTTGATTCTGGCGCATCGCATAGTTTATTTCATCTGATCTAGTTGAAAGTTTGCACCTAAGTACTAGTCTAGTTAATGATCCCGTGTGTGTTTCAAATCCAATTGGGGTTTCCGCCCATTTGTCTATTATCTATGTGGATTTGAAAATCTCTAGCTTAAGTGTAGAGTTCTCGTGTGATGCTTATATTCTCGGTTTCTTGGGATATGGGTTGATTTTTGGCATGGATGGGTTGTCCAGTTTTGGAGCCATCCTTGATTTTTGAGCGTAGGGTTGTAAGGCTCAGGACTTTCCTCAGTAATACCCTAGAAATTTCTTGTAACCCTATGGGTCCCGTCAAGTTGTGTTATCTTGAATCCCTCAACTCGTCTATCAGTAGTTTGCAATCGGTGAGGGTGGTCCGAGAATATTCTAATATCTTGGGTGAAGTGAAGGGGTTACCCCTAAACGAGAGATAGATTTCCGCATTTATCTGGTTGATAATGCCAAGACAGTTTCGTGGCCGGTTAGGCACATGGCCCCGCAAGATGAGAATTAAGAAAGCAAGTCAAGGAGTTGCTTGAGAAGAACTTCATTAGACGAAGTATATCTGAATGGGGAGCGCCTGTGGTATCTGCTACCAAGGCAGATGGTTCTTTTCGACTTTGTGTTGATTATCGTGAGTGGAACAAGAAGAATAGGTAACCATTACCAAGGATCGATGATTTATACGAACAGCTTGATCTTGCTACTGGATTTCATTAGCTCAGAGTGGCTGAAGATAGTAGAGACAAGGCCGCATTCGGAACTCCAGATGGATTCTTCGAATGGCTTGTCAAGCCGTTCGGTTTGACTAATGCACCCGCCTACTTCATGGACTTGATGAGTAGGGTGTCTAGGGAATTCCTGAACAAGTTTGTCGTGGTCTTCGTAGATGATATTCTGATCTTCTCTAAGGATGAGGAAAAGCACGCGAGGCATCTCGTGGAGGTGATGGATACGCTTAGAGCGCATCGGTCGAAGGACAAGTTCTCCAAGTGTCATTTTGGAGAAAAGGAGTTAGATTTCTTGGGCATATAGTTTCTAAACAAGGCTTAGCGGTGGATCCCGCTAATGTAGTCGCGGTTCAAGACCGGAAAGCTCCGACAAGGACAATTGAAGTAAGAAGCTCTCTCGGTTTAATTAGTTAGTTAGCGTCCCTTGAGTTAGACCTACCCTTTTAAGTCAAGTAGGGACTTCACAGAAAGAAGACCCGCTGTTAGTCGAGAGCATGGACAAGTTGATTCGAGGCAAGATGTTAAGTCACCTCGCTAGATATATTATAGAAGACAAGGGATGGCTAAGACGCGATGAGAGATTATGTATCCCTCGAGTGGAAGACTTAGTAAAGAAGGTTCTTGAAGATGCGCATCACTCGAGGAGGTGGCCGAGTTTGTCCCAAGGTGCATGTTGTGCCAACAGGTTAAGGCCGAATCATGGAAGCCCAGTGGGCTATTTCATCCATTGGAGGTCCCGCAATGGAAGTGGGAAAGCGTCACGATGGATTTAGTGGATGGACTGCCTAGATCAAGGAAAGGTAACATGAGCATGTGGGTCATAATAGGTAGACTCACGAAGAGTGCTCATTTCACTCTGGTAAAGAACGAAAGGACTGCATCATAGCTAGCGACGGTTTACTTTCAAGAAATAAAGCGGATTGCACGAGGTTCCCTAAAGTATAGTGAGTAACCATGACTCAATCTTCACTAGCCATTTTTGGGATAGTCTACGGGAAGTCATGAGCAAGAACTGAATTTAAATACGGTCTATCATTCATAAGCGGATGGTTCATTTCATTCAAGCATGAGTTATAGAAAATCACGTTAGGAAGAGCAATTGGTAACGGGGATTGGTATTATCAAGAAAAGTTCTGATGCGTGGAATACTTTGTAGTAAGAGAACTAGATCCAGGATTCACTGGTGAATTTTGGAGAGCTTGCATGAAACCATGAGGTTACAATGATGTTTAAGCCGAGTGTACAAGAAGAAGAATAAGCGAAAGAGGAAAACGAGAGGTGACAACGAAATGAGTTCCAACTCATATTTGTAAATAAGAGTTAAGAGGCCAAGAAATCATGAAGTAAAGGACGGTCAAAGCACAGTGGAGTTAAACTCAAGGAAACGTGACTTAGAAGACTGAAGGCTAGATAAGCGCATCATATCTCTTTTTAAGAGTATATCCTTGATCTTTGTTTTCCTGTGGAACTTGCTCGCATGTTATCTTTTACATATATCCTCTCGGTCCCCTTTCTCGATCCTATTTCTATCGTAAACTCCATAGGGAGGTATGACTCATTGGTTAGTAATGCATGTCAAGGTTTGAAGGGGGCCCGTTAGGTTGACTAAACCTTTTGGACTTTTATAGGAGATGGGTTTGAGTTTAGAAAGGAATTTCTTGTAACCCAAAAAGGAGTTTATCTAGTTTATCTTGTCGTGAGAACCTTAGGTAGAAACCCTTTGGTTGAAACATGTGTTTGAAACATGTTATGCTTGAAGTTTGCAAGTGGTTGCAAGTGTTTGCAAGTGGTTACTCGTGGATGCATTATACACATTAGGCACTAGATCGGCTCACACACTCCTCATATTGCATATGCATGAGTGTTTATGCTTATTCATGGATGAATTTGTTGTGCTATCACATGGATTTTGCATAAGGATGTATGTTATGTGCACACATGTAGATGTTATACATTATGTTAGGGATTTGCATACATATGGTTACATTCCACTAACATACTTTGCATTGATCTTTGCATTAGATAAATACATATACACACACCTTTGCATATGTTCATACAACATTTAGAACCTTGTAAGGACAATGATTGCTCGTGGATGGTGTTTTGAGTAGATGGATGATGGATGGTAGGATACGTTCTTCCTAACTTGAAGATTTCGGGGACGAAATCCTTTAAGGAGGGGAGAATGTAACAACCCGTATTTTCAATAACCTGTTATAACATAAATCGAGGCAGTATTTAATTCTAAAATCAGAATCAAGGGAAAGGGGCTGTGCCATTGCGTTCGTCTCGGAAAAATACGCGAAATAGAGTCCGAAATTTTGTAAATCAGAGTCCGTATGACCCAATTAAGGCCCAATGAAGTTTTCAGAAAATCCAAGAAGAAAACAGATTTCAAATTCAGGTTTGAAATTCGAAATTTGGGGCCAGAAAGGGGAGGCGGGAAAATTCCCGCTAGAGCACCCAAGTCGACAGCCCTGTCGACTTGGGGGTCGACTTGGTTGGACCCAAGTCGACAGCCCTGTCGATTTGGCTGTCGACTTGGTTCGGCCGGGCCATTCTGGTCTCGTGCACCACTTGGGGTTTGGGCTGGGTTTTGGGGGCTGGTTCTGGAAGCTTCCGAAATCTGATGGACCAAATCTAACCTAGGGTTAATCTAAGGGCCTAAAACACTCTAATCTTCTATAAATAAGACCCTAACCTACCCCTAAATCCCCATTATTCATTCTAGTAACTAAACTATGGCAAAAAATTTCCTCTCATGGCCTCCACTTTCTTCTTAAAATTTCTAAGTCATTTCCATGAGAGATTTTCAATGCTTACAAGTGTTTTTGAGTTGTATGAGTGATCATTAGCTTGCATTCATCATCAAGTTGCAAACTTTATTTTCAAAGCTAGAGTTTTTGGTTTGGATCTTCTTATTGGGTTTTAAGGGCTTGTCTCAATCTTTGTTTTGTGTCTTCATAAGAGCAGTAAGCTCTTTTACCTTCCTTATTAAACTCTAAAGTTAAATGTATGATGCAAGTTTGAGTTGCCATGATATGTATGCAAGTATGTCATAATATGTATGCCATGATATGTATGCAAGTATGTCGTAATATGTATGCCATGATATGTATGCAAGTATGCCATAATATGTTATGCAAGTTTATGATGCTATTATATGCAAGTTTATGAGGCTATGGTATGCAAGTTTATGATGCTATTATATGCAAGTTTATGAGGCTATGGTATGCAAGTTTATGATGCTATTATATGCAAGTTAGTTAGGCTATGATATGCAAGTTTATGATGCTATGATATGTATGCAAATATGCCATGTTAAGTATGCAAGTTTGGGTTGAACATTTATACATGTTAACATGTTATGCGAACTTGTGGCCATTCTTACATTTCATATGCCACCATGTTAAACTTGTGGCTGCAACACCTTCATGTCATGACTATGCCAAGTTCACTCTTTCTATCCTTTATGCGCTTTGGCGATTATGTAAGCGATGGTATTGCGTGGGGTTGGGTAAACTTAAAACACATGAAAATATAAGATTGGGAATTTACCTATTAAGTTAGGTCTACCCTTTGGGAATTTACCTATTAAGTTAGGTCTACCCAAGTACTTATTAACTTGTAATTATGTTTTGGAAACATAATGGACATGACACTTAGATAATATAAGTGTGGCCAACTCGAGGTTGGGTTGAGTTTGTAGCGGAAATCTACCCGGAACCGACCGGCTTAACTAGTTGCTACAAACAATAGGACGCAATGTGAGAAGTTGGTCATGTTGTACCTTGAACCCGAGGTTAGACCAAGTTGTGGTGGAAATCTACCCGGAACCGACCGGCTTAACTAGTAACCGCAACAAAGTCTAATGTGAGAGGTTAAGGTACATTAAATTAATTAATGCCTCATGATTAGGGTTAAGTCATGGTCCACTTATTACTTAACCAATTTGGGCTTAGTAGATTAATCGGGGTTAAGTCGTGAACCTATCGTTACACTTAACCAAGTTAATCCATGATTAGAAAAAGGGTTAAACCGTACTTAACCCACTAGAAAATCCTAGCAATGGGGGTCCATTCCAGCAGTAATCCCAAGTTTGTATCATTATGACCCTAGGGACTAGGCTAGGGTGGGGGGCACGATTACTGGGTGTGATGTAAGGGGCCAAAAACGACGGCAGTGTGGTACGCCGATGTAGTTCCGGACGGACTAGGGTCGTGCACGTAGTCCGTTAGCGGAGAAGTCAAGCATGGGTACCAGTAGGCTGAGACTGTGCACTCATGTTTATGGTGTCTAGGGGTTTACACCCTAGGGCTTGATACACCCGACGGGTGGACCCTGCACAGTCTGACTACAAATATGTTTTAGCCGTATTGACACCAACACGAGACGAGTTAGTCGTATAGGGAGCCGATCGATTAGACCGTTTAGTTGGACCTCGTATTCGGGTCACCTCATGTTATTGGGCCAAAGCTTGGGCCAAAGGATCGATACTTGTTTATTCAAGACATGTTAGTTTGCTAGTACACCCGTGGTGCAAAACTTAACCATGTTTATGCGATGACACCTTTATCTATCCAGTTAGTTAATCATCATGACAGTATGTTGTTATCCTTATGTTCACCTCAGTTTACATCATGCCAGTTAACTTTATTAGTTTATGGACTGATGGTAGTAGAGCTTACTCAGTCTTTTTGACTGACCTGTTTTCTTTCGCTTCTTTTCTTCCGTTCCCCCCCCCCCTCCCAGGTTCTCAGGGTGGAAATAGTGGAGCTTAGCTTGGACTTCTGATCGCTTGTTGTGGGATTTTGGGCTCATGTACGGTTGGACATGAAGCCGGCTATGGTTTACCACTTTTATACTTGGGGATAGTATTATGTATTTCAGTTTTCAGTTGATGTTATTTTATCTAGACTTGTTTATTGGGAAAGCTATGTTGTACCAGACTTGTTTTGAGATAGTTTGGAAATCTTCCGCTGTTTTACTTATCTTGTTTACTCTGTTTACATATATTTACATGTTCTTGTTCTGCCTCGATATATCATTATGCATGTTTACCCGATTCAAACGCCCCACCAAAGTCAGAGTGCTTGCAAGAGCCACCCTGGCAGAGGTGGGGTGTTACAGTGAGTTCTTTTAGAACACACATCTATGCCACAAGCCTATGTGCTTGTACAAGTGTAATTTAGTGTTCATATGAGTTGCATGTGCTAGTGAATTGGTTATGTTAGTGTAACTTAGCCGATTTCATGTTTTTATGCTTCGTTGAGTTGAAAATTTTGATAAAGATTGTTCATACGATCTAATGCATGTGCTACGAGTTGATTTGGTGATGTTGTGAAGCTCCATTGTCCCCCAACAAGTTCTAAGTCTTCACAAGTCACCTTGAATTGAGTTTGGTTTGCTTTGGTTAGAAAATTTGTCCACTTTGGAATTTATAATCAAAACCATCATAAATCACTTGTATGAATGTTTGTGCATATAAGTTTGGTGTTATGAGCTACCCCGATTAGTTTTAGAAGCCTCATATACATGTACATAACATCATAGGCCTTCGGGCATTCATCGATATCGTTTTGAACATGTTTTCAATGCAAATTGTGCTCTGGAACAGGATTCAGACATCTGAATATTTTTGGCCAGACGTCTGACCTGCTCCAAATAATTATAGTTTCAAGTAACAGAATTCAGATGTCTGAAAATTTTAGCTCAGACGTCTGAATTGTAATTCGGACGTCTAACCGGAGTAATTCAGACGTCTGAATGGGGCCAAAAATGAACTAAAACCATTCGGCATTGCAAAATTGCAAAGTCAGACGTCTGAAATTTTATTTCAGACGTTTGAATTCTTTTTTTTTGGCTGTGGACCAGAGGGGACCTCGGTCCACATTCTAACCCCATCCAAGATCATTCCCGGCGAAGTTTCGGCCCATTTCGACTTCGTTTGTGACTTGTCAGTTTCTCTGGTTCGCAGATTTTCTGCATCTCGATTCCTCGACTTTGATTTTCATGTGATTCTTCCAATGTTGATCCTTCTTGCCCGATTCACATTAGTTTATGATGTGAATTGAATAAGTGATCATTCTAAAGCCCGTGCGCTTTATTTTGTATATCGAATATATTTGATACTCTAATTAATATGATTCACGCCTCTAAAACGTGATTTATCGACTCGATATCCTTTGAGTCTGTTTCGTTGTAGTTTTAAACCTCTGGGTGCTAGTTTGGGATTTCGATTCGTTCGTTGATCGAAATTAGAACCGTTATCACTTGATTTCATGTATGTTGTTGTGATGTGAGTATATGATTTATGATTTGAGATCACGTCATTGTGACGTGAACCCCCTTGATCGATTTGCCTCAGCAATCGTACTATTGTTTATTGCCACTTTGAAATTATATAAAGAGGTTTTATGTTATTAGTAAATATCATATTCTTGTACTAAAATGGTTTCCAATCCTACTTCATTATTCTAAGCTAATTTACGAAATCGTTTTATGAACCTTCTTCAAAGCTACTAGTATATATTTTATAAACCTTTTTCTCGTTCGTATGAGAAATCTAATTAAACGCTTTAGTAAAAACAAGGACTATAGACCCTTGTGTTTGCTTTGATGGTTAATTCTTAGACTCGTCCGATCGAAAACCGTGGTAATGCTCCTTCTATGCTTTTCTCTGTTTTGAGTATGAACCAATTACGGGTTCGTAAATATTCGAGAATAGCATGTGGTTATGGGACTTGTCGCTTTTTCCTTATATTAACTAGCTCGGAATAATTTATACTCACTGGATCGATGTGGTCCTTCTATGGTTTGTGTTTTGTTGTCCTCGATCGCCCGAGAGGGATTTACGATTCTTGGATTTCACTTCTGTGACTTCAGTCCAACCTTTATGATTTATGTCTTTGTGGCCCTCGATCGCCCGAGAGGGATTTACGATTCTTGGATTTCACTTCTGGGACTTCGGTCCAACCTTTATGATTTATGTCCTTGTGGTCCTCGATCGCCCGAGAGGGATTTACGATTCTTGGATTTCACTTCTGGGGCTTCGGTCCAACCTTTATGATTTATGTCTTTGTGGTCCTCGATCGCCTGAGAGGGATTTACGATTCTTGGATTTCACTCTCCGGGGTCACGACCCGGCTTCGTGGGGAGCTTCGGCTCAAACATATGGGTTCGCTACCTAGAGATCGTTTCTCATTTGTGACAGGCCTCTTTATGATGTTTTCTGGATTTCAAATGATTTCTGGATATATGATTTACTTTGATGCGATGGTCATCAATTTGATGTGTATTTGGCATTTCGTTGTCATTCATGTATTTAATTTATTTGGCATTCCGCTGTCATTTCCTGTTGTGTGCTATTATTTGAATGTTGCATTCTATATTAGCTAGGAGATTATTTAGAGATATTTGTATGTTGACATTCCATTGTCATTTCCTGATTGTATTGACATGCCATGTTCCATATTTAGTTATGATTAGATGTATTAGTAGAATCATGTCATCCTGTGTTATATCTCTTGTTATCTCAGTTTATTTGATAAGTACAGCTAGACTGATCCGTTTATTGTTTATTTCCTTATAAATAATACTTGGGTCAGGCCGAGTCATTTAGGTACTCCTCTGGGACTCATCGCATCATTGATCTTCCGCCTTCAGCTTGCTACTCTGTCTCCGCGGTTTTATGTACATTTGTACCTATGACATTATCTTGTTGTGTGCATCTTCTTTTATGTAGATCCTTGTACATGTATAAGTGGATCTTTGTCGACCACTAGCTTGTTGTACACATCCTTGGTTTATTCATATCTATTCCGCCTTTGTGATATGATTATTCTGTGTCTGGCTTTGAGATATACCATATTTTTATTGTTGTTGTTATCTATTTTATACTGCTTTCCGGATTGCATATAGCCGTTGTGTAGTTTCTCTATGTGTCGAATGGTCATGTCGAAATTTTAATCGGTATCAGAATTCGATGTGCAATCCTCACATGGAGCAATTATACAATTGGTCACCCTTTACAAACCTCATCCTCCGTTATGGTCTGCGACATTTCTCCAAAATGAACTGGACGGTGGTGGGTATAGAGGCAGGGCGTTTCAGTTGGTATCAGAGCGACTTTCCGGAACAGTGTAAGATAGTATGACGATGGTATTGTCTTAAGACTCTCTCGGGAATTGTGCTTTAGGGTTTTAGTTAGAGTCTTAAGACCCATCATAGTTTATCTTCCTATACGATTCCATTTTGATTGAATTCACATCGTTTGAATTTAACGTGAGACTAACTTTTTCCTCCTTTTTCCTTAAACAAGTGAAATAGTTGGTCGTAGCCGTGCAAGTGCCGGTTCACCCAGTGTACCTCCTATGAGAGGGGTGATTATGTCTCAAGTCACCTATCTTTAGTCTTTTAGAATAGTTATTGACTCGTCCGCTTCGGGTTGATTTCTATAGTCCATCTAGGGCCCGTGTGCTCTAGTGGTGCTTCTATTACGTTCTTTGACTCGAGTTGCTAGTCGTTATCTGTTTTTGTATGGATTACGTTATTAAAACATAAGTTTCAAGTTGTCGATTTCTTCGGTGACCGTAATTCGACATTGTCATGACTACTTCAATCGTACGAGAAATTTGATTAAACGTCTTAGTAAACATGAGGACTATGGACCCTTGTGTTTGCTTCGACAGATAATTACTGGACTTGTGCAATTGAAAATTATCCTATTGTGTATCACACTTATTTTCTTGATCATTTATGATCCTTGTAGTTGATTGATCATTGGATATCTTGCCAGCGCGTCGTTGCACATGTTGTAAGCGTCTTTGATCTTGATATTTCTTGATTTCTAGTTAAGATTGTTTCATACGTCGTTACGTACTTAGCATGGTCTATTGGTCACTTGTCGGTCGGTGTGAGATCACTAAGCCTTCGGGCTAAAACAACTCATTTGTGTTGCCTCGTTGTGTTCCCAACTCAAGATCAAGAATGAGGGAAAGCATCCCGCTTCTTGTGATCCCTCTTCTTGAGTCAAGGTACATGTCATAAATTCTTTAGTGTCATTTACCTTGTTCAGAGATTATTTTATTTATGTTCTTTTGATATACGACGACCGTGTTCTTCGTTATCAAAATATATCAATTGTGTTTTATTCGTAAGTTGATAAAGGAATTTATTTCCTTTATGCCATCCCGAATGATTTATGGAATTTTTATATTTTAGCGAGATGTACGTGAACGTTAGAAATTGTGAGGACTTTCTTGTATTAACTTGTCCATCGCGTGCGTTAAGGATCTCGAACAAGATATGGGACGCCATGTTGTAGTTCGGAATTCCTAAACACCATTATGTGACAATCCGACATTTGAAATGATTCCTAAAATTAAATTAACCATTAATAATATAATCAAAATAATAATATTTTGGATTTTTGCGTTTTTCGTAATCATTTGTTATCTTTCTAGATAATTTATTTCTAAATTTACTTGAGGCAATTCCAAGAATTTGAGTGGTTCAAGATTTTAATTAGAAATTATCTTGAATCTTTTCTTTGAGTAAATTAAATAACTCTTGGAACAACCCAAAGAGTTATTCATTGATTTTTGATTTCCGAGAATTTTAGTGATTGAGAATCTCGTCTAATTCTTAATTCTTGTTTCGATTTACTAAAGATAATTTAGTATTCTCGTGATTCCATGGGTCTTCTAATTTTCTCTAGTGAACGATTACTCGAGAGAATAGGAATGCCCGTTGGGGAGGGGAAATTTTGAGTTTTTGCGATCATCGGCAAACTCAATAATTCCTTCCTTCAAATCTATGATCTAGTCGATCATCCGGAAGTGCTATAGTCAATTCACTTATGGACTTAGCCTTGCGTTGTTCTTAGAAACGAATATCGAAAGGATAAGCTCTTTTGATATTCCTCCTTTGTTTGTTTGAATCATTTGGATTGACAATTGTCTCCGCACGTTTGTTAACCCTTGTCAATCAAATCTTTGGGAATTATGACCTCTTTGGTTTAATCTCATCTTGTTAGAGAAATTGTCTATTGTTTCTTTGATTAATTACTGATGTTTTTGCGATTTAAGAATTTTGGCAACAATTATCTTAAATCATGTCGCTCCGAAGTGGTAAGTTGTGCACTACTTATCCATCATCTTCTTGATGTTTCCGATTTTCTAAAATCGATACTCGAGTTTCTGAATATTAGGAATTTCATATAATTCCTAAGGATTCGTCTTTATGGTTACTAAATGAGATTTAGTACCTGGTTAGAAATCGATATCCCCGAGTAGTTCATTGGTATTCCGTTACCAATACTAGTTATCGATTTCTAAATCGTTAGTATTCTGTACAAACCTGGGATCATTGATTATTCCTTCGAGAATTGCTCTCTTTAGCTAAATTCGTTGGAATCTATGTTGTGATTTTGTTGGTGTCAGTCACCTTGTCGCAAGACTAAAGTGCTCAGGTTCGATGTTCGCTACATCGTCGTGATTGAGTTTTGGGAATGGAGTAGTCAACCACCATAATTCCCCATCTCATATCCCTCGCGTCTGTAGGACGCAGTCCCATTGTTTCTTGGAATTCCAAATTAGATTCGCTTGGTTTTTTGTGCGTTCTATTGATTCTCCTTCCCTTGATAATCGTACTAAGAAAGGCGAGTCTATTTAAATTCATAGCACTTATGAATTTTTCTGGAATTATTTTACCCGTTTAGGATGACTAACTTTATGGGTAACGAAGTCCGAGATTGAACTCTAGTTTTTATGATCTTGTGACACGAAATTGGGATCTCACCTAGCCGTTGGTGTGATCTTTTCATTTCATGTCGGTTCTTGCGGTACCACTACGTGGCGTTGTTTTTGGTTGTTAATTATTACTTCATTCTTAAGGATTTGCGGGGATGCAATTCTTTTAAGGAGGGAAGTCTGTAACAACCCGCTCATTCGACGATTTTAGATTTAAATATTTTATTTAAATATATCGTCGTATCTCATGTATCACTCAAAAAGACGTTTTTCACAAACGATAAAATTAGGACTCGGGACCACTTCCATTGAGTCCGGATCATCGTTTACTACCTTTTTGACTGTAAGCATCGATACCTTTTTGAGTTGAGCGATTTTGGTCTTTTTCATTTGGTGTATGACCGAAATATCACTTTTCGCATACGAATGAATTTGGACTCGAAAATACTTCCATTGAGTTCAAAACGTCGTTTAGGTGTTCGAAAAGTGTAATCTTCGATATGTTCCGAGATTCAAAAATTTGGCACTTTGGGTTGGGTCTTGGTTGAGCTAGCCTAGCGCACAATATAACCCAAATCATCCTCCTTCTCTTCATTCATTCTCCAAACACTTAGAGAAATAAAAATGGGGAGATGGAAAAGGAAATAGAAATTCCTAAGCGAGGTTTTGCAATCTCAAGCTCAAATCAAAGGGGAAATCAAAGAGACAACTTGGATAAGCTCTATCTTCCTCTTCTCTATCCTATTCTCCTCTCAATTTCGGATTTTGATCATGCCCTAACACTCATGTGTCTTCATTTGTATTCATGAGGTGATTTTGGAGGAGCTAATGAAGAAAGATGGGTTCTTTGCTTGAATTGGAGCTTGTTCTTCATCGTTTAAAACCAAGTGAGTTCTTTTAGAACTCACATCTATGCCACAAGCCTAGTACAAGTGTAATTTAGTGTTCATATGAGTTTCATGTGCTAGTGAATTGGTTATGTTAGTGTAACTTAGCCGATTTCATGTTTTTATGCTTCATTGAGTTGAGAATTTTGATAAAGATTGTTCATACGATCTAATGCATATGCTACGAGTTGATTTGGTGATGTTGTGAAGCTCCGTTGTCCCCCGAAAAGTTCTAAGTCTTCACAAGTCACTTGAATTGAGTTTGATTTGCATTGGTTAGAAAATTTGTCCACATTGGAATTTATAATCAAAACCATCGCAAATCTCTTGTATGAATGTTTGTGCATGTAAGTTTAGTATTATGAGCTACCCCGATGAGTTTTAGAAGCCTCGTATACATGTACATAACATCATAGGCCTTCGGGCATTCGTCAATATCGTTTTGAACATGTTTTCAATGCAAATTGTGCTCTAGAACAGGATTTAGACGTCTGAATATTTTTGGCCAGACGTCTGACCTGCTCTAAATAATTATAGTTTAAAGTAACAGAATTCAGATGTTTGAAAATTTTAGCTCAGACGTCTGAATTGACCGGAATAATTCAGACGTCTGAATGGGGACAAAAATGAACTAAAACCATTCGGTGTTGTAAAATTGCAAAGTCAGACGTCTGAATTTTTATTTCAGACGTCTGAATTCTGTTTTTTGGCTGTGGACCAGAGGGGACCTCTGTCCACATTCTAACCCCATACAAGCTCATTCCCGGCGAAGTTTCGGCCCATTTCAACTTCGTTTGTGACTTGTCAATTTCTCTGGTTCACAGATTTTCTGCATCTCGATTCCTCGACTTTGATTTTCATGTGATTCTTCCAATGTTGATCCTTCTTGGCCGATTCACATTAGTTTATGATGTGAATTGAATAAGTGATCATTCTAAAGCCCATGCGCTTTATTTTGTATATTGAATATATTCGACACTCTTATTAAGATGATTCACGCCTCTAAAACGTGAATTATCGACTCGATATCCTTTGAGTCTTTTTCGTTGTAGTTTAAAACCTCCGGGTGCTAGTTTCGGATTTCGATTCGTTCGTTGATCGAAATTAGAACCGTTACCCCTTGATTTAATGTATGTTGTTATGATGTGAGTTATGATTTATGATTTGAGATCACGTCATTGTGACGTGAACCCCCTTAATCGATTTGCCTCGGCAATTGTACTATTGTTTATTGCCACTTTGAAATTATATAAAGAGGTTTCATGTTATTAGTAGATATCAAATTCTTGTACTAAAATGGTTTCCAATCCTACTTCATTATTCGAAGCTAATTTACGAAATTGTTTTATGAACCTTCTTCAAAGCTACTAGTATATATTTTATAAACCTTTTTCTCTTTCGTATGAGAAATCTAATTAAACGCTTTAGCAAAAAACAAGGACTATGGACCCTTGTGTTTTCTTTGATGGTTAATTCTTGGACTCGTCCGATCGAAAACCGAGGCAATGCTCCTTCTATGATTTTCTCTGTTTTGAGTATGAACCAATTACAGGTTCGTAAATATTCGAGAATAGCATGTGGTTATGGGACATGTCGCTGTTTTCTTATATTAACTAGCTCGGAATAATTTATACTCACTGGATCGATGTGGTCCTTCTATGATTTGTGTTTTGTGTTCCTCGATCGCCCGAGAGGGATTTACGATTCTTGGATTTCACTTCTGGGACTTCGGTCCAACCTTTATGATTTATGTCTTTGTGGTCCTCGATCGCCCGAGAGGGATTTACGATTCTTGGATTTCACTTCTGGGACTTCGGTCCAACCTTTATGATTTATGTCTTTGTGGTCCTCGATCGCTCGAGATGGATTTACGATTCTTGGATTTCACTTCTGGGACTTCGGTCCAACCTTTATGATTTATGTTTTTGTGGTCCTCGATCGCCCGAGAGGGATTTACGATTCTTGGATTTCACTCTCCGGGGTCACGACCCGGCTTCGTGGGGAGCTTCGGCTCAAACATATGGGTTCGCTACCTAGAGATCGTTTCTCATTTGTGACAGGCCTCTTTATGATGTTTTCTGGATTTCAAATGATTTCTGGATTTATGATTTACTTTGATGCGATGGTCATCAATTTGATGTGTATTTGGCATTTCATTGTCATTCATGTGTTTAATTTATTTGGCATTCCGCTGTCATTTCCTGTTGTGTGCTATTATTTGAATGTTGCATTCTATATTAGCTATGAGATTATTTAGAGATATTTGTGTGTAGACATTCCATTGTCATTTCCTTATTGTATTGACATGCCATGTTCCATATTTAGTTATGATTAGATGTATTAGTAGAATCATGTCATCCTGTGTTATATCTCTTGTTATCTCGGTTTATTTGATAAGTACAGCTAGACTGATCCGTTTATTGTTTATTTCCTTACAAATAATACTCGGGTCAGGCCGGGTCATTTAGGTACTCCTCTGGGACTCATCGCATGATTGATCTTCCGCTTTCAGCTTGCTACTCTATCTCCACTGTTTTATGTACATTTGTACCTATGACATTATCTTGTTGTGTACATATTCTTTTATGTAGATCCTTGTACATGTATTAGTGGGTCTTTGTTGACCACTAGTTTGTTGTACACATCCTTGGTTTATTCATATCTGTTCCGCCTTTGTGATATGATTATTCTGTGTCTGGCTTTGAGATATACCATATTTTTATTGTTGTTATCTATTTTATACTGCTTTCCGGATTGCATATAGCCGTTGTGTAGTTACCCTATGTGCCGAATGGTCATGCCGAAATTTTAATCGGTATCAGAATTCGATGTGCATTCCTCACATGGAGCAATTATATAATCGGTCACCCTTCACAAACCTCTTCCTCCGTTATGGTCTGCGACATTTCTCCGAAATGAACCGGACGATAGTGGGTATAGAGGCGGGGCGTTACAAATAGCATACACCAAAAATTTCTTTTCATACACCATGTTTCACAAAATTGCCCTTTTTATTTTTCATCATCTTCCCTCTTTTACCACAAAACTAAATTACATAAACTGAGAATTCATTGCAATAAATTTACCTAACATTTAAAAAAAAATTGACACTAATTTTGTAAATTATTTGATTGTTTTTGTTTTAAAAATTAGCTCTAATTTTAGATGATTAAACACATATGAATTAGAGTATAAAGTTTTAAAATTTGTCCTAATTTATATTCTTTATTTTATTAACTTCATCAAATTTTATAGATTTAATCATGTATTATTGATTTTAAAGTTTTAGTTAGGTGCATTATGAGAAAATGAATAAAATGCAATTGAGTATAAGGGTAACATAGTTATGATTTTTCTTATTAAAACTGTAGCGCCCCAGATTTTCGAACGTTAATTACGAATATTTAAATCGGTTTTAAATATCGATTTGGTGATATAAATGGATTTTATATCGAATTTTATTTATTTAAAATGGAGTTCAAATTTATATATATTATAAATTAATTAAAACGAGCTAGAAATGGCGTGGCAGTTCGAAATTTACGATTTAAACTTCAATTGGTTATACGGGATCGAATATAAATCGGATTTCAGTGAAACCGTTTAGAAACCATAACGATAATTTAATATAATTAAATATCGGTCTCGAATCTGGATAAGACCTTTGAGGCGTAGGCATAATTTAATTTTTAGAATTTTACTGTAATTTTTATTTCGCAAAATAAGCTACTTTTTATTTGGAGTATTTTGCACCCTGTATCAATATTTTGGGGGTTTCACAATATAAGTTGATCTACCGATATTATTATATTTTCGGGATCGTGGGGCGTTGGTCGATATAGTGGCATTTTTATTTCGGTCGACAGCTGTCCTGAAGTGGTAAAATTTGATAGAGCGAGATACCCTAGATATCTAACCATATAAAACAAAACGTATAAAACATATAAAGTAAAAATATCAGCAAACCATGCTCCTATATAACACGCGGCTAACCTAAGTGAAGAAATTTCCACTCTAACTTCCACGATTTCAGCAAACAGGCACGTGAACACCATATTCCTATTCCTATGCGTCATCACCTAGTTTGAAATTTTTCCCTATTGCTTAGGAAATACGCAGCTCTCTTTTCTTTTATAAAACCCTGTGCTTCTTTCTTCTCATCAGCATTTCTTCTCATCAGCATTTCTTCTCGAAATTTAACACAACAATATAAAACATTTTCTTCTCCTTTTTCTTATAAACCGAACTCCATCTGGTTCAAACACCAACAGTGGTGCTTAAAATATATATCTCCATCTGTTTATAACAAATATAAGCTGAGGGAAAAAAACGGGCTTGGTGATGGCGTAGTATGGACTGAGGACGTCCGTGTTACCTCGCGAACTCGTCAGCAGGGAAGAGTGTGGAGAGTTGTGCATTTCTAGTGAATAAGGATGGCATCCAGTTACCGGAGGACCGAACCCGGGAGTCAAGGATGAGAATCGCGTTTTGTAGTAAGGTGCGTACAGGGCCTCATTTTGGTGCAAGCTAGAACCTGGAACTGTGCAGCAAGATCGTGATCTTCGGAAAGAGATCCAACTGCATGTCCTAGTGACGATCGTATAGGGCTCAGAAAAGTGGAAGGGGCATGACGTGTGTTTAACTGAAGGGAGATTGGTTGAGCTATAGTTCGTCCATTTGTTTATTTAAAAGAAAATTAACAAACATGAGATGTTGGCCTGACGTGAATGTGGGAGTTGGTGACGTTCTGCATGGAAGTCCTCTGGAGAAATGAAGTGCGGTGGAACTGTAGTGTTCAGGGAACCGGAGATGGCAAGGTTTTTCCGTACGGGTTGAGTGGGTCTTTTACATGAAAAGAAGATTGAATGGTTGAGCTGTCGTGAAGAGCTGGGTTTGAACAGACGGTGGAAGGGTTGTTATTTGGTCATGGGGCACGTGAACTGTCGGTTGCGTTTGAAGGAGAATATGGAGTGAAGTCGAAGAAGAAGATGGCGGGTATGCGAAGGCATCAGGAAGAAGGATACCACAGATTCTTCTTGGATTGAATAAAAGGAACCGCGTATGGATGACGTGGATTAAGCTACTGGTGACCGGTTTAAGAGTAATTAAGAATTCAGCGAAATTAGACTCATTGAAATCAAGGCGACGATCAATACGCTGTCAAGCTGGAATAGAGAGATGCTGATAAAACCAGAATTTCGTTTAACGAACAACGCTGGACCGTAACACGAAATATCAAGGTGAGTTAATTCTCACACTTTTCTGGATTTACTCGATGTGCTAAATTCATATATAACTATCATTCACCGTAAACAGTATAATTTGGTTGTTTGGCTGCCATGGTTGCGTAGTGTTTGATTGTCGACATTTTGTGTCGTATTAGATAATTTAGTTATAAATTATATTATGATCTGATATGCAAGGAAGAACAGGTCGGAGGGATCCGACCGGATTCCTCAAATAAATTATATATTATTGATTGTTCATTAGTGCCCACACATGAATTATTTACCCCAAATGATATTATAACCTGTTTGGACATTTATGATTGAATGGAGGTTGATCGTTGAACGTATGTTCAACAATTGTTGTGTTATAATCAATAAACCGTATTGATTAAGTTATTGGCAGCAGATGACCTGATATCCATCGTTTTAAAGACATCATTCTGCCGTTAGGCGAACTGACGGAGTTTTCTGTTATAAAATATATTTTTATAATTGAGTCGAGGTTTCGAATAATAATAAAAGGATTATAAATATATTTTTATTTATAATCATGGATTTCAGAATTTATTAAGCATTATATATATAACGAATCCTTAAGTCAATAGGGAAGTGTAAATTAACCGACGGGTTAGGGAATTGGATTAATTGTTTATTTTAAACAATTTAATAATATCATTTATTAAATGAAGTTGTTGATTAATTTAAAAGGGAGATTAATATAAATACATTAATTAATGTTTATAAGTTTACAAAACCAACTGGTTAATGAAGATTGAATATTAGATTACGTTAATCTAATAACTATATTAACGTCGTTAACGAATGTTTTAAGTAGTTAATTTATCCTTAATTAACTACGATTTAAAGTTGTTTATTTAATTATTTACTTTAATAAGGTATTATTATTATTTAATAACCTTTCTAAAAATGAATTTGTTAGGATAATGAAGTAAACTATATTTACTTCGAATCTGATAATAAAGGTTATTAAAGTGATTTACTTTTTAAATAGTTTCATTTAAGAAGCAAGCAAGGGTAATGTTGAACGGAAACAAAGGTAAAGAATTGAATTTGAATTATATGTTTCCATAGTGATTTGAATATAGAATAATATTTGAAGTATGAGTTTAATTAAACCAATGGGGCTATATAATAACTAAAATGTCGTTTGACATCATTTTGGCCGTACGAGAATTAATAATTGGAGTCATACCTTTAAGTGGGTAATATATCGAAGTAAAGTTAAAAAGGGGATTTTGCAGAACATAAAGTTATATTTCCTAGATAAAGGGAATAGGAAGGGTTTATGATATTATAACGATATTAAATCAATATAATAGGTTTAAACAAATGAGTTTATCAAAGGGTCGAAGCTGCCAATGTACTTAACGACATTATGAACATTGATAGTTAAAACACCGACTATCAATGAAATATTCTATTAGACCTTTTGACGGGTTGTTTCGAAGAAACCGGGATGGGCACTAGACCCAAAACCACTTCGATCCAACGTTGCGTACGAGACGATCTACATAATATGAAGATGGAGCAACTGAAGACCGTAAATCTTCATGAAACGGAAGAAGTACTTAAAATCTCTGGGTCGCTCCCGGAGATAAACTGTGGTTCTGTCGTGAATGGAATTTACGGATTGCAAGGACTACTTGCTACTGATCTGTCGGGTGATTCCTAAGATGCAGTAGGAGGGTGCCTTCGGTTCATCCTGTTCCTGGATGACTTGTATGGATGAGTGTCTGACAGAGTATTTCCTTAAGAATCACGTACATTGATTTGTACAAATATACCAAGTTTGGTGGTGGAGAAATTCTCTTACTTAACACCCAGAGTGTATTTGTGGAGGTAAATTAGTGATTTGACGGATCTGACGATGTGGCATTCAAAGTGAATGGTGGCCAGATATTCTTAAGAGATAGACATAGCCTCTAGCCTCATCAGCCGAAAAGAGACAAAAGTTGGGCTGGACAACATGGCTAGTTGGGTCATACCCAAGCAGGGTGTATTATCACCGATCTAGAGAAAAATCATATTTGTTCTTCTTTTCGATTCTCTATCTTCGGATGACGGTTGGATGGCCAACAACCGTGGTGGCAATATATTCGATACACTCAAGCTAAATGAGTGGTCGGTCATGTGCGGCCGGGTTGCAAGACGTTCTTGTTGAACCTGCAGTGTATACCCTCTAGAGTACACTGATTGGTAGGTGGTCCCATACCTTGTCTATTAGAATTCATTCTCCAATAAGCGCCATGCGGTTTTTTGATTTTAAAGTAAATATGTAGAGCGTGAGATGCAAGTGTTCTACTACTTGGTTATTTATGTGTGATTGATAGACACTATTATAATATAACTGAATTTTGATATATCAAAACTGTTTGGGGTTATAGTAAGGTAAAAACCGTCCGTGTTTATGTGTGGGCTGGTCTTACTATTATCATTTCTTTCATAAAGGATTTCCAAAGTAAAACAAGTTGTGTGTGTGTGAATTTATCACTGAAAGTATTCCAGACTGATCCGGGTGAATTTTGTTTTAAATCAAATGTGCTCGGGTCAGACCGAGCATATTTCTAGGTTAGGTTTCGCTGGAGTTTCAGGAGCTGGAAGCAGGAGGCTTCGCCATTAGTTATTTTCCGCTGTGACAGATATATGTTGTACTCTGATGATTGGTATGTATATACAGTTTTGTAAAGATATTTGAAATATTATGTTTAATTCGTTCCACTGTGAGATTCTGATGTTCTTCTTACTCTTCTATTCTATTAGTTCCATCTTATCTTTCTCATCCTCTAACTTCTTTCTATTAAAGATTCGTAATTTCGTGTCATTTGGGTTGTAATTAGTCAGCTCAAATTGGTTCGGATTTACGGGCCTTTACAAAAACATTTGTGTATGTTAAGAAATTATGAGTATATGAATAGAATTTGCCTAAAGAATTTCTTCTATTCATGCCACTCTTCAAAATCTCCAATTCATTTCTGCACACTTTCTTTCTTGGTATCAGAGCACTAAACTGCTTAATGGCATATTGTAACTACAGCTACGCTTATTGATCAACATACCCATCAGATTATAACCCATCATTTGGGTATGGCTCATCAGAGGATAATCCTCATCCTTTTAGTGAAGATATAATTTCATTGATCAGTGCCCTGCCTGAAATCATCGTGACCAGGCTGCAGCCAATCAATTAATTATATTCTCTATTATCATAATCAAGATCGCCAGGAAATCTGCTAAGAACACAAGAAAATATCAAACAAGTAAGAGCCTTGTCGTGAGAATTCTTCAGAAAGGTATTAACATTAAAGAAAATCATTCATCATTAGATTTCTCTGGCTGCTACTGAATGATTCGCTTAGATTATTGATTAATTACGGTATTCTTCACTCTGATTTGTTTCTTTTAATCCTGTATCATCATCTGTTATTTACCAATAGGTGACGAAACTTCTGCAGCTTCAGAAAATGGTATGAATACTTCTTTGGATAATACATCCGCTGATCAATCTGTAAAAACAATCATCAATCTTAAAAGTCACTTAATAATAATACATCATGAGGAAGATAATTATCTTCTCTAGAATTTGAAAATTGAAACTGCAATTCAAGGTTATGGACTTGAGGGGTATATTCTTGGTACAATAATTATTCCAGCATAATTTATCACTGATGAAAACAATAGAACAGTTGCAAATGATAAGTATGTTACATATCACAGACATGACAGGCTCATCGGTTCATGGTTATTACCATCTTTAAGTGCTTTGTCTATTATCCCAAGTCATTGGATGTAGTTCTGCCTATGATATTTGGACCACTATTGAAAGCGAATTTAATAGTCAATGTTCGGCTAAAGTATTTCATTACAAGAATCAACTACAAAGCGTGAAAATGAAGAACATGTCAATGCGAGATTATATCTCAAAAATAAAAAAATTGTGTGACTTGTTAAATGCAACTAGGAACAAGGTACCAAACAACGATCAAGTTCAATATCTAGTCAATGATCTGAATAACGAATATGAAGCTGTGGTGGCAATGATAACTTAACAAAAAATTGTTCCCCCTATCGGTGAAGTACATTCAATTCTACTCTCATATGAGGCTAGAATAAATGCCAAGAAACCTCAAGAAACTGATTATTCAATTAATTTCGCTATTGGATATAATGGCAAGAATCAAAATAACACTAATAGGAATGAACAATCTTACCAAAGAGGTGGTGGTGCTAGAAGAGCAAGAGGCAGAGGCAGATGAAGTAACTCCAATCAACCAAAATGCCAAACCGGTGAAAAGATGGGTCACACAGCATTGAACTGTTATTTCAGGTTCAACACAGGCTACACAACTAATTAGAATCAGGGGAATAATGGCAATCCAAATGTTAATATTGCTCAGTCTCAATCAGAAAATAACAATCAAGATAATGCTAGCAGGAATAGCAATTTGACACAGCAAAACTAGACACATTGCAAGATAATAGTTGGTATCCAGACTCCGGAGCTACACATCGTATCACACTAGTACAAAACAGTGTATTTGCGTCTGCCTTTTTCCATAATTTGCGTCTAACTCAGGGCAGACGCGAATATGATGAATGCAAATGTTAAAATTTAATTGCATCTGACTTTCAGCTGACGCAAATACTATGTATTTGCGTCGCATATGCCCTGAACTAGAGGCAAGTACTTAAATATTTGCGTCCACTTGATCGTGCATTAGATGCAAACTGCGTATGGCTGGTGTATTATTTAATGCATTTGCGTCTGCTTAGTTATTCGAACAGATGCAACTGCTTTTGAATTTGCGTCTGCTTTGAATGCACACTAGACGCAATTTTTTAATTTTTTTAAAAAAATTTGAGCTACCAGCAGTACACTACCAAATATCTACTAACAGCACAACCCAGATATACAAATTAAATCTGAAACCCATCAAATCCTTGATACATGGTTACATATATGCAGTACACTACCAAATACCACCTACTAACAGCAGTACACTACCCAAATACCTACTAACAGCAGTACACTACCCAAATACCTACTAACAGCAGTACACTACAATTACGAAAACTAACTTAAAAGTATAAATCATGAAGGGTTACATATGCATATGCTGAAAGAATCAAGGTTCCAAAACGCTTGACATGTGGTTCACTTCCTAAATCCCTGCACCTGAGAGATCAATAAAACATAACAAACATTAATTGGTCAGTTTACAAATAAAACTTACTGCTTGAAATAGATATGAAGATGCAGCTTGGATTTTGGAGTAAAGAGCCGTGGCTTCTTCCAACGCAAAAGATGAGAGAGTTTTATACTTTGTTTTTATCTATATTTTGGCATCGAACAACAAAGAAGAACAGAATTACAGAACATCAAACAGCAGAGACGAATATACAAATACATGTTAGATGACTAAGATGCAATACTGCTAAACTGTTAACAAGAAAACTAACAAATCAAAATTCAAAACTAACAAGCAACAATGGAAGTAATACTAAACCGACTCATTAAAACTAACCAACAAAGAAACTGCGAAATATTAACAAGCAACACTGTTATATTTTCTTCTTCTTTTTGAATATTGTTCTAAACTGGACACCATACATAAGCTTCTAAAGGCCACATATATACTTCAGATAATTAATTAGCAAAAATATATACTATTGTCATTGGAACTCAACCCTTGCATATTATTATTAGTGTTCTGTTCTTCCAGATAAACTATAGTTTGGAGGTTGGAAAAGTGTACCTTTGTTTCTCCCAAAATTTATTATATGGTAGACAGAGTTTAAATGCTTGTCCAGTGATAATGATAAAATAGTGTCTTGTATATGTATTTCGGATTAAAAAATGCACACTGCGCTAATATGTGTGTACAAATACAAACTGGCAGCAGACTCAGGATGTGGAGAGCGTACATTCATGAGACGACTAACAAGTGTATCTTGAGGAGCAGTAGAGCCCCCAAGAGGAGGAAATCCAGATTCAAACACATTGATTAGCGACACGACAACAGTGATATGTCTTGATGACTATTACTCACTAGATAGAACTGGTAGAAAAGAGCATGGAGTTACTGCTTTAGACCAAAGAGCAAATGATTTTGATTTGACGTACGAGCAGTTTAAGGCCATCAAAGATGGAGTCGCCGTCGATAAACCTATATATAATCATGTTACCGGACTTCTTGATCCTCCCGAGGTCATTAAGCCCCCAAAAATTTCAGTTATCGAAGGCTTGCATCCTATGTGAGAATTCACATCTTTCTTTTTTAAGAATAAAACTACTACTAACCAGTTTTATGAACAAATCTTGATTCTTGTCATTGAATATCTATGCAGGTATGATTCAAGGGTAAGAGATCTATTAGACTTCAGCATATACCTGGACATTAGCGATGATGTTAAATTTGCATGGAAAATTCATTTAAGTTTCCTTTATGTTTCCTTTAATACAATAGAGTCATTTAAGTTTCCTTTAATACAAACTATTAACAAGCAACACTGTTATATTTTCAAGCAAAATACATTTCCATTTGTTCTATTTTTTAAGCAACACTTATAAACCGCGCACCAATATATAACACCATCCATAGTGGACAATTATAACAGTATGGGAACCCCTATTGAATCTTCTAACAAATAATACGTCATACGATATTGATTCGCATCAATACGGTTCGATTGTAGTTTGAATGATATCACTAATATTAAAAAAGTTGTTTTTTTAAAAAAAAAACTCCCTTTAGAAACTTTCCATCTTAGCTCCGTTGTTTTCTTTCCTTATTCGTATCCAAGAAGAGAAAAAGACATGTTCTTATGCCATTTGAACATGTGTTTGAATACTCTATGAAGCATGAACATGTCCGTTTACATTTGAACATTATCTGAAACTGTCGAAAACATGGTCAAAACTGACGATATTTTCTAGACTCGTCCAAACTTGTTTAAATATTATTTGAACACTTTCTAACGTAAGAAAAGCTTTATTAAAATTCAAAACTATGAAATCACAGCGATACACATCACCGTGCACTTGTTTAAATGAGTGTTGCTACAGGGCAAGAAAAAACAGATGCGGGAACGTGCGAATTAAAATTGGATGGTGTGAAATTCAAGGGTACTGAAACTAGTAAGGTGGATATTGCTCTTGCATATTTTCGGGTCAGTCTACGACGGGCCTTATAGCATTTACGTATATTGTTGCTACTTTTTTGCTAGGTAACAAGAAAAAAAATCTTTCCCAGTTAATATAAATATTTAATACACTATACGCATGTTGGAGATGCACATGATGTAAACATCTCTACGTTTTACAAACATGATAAAATGGCTTTGTTTTTCACATGTATAACAATCAAAATCCATTCCAGTCAAAATTAAATTTCCAAGACAAATACAAATAATACATGTCGGTATTCAGTTTTCACAAAAAGGTATCGGTTCCTAGTAATCATGGAAATAGGTATTCAGTTTTTACATTTTGGTCAGTTTACAAATAAAAACTTATTGCTTGAGGAAAATCAAAGAAAGAATCACTTGAAAACCACATGGAGGTTGCTACTCGTTGAATCAATAGATATTACTTGTGGCAGTGACCAAGGTTGACAGTAATTTATTGTTACAGAGTTGGAGCTTATTGCTTGAAATTTACTGAATCATTTGCATAATAAATTTGAATTTAGGGTGTGTGTAATCTTATTATGGTTCGATGTGTATTATACAAATGAATGCTAGTTTGTTTTTCAGTTTTAGCCAATTATCATTTTTTGGAATTTTAATTAAGCTTGAAAACTATCACATTCAGTTTTAGCCAATTATCAGTTTTCATGTATTGTTTTGTTTTTAGTAAATAGTTACTCAAATATTTTTCAGTTGACGATCAGTAAGTGTTGCCGATTTTTAATGTTGTTTCAATATGGATGTAGTATTCAACAAAAAAACAATAAAAATGAAAAACTACAGAAAGTGTAACGCGGAACTTACCCCTCTAATGCCATGTCCAGCGAATGAAAGGACAGCTAAATCCAGTTTTGCATGATATAAATAGATAAATGATCCCGAATTTCATCCGTCTCTTGTTGGCTATAAGAACGATCTTGTACAAAGTCCTGCAATTAAGAGATTGTTTTGAAACTTGAATCATATAATTATTTAACGTTAAAAATGAAGGAAAAAGAAAATAGAAAATAGAAAAAACTAAAGTGGTACCTTTACTAAATCAATGCTTTGATGGTGATTTTTGACTATTTCATACATATACCTCATCACATAATAAACACAATCCGTTGATTTAGATTGTTTAGGACACTATAACATAGTAAAGAAATTTAGTGGTCAGTTCAAATGAATTTATATCTCAAATGACATACAATTGTTATATGTTTGAAAATCAATCACCGTAACATCTTTCCATGTCAATAACGAGGTTCCTCGAGACTTGCAGCCATATACTTTATTATAAAGTTTAAATGCCCTACACATGCAAGAAAATGTTAACACAAATTGAATAACGACAAAATCAGAAATTGTCTTATTAAAACAACGATTTGTTTTTTAAAACTATAAATGATATTCTACAAATTAAACATTGACTTGTGCTTTAATTTCCAAACTACGCCTTCTTTCGGCCCAAGGATCAAAAACATAAACCTCATTCTTTTGTAAATGAAAAACAAGCAGTAGACAATGTTTCCTATAGTATAAAATTTATAGAAGGCTAAAATTAGTAGCAAATTTATGAAGTAGTTACAAAATTAAAGGTTTATTGTTTATATACTCTATGTAATGTGGGGAAAAGAGAATTTTTTTTTTATTGCGACTCACGCCATGTGTGGAGGATATATGTATTAGTCGCGTCTGGAGATTTCCGCACTTGGGAAAGCTTATCAGGACACATAAACCAGATGCTCTTCACTTCGAGATCGTTGAAGCTATGATTTAACCACCTACACATTGTACAATATTAATTTAGCATGGAAACACGACATGTAACCATGATATTTGGCAAAGTAATGATATTAAATAGCCTGCATGTACGAGTGAAATGCTTACATGATGCAAATTTGTAACCATGATACATTCAACCACGCCATGCTAAGGAATTGTACAATGTCATCATTTGTGATGTTGATTTCAAAGTCCTCATCGCGCTTAAGTAGATCCGAATTCACTTGAATTGCATTAATGATGTTATCATCTGTTGGCGCTTGAACTACCAGGTCATGAAAATACCGACACTCTTTTGTTAACGTTTTGAGGATCTCTTCATCCACGATTGTAATGCGCTTTGTAGACTCATTTCTTATTGCAGTACTGACCTTGTCATTACTTCCGATCACGCTCTTGCATGGTTGAGACCCCTAGTTCAAAATTGTTTAAGGTACTTGATGTTATTATCCATTGAGAAAGAGAGAAAAAAGCCAACAAAAAGGAAAAAGACCTATAACCATTAATATCGTAAATTGCTGATAAGGAAATAATGTAAATTTCTCAACATTCCAGCAATTTAATAACGCTTTTACATGCGCGTAACTGTGCACCGTCATGTACAAAAAAAAGGTTTCACATTGAAACATTCAATTAATGTACATAAGCCAAACAAAAAATATATACATATCCTTTTTAATACTTTTATGCATTTTATTTCCCAGTATTGATACATTTATGATGCATAAAATTATTTACATCAATAAATTAACATGAAAAATTGAAAAAAATAAAATAAACCATTATTAAATACCATTTGGATGGATCTTGTATCAATTAGCTATTCATCAGAACTAAATCGATCGAAATATAACAATCAGATTATCCTATTAGGAAATTTCATTTTCAGCTGCACATAAAATGGATTTTGATTTTCATGCAACCTTTCATTTGTTCTATATTTTCATCATTATATTATATTATTTACATTAATAATATAACAATCAGATTATCCTATTAATAATTTATGTATATTATCAATAGCCTAATAGGATAATCTGATTATTCTATTAGTTATATGAGTTTCAAACGAGCGTTTGAATTCATAGTATTTCCGTAAACATAAATACAAGGGTGAATGTGGTTGGAAATCTAATGTTGGTATATCAGACATAAACATTTGGCATTGGCATTGTTATGTATACTTACTTGAAACTGAAATAGAGCGAAACGAAATGAACTGTTTACAATGAAATTAAATGCTTAAATTATGATGTCTTGTATTATGTTTCTAGTTAAGAGTTCATTTTCAGTATGAGATTATATTTTTCAAGCCGGTATCAACCTGATCTGGTCCTGGGATGTGTACTTGAAGCAACAACGGAAGTTTTAGAATATAATATATATTTAAAAATAAGAAAAAAAAGTATATATTTTCTATATAACTTCAATTAATATTTCTATAAACAAACGCAAATATTGCATAGCGATCATTTGGCAAATTGGTCACAGGGTTATTTTGTCAAATCAACTTTTTCATATGATGAGTCCGATCATGTTAAGCTATAAAAATGAAACAATGTTTTAGAACTGTGGAAAAATATTGATATTAAATACCATAAAATAAGCTATTTTGCTAGAACCTTTTTGATGCTACAAGCCTACACATAATACTATTGTATGGTATATATATTAAATTTAATACAAAATTCTAAAGACTAATTATATTCGCTTTTGAGTAGAATATTTATATTAAAATGTGATTTCATCGACAATGAACCTGCAAGGAAGGATCATCTTGCTCCGAACTTCCGGATTAACTAAATTATTTTTTTCACTCATCCAGTCACAGCCAAAACATGCACTGCTTGTAGGGTGGATTAACTAAATTATTTTTTTCACTCATCCAGTCACAGCCAAAACATGCACTGCTTGTAGGGTGGATTAACTAAATTATTTTTTTCACTCATCCATGGACAAAAAAAATGTACTTGATATTTTCTGTTGTTTCCTGGTATTTGTTCATTTAAGAAGAGTTTTAGATAAGTCTAGAAGGAAGTGATTAAACAGACAACAAACTTTTAATGCAACTTGTATAATTTATTGAATTATATTAGGATATTAAACATAAAACGGTGGTGGCCCTTTCAGTTACGTGTTAAAAGACAAAATATGTAATAATAAATATTTATTTTATTCTTGTGCCATAAAAATAATTAGTAGCTGCAATTTGAGTGATATAAAAACCTCAGCATAACCATCTGGGCATATTAGTATTTTTTTGTAATTAATTTGTTTATATTTAATTGTTCTAATAAAATGACCATCTAGGTGAGTTAAAATGGTTAATTTCTAATGTACAGACAATAGCGTAAATAATATGAACTATTTACTGAAAACATATATAAACCTTGACTTCTACGATTTTTTTGTATAATCCTACAACGAAGAAGTCAAAATAGATAAACATATACCAATTATGGTATTTATACTTACCGTATCATTATTTAGAAGCACGAGACTTTTAGGCCACTGAACAAAGCTACCAACAGCTTCACCCATCGTGCTGAGATGTTTAGTTGGAACCGGAAGTGGGGTTCCTTCATGACTAGACTCCACTGCATCAATGCCAACCTTTACATGATCGACCAAGATTTGTTGATTGTGACAACTATCTCCAAGTTTTGAAGCAGGATGTACCCTGCCACTGCCTACTACGATAATTTTGGAGTTCACAATCACAGCTAAACGGCATTTAGTTGGTTTCTACAATGAAAGCACAAAACCACCATTTTTCACTTACACTTGCCAAATGCATATCATATACGTAAATTAAAATCTACTTTTGAATTTTTTACCAACAACTCTGCAAAGGGATCCGTCTTTTGAGTAATTTTGTTTGCAACCTGTAACTTGGTCGGGTTTACTGATTGGTGGCTACTGCGACGATCATGCAATGGTATGTTGTCGAGCCTCTCTGCTACAGGTACCTGCATGCCCATCGTGTTCAAAATTTTTGCAACCTTCCGCTCAACCATTGATTGCATCATTGACTCCATTTGGCTCACTTTAGCCTCCATTTCTTGCCTCATTTTAGCCTCTAAATCTTGGGTAACAACATATAGCTGATCTGCAGATATTACACCTCTTGGGCCTTTCGTTTTCTCTCCCTCTCCAAATACCTCTTTGATACCGACCGTTCCACCGATTCCTCTAACTCGGCCGGGATGCTCTCATTTGTCTCAAACCGTTCTGTAAACAAACAGTGGGAGTTATTATAAACAATCAATAAAAATTAATCTTAACTAATATTTCATCAAGCTATTTCGTGCTATGTGGAAAACGGAAGTGGGTTAAAATTAATCTTAACAGAAATACAATGGATTAATGAGACAACGATAAAAAATGAACTGTAAATAATAATAAAAAAACAAGAGTAAGAGATTAATATCAAAAGCACTTGCTGAACTAAATAAGCACTTACATATGCACAGAAATTTATGTACAAGCAAAAAAAAGTGAAAGGCCCAAATGCCAATATTAGTACATTAGGGGTTGCAATACAAAAACCCAAGATTTAAACGGTGGAGGAGGACAGGTGATTATAGCTGTGGCTCACCCAACTTTGCTTTTGCATTATTATCACCAGCTAGAAAGTTTATCATACATTTACAGGTGATTATAGCTGTGACAAAGCTGGTATTCTGCATCACCGACATTACCACTTATTTTTTTAATTTACTAGAATAGACTGATCTCCAACTTTGATTAAGAAATGGAAATATCAATTATTTATGCCGTTATTATTTTTCAGGTTGAAATCATAAACAATTCCATTTTTGGAACTGGAATCAGGAATCAAAGTTTGTGTTCTATTACTATAGTGATTAATGTTATAAAACTAGCTTAAGCTTCTAATATTGATTGATGTCGACTTAAAATCAAAACAGCCATGTTATTGGACTAAGAATAAAAAAAAATGAATAAATCATATCAACAATCTTAGGAAATAGCTGTTTCAATTACTGAGTCCGTTAACCATCTGGAGGATCTCAGCATTTGTTACTGCTTTTTTATGGTATGCTTATACATCATGTCAATTTTCCAACTTCTTTTTTGAAATAGTTGTTGTATGCTTATTTATCATTTTGTTTACCTATTGTTGTTGTTTAGTTACTATTTTCAGTGTATTGCATTGGTATTTTGTTGGAAGGTAATCATTTTACTCTTGTAATGAATTTTTTCTCCCATTATATTTAAAAGATTGTGAAAGATAGAAAAAAAAATCCATTCTGTAGTAGTGTCATTTACATTTAATAAAATATTTTATCTATCATTTATTGCCATGAAAAATACATTATGTGATATCTGCAATTGTTGTTGTTTCAATATTTCCTTAATTAATCCTTTTGTCCATATATTCTTCCTATAATTTTTTATTTTCATCCTTTTTATCTTTTAAGTTCATAGTTCACCATTTTCATAGATTGGACTGTTAAGTGTTAACCTATGTACATGACAATTGGATGTTACACATAATATTTTGAAGTTCTCGAATATTTAGAATATTATAACAAATAATGTAATGGGTAGTAAATTGTAAATTTTTTATTTTTAAATTCAAAAAAGGTTTCTTTTACCTATGCAAATAAATCTTTGGAATTTTCTATACATGTATCTACATGGACAAACATGATACAAAAATATAGATGTTGTTTGACATAGTGAATTGAAAATTAGTCATACCACTTTTTCTGCAACTAACTTAGTTTTCTCGTTAGGGATTTCGTAATTTCCATTGGCTGTTTTCTTTGATCTAGCCATAATCCAATCAACGCTTCGATCCAAAACAATTCCACTTGGTAATGTGGTTGATGAATTGTGGTCGTCGACTATCAAACTAGCCTTCTTCCCAGCATATCCTGCTTGCCCTAAATAGTGAGGATGCACATTGAGTGTCTGACACTTTCTATCCTTCTCGCTTATTTCCTGTTTCAGAATTTTAGTAATGTCAGTACAGAGAATTAGCAGTGTACAGTTTGCACACTCATTGTAAATTAATGTAAATATGAAATCATGATTTTGCCAAAATTAGCAATAAAAAATATACCTTAAATTCTTCAGTTTCATGATACTGCTTGAACGTTTCCCACTGTGTTTGTGTAATACCATCATAATATTCATAGGGCTCTCCACGATATGTTGGAAGCTTTCTTTTCTTCGTAATCCACCCGCTAACTAATATTGTTTTGAAATCTTTCCATCTTTCTCTAGCAGTTCTTAACACAATGCCTTTCCATTTGTCGTCGATCTGGAACTCAGCCTGAGATAATAAAAAAAAAAAGATCAAATGGTTATAATATGAAATTACAATGAAAAAATCCATATGTAGATGAATAATACATTAACATCTTCCCAAATAGTGTCCTTAAGCCCAGCGCTAACGCCATCCCAATTATTAATATTGATATCAATTTTGGCTCTAACTACATCGCCGATATATGTTTTAAAACAATTGTCCCACTTTACGATGGGTTTGCCATTAGCAGACCACTCAATGAATTTTGGCTCATGTGTTTTATATTTCTTTCTAGTTGTTGGACCTCTTTGCTTCTTCTTAGATGGCTGTGAAGAAGAACCCTGCTCCTCATTATGTCCATGCTCTATTTCCATTATTCCTATATTAGAAAATTTAGCATCAATATATACAACACATATATTTTAGAAAAGAAAGACTTATGTACTTATGCAACATCACAATGCAATATTCACTGAGTATACTTCAGTTAAAATGCTACAGGTATATAGATGTTTATATCTCTACCAACACATTTTCATTAATTATATAATATGAGTGCATAGTGCCACCAAAATAGAAAACCATAAATATTTATTAACGTTTAATGGTGCTGGCTATATAATGACGAAGGGAGGTTAACTTTAAGCCATCCAAGGACAATATCAGAGAGAAAATAAACATATATCAGTGGTGCAAATGCTTACTCCAAATGTGCAACCAAAATGGAAATACATTTCACTTTTAACAAGACAAAGATAATTAAATAACAAGGATGACTAATTAGCTTAAACTTAAAAACTGATACAAAATGTTCACTATGGCACTATCATGAAGAGAATAGAATCATACTTTGTAACGAATACACCAAACAGTGAACTTAACCTACAGCATAAAGCATCTAAATGTTAAACATACAAATATTCTCAAACCCTGGAACTTTTAGGACCACCAAATTCAATAATTGCCAATATATTGAAAGCTCGTTGAATTCGAAGAATATACGTTCCCGTAGGACATGTAAAATTCAAATTAAAATATAGGTCTGTGCTAATATGACGCATTTAGGAAAGGAAAAATATGAAAATGATTTACGAAATATATATATATATATTTTTTTTTAAAAGGCTGGGAAAATGAAGTAAATCCACACTCCCTAACACTACTTGCAAACATATAACTATTTTTCCTGCAAAGTAATTAAATTGAGGGAGTGATGATCCAAACTTCTACTACAGATCGGTATCCGCAAGCCTTTTACCATCAATGAAATAAATATCAGCATATAATATATTCAAGAAGAGCTAGCCGTACGGCGTGTATCTTTGAAACTCAATGTTGAAGGACGAGTAGTTGCTGCCCCAGAAGTTGTCAAACTTGATCTCGCCTGCATTTGACAAAATTAAAATGAAATGAGAATTATTATGCATAATACAGGAACATAAAATATTTTGGCACATGCAGTGAACTTGTGTATGAAAAAAATATTAGTGTAGAACATAGACACATAAATACAATAGGTGAGTAGAAGAAATTAATAATTTTGAATGGAAATATTTACGTTTGAAAAAACTCAACTACAAAATGTTCAATTTGTTCAAAAATTTAAATAAGCAACATAAATTTTGGTTACTGTTCCCTTTAGCTTAAAAATACAAAAAATAATGAGCTATGTTTCGTATTATACAGATGAATAAAAAAATTGTGAAATTTACAAATGAACTGTAAATCTATTTATGTTAAACCATTTCTGAAATTTAAATTTACTAATAATTTTTTCACATAAATTTTATTTTACTTAAATGTATGAAAAGCAACTTTTATGTTTTTAATTTAATCTTTAATCTAGAGTTTACCTTAAAGAATGAAAAAAAACTGGAGAAGTGGCGGAAGCATTAAGTTTTTGAAAAAATCTGGAGAAGTGCTACCTCATAGATTACATTGCTGTAAAAATCATTGTGCGTGCACAAACCGTGTAAAAAAATGCCCAATGCACATGTTTGTCCAATGTGCATTTCAGTAGCCGAGAACCATTTTTAAGCATATAAACAAATGCCCGAAGCATGCCCCAAAAAAAAGCATGCAAAAAAAAAAACCAATATGGGCTGAAAAAAGGCATACCAATGCAGAAAAAAGCATGAATTAATTATAATAATATGTTGCTTAGATTAAATAAAACATACCCGAATCAAAGGCAGTAAGCTGGAAATCTTTGCAAATTCTATAAGTCGGGAGAACAAATAACCAGTGTATCAACTATGAAAATAAAACAAGCACACAAATATTGTCACAATCTATTTTAGAATTAATATATGTATGTAACTAATTAATTTTTTCACTTAATACCTTATTGAGTCAGCCAAGCTGCAAAATAGAACACATACACCAAATTATCACGCTATCCAAACCCCTTCATCGTGATCAGAACGTGCATAATTTGCATTTAATTCGACTTCATCTTCTTGTAAGCTTACACCGACGGAGAAAGGTGGGTTCTCATCAAACTAATTATACTCTTCTTTATCTACCACATCATTAATTCAAACAATGTGTCTTTTGCTGGGAAGAACAACTGTAACGACCCAAGGATTTCCGGCCCTGGAAATCGACATAAATACCTTTACCGTAACTCATGCCGACCCTCCAAGCACCGAAAACACTGGATAGTTATTAGAAAGAAATTAGAGGGTGAGATAAGAAAGAAAGAAATATTAGAATAGAAGAAGAAGAAGAAGAAACACCACAACACAGAATCTCACATCGCAGGGAACAAAATATAATACAGAAATAAATCTTTATTGAGAGCTTTAGAAATACTTACAGTATCATAGTACATCACACACCGGGATAGTTATAATAACCTATTCCCATATACAACCCACAGCGGAATAGTAGCTATATAATATCATACGTCTGGACATCTCCATCTCGTCTCTGGACTTCACAGCATTCGATAACCTGAACCTGTACAACCCGGGCTAACCCGAGCATTTACAAAACACCGGGTCAGTCTGGTGAACAAGAGTGAGACAAACTCGCATAGTATTAAGGGTAAATCATCCAATCATGATTTTAACGTTCAAAATCTTTTCGAAAGAAAAGGATAATCGTAAGACCAAATCCACACATAAACACGGACGGTTTTTACCTTACGATAACCCAAAACAGTTTTGAAATCAATATCTTTTCTGATATTATAGTAATTTCTAAATACAAGTAAATAACAATCTAGTGGAACGCTTGCATCTCACGCTCCACATATATAGTATACAAACAAAACCGCAGGCGCTTATTGGAGATTGGATTCCAACTATGACAAGGTATGGGACCACCTGCCGATAGTGTATCTCTAGAGACGAATACACTGGGTTCAACAAGAACGTCTTTCAACCCGGCCCTCACATGACCGACCACTCATTTTGCTTGAGTGTATCGAATGTATATCGCCGACGGTTGGGATCAGCAACCGTCTCCCGAATAGGGACAGCATCGAAACATAGATTTAAGAACAAATAGGAATTTCTCTAGATAGGTGATTATACACCCTAATGGGAGCGACCCACATAGCCATGCTGCCTGCCCGATTTTTGTCATTTCCCGGTTGATGAGGCTTGAGGTTTAGATTAACTTTTGAAAGAACTGGTCACCATTCACTTTGAATGCCGAATCGTCAGATCCGTCAGATATCACTAATTGACGTCCATAAAAATACTCTAGTTAGAAGCTAAGAAAACGGCAATTCCCCGCCAACAACTATAGCACGTTTGAAGAAATCAACGTACGTGACCCTTGGAAATACTCTGTCAGACATCCGTCCATACAAGTCATCCAGGAACAGGATGAACCGAAGGCACTCTCCTACCGCATCCAAATAGGAATCACCCCATGGATCAGCAGCGAGAAGTCCTTGCAACTCGTAGATTCCATCCACGACAGAATCACAGCTTATCTCTACTTGCCAGGCAGAGAATATTAGTGGTTCTTCCATTTATGAAAATCCACGATCTTCAATGCTCCATCTCGATCATCTTCCGAGATCTTCACGTATATGTTGGTCGGAAAAGTTTTCGAATATAAATTTGATCTCGGTCTTTCCATACCAACAATTGTATTGGACATATTTGATAGTCGGTGATTTAACTATCAAAATAAACAGTGTTTCAATCATGACACTCCAATGAGTTCACTGGTTCAGTATTCAGCATCACTTGGCCTTTTAATTAAAATAACTAATTCACTTTTGCTTAATTAAAACTCCTAACTCTTTAATATTTAGAAATAAGATAATTGAATTCTTAATTAATATACCAATGTTCTCAACATCATTTCTTTATAATACTTGGTAAAATAACCATATCCAATTTACACTTAATTCTCCTTTCAAAGACATTTCAACATCATTCCTTATTGTTTAAAACATGGAAAATCCATTCAAATCATTTTTCTTTAAATAGCGTTACGTAATATCTTGTATTCCATTCTCGAAACCATAACTAACATTGATTAGTACAGAATAAAACTAACTTTACATTTTCTGTACTTCGATCTCTCGTTATATATATTTTCCAATTCTCACCAACGTTACATTACTTCACTAATGGAAATAATGAACCATCACTAACCTCTTTTACGATTACCAACTAATATCATCTTCAGATAATCCTGATGTTGTTCAAGTTGGGGTATTTTAATTACCTCTCAGACCTTGATCAACAATGTTCATATCCTCAGATAAATATAAGTTGTAATCAAACTCATATTCCATTCACGTCTTAAAACAAATTCCATTATAAATTTGGTTTGGTTATACAATCCTACGACCCACTTCTTTACCTCAAATACACTTTTACCAATCTCCTTTCAAATCTATTCAACCATTTCCCACTTTTGAAATCTCATTTCAAATTCCTCTTTTCACTTGATCTCATTGTCAAGTAACGTTAATGTAAAATTATCGCCTTTACTCTTTTAAACCTCATTTATAAAATTCTGGCTTATTAAAAACCCTTCCCATCTTTCTATCCTTTTGCTTAATCCAAGTATCTTTTAAATTAAGCCCTCGTATACGCTTACCATTCTCTTTATAACTTTGTTATAAATATTCGGGTTTTAAATATAAAACCCATCCAAAAACTTCTTTCACCATCCCTTGGATTTCCTTTCAATTATAATAACTTTTTAAATGAATTCAAATAAAAAGTTATTCTTTACAAAACAATTATCAAAGTTTAACCATTCGATTCATTTCTTATTCTCATACTTGTAAATCTGATTTACATCAGAATTTATTTTAAAAAAATTAATTATTAACAAATCGAAGTCTTAAATAAATAAAATATTTATTTATTTCTCTTTAATAACTTTTATTCAAAATAATACATTTCAAAATCTAACTCCAGTTATAAAATAAATTTTATAACTTCAGCTCTATCGATTCACCTGACAGTGAATCAATATCTATAGCCCGATTGGTTTTAAAGGCCATATTCTGCCAAACACTTAACCAATATCGCCCATTGGTATAAACTAAACAGATGTTGAATATTCAGTCAATAATCAACCATCAAACCAATCACACAACAGATCAGTTCATATTTGATAATATGAAAATAAATAATACATTTGAGGGATCCGGATGGGTCCCTCCAACTTGTTCTTCCCTGTATCAAACTGGTTATCTCAATCGAGTCAACCAGGTCTATTTAACTGATAATTTAACATCAACTAATTCACATAACAATTCAAACAATTCAACACGTTTATAAATAAACGTGACCAATAAGGTAAATTAACTTTATTGGAACCAACCGTTAAAATAACGATTTGGTACTTCACTGAAATTAAACACGATTTAATTTCCTCGGTTAGATCAACCAATGAATATATAACAAGCATAATAGTCATCCATTTACAAGCAGAGCACACAAAAATAAAACCCAATTTATATAAAATATAAATGGGAAACTGAGTGAGTTTAACTCACCTGATTTCCATTGTCATTGGAGCGGTTCAGTTCCCAGTTAAATTAAACAAACGTTTAAATTTAACTACAGTCTCCAGTAGTCTTCAATATTGTCTCGGTCAGTTCCAAAATGTCGTATCCATCCCTACGGATCCAGCGCATCTTGTTTGGACCAATTTTTGGTCACTTGGTTATTGACTAAATATGACGATCCAATTTCACGGTTCCTCATATTCTTTGGCACCAACCATTCTTTGTTAATCGCATCAGGTAGGAAATACAGCCCTGGTCCAAATCCATCCCCTTTTGCTCATAAAGCTTCTGCATTGCACAGTGGCGCTTCGTTCACTTTGTGTGAAGGTCATCTTGCCGACAGTTTTTCCTTTTGGTTCACTACTCCTCGCATTTTCCCTCAAGACCACAAAACGCCTGCATCAATTCAATTAACATGGTTATATAATTTAATTTATATAAAATTTCCTTAATCACTATTAGTTTAAACTTAATTAAAGCTAATTACTTTTGGTTAACATTAACAGGCGGATCTAATCTTACTCATTCCCTTCTGTGCTTTCTCCAACAACAGGCGTCCGTCCCTCTTTACAAAGCCACCACGGGTCCTTTAGTTTTCCTTTAAACCCATACCGCTGCCTACGTTTAACAGGGTATCGCCCCCTTCCTCCAACTGTCGTGCCCTACTCAAGCCATCCGAGCATCATCTGAAGGTATCCGCGAACCCATCCGAGCTTCACCAACGTTAGACTGAAATCCCATTAGCCCTGCATCCACCGTTTTCCTGCAATACCCCCAAAACTGCACCCCTCTACAATCGATCTGACACCGATCAGCAACAGCCACCCGGAGCGCCTCCATCTCGCCGGTCACCGCCCCGCAGAACCCTCAACTCGATGCTCTGATATTGCCCCAGACCACAACCAGAGACTCCTCCTCCTTATTCTTCTTTGTTGATCGGCTTGGCAGATGCGAAGGGTTTGAGGAGTTGGTGTGTTGTTTTGTGTGGAGGTGCACACTATAGTGCAAATACTGAAGGAAGGGAGATATTCTTATTTTCATTTTTTCTATGATGAGTTTTGGTTATATATATATATTGTTTTATTTGCTGTAAATAATTGTAGCTGCATTATGATTTTTATATTTGGTCCAGGAGGAATGGTTTTACTGAGAAAGAAAATGAAAAAGAAAGGGATGGAGTAACAGCGTCTTTATAGGGGAGAAATTACGTGGGGAGCACGGTTGTTAGTACAAGGTAGGTGGTATTTTCAAAATGTAGCTGATGAAAATATAGGTTAGATGTGCAGTAAGGTAAGACAGCTGTGTGGCGTGGGGTTAATTTCAAAACAATACTTGGTTCGCACGGTGTTTCAGTGGATTGGCAGTAAAGAAACTAAATGGTTTAGGATGGAAGAAATCATACAGTGAAGCTTTTATTAATATTAAATTATATCGAAACTTCACCGTAAAGTAACACGCAGAAACCATCACAAACGACTTTCGTTTACTGATAAAAAAGCTAATCTTGGTGTAAAAAGGTATTCCGGACCCAATGGAACAAGTTTCGCTGAAATCCGAGGTCGTATGAAAAAATTTCCTTTATAAAACCAGAAATAAACACTCGTTTAATTTTTTCACGATCACCAGATAAATCGAATCAACTTGAAACTTGTATATCTTACAATAATTTGTTGATACGAACCCAACGGCACTAGTTTCGTCGCATTCTGAGACTGTTTCCCCGATAGGCTGTTTTTACGCGCACCGCAATGCAGTTCTAAACACCAAATTTGCCGGTCTCTAAAAATAAAAAACTATATACCTATCCCGACTGTAATCGACGATACGAACTCAACGGGACTGGTTTCGTGGCCTAATTCGATCGTCTATTCAAGTTACACTCAAATATCTCTTTATTAATTTAAATACACGCTATAGAAAATGAACGGCGTTTATGGCTACTGTGGTCACATACGACATCGGTTTGCCATGCAATTCACCACCGTACAATAATTTAACGTTACGGTCCCAATGAAACTGGTTTCGTCGAAAACCGAGATCGTTTGCAAAATGACCATTTTAAAGTTCGATATTTAAATAACGATTTCCACAGCGATTATTTCAAATTTTGATTTGGCCGTAACTATCAAATTATAATACGAAATCCGGATTTTTCTCTTTCATATGAAAATTATCGTCAATACGGTTCCAACGTTTCTTGTTTCACAGAAATCCGACTTATATCGGATCCTGTATTCCCAATTAAAGTTCAAAACCAAATATTACGAACTGCCGCGCCATTTCGAGCTCGTTTTATATTATAAATAAATTATAACGTTAAAATTTCGTTTTAAATAGCGAATTAAATATTAAAAACTATTATATTCCTAAATATAATATTTAAAATAAATAAATTAAATTAAATATTTGACGCCCAAAAACACGGGTCGTTACATTCTTCCCCCCTTAAAATAATTTCGTCCTCGAAATTGCTAAGATAAGAAAAAACGTTATAAACCCATTTATTTCCAAATCCAATTTATTTTAAATCGAAAACCGATTTATTATCGTATATAAATATTTTCAGAAATATCGAAAATTTCCTTTTTGTTTAAATAATTTCCCTGGGAGTTTTTAAACAGTTCAGCTCTTTCAAAAATCAAGTATTCCTTTTCAGGATTCAAAACAACCCGTTTTTCTCAATGCAATTCAAAAAAAGATTTTTTGTAGTAATCCGTCACTTAGAACATGGAAATGAACACTAATGATGTGGCCAGCATCATCAGAGTTATCTCCCAGCTATTGAAGTGAGTTCAATACTATATAACTTTTCAAAACTCATATCTTAAACACTTTTATTTTGAAATCCTTTTCAAAATATCATTCACGATACTTGTAAACAATTTAAAATCTCCAAGTTCTTAAAATTTTCTTATATTTAACTCAAATCCCTTTATGAACACTTTTCCCAGTTTCAGCATTTTAATTCAAATTCTGATTTAAATTTCAGATTTAATTCATCTGCTTTTAAATTATACGAATTCTAATTGGTTATTTATATAACCATTTCAATTATAATCAACCAACACATCCAGTATATGATAATAATTCCAAGCTATAAATATTTTCTTTATATCAAAATATAATTTGGGTAAATTATTTCATTTACCCTTTTTCAAAACATACTGTGTCGGTTTATCGTACTTGAGTGGTTAGAAACCCCTATCGATACAGTGGATCAAACTGATCGACCAGAACTCATAAACAACTCAACCAATAAATCACCACAATATAAAACATTTTTTTATAAAATCTACAAATATGTTCACTCGTATAAATAAACTCAACTCAATCTAGGGTATTGTTAACCCCATCTCTACTGAGTCACGCCACAGAGCCAAGGTAATCACTTAAACTTCAGCTCTGATACCACTGTAACGACCCAGGGATTTCTGGCCTTGGAAATCGACATAAATACCTTTACCGTAACTCATGCGGACCCTCCAAGCACCGAAAACACTGGATAGTTATTAGAAAGAAATTAGAGGGTGAGATAAGAAAGAAAGAAATATTAGAATAGAAGAAGAAGAAGAAACACCACAACATAGAATCTCACATCGCAGCGGAACAAAATATAATACAGAAATAAATCTTTATTGAGAGCTTTAAAACTACTTACAGTATCAGAGTACATCACACACCAGGACAGTTATAATAACCTGTTCCCATATACAACCCACAGCGGAATAGTAGCTATATAATATCATACGTCTGGCCATCTCCATCTCGTCTCTAGACTTCACAGCATTCGATAACCTGAACCTGTACACCCTGGGCTAAATCGAGCATTTACAAAACACCGGGTCAGTCTGGTGAACCAGAGTGAGACAAAGTCGCACAGTATTAAGGGTAAATCATCCAATCATGATTTTAACGTTCAAAATCTTTTCGAAAGAAAAGGATAATCGTAAGACCAAATCCACACATAAACACGGACGGTTTTTACCTTACGATAACCCAAAACAGTTTTGAAACCAATATCTTTTCTGATATTATAATAATGTCTAAATACAAGTAAATAACAATCTAGTGGAACGCTTGCATCTCACGTTCCACATATATAGTATACAAACAAAACCGCAGGCGCTTATTGGATATTGGATTCCAACTATGACAAGATATGGGACCACCTGCCGATAGTGTATCTCTAGAGACGAATACACTGGGTTCAACAAGAACGTCTTGCAACCCGGCCCTCACATGACCGACCACTCATTTCGCTTGAGTGTATCGAATGTATATCACCGACGGTTGGGATCAGCAACCGTCTCCCGAATAGGGACAGCATCGAAACATAGATTTAATAACAAATAGGAATTTCTCTAGATAGGTGATTGTACACCCTAATGGGAGCAACCCACATAGCCATGCTGCCTGCCCAATTTTTGTCATTTCCCGATTGATGAGGCTTGAGGTTTAGATTAACTTTTGAAACAACTGGTCACCATTCACTTTGAATGCCACATCGTCAGATCCGTCAGATATCACTAATTGACGTCCACAAAAATACTCTAGTTAGAAGCTAAGAGAACGGCAATTCCCCGCCAACAACTATAGCAAGTTTGAAGAAATCAACGTACGTGACCCTTGGAAATACTCTGTCCGACATACGTCCATACAAGTCATCCTGGAACAGGATGAACCGAAGGCACTCTCCTACCGCATCCATATAGGAATCACCCCATGGATCAGCAGCGAGAAGTCCTTGCAACCCGTAGATTCCAACCACGACAGAATCACAGCTTATCTCTACTTGCCAGGCAGAGAATATTAGTGGTTCTACCGTTTATTAAAATCCACGATCTTCAATGCTCCATCTCGATCATCTTCTGAGATCTTCACGTATTTGTTGGTCGGAATGGTTTTCGAATATAAATTCGATCCCGGTCTTTCCGTACCAACAATTGTATTGGACATATTTGATAGTCGGTGATTTAACTATCAAAATAAACAGTGTTTCAATCATGACACTCCAATGAGTTCACTGGTTCAGTATTCAGCATCACTTGGCCTTTTAATTAAAATAACTAATTCACTTCTGTTTAATTAAAACTCCTAACTCTTTAATATTTAGAAATACGATAATTGAATTCTTAATTAATATACCAATGTTCTCAACATCATTTCTTTATAATACTTGGTAAAATAACCATATCCAATTTACACTTAATTCTCCTTTCAAAGACATTTCAACATCATTCCTTATTGTTTAAAATATGGAAAATCCATTCAACTCATTTTTCTTTAAATAGCGTTACGTAATATCTTGTATTCCATTCTCGAAACCATAACTAACATTGATTAGTATAGAATAAAACTAACTTTACATTTTCTGTACTTCGATCTCTCGTTATATATATTTTCCAATTCTCACCAACGTTACATTACTTCACTAATGGAAATAATGAACCATCACTAACCTCTTTTACGATTACCAACTAATATCATCTTCAGATAATCCTGATGTTGTTCAAGTTAGGGTATTTTGATTACCTCTCAGACCTTGATCAACAACGTTCATATCCTCAGATAAATATAAGTTGTAATCAAACTCATATTCCATTCACGTCATAAAACAAATTCCATTATAAATTTGGTTTGGTTATACAATCCTACGACCCACTTCTTTACCTCTAATACACTTTTACCAATCTCCTTTCAAATCTATTCAACCATTTCCCACTTTTGAAATATCATTTCAAATTCCCCTTTTTCCTTGATCTCATTGTCAAGTAACGTTAATGTAAAATTATCGCCTTTACTCTTTTAAACCTCATTTATAAAATTCTGGCTTATTAAAAACCATTCCCATCTTTCTATCCTTTTGCTTAATCCAAGTATCTTTTAAATTAAGCCCTCGTATTCGCTTACCATTCTCTTTATAACTTTGTTATAAAAATTCGGGTTTTAAATATAAAACCCATCCATAAACTTCTTTCACCATCCCTTGGATTTCCTTTCAACTTTAATTACTTCTTAAATGAATTCAAATAAAAAGTAATTCTTTACAATACAATTATCAAAGTTTAACCATTCCATTCATTTCTTATTCTCATACTTGTAAATCTGATTTACATCAGAATTTATTTTGAAAAAATAAATTATTAACAAATCGAAGTCTTAAATAAATAAAATATTTATTTATTTCTCTTTAATAACTTTTATTAAAAATAACATATTTCAAATTCTAACTCCAGTTATAAAATACATTATATAACTTCAGCTCTATCGATTCACCTGACAGTGAATCAATATCTATAGCCCGAATGGTTTTAAAGGCCATATTCTGCCAAACACTTAACCAATATCGCCCATTGGTTTAAACCAAAGAGATGTTGAATATTCAGTCAATAATCAACCATCAAACCAATCACACGACAGATCAGTTCAAATTTGATAATATGAAAATAAATAATACATTTGAGGGATCCGGTTGGGTCCCTCCAACCTGTTCTACCCTGTATCACACTGGTTTTCTCAATCGAGTCAACCAGGTCTATTTAACTGATAATTTAACATCAACCAATTCACATAACAATTCAAACAATTCAACACGTTTATAAATAAACGTGACCAATAAGGTAAATTAACTTTATTGGAACCAACCGTTAAAATAACGATTTGGTACTTCACTGAAATTAAACACGATTTAATTTCCTCGGTCAGATCAACCAATGAATATATAACAAGCATAACAGTCAACCATTTGCAAGCAGAGCACACAAAAATAAAACCCAATTTATATAAAATATAAATGGGAAACTGAGTGAGTTTAACTCACCTGATTTTCGTTGTCATTGGAGCGGTTCAGTTCCCAGTTAAATTAAACAAACGTTTAAATTTAACTACAGTCTCCAGTAGTCTTCAATATTGTCTCGGTCAGTTCCAAAACATCGTATCCATCCCTACGGATCCAGCGCATCTTGTTTGGACCAATTTTTGGTCACTTGGTTATCGACAAAATATGACGATCCAATTTCACGGTTCCTCATATTCTTTGGCACCAACCATTCTTTGTTAATCGCATCAGGTAGGAAATACAGCCCTGGTCCAAATCCATCCCCTTTTGCTCATAAAGCTTTTGCGTTGCACAGTGGCGCTTCGTTCACTTTGTGTTAAGGTCATCTTGCCGACAGTTTTTCCTTTTGGTTCACTGCTCCTCGCGTTTTCCCTCAAGACCACAAAACGCCTGCATCAATTCAATTAACATGGTTATATATTTTAATTTATATAAAATTTCCTTAATCACTATTAGTTTAAACTTAATTAAAGCTAATTACTTTTGGTTAACATTAACAGGCGGATCTGATCTTACTCATTCCCTTCTGTGCTTTCTCCAACAACAGGCGTCCGTCCCTCTTAACAAAGCCACCACAGGTCCTTTAGCTTTCCTTTAAACCCATACCGCTGCCTACGTTTAAAAGGGTATCGCCCCCTTCCTCCAACTGTCGTGCCCTGCTCAAGCCATCCGAGCATCATCTGAAGGTATCCGCGAACCCATCTGAGCTTCACCAACGTTAGATGTTCGCAAAACGTATTTCTATTGGATTAGAAAATCGTCACGAATATTGAAATAACCGCAAGTGCACGGCGTACTATTGTAATATGTAGTGAGAGCGAGTCGATCCTCAAGGAAAGAATAATTTCAATTTTATCCAATCAAATTAAACCAAACTTTAAAATATGTTAACTCAAATTTAACAAAACTAAAGACTAAGTTGAAAATAACACTATTGATTAAGAACAATTTAGAGGTGCTTTCACTCTCTAGATCACACAAATCAACATGATGAAGTTATGATCTCTACTTGTTTGGTCATAAGTGAAATTAGGTATTGTGCTTATCATAAGTATGACATATATATGCTATTAATTAGCATAACATAAGTCATCAAACTATAGCACAAATCTACTTCACTATTCAACTCTTATGAAAATAAACAATAAGTTGAAGGCAACATCAATTGTAAGCATATTCTATTTACTATTAATTAGTAATATAGAATATCAAATGTTGATTACCACCTCCTCTTTGTGCCAAAATCATATATATAGATGAAGAGCCACATTTTGTTGTCATTTTATCAAGCATGATCTATCCTCTTTTAATTAGAGGCATAGACCATCAAAACCAAGCATTATTAACAAAATACACCAAACATCCATTCTTTAATAAGCACAAGTAGAGAGCATGAAAAATAAACTATGTTGATTCTATGTGATTTGAGAGCTTCAACACCCCTGAATTAAAGGGGTTTATCTCATATGTGTTATTATTTCAACACAAATAGATCTCGACATTGAAAAGGAAAATAAAATGAAAGAAAAGCTAAATAGAAAAAGAAAATAACTAAACTAAGAGCATGTAAATAAATCTAACTAAGAACATAAACTAGAGAGCATGTAAATAAAACTAAGCTATGAACATAAAGTAGAGAGCATAGAAATTAAAGAGACATAAACATAAAGGAAAGAGGCTTGGAAGCCATTTTTATTTTCTTTGATCACTTACACTTTTCAATGCAAAAAAAAGGATGCAAAATACATGAAACAAAAGGGTATATATACATGATCACAAACCCTAAACCCTAATCGTACTTTTTGGGAACTCCCCAAACTACCCATTCATGAAGCTTCTAATTGAACTTAGCCACTAATATGTCATGTAGAATGCATGAGGCCTTTTGTCCCATTTAAGAGCAAGTGGGCTAGTTGAAAGATTGGCCCTCCACTATCCATAAGATGAATTAATTCTTTTCCTCCTCTTGTGTATGTGCATGCTTTCCTTCATCTCTTCTTGTATATATCATTTTAGCTCCAAAAATTCCTACCAGAGATAATAACAAGGAACAAGTAAAAGATTTCACAAAATAAAATATGCACAAGTGACCCTCTTTTTTCCCAAAATAAGTGGTGATTTTAAAAATATTTAAAACATGGTTTGATCATATAAAATACCCGAAAATGTTCATTTATTCTACTAAACAAGGATAAATATGTGAATATAAATGTGCGTTTTTACGTGCACATCAAATACTCTCACACTTATCTTTTTATTCGTCCTCGAATAAAGTAAAAACTAAGATAAATCCACTTTCGTAGGGAGCACGATTGTATTGAGCGTATGCAACAAGCCGTTAAACCTCTGGGTGTCCCCAGTAGGACGAGTGTTGTCTCGTGAGGGTTTTCAGCTGATACTACCCCAAAATCCGAAAGTTAAATGCAAAAAATATTTACAAAAAGCAAGATTCGAAAATATTTACAAGATGGGGTAACTTACTTTTAAATTTTACACGAAGGAGTTAACACAAGTTTGGGTCGTCACTATGAATTTTAAGTCCGTTACTAATCAAAACTTCAAACAAAAGTCAGTTATCATTACAAACTCCTCTAGCTTGGCCAGTTGTTTTGGTAGAAACATAGTGCAAATATGAAATGAATTCTGTAATCGATATCAACAATCATACTATGCTATCTTTATTTACTTTTGGTTAACAAGTTAGGTCAAATAAGTGAAGAGTGTGCTTGGATTTCAAGTGCTAACTCTCTCTTTATTATAAAATATTTACATTATTATTATTTACAAATACCTAGGTATACCACCCCTACACTGCATTACGACTTACGTGAGGGTCGGTAATCCCTAGGCTTCCAACTCATGAAATGAGACCAAGATATACCGACGCTGACTTTGTCAACATGGTGTCGGGAAGAGCTTCGCGGGTTTGCACACCAACGCCAGATTTACCAGCAATGTTGGATACCCTTGGATTATTATATCTATATACACATTTTTTTGTGTCCAACTCATGAAATGAGACCAAGGTATAACCAACGCACTGCATTACGACTTACGTGGGAGTTGGGACAGAGCTTGGCGAGTTTGCACACCAACGCTAGATGTACTAGAAATGTTGGATACCCTTGGATTATTATATATTCTTTTTTTCTTTCTTTTTTTTTTCTTTTTTTTATAAGAGAGAGAGTTAAACGAGAAAATCTTAGCACAACTTCACTTAAAAGATCTAAAATGTTATCGTAAGTAATCTAAATCAACCATTCATTTAATCGGATTACAATTTAGAAAACATTTCATAATCATCACCTATGAAACTCCCTATAAACCAGTTACACCAAATTTGCTCATAATTCAAACTTTTCTTTCGTTATCCATTAAGAAAAGTAAATTTCCAAACATTTTAATTGAACGATCAAAATTGTATGCTAACTCCATCATGTCATGTTTAAAAGTAAATAAAAATGCATTTTTTTTTAAAAGAAAAAGAAAAAGGGAAACTTCACAAACTTAAACTGTGCAAAACAGAATGAGAACCCCCCCACACTTAATTTCAACTGTGTCCCCACAGTCAATGCATGACCTAATGAATGAATGGAAGAGAAATATTTACATATTTACAAAGGAGGGTTAAACTTAACTTTTTTACTTGACGTAGCATGGCTCATGAAGAATCATGAGCTCCTCCTCTCGATCAGTGTGCAGTTCCAAGAATGGTTTCAGACGTTGACCATTTACTTTGAATTTGGATCCATCTATTGGGTTTTGTATTTCGATGGCACCGTGTGGAAAAACAGTTCAGACAACATATGGTCCGGCCCATCTTGACTTTAACTTTCCAGGGAATAAATGAAGTCGTGAGTCGTATAATAGAACTTTTTAGTCTGGCAAAAACGTTTTTCTTAGGATTGACTTGTCATGAAAAACTTTGGTTTTTTCCTTGTAATTTTTTGCGTTTTCATATGCGTCATTCCTAATTTCTTCTAATTCGTTGAGTTGTAGTTTTCGATTTTCGCCAGCTTGTTCAAGATCAAAGTTTAAGTTCTTTTTTGCCCAAAGCGCTTTATGTTCAAGTTCAACGGGTAAATGACAGGCTTTACCATAAATCAATCGGAAAGGGGACATTCCGAGATTAGTTTTAAAAGCAGTACGGTAAGCCCAAAGCGCATCGGTCAATTTCTGTGACCAATCTTTTTGATTTTTTGTTTACAGTTTTCTCCAAAATCTGTTTTATTTGACGATTCGACACTTCGACTTGACCACAAGTTTGCGGATGATAAGGAGTGGATAACTTGTGGGTTATCGAGTATTTCTTCATTAAGGATTCAAAAGATCGATTACATAATTGCGTTCCATTGTCGCTTATTATTGTGCGAGGTGTGCCGAACCTCGAAAAGATGTTTTCTTTTAGGAATTTCACAACAATTTTATGATCATTTGTTTTACATGGAACGGCTTCGACCCACTTTGAAACGTAGTCGACGGCGAGAAGAATATACAAGTTTCCGAAAGAGTTTGGGAAAGGTCCCATGAAGTCAATACCCCATACATCAAAGATTTCGATCGTAAGGATGGGGCTTAAAGGCATCATATTTCGTCGAGAAATTTTTCCTAACATTTGAAAACGATTGCAAGTTTTACAGAATTCGAACGCGTCTTTAAAGAGAGTGGGCCAATAAAAACCACATTGAAGCACTTTTTCAGCGGTTTTCCTAGGACCAAAATGTCCACCGCACGCATGATCATGGCAGAATGAGAGAACACTCCTAATTTCGCTATCAGGAACGCATCGACGAATGATTTGGTCCGGACAATACTTAAACAAGTGTGGGTCGTCCCAATAGAAGTATTTCACTTGGGACAGAAATTTGTATGTATCTTGTTTGGACCAAAAAGAGGGAGTTTCCTTAGTGACTAGATAGTTCACTATGTCGGCGAACCAAGGATCGACTGAAATAGAAAGGAGTTGTTCATCTAGAAAGTTTTCGTTGATTGGCAGAGAAGTTGGCGCGTTCGGAAGACGAGACAAGTGATCGGCAATGACGTTATCGGATCCTTTTTTGTCTTTGATTGTAAGATCGAATTCTTGAAGTAAAAGGATCCATCGAATTAAGCGTGACTTAGCGTCCTTTTTAGCAAAAAGGTATCGAAGAGCAGAATGGTCAGTGTAGACCGTGATGTGGGAACCAATCAAGTATGATCGAAACGTCTCGAGCGCAAAGACGACAGATAAAAGTTCCTTTTCGGTGGTTGTATAGTTGAGTTGAGTGTCGTTCAAAGTCATACTCGCGTAATAAATCACGTGAAGGATTTTGTTGATACGTTTTCCTAAGACACCACCAACCGCGAAGTTAGAAGCGTCACACATGATTTCAAAAGGTAGTTCCCAATTGGGTGAGCAAATTATCGGGGCTGAAATGAGTTCATTTTTAAGACGTTCAAAAGAAGCAACACATTCAGAGTTAAAGTCGAATGGGATGTCCTTACCTAGAAGAGTAGTCAAAGGACGAGCGATTTTGCTGAAATCTTTCACAAAGCGTCGGTAAAAGCCAGCATGCCCAAGAAATGAACGAATGTCTTTAACGCATTTTGGAACGGGTAGTTTTGAGATAACATCAACTTTCGCTTTATTTACCTCAATGCCATTATTGGAAATTATGTGTCCACGGACGATGCCTTGTTTGACCATAAAGTGGCATTTTCCCCAATTCAATGTTAAGTGTTTTTCTTTACATCGATTTAAAACAAGCTCAAGATGATGTAAGCAAGAGGAAAAAGAATCGCCAAAGATCGAAAAATCATCTATAAAAACTTCAAGAAAGTGTTCGATCATATCAGAAAAGATGCCAACCATACATCGTTGGAAAGTCGCAGGGGCATTGCAAAGACCGAAAGGCATACGCCGATAAGCGAAGGTACCAAATGTACATGTGAAAGTCGTTTTTTCTTGATCTTCGGGAGCGATTGGAACTTGGTTATAGCCGGAATAACCATCAAGAAAGCAATAGAATTCGTGACCAGCTAAGTGTTCGAGCATTTGATCGATGAAGGGAAGAGGAAAGTTATCTTTACGTGTTGCAGCATTCAGTTTTCGATAATTGATGCAAACACGCCAACCCGTTTGAGTCCGAGTTGGAAGAAGTTCATTTTGTTCGTTTGTGATGACAGTAAGTCCGGACTTTTTAGGAACAACGTGAATGGGGCTGACCCATAAGCTATCAGAAATGGGGTAAATGATACCATTATAAAGAAGTTTAAGAATTTCTTCGCGAACTACCTCTTTCATCTTAGGGTTAAGCCTGCGTTGCGTTGCGCTACGCGAGTGGGTTTGGCTTCATTTGTTAAGTGAATACGATGTTGAACAATTGCGGGGCTAATTCCTTTGATGTCAGAAATGGACCAACCAAATGCGTCTTCGTTTTTAGAAAGAGTCGAAAGAAGAGAGATTTCTTGATCACGAGTTAAATTTGAAGAAATTATGACAAGACAAGTTTCGTTATCACCTAAGTAGACATACTTAAGGTGATCGGGAAGAGGTTTAAGATCCAACTTGGGTAGTTTCTCGATCAAAGAACTTGGTTGAGATTCGGGCTCAACTGAAAGCGATTCATGTGGAAGAGTGTATTCGACTTCGTTAGGAGCATCTTGGAACAATTTTTCGTACTCGGCCTCGCATTTATCATTAAGTTCAATTGATTCGTTTTCGGAATTGTCATGAGTGGCATTCACTTCCAAGGTTTGATCGCACGATTCATTAGATTGACTTTCAAGATTGAAAATATTAAGATCTAAAGTCATGTTTCCAAAAGAGATTTTCATTGAACCATTGCGACAATTTATCAAAGCATTTGAAGTAGCCAAAAAGGGTCGGCCTAGAATCAATGGAATTTGACTCGTTGGATTATTCACGGGTTGAGTCTCCAAAACGATGAAATCAACAGGAAATATGATCAATTCCCCGACTTTGATGAGTACGTCCTCGATTTCTCCAACGGGTTTCTTAATTGAACGATCAGCAAATTGAAGGGTTATTTTCGTTTGTTTAAGTTCACCCAAGCCAAGTTGTTGATAAACTGAATAAGGAATCAAATTGACACTTGCACCCAAATCAACTAAGCATTTGTTAATTGTTTTATCTCCTATCGTGCACGAGATCGTAGGACATCCATGATTTTTGTATTTGACGGGGATCGATTGGGTCAAGACTTCGCTAAGTCCGACGGCTAAGAAGACTTTCTTGGGTACATGAGTGTATCGTTTTTGGGTACACAAGTCTTTGAGAAATTTAGCGTAGGTGGGGACTTGTTGAATGATGTCAAGAAGAGGGATGTTAACTTTCACTTGTTTGAAAATTTCTAACATCTTTTCCATTTGGTCCGAATGTTTCTTTGGTCGAAGACGATGAGGAAATGGAATACGAAACTCAGTAGGTCGGTCTACTTGAGTTGGAGAAGAATTAGACTCAGAATTTGGATCAAGGTCATTCGTGTTTTTAGAAGAGTCGAGAGGAAGATCCGGTACATGATTATCAATTTTCTTACCGGATCGTAAAGTCGTGATAGCATTCAATTGAGTTAGATTGCTATCTTGAACGACATGAGCTTGGTTTGGATTTTGGCTCTTAGGGTTTGGAATGGGTTGACTCGGGAAAGTGCCTCTTTCCCGTTCACTTACGGATGTGGCTAACTGACTCATTTGCATTTCAAGTTTAGCGATCGATTGACTCGTGTTTTGCATGTATGAAGTCAATAAATTTTCCAAATTCTTATTTGATTGGATATTTCAAGTCGTTTCTTTAGCCAATGTTTCGAGACTTTTCTCAAGTGAAGTCAATCGTTTATCGTCTTGGGGAACGGACGATTGTTGCGCTTGGTTTTGAGAAGGTGGCGCAAAATTTTGAAATTGATTTTGAAAATGAGCATTCGAAGGATTATTCGAAAATGGTTGAAAAGGGGGTCGAACCAAATTCGAATTTGGGTTTTTTTGGGTCCAAGAGAAGTTAGGACGATTTCTCCAACCAGGATTGTACGTTGGAGAGAATGGATCGTTCCTAACTTTGTTGAAAGCGTTGAGTTGTTCTAACGAGTGCGGGCATTGATCGACAATATGATTAGGATCATTACATTTGTAACATGAGGGTTGAGAAGCTTGATTCATTTGATCGAATCTGGTTAAAATCGTGTCCATTTTTGCTTCTAAGGTCGATGAAGATGAAGATCCTACCGAATGAGCGTTTGATCGGGAATAAATTTATTTCTCGTTTGAACGTTCCCATTGAGATGATTTTTCGGCCAAGTTTTCGAGAAATTGCCAAGCGGAATCGTGATCTTGGGCTAAAAAATTTCCTTGGCACATTCATTCGAGCATGGTTCGAGAGTTATTTTCAAGTCCATCATATAAAATTTGGCAAAGAGTCCATTTTTCATAATTGTGGTGTGGACATTGGACTAAAAGTTCTTTAAATCTCTCGAAATATTTTGAAAAGGATTCACTCCCAAATTGATGAAAATTAACGATTTCATTTCGAATTTTGGAAATTTTTTCCAAGGGGTAAATTTTCTTTATAAAAACTTGCACAAATTCTCCCCATGTTCCAATGGAATTTGAAGGCAAGCTATACAACCATTTTTCGGCATAATCGGTAAGTGCAAATGGAATCAACCTAAGTTTGACTCCATCGTCACTTAATTTTTGAAGTTTCATGGTTGCACAAACTTGTTCAAATTTGGTTAAGAAAATGTAAGGGTCATCACGTTCAAGATTGCCAAATTTTGGAAGAATATTTATGTGATTAGAATGAATTTCAAAGTGATTACCCGTTGGGGCGGGCAATACGATGCAAGAAGGAATAGAAACTCGATCGAGGAAGATTCTATCCATAAGAGTTCGAGGAGGGTTTTGTTCGCCCATGGTTGAAGGGACGTTCGTTCGAACTAAACGATTAGTGGAAGGTTCACGTATCCAACGATTCGTAGTAGTGTCGTGAGTCCAAATACTCATGCACTAGCGAGAAGAATAAGAGAAGAAGAGAAAGAACAAATTTGAGGAGAGAAAAAAAAAATCTTTACAAAATGAGAATTGTTTTGAACTCTTCTTTTTTTAAAAAAGAAAAGAAAAAGGGTTGGATTTACAAATGAAGATGATTTTTTTTTGGATTTTTGGTTTTCTAATTTTTTCGTTTTTTTATATAAATGCATGAACCTAATGCAACTAAATGAATGCAAAAATTAACTACAAATTTTCTGTCCTTATTGGCTCCTAACCCAAAATTATAAAGTGACACGTTTGATTACTTAAAACAAAAGATTTCTCATCCAGTTAACGGACAGGAGTTATCGGTGCACCAGGAATCACCCTAGAAATGCAACCGAAGGTTTAAGTACCTTCAAAGGAACAACCGAAATAATATTTACGAATCACCGTAATATTTATTAGCGGTTATTTCTTTGCCGTAGTCTAGACACCAAGAAATAATTCGTTCCAAATATATCAACTATCGCAATATAATTAAGCCCTAAATGAACCCGCGACTCCCTTAAGTCCAACGTCTAACCATTATTATTAGTCAAATTCTACGATGATATGCAATTTTCTGGGCTAAGGAAAGGTATTGAACTCCCCACCTTATGTGAATTGGGGTGTGCCCTTAGGAAAATAAAATAAAATGATATGAATGCGAAACAGAAAATAAACGTGTATTAACAATGCAACTACGAATGAATTTTTGTTTTGTTTTTGGATTTTTAAATGCGAATGCAAGCAAACAACTATGCACTTTAAAATAAAGGGGTTAAAACACGATACCTGAGTGTCTTAATTTATTAGCAAGAAAAAAAAAATTAAAAATTAGCGGCAATTTTTAGCAAGCAAGCGCGAATGGAGCGAGACCAAGCAAAGCAAAGCGGTCCAAGCAAGCGATTCTTTGTTTTATCTGCTTTGACTACCTGAAATAGAAAGGCGATATAAAGAAATGGTAGGAAAGAGTTATATTTTTTTTGTAAAAGTAAAGTAGAAAGCAAAAAGAAACTAAAAATAAAACAATATGAAAACAAGATAAATGAAAAACGAAGTGTAAACAAAATGAAAACAAAAGTCAAGCGAAATGTTGTTTTTTTTTTAAAGAAAGAAAAGAACAAGCACAATCACATAAAAGAAACAAAACAAATAACCCAAAGATATTAACACTATATATTTTTTCTAAGCTGAGCTAAACAAAATGCAAATTAATTTCAAGTTTTTTTTTTTAAAAGGGAAAGAAAAATATAAAAAAGGAAGGATAAAAACCAAACAAAGAATAAGATTAAACAACACAGAAATACTTTCACTAACCTAACACTCTAAACAAACAAAATTACACACTTTGACAAATAAACAGTTTCACATTTTCACAAATTAAAATATTTTCACAGCCTTGAAGCCCGCAAGCCCAACAAACGCCCACAAGAGGCCCAAACACCTAAAACTAAAACCACAATCCGCTTATCACACAAACCGACTTCTCTCAAATCAGAACAGTCCAGAAATAAGAAAGTGATCTTCGGAATTTTTTTTTTAAGTGTGAATGTCGATTTCCGGAGAGATGAGGAAGGCGGTTCGATCTTCGGGTTCAGGAGTTTGAGGAGGGTGATTTTTGTCTGTCGAAAAACAGTCGTGATTTGGGTTTCGGTTTCTGGGGTATTTGCGTTTGAGGGTGGTTCGGTGTTTGAGTGAAGGTGTATGGGTTCGAATTCGAAAATAAGGATTTGGGATCACTGGAATTTGCAGTGGCGGTGGACGGAGTTATGCGGTTTGCGGTTGTCAGCAGGTGGAAGTTGAAGGCAACGGAACCAGGGGATGGCGCTCGGTTGTGATGGTGAGAAGCTCGTGGGGTTTCGACTTGTTTGGGGCTTGGTGAGGTATTGAGTGCTTGAATGGTGTTGAAATGGTAGGTGTTTTGGTTTAAATGTGTATTGAGAGAAATGATGGTGATCAGGTGGAATTGGTGGTCTTGATGGGGGGAGTGTATGTGAAGTAGCAGGAGTGTGAATAGTGGCTGTTGAGATTGAGGCACTGATGGAGTTGAAGTTGATGTATGGACTTGTGGTGAAGCAGTAGTAGGAGTTGTGACAGTTGAATTGGTGATGTTGGCTGATGTATGGGCTGTGAAGAGGAGTGGACTGTTTGGTGGTGTGTTTGAGGAAGGAGACTTAACCGGACAGGGAGGTTTTGAGTGATGAAGGAAGGTGGGTATTTTAGTTGAGAATGAGGTAGTGAATGGAGGGGAGTTGGATGGCAGTCGAGAGGTGCAGTTTGTCGTGGATGTTGATGGTTCGGTGGTGATGTTTGGTGCTAGGAACTTGGTGAAGATTGATTGTGAAAGCAGTTCGGCAATGACCGTATGGTAGAAGGAGATGAACTGATGGTGGAGATAGAAGTCGGTATGTTGGTTTGTGTGAGGTAGAGGATGGATGGCCGGTTTGGGGGTTTAAGTGAGCGAAGGATGGGTGATGGAAGAGGAGCAGTTTTAACAGTATGATGAATGGCTGGAGCTGTTATGTTTGAATGTTGGCTTGGTAAATGGTGGGTTTGCAGGTGGTATGTTAGTGGAGTAGAAGTGGTATGGATATGGATGTAGGCTTGTGCTAAGGGAAACAAAACTGTGTTAGGCGGTTGACTGTGATGATGGGTATAGGAGTGGATCTTGATGGGTGAATGGTTCAGGTGATGTTTTGAAGAGGGTATGGTTGTTGTGTGACTTTGGAGGTTTGTCTTTTGTTGAAGTTTGGTTTGAACTGTCGGAACGAGTTCAGTTTTTGAAGAGCAATGAAATGGGTGGCTTGGACGTGAAAGTTTGTGCTGGTATTGTGGGTGTTAAGGTGACTGTTGATACTGTGAAATGAGAGAGAAGTGGTGGCTGGGAATTGGAAATGATTGAATTCGGTGATTGTGGTAGGACAGTGAGTGCGAGCTTGTTTCTTGCAGTATGTGGTAAAGGTGAATGGCAGAAAGTGTGAATATTGATGGGGTATGAGTTACTGGACTAACGAGTGGGGTGTAGTGTAATGGATGGTCTGTGAAATGGAACTGAGGTGGGTTTTGACAGTACCGAAATAAGAACTTTGATATATAATGTAAATACAGTAAAATGTGAGATAGTACCTTGTTGTGTCAAACCTTGAAATGCAATGGGATCAGTGACCAGTTCTTTGTTTTCAACTATGAGCAGAAATGGATATTGAAACTGAAAATGCAGTGTTTTTTTTAAATGAACACAAAAAACAAGCACACACAAAATGAAACAACAAAAGAGAAACAACACAAAATCTATGATCAAGAACACAAGTAATTTTTTTTTTATAGAAACTAACACAAAATAAAGAAAGAAACACACAAAACCCAAACAAAAGCAAACGTGAACAGACAAATTCAAGAGCACACTCAAATGAACACACACACAAATGAGCACAACACTTATGAACAAAAGGTTAACAAGCAAAACACAAAATGAAACAAAACAAACACAAAACTCTCTTTTTTTTAAGAAGAACAAACTAAAAAATTAACTCGAAGAATAAAATCAAAATTAAAACTTTCCCCGGCAACGACGCCAAAAACTTGTTCGCAAAACGATATTTCTATTGGATTAGAAAATCGTCACGAATATTGAAATAACCGCAAGTGCACGGCGTACTATTGTAATATGTAGTGAGAGCGAGTCGATCCTCAAGGAAAGAATAATTTCAATTTTATCCAATCAAATTAAACCAAACTTTAAAATATGTTAACTCAAATTTAACAAAACTAAAGACTATGTTGAAAATAACACTATTGATTAGAACAATTTAGAGGTGCTTTCACTCTCTAGATCACACAAATCAACATGATGAAGATATGATCTCTACTTGTTTGGTCATAAGTGAAATTAGGTATTGTGCTTATCATAAGTATGACATATATATGCTATTAATTAGCATAACATAAGTCATCAAACTATAGCACAAATCTACTTCACTATTCAACTCTTATGAAAATAAACAATAAGTTGAAGGCAACATCAATTGTAAGCATATTCTATTTAATATTAATTAGTAATGTAGAATATCAAATGTTGATTACCACCTCCTCTTTGTGCCAAAATCATATATATAGATGAAGAGGCACATTTTGTTGTCATTTTATCAAGCATGATCTATCCTCTATTAATTAGAGGCATAGACCATCAAAACCAAGCATGATTAACAAAATACACCAAACATCCATTCTTTAATAAGCACAAGTAGAGAGCATGAAAAATAAACTATGTTGATTCTATGTGATTTGAGAGCTTCAACACCCCTAAATTAAAGGGGTTTAGCTCATATGTGTTATTATTTCAACACAAATAGATCTCAACATTTAAAAGGAAAATAAAATGAAATAAAAGCTAAATAGAAAAAGAAAATAACTAAACTAAGAGCATGTAAATAAATCTAACTAAGAACATAAACTAGAGAGCATATAAATAAAACTAAGCTATGAACATAAAGTAGAGAGCATAGAAATTAAAGAGACATAAACATAAAGGAAAGAGGCTTGGAAGCCATTTTTATTTTCTTTGATCACCTACACTTTTCTATGCCAAAAAAAGGATGCAAAATACATGAAACAAAGGGGTATATATACATGATCACAAACCCAAAACCCTAATCATACTTTTTGGGAACTCCCCAAAATACCCATTCATGAAGCTTCTAATTGATCTTAGCCACTAATATGTCATGTAGAATGCATGAGGCCTTTTGTCCCATTTAAGAGCAAGTGGGCTAGTTGAAAGATGAGCCCTCCACTATCCATAAGATGAATTAATTCTTTTCCTCCTCTTGTGTATGTGCATGCTTTCCTTCATCTCTTCATGTATATATCATTTTAGCTCCAAAAATTCCTACAAGAGATAATAACATGGAACAAGTAAAAGATTTCACAAAATAAAATATGCACAAGTGACCCTCTTTTTTCCCAAAATAAGTGGTGATTTAAAAATATTTAAAACATGGTTTGATCATATAAAATACCCGAAAATGTTCATTTATTCTGCTAAACAAGAATAAATATGTGAATATAAATGTGCATTTTTACGTGCACATCAAATACTCCCACACTTATCTTTTTATTCGTCCTCGAATAAAGTAAAAACTAAGACAAATCCACTTTCGTAGGGAGCACGATTGCATTGAGCGTATGCAACAAGCCGTTAAACCTCTGGGTGTCCCCAGTAGGACGAGTGTTGTCTCGTGAGAGTTTACAGCGGATACTACCCACAAAATCCGAAAGTTAAATGCAAAAAATATTTACAAAAAGCAAGATTCGAAAATATTCACAAGATGGGGTAACTTACTTTTAAATTTTACACGAAGGAGTTAACATAAGTTTGGGTCGTCACTATGAATTTTAAGTCCGTTACTAATCAAAACTTCAAACAAAAGTCAGTTATCATTACAAACTCCTCTAGCTTGGCCAGTTGTTTTGGTAGAAACATAGTGCAAATATGAAATGAATTCTGTAATCGATATCAACAATCGTACTATGCTATCTTTATTTACTTTTGGTTAACAAGTTAGGTCAAATAAGTGAAGAGTGTGCTTGGATTTCAAGTGCTAACTCTCTCTTTATTATAAAATATTTACATAATTATTATTTACAAATACCTAGGTATACCACCCCTACACTGCATTACGACTTACGTGAGGGTCGGTAATCCCTAGGCTTCCAACTCATGAAATGAGACCAGGATATACCGACGCTGACTTTGTCAACAAGGTGTCGGAAAGAGCTTGGCGGGTTTGCACACCAATAACAGGCGGATCCGATCTTACTTTTGGTTAACATTAACAGGCGGATCCGATCTTACTCATTCCCTTCTGTGCTTTCTCCAACAACAGGCGTCCGTCCCTCTTTACAAAGCCACCACAGGTCCTTTAGTTTTCCTTTAAACCCATACCGCTGCCTACGTTTAACAGGGTATCGCCCCCTTCCTCCAACTGTCGTGCCCTGCTCAACCCATCCGAGCATCATCTGAAGGTATCCGCGAACCCATCCGAGCTTCACCAACGTTAGACTGAAATCCCATCAGCCTTGCATCCGCCGTTTTCCTGCAATACCCCCAAAACCGCACCCCTCTACAATCGATCTGACACCGATCAGCAACAGCCACCCGGAGCGCCTCCATCTCGCCGGTCACCGCCCCGCAGAATCCTCAACTCGATGCTCTGATATTGCCCCAGACCACAACCAGAGACTCCTCCTCCTTTTGCTTCTTTGTTGATCGGCTTGGCAGATGCGAAGGGTTTGAGGAGTTGGTGTGTTGTTTTGTGTGGAGGTGCACACTACAGTGCAAATACTGAAGGAAGGGAGAGATTCTTATTTTCGTTTTTTCTATGATGAGCTTTGGTTATATATTTTTTTTTTATTTGCTGCAAAGAATTGTAGCTGCATTATGATTTTTATATTTGGTCCAGGAGGAATGGTTTTACTGAGAAAGAAAACGAAAAAGAAAGGGATGGAGTAACAGCGTCTTTATAGGGGAGAAATTACGTGGGGAGCACGGTTGTTAGTACAAGGTTGGTCGTATTTTCAAAATGTAGCTGATGAAAATATAGGTTAGATGTGCAGTAAGTAAGACAGCTGTGTGGCGTGGGGTTAATTTCAAAACAATACTTGGTTCACACGGTGTTTCGGTGGATTGGAAGTAAAGAAACTAAATGGTTTAGGATGGAAGAAATCATATAGTGAAGCTTTTATTAATATTAAATTATATCGAAACTTCACCGTAAAGTAACACGCAGAAACCATCACAAACGACTTTCGTTTACTGATAAAAAAGCTAATCTTGGTGTAAAAAGGTATTCCGGACCCAATGGAACAAGTTTCGTCGAAATCCGAGGTCGTATGAAAAAATTTCCTTTATAAAACCAGAAATAAACACTCGTTTAATTTTTTCACGATCACCAGATAAATCGAATCAACTTGAAACTTGTTTATCTTACAATAATTTGTTGATACGAACCCAATGGCACTAGTTTCGTCGCATTCTTAGACTGTTTCCCCGGTAGGCTGTTTTTACGTGCACCGCAATGCCGTTCTGAACACCAAATTTGCCAGTCTCTAAAAATAACAAACTATATACCTATCCCGACTCTAATCGACGATATGAACTCAACGGGACTGGTTTCGTGGCCTAATTCGATCATCTGTTCAAGTTACACTCAAATATCTCTTTATTAATTTAAATACACGCTATTGAAAATGAACGGCGTTTATGGCTACCGTGGTTACATACGACATCGGTTTGCCACGCAATTCACCACCGTACAATAATTTAACGTTACGGTCCCAATGAAACTGGTTTCGTCGAAAACCGAGATCGTTTGCAAAATGGCCATTTTAAAGGTCGATATTTAAATAACGATTTCCACAGCGATTATTTCAAATTTTGATTTGGCCGTAACTATCAAATTATAATACGAAATCCGGACTTTTCTCTTTCATATGAAAGTTATCGTCGATACGGTTCCAACGTTTCTTGTTTCACAGAAATCCGACTTATATCGGATCCTGTATTCCCAATTAAAGTTCAAAACCAAATATTACGAACTGTCGCGCCATTTCGAGCTCGTTTTATATTATAAATAAATTATAACGTTAAAATTTTGTTTTAAATGGCGAATTAAATATTAAAAACTATTATATTCCCAAATATTATATTTAAAATAAATAAATTAAATTAAATATTTGACGGCCAAAAACACGGGTCGTTACAACAACAGACCGCTTAGAATCAGCAGGATCGGTCATATAAAAAACTTGTTTTGCTTGATTCGCCAAAATGAGTGGATCATTATCACGGCTCACTACACCAAAGTCAACAAGTGTGAATCCATGTTCATCCACCCATACAGCATGATGGTTGTCTGCCCATTTACATAGAAATAGTGGAATACTGAATCCTTTATACTCAAGTTCCCAAATATCCTCAATTATCCCGTAATATGACATTGTCGCATTTATTGGTCTATTATCCTTAGCACTAGCAAACTCTCTTGAAGATGCCACAACACTAACTCCGCTCTTTTGCATTTTGCTCTTCTCTTCCTGGCGCTTGGTATAAAAGACATATCCATTAATATCGTATCCTTCATATGATTTGACTTGAAATCGAGGCCCATACGCCAAAAATCTTATTGTATCAGAAATTTTATGATTTGTTTGTTCAATTTGAAACATTACCCTACATTTAAACCATTCGACGAAGGAGCGGTTATGTTCAATTGTCAACCATCTTTCATTCTTTGAAGGATTCTTAGACTTTAGAATTGTCATGTGCTCCTCCAAGTAAGGATGAACCTCACTAAGGTGTTGCAAAACAAGCAGCTGCGCTTTCTGAATCATTTCATCACCAATTGAAATCGATTTTAACCCAATTGTGCCTTGACCATCAAGTCGTCCTTCATGCCGAGACTTGCAAAGTCCAATAGGTTCAACACCCGTTAAGTATTGATTAGCATATTCAATAACCTCCTCGGCTACGGTGCCTTCTACAATACTAGCTTCGGGTCTATATTTGTTCTTCGTTTTCCTTTTTAAAGTTCCCATATGCATTTCAAACGGATACATGTATCTCATAAACACAGGACCACAAATCTTGATTTCTCTTACCAGATGAACAACCAAATGCACCATAACATCAAAAAATGAAGGGGAAAACATCTCTAACTGGCATAAGGTAACGATAATTTCAGCTTGTTGATCGTCCAATATATCAGGATCGATCACCTTGCTACAAATAACATTAAAAAAGATGCAAAGCTTTGTAATAACATGCCTAACGTGTTTAGGCAATATACCTCGAATTGCAACAGGTAATAAATGTTGCATCAACACATGACAATCATGAGACTTCATACCGGTCAATTTCAAATCCTTCATAGATACACGGCTGCTATTGTTCGAAGAATAACCCGTTGGAACCTTAACACATGAAGACACTCACATAAACTGGTTTTATCTTTTTTGGACAACGTGTAACATGCAAGAGGCAAAAAGGTACGTTTACCCTTCTTGACTGGTGCTAAATCTTTTTGAATACCCATCCTTAGCATATCTTGCCTAGCTTTCTCACTGTCCTTTGTCTTACCAGGTATGTTCAAGAGTGTCCCAATAATACTGTCACATACATTTTTTTCTATATGCATGACAACTAGACAATGCCTAACCTGCAAGTGTCTCCAATATGGAAGTTCCCAAAATAACGATTTCTTCTTCCACGAGCATTCTAGAAGAGGAGAAGTTTTGCCAAATGCATTTTCAATATCCTTGACCCATTCATAAACATCATTTCCTGTTAATGGCAAACGAGCAACTCCACTCTCTATCTCCCTATTGAAAGGCTTCTTTTTTTACGATAATGATGATCGAGCGGGAGAAACCTACGGTGATGCATATACACATTTTTCTTACAATAATGCAAGCGCTCAAGAATCATATCATCCTGACATATTGGGCAAGCTTTGGCACCTTTTGTGCTATAGCCAGACAAATTACCATATGCAGGAAAATCATTTATGGTACAAAAAACCATAGCGCGCAATGTGAAATTACTTTTGTTATATGCATCAAACACACGTACACCTTTATCCCACAAAATTTTTAGATCATCGATAAGAGGAGATAAGTAAACATCAATGTCATTTCCTGGTTGTCGTAGCCCCAAGATTAGAAGAGACAACATGATGTACTTGCGCTTCATACTCAAGTGAGGTGGAAGATTGTAAATCACCAAAAGAACCGGCCAAGTGCTATGTTGACTACTAAGATTTCCAAATGGGTTTATGCCATCTGTGCAAAGACCAAGTCTAAGATTCCTACTTTCTTTACCAAAATTAGGTTACATTTCATCAGTGTTTCTCTACTGTGGCGAATCAGCTGGATGCCTTAGTAACCCATCATCTTTTCTCAGATCCGCATGCCATCTCAGGTTTTTTGCATTTTCTTTATTTGCAAATAAACGTTTAAACCTTGGTATAATGGGCAAATAACATAATGTCTTTGCTAGAGGCCATTTCTTATTCGAGTCGTTATGAACATTCCCTCGCAACTTGTAACGGGATAATCCACACTTGGGACAATCATGCATGCTCTCATATTTATTTCGATACAATATACAATCATTTGGACATGCATGTATCTTTTTGTACCCAATACCAATTGGGCATATAATTTTCTTTGCTTCATAGTTAGAAGAAGGAAGCTCACTACCATCCGGAAGCATATCTTTCAAAAGTTCCAGCAATGATGTAAAACTTTTATCACTCCACCCATGTTTTGCTTTTAAATTGAAAAGCTTGAGTACAACAGTTAATACTGTGAACCTAGCACAATCAGAAAACAATGGCTTTTCAGCATCGATTAATATTCTTTCACACATTTTTGGATCTTCCATCAAATGTTCTTCAGCGTCACGAAACATCTCATGAACAAAATCATTTTCATCATTCACCTCATTACTCACGTTATCTCCTTGATCATTCTCGTCAATCACATGATTGCTAGAACGAGTTCTGCTACGTATACTTTCACCATGCCATATCCACCGTGTATAATTATCTTTAAACCCATTAAGAATTATGTGATCCTTAACGAGCTCTATGTTGTGCAATCTTCTCCTGTTGTTGCAACGTCTAAAAGGACAAACAATTGTTTCTTCCACTGTCCTTAATTGCTCATTCAACGCACAACTGATGAACTCTTCCATTTTGTGTAAAAACTCATTGTCGCAACGTTTCAAGTTGTACATCCAACTACGATCCATGTGCAAATACCAGAGATACTACACAAAAAATAATAAAGAAATTAGAAACAAAATCCAAGTTAAGTGGATGACACGAAGAGTGCAACATAAACCATGTTACAAAATCTTATTATGAGTGCAACATAACCCATTACGAAGAGTGCTTTTCTTCCCTATCATAATGTTTTTCCAGTTAAAAATTCATTCCCCCTTCATTTATAGTCATGTCCTCTCCTTTCAGCACAGTGCGGTACCAGTACTTTTTTTTCGGATGTGATTGTCTATCACACAAAATAATCTTGGTAAATATCATGCTTGAATTTGACTTAAACGCTATGATTTGGGAAACTGGAAAATATGCTTTCATGTTAACGACGTCTAATATTTTCGGTTTCTTACTGTTTTACGTTCTTTGTTTACATTTTCCTACTCACTAAAGGTATTGTTTTTGATGGTTCGAGGAGTTAAATTTTGCGCTATTCGCTATTCGCTATTGACTACACTGGTCATGGCAAATTCATTTGTTATGTAATTTTGTATTCATTATTGTGCCTAGTAACCTTGTACATGAAAACTACGCATTGTTATGTCCTTTAGTACTCTAACCATTGTCCTATAACTACCAAAGCTCGATGAAACTGCAATGCTATATGATATAATCTGTATATGGATAGCAGCTATAATCTGTATATAAAATTGCAACGTTATATATGTGTAACCGAAACCCCAAAAAAATTAAAAACAGTGTCGGAAAAGCAAATAATTATCTGCTATCCAAAAAAAAGTTGCCGATGCAAACAAGAAAAAATCTGCATCCAAAAAAAAAAATCAGTTTGGTTTTGTCATTATTATATTTTATTTGATATGAATTTTAACAAAGTATAAAATAGGAATAGTTTTATTAAAGTCCATGTTAAGTTTCAAAATACATCAAACATCCTTCTCAAAAAATATATGTAAACTAGGTCCCTAAAATTAAGTCAAATAAATGCATAAATTTTATGCAATTATTCGGTGAATTATTGTAGATATTCATGCAATTATATCTAAAAATTGCAGAAATTCCCATAATTATTCAATGAAAATTTAAGAAAATTTTCGCAATTATCGACAAAATAACTGTGGAAATTTCCGCAATTATTCATCATAAAGTTTGCAGAAGTATCCGCAATTATTCATGGAATAATTGCAGAAATTTATATATTTTTGAATATAATTGCTTAATTAAGCAGTTATTTTATAGTTAAATTCTAAGAACCTAGCTAATTTAGAATCTTTTTTTGTGAGAGAGTTTTCGTGTATTACGTTTAATTTTAAGGACCTAAGCCATCACTAAGCAGAGTACGTTCTCGTACAGGAAATACAACCTTGGCAGCCATGCATATAGCATGTTAGACAAATTCATATATATATATATGTATATATATATATATATATATATATATATATATATATATATATATAGAGAGAGAGAGAGCGATCGCAATCAACTAAAAAAACGTGTAGTGATATGATAAGTGCAAACTGTGACAGAAATGTTGCATCGCTTGAACTAGCCGGATCAAACTAGTTGGTACTTGTACTGACAATTGCTGGACTTTAAAAACCAAAATAGTAAGTACTTACACTGATAAATGAAGAGCTTCTAGTAAATTATACATTGGTTCAACTACGAGGAAGTATAAAATAATCAAATAGATGAAGGGAATATTTCCCATTTAGACTACATTACCTATTACAATTCACGGTTCAAGTGGAGAAATTATTCCTAAAGATGACAATAAAAAACTAGAAACAGTTTCATCTTGAGTCAGCCCTAGTAAAGAGTAAAAGGCTAATGTATTATGTATCTGTAGAACCCTGTATATTCCCCTGGAAGAGAGCGCCAAAGTCACTAAGTGACAGGAAAGGTTTTGTACATAAAAATAAAAAGCCTCCAAATCCTTTTACTTGCAGTGTAACATGTGCAAAACTATATTTTAAATACAAATCCTTTTAGTACAGCTACCAAATGGAGAATTAAGAGTCCAGCTATACCGTGAATTGTTATCAGTATCAACAGGTAATAAACATGCAGCTCTTGCCACTGTAAGACAAAAAGAGCAGTTGGCAAAACAATGAATGAAACTAACCGATGCGAAACTAGCTGTAGAAAGCAAGTGCGCACAACTTAAAGAGCTGCAGCTTGAGCTAGAATTGTTCCTGAATTCAAGAAACAGCGGAAACTGTCAAATACTGAATCGTATTAGAAATCGATTCTGTGCTTGAAGTTAATTTATTAAGCACTCATCGGCTGTACAAACCGGATTAGAAAATAAATCAATAAACAGTGATAGATAACAACAACAACAACTGAGCCGTAACAGTGATAGATAAAACTGATAAAAAGAAAAATATAACCTCACACATCCTTGTGTATAAAAGCAGTCTTTCCTTTGTTTTCCAAATACAGTATTCATATTAGTAAATTACGCATTCATGCATTCATCAAATAACATAAAAATCAACTAATTAAAGAGTATAAGTGCAAATTCAAATAATGGAGTAGTTTCAGTGCATTCTCAATGCTTTTATAGATCTGTCAAAGGATAATCGGAAAATCAGAAAACTCATCCGTATCCACATCCAAAAGCTGGAAATGCAGATGTGATACAAAGACATCCGCATCCTAAAATTATCAATCCAATTTTTAAAGATTACATCATAAGTTATGTCTATTTTAATACAATTAAATACGAGTTAGAAGTTTATATTAAGCGCAATAAAGGCATATCAACTACTGAAAACTATTTATTATCATTATATTTATTTATTTTAATACTTTAATAATCAATCCGTTTGAAAAAAATTACTGAAGTAAAAATAAAATCATTTACGTTTCATGATTGACTAGATAATTATTCGATATCTGTCTCTATCTGTGGATACGCATATCTACCATCCGAAAATTATTTCAGATTTTGATATAGGTTGACACTATCTGCATTCCGAAGTATTCACTGACAGACCTACACTCGTCAAGCGCTGTGAATTTAGATGCCAATACACTACCCTATAAATAAAGGTGAATCGTTATCCTAATTTAACAGTTCCATTGTGCAAAGCAGTAACATGAATAAAAAATAGTAGAATGGTTGGAATTATTGGATCTTTGTACAATAGGCTGGGTTTAAACATTCAAATTACATATGCAGCTCTCATCTAACCAAAATACAATCGTTGTTACAAAAACATCGGTATATTATCATAAAATGGTACTGAAAATATGTATGGATTTGAACATTGAAAAATAAAGCATCATTTGAAATTCAAACCATGGATAGAATATACAAATCAAATAGGAAAAGAAGTGAATAAATGAAGCACATGATAAAAGTTACCAGTGTGACACAAGAACGCGAATACAAAGTGCAGCATATGAGTTTACAAAATACTGAACCCACACAAGGTACATCGAATATATGACACTACGTTGAAATATGAATCCCTTAAATATACACATTGTCCTATATGAATTTAGTTAAAATGACAAATAATTTACTTCTGCCTATCACACCATCCAAAGATCTATATGTCCTTTAACCCGAAAAGTCTCGGTCTGTCACGGGAATTATAGAGTTAACAAATGGGCCATAAATACCTAAAGGACGAGCACCAGACATAAAATTATAATATATGACATTATAAATAAATCCAGGTTTCCTTAGATAAAACAAGTCATGGGAAAATTTTAACTCAAAAGCCATTATATAACACATGAATATTCAGAATACAGATCATAAAATAAAATGCAAAGCATAAAGCCATCTAGCATCCATCTCAACATCCAAACAACCAGATCCAAAATTTTCTAAATCATAAGGATCTTCAAGACCAATCATAGTGGTCGTGCTCCTACCATGCAGGAAAAAAAATGATATCATTCATGCCAATTTGATATCAATGATCATACTTATACCTTGTACTCATGCTTATACTCAAATATTTAGTATAAGCTATTAAATCTCAATGCTTACGGATACCATTAGAAACACGGATTGTATTCTCTTAAGAATTTGACTAAAGTGTGATACTGAAAACAAAAGACATTTTTCTTGAGCAGCGGTTCTCCTAAAAGTCCATCACTGTTGTCCATTCTTTATTCATAGCCAAAATTGGAAATTGCATATTTTGAGAACTGTGAAAGAAGATGAATACAATTTTTTTCACTATTTTATTATCAACCTCAACGCATATATGTACTTTACGAACAAAATTTTCATATGTAAATGCATAGCTTTTAATAATATTTGTCTCCATGAAACTACTTCATCTTAAAGTTGTGGCTTGCGAAGTTGGGTTTTTGTCTAAATCAGGAAGAAAGGACAAACTTTAAACGTGGTCATTGCAGACAAATCCTTTGTTACTTTAGTACTAATCATGGATCTTAATTTTTTTACATGCAAGGGCATATGTACTGGAAAAGGGTTATACTAAGTGAAATAGTAAATAATTTTATGTTGTTGTTTAGTCACTTGAATATAAAATCCTGGAGACCATTCTCCTAGGATGAAAATATAATTCCAGAACCAGGTTTACTTTAGCTGAATAAAATATATAACCCATAGGAAAAAACTAAGAGTTAATAACCGGATAGCATTAAGTCATTGCAAGCTTATGGATAAATCAACTAACTAATGAATCAACTGACCAATGGTCGAGCCAACGAGTGTGTGGATACATACATATTCCAGAATGCATATATACACATATAAGGGTACATATATACATGCAGGTATATGGCAGTTGCTTAAACACCCATAAACCCCACACTGGCATAATATAACACTCAGGCACTCAATCAAAACGAGATGTAGCAGTAAACGAGGTTATCAACAATGTTTCCTCGCTTCTTTTCATGTATGAGCTGCATCCACAGTCAATTAAACCATTTACCAACAACGTTTTTGCTTTAGCTAACATGCCTTTAACAATACCTAGATCATTTTCTTTAGAATCAATCAAACTTGAATTCATTATTTCATTTGCATTCTCTGAAACTTCAGTTAGTCTGTTGGAACTAAAATAGTTTATGTAATGACCCGGATCCTTATGGGTTAATTTTAAATATTTAATATGGATTTAAATATGGGGGGGGGGGGATAATATAAATGAAATTTTATTTTATGTTATTAGTTTAATAATCAATTTCGATTTAAAATCGATATATATAAAATAATCAGAATACAAAAATGGATTTAGTTGAATTCAAATTTTAATTTGAATTAAATACAGTTCAAATAATTTATAGGAAATTTTATTTGAATTTATAACGATAATAATATTAATTTATTATCGAGGAAATAAATTGTTTCGAAATTTATTTATATTTAATTTAAATTAATATCCTCTACAGATGAACGAATTGGACTTCGTGACCTATCCTAGTGGGTTCAGAATAGTCTTTTTACCCTAGAATGAACAGTTGTTGGGTTCAGAAAGGAGTTCGACATCATGGGTATTTAAATTTTAAGGATACAGTTTTAATTAAAATAAATAAAAATAAAATAATATATTTTTAAAGTGGATTCTTCTGTGTGGACTGAAAACAAAACCCGTCTTCTCCTTTATCTCCGCAAAACCAACGAACCCGTGTTCTTCACTATGACCACAAACCAAAAAAACCACGTCCCCTTCTTCCTGTATAAAACCACAAATATCCTCATTCTTTTCTGCAAGTCAAAAACCAAAATTCCCCTTTTTACTTCTTTAATTCAAAAACAGACAGCTTCAATCAATAAAGGGTCCGCGCTCCACCAAAGTAAATCGAAATTGAAACGCGATTTGGAATCACGATGCCCATCATCGATCTGGGTTCACTCGCAATGGAAGGGCACCGAAAGTCTGGAACTTGAGACCCAAAATTAGGTGCGCTCGAACTAGGGTTTGTCTTCGTCGAGGCCGTAGGTGTCGCGATCTGTAAATGGTCGAGTGTTTGGTCTTTGTGTTAATGGGAAAATGAGTAAGGGAATTGCGGGGGTGTTCGGAAGGAAGAAGCGTGATTGTCAAGGGAGGCTGAAAATGTTGAAATTTAGGGGTTCGATTGTGTTAGTCTGAAGGAGTTCAATCTCTGATTTTGGGAGGTTGGGCAGTAAAGCAATCGAGGAGTTTGGGTCTGCAGATTTTTGGTGGAAGCAAGCATGACAGAAATAAGTTATTTAGAGGAGAAATGGTCTGAGGAAGGAGGTTTGAACAGTACAAGACTGGAAGAGGAAGGCCGAGGGATTTGAGTTTAAAAATGGATTTAAGGTAATTTATTTCGTTATTTATTTATTTAAGTAAATAAATTTTTATAAACTAAATCGCTTAAGTTAGAATTTTAATTAGTGAAAAGGTTAGAATTTTATTAGTAAAATGGTTGGAAATAAATCAGTATATCAGTTAGGATTTAATCAGCATACTAGTTAGAATTTAATTAGTATATCAGTTAGGATTGTATTGATATGTCAGTTAGGATTAAATTAGTTTAATCCAAATGCATGAAAATTTTACTAACTAAGGAATATTTCATTAAATATATAAGATATTATCGAGTGGAATCATTCAAGAAAGGGCGTAGCTCAAAGATTCATAATTCAGCATTTAAGAAATTGAAATCAGAATGGATCGCAAACAAAAGCCCTGGTGAGTAAATCTCACCTTTTGTTTAGAAATTTATTTTTATATAGTTAAAAATAATTGTCTGTGCTTGTTTGAATGCTGTCTGATTGTTTTAAAATATATATTAGTTATTTAGGATATATATACATATATTGGGTTGATGATTGGTTGGATTCCCGCAGTCTCATTAGCGGATGCCCGCGGTTTCATTAGCGGATGATTACCCTATACGTCCCACGCTATGATAGTGGATGACCTTTATACCGCGATATTCTGCCACGAAGCAGAATGGGTATTATTTATGTGCTAACGTCTGTGGATGCAGGAAAACAGGTTAGAGGAATCCAACTGGATTCCTTAAAAATATATTATCTGTTGTTATTTGTTTGATTTCATATATATTCATATATGATGTGTTAAAAATCAATGATTTGAAATTGGTTGATTTGATTGGTTAAAATATCATTGGGGTTTGGAATATTGGTTTATAAAATACCCTGAAAGGGTATTTGAGATTTAAAAAGGGAATTCTATATTTTTTTATAAATAGAATTTGAATTTTTAATGAACTATAGAAAATATTTACTTGTTTTGAAGATATATAAAACGAGTATTGAATTTATAAACTCTGTTTATAAATTTAGATATGGGATTTGAATGGAATTTATAAACTCTGTTTATAAATGAAAAGGTGGGATTTGAATGGAATTTATAAACTCTGTTTATAAATGAAAAGGTGGGATTTGAATTGGAATTTATAAACTCTGTTTATAAATGAAAAGGTGGGATTTGAATGGAATTTATAAACTCTGTTTATAAATGAAAAGGTGGGATTTGAATTGGAATTTATAAACTCTGTTTATAAATGAAAAGGTGGGATTTGAATGGAATTTATAAACTCTGTTTATAAATGAAAAGGTGGGATTTGAATTGGAATTTATAAACTCTGTTTATAAATGAAAAGGTGGGATTTGAGTTGGAATTTATAAACTCTGTTTATAAATGGAAAGGTGGGATTTGAATTGAATTTATAAACTTTGTTTATAAATATATAAATGGGGGATTTTAAGTGAAGTTATAAACGTTGTTTATAAATAATGCAGAGAATTCAAATAGAATTTGAATATAGAATTCAAATGGACTTTAAACTATAGAATTTGAAAATAGAATTCAAATGAAGTTTAAATAAAGAGAATTCAAATAGAATTGAATTGAAATTTGAATAAGAAGTCGATAAGGAAACGAGAGTATGAGTATAATTAGAATTTGTTAATTTGCAAGTTAAAATATATTTGAACATGTCATATTCAAATATGAAGGTGAAATAGTCTGAAGAGTTAAGTTACAATTTAAATTAACAAATTTAGTTAAAAAGATTGGTATAGTTAAAATAGATTGGACAGGTATAGACATACAGGTGACAGGTTTGGAATAAAGTGTTAGAAGGTATATAAATAGAATGGCCGACAAAAAGGTACGTATTTAATTCATATATGAGATTTTATGCGCCGTATCGGCTAGCCGCTTGGCTTTTCTTTTTCTTTTTGGATTGGTAAGGGCCATGGGAGGCTATTAGAAATATCCCGAAGCTCCCGGTACAAAGGAGGTTATGGCGAATTTTTCCGGAAATTTAAGGAGTTAGAATATTTTTAAGAAAATTGGATAAGTAGAAATCTATATATAAATATATGTAGAAGTCGATAAAGAAACCAACTTAAAAATAGAATAGTATAATCATAAAGGAAATCTAGGAATAAAATCCAGAAAGAATAGGAAGAGAAAAGTATCCGTGTTTTAAAAGAGAATAATTGGTTTGAATGGTATTGATTTATTCGTGTAAGTAGTCTTGTTTGTTTTGACGTTAAATGTTATTCAGTCAAGGTCTGAGAGGTAATTATACCCCAACTTGGTTGATTTCATGATATACCGATAAGTAGCAAGATTTAGGCTCGAAGATCAATATGGAATAAGAATTATTTAAATACTGTATTTGGGTTGTCGTAACGATGTTTTACACAACATCTGTTTTAACCCAAATAAGTGTAAGTTGGAAATAAGATGTTAATATTTCCTAAGTATAGAAATAAACGAGATCGGAAAAGAGATAAGTAATTGGAATATTTTCCAATTATAAATAGCATATATTTTCTAAGTACAGAAAATAAAAGAAGACGATATTCGGAAATGTTTTCCAAATAGCGTAAAAGGCCAATATGGTTATTGAAAATATTTGGTTAACAAATATTGATATAAGGAAATGGAGAAGTGGTTTAATTAATGGAATATTAATTAAGGGCTCAGTGATTGTTTGATAATTGGATGAACACTTGTTTTCTTCGATAGTTAAATCATCGACTATCGAAACACTTGTTTTTATTCGATAGTTAAATCACAGACTATCGAAGTTTTAACCATTTTAACGTTGTTAATATGGAGAGACCGATTGGATTATTATCCAAAGAACCACTCTGTATTGGCATAAGCGTTGCGAATCATATATGCCAAAGATAATTGAAGACGGAGTAAAGTGCAAGGGCTATTGTATAAGTCTTAGATAACAGTGCCTAAGATGGATGTACTGAATAGTGCCTTCGGTTCATCTTGTTCCTGGGTGACTTGTATGGATAAATGTCTGACAGAGTATTTCCAGAGAAGTCACGTACATTGATTCTTCAACCATACCAAGAGTGGAAGTGGAGAAGGAAACTTCTTTTAGCTGACACGTAATGTATGGTTGTAGACGTCAAATTAGTGATTTTCGATGGGTCTGACAATGTGGCATTCAAAGTGAATCTGATGTGATGATAAAGCGTAGCCTCTGTCCTCAACAACCGGGAAATGACAAAAATAGGGTAGGCAGCATGGCTATGTGGTTAGCTCCCACTAGGATGTATCATCACCTATCTAGAGAATATTCATTTGCTTCTTTAATCTATATCAATGCCGTCCCTTATCGGGAAACGATTGCTGATCCCAACCGTTGGTGATATACATTCGATACACTCAAGAGAAATGAGTGCTCGGTCATGTGTGGCTGAGTTGCAAGATGTTCTTGTTGAACTCCAGTGTATTGTTCCTAGAGTACACTGATCGGAAGGTGGTTCCATACCTTGTCATAGTTGGAAATCCATTACCCAATACGTGCTTGCGGTTTTGATTGTATACTATATATATAGAACGTGAGATGAAAGCGTTTCTGCTAGATGATTGTTATATTGTGGTTGATAGGCATTATTATAATATCAAATTGTTTTTGATATAAAGATATTTTGGATTCTCATAAGGGAAAACCCGTTCCGTTATACGGCGTGGTCTTATGAGATATCGTTCACTTGTTCAAGCTGTTTTAAACTGTTTACTCATACCAGTCCATGTTGCGTGCTTTAAGGCATGTGTCGCATGATAGGGGGTTCTCGCTTTTCGTTAGGTGGCGAACGAGAGACTCTTACCCCTACATGTCCCGAAAATGAGGGTTGGTTGTGAAGTCGAAAGGGTGGCCATAAAGTATGGACTGGGGTACCAGTGTAAGCGACAGTGGGGTATTACCTTGCTGCTGTGGGGAGGAGAGGATGGTTGCAAAGCCTACTCGAATTTCCGAGACATTACAGTTGGTATCAGAGCTTAGGTTGAGCGAACACCTAGGCTTTGTGGAGTGTGCTCATTAGAGATAGGGTCTGTAGAACCCTAGAATGAGTTGAGTGTATATATATACGAGAGAGCGTATTTGTTATTTGATATAAAAACTGTTTTATATTGTGTTGACTAGTCTGTTGAGTGAATTATGAATTCTGATCGAATCGTGGGACGCCACGATGTCGATAGGAGTTTATAAACACTTGAACAGGAGACTGGACACGACATTGTTTTTAAATAGTTGAGTTGATTGTTAGGATTATAATCAAATTAGATTATAAAACTGAAATAGTTATATATATATATAACGAATGGAATTTGTATATGAAATCAAATATACAAATGAGATAAATTGAAATTGAAATCCAACCAGAATTCATAATTTAAAATCCTGGGAGTTTGGAAAATATTTTTCTAAATGGATTTTGAAACAAATATAGCACTGAACTCATTCAGTAGCTGGGAAATAATTCTGATGATGGTCGCAACATCATCAGTGTTCATTTTCGAGTTTCTAAGTGATAAATTGCTGCCTTAGAAAAGTTTTGATGGAAATTTGTTTGAAAAGAAACAAGTTGTTTGAAAATTCAAATCTTTTGAATTTGAGATAAATATAAATATATGTATATATTTATATTACTTTAAAGGAATTTTGAAATGGGAATTGGAATATAGATTTCAAATAAAAGTAAAATATAAGGATTTAAATAGGATTTGAAATGGAATTTTAAACATATATAATTCAAATAAAATGTGAGTATAACATTTGAACATAGAAATTTAAATAGGATTTGAATAAAGAAAATTCAAATAGAAATTGTATAAGAAAAATTGAAATGGAATTTGAATTCCAAGGAATTCAAATGGATTTGAATAAAGAAAAGTCAAATAGAGATTTGAATATTAGAATTCAAATGGAATTTGGTTAAATAGAATTTCAAAGAGAATATAAAGTGGAGGTTGAATATTAGAATTCAAAGAAAATATAAAGTTTGAAATAGAATTTGAATTCAAAGGAGTTAAAATAGAATTTAAATTCAAAGAATTTCAAATAGAAATTGAAAAAAGGAATTTAAATAGAAATTGAATAAAGGATTTCAAATGGAATTTGAATAAGGGATTTGAAATGGGTTGTGAATAAAGGATTTCAAATAGAAATTGAAGATAAGAAATTCAAATAGAATTTGAAGATAAGGAATTGAAGTAGAATTTGAATAGAAGAAAATTCAAATAGAAATTGAATAGAAGGAAATAATATAGAGTTTGAATAAAAAAAATTCAAATGGAATTTGAATATTTTAAATATATAGGATTTGAATATTAGAAGTGAAATAGATCGGGAATATTATGTGAAATGGATTGGATATATATTAAAAATATATCAGAATGGAGTTGAAATTATTATAAACAAAGTTAGAACGTTTATATTTATAAATATAATTAAAACGAGCTCGCCGTAGCGCGGCAGTTCATAAATTGACGATTCGAACTTCAATTTAGTATACAGAACTCAGTTGAAGTCGAAATTCTTTGAAACAAGAATCGTCGGGACCGGTTGAACAATAGTTTTCTAATGAAAGAGAAAAATTTGGATTTCGTCGTATAGATTTTGAGTTATGTCAAAATCAAATTTTTAGAAAAGCAGCGCCATAACCATTATAAAACCATAACGGTTTAATTAAATAAATAAAAGGATTTTTAGGAAATAAAATCCGAATTGGCATTAGAAAAATCCAGACTGGAGATATAAAATAAATATGAACTCCAGTGAAGTAAGTGAAATGATTTTTAAGACAAAAATCATATTTTAAATGGTTAAATAGAATTAACTAAATTGGAGATGATTAGTTAAAGGAAATTTGAATCGAAATTGGGTTTTTGGATAAGTGAAAGAGATTGAAAATTCATATTCGAAATCGAATATATAACTCGAGTTGAAAATATAATTAGATTAGTTTATAATTAAGTTGACATATATTTGAACAAGTTATATTCAAATAAAAGGGTGAACTAGGCAAAACTGTTAATTAGCAACTAGTTAATGGGAATTTGAATGATTGAAATTAAATTTAACTTAAGTAAGTTAAATAGATCGAAATGAATAAATTGAGTAAAATCAATGTGAATGAAATATGAATTGGGTGTGGATAAAGGAAAAACCAAAAGAATTAAAAAGAAAATATATTTGTAAATCAAATATAAAGGAAATATATTTGAAACACAAATACAAAGGAAGTTATGAGCAAACAAATAGAAGGAGAAATATTTGAAAAAAAACATTTACAAATAGATTCAATGGAAATATTTATTTATTTATTAAATAAATAGAATGTTATAAATGAGATATTTATTTGTTAAATTAATAGAATTTAATCAAAGGAATATTCAGAAGATGAATAGAAAATGGAAACCTGTTTTTAACGAATAAATAGAAAAGATTAATTTATAAATAACAGTTTATAAATTAAATTAAATATTTATCATTCGATAGATGGAATATATAAGTATGAACTTATATAGAGAAGAGATATTGGTTTTTAACACGGATAGTTTTAAATAGAAGGGGGTACACAACACTTGTATAAGTGAAGTAACGTTATTAAAGAGAACATTTATAAAGTGAAGAACCGTTACTAAAAGTAAATCTTTATAAATGAATAAATGTTATCCAATAGGAGTTATTCGAATAGGAGAAGTCGATTAGAGTTAGAAATAATCGATTAGAGTTAGGATAAATCGATTAGAGTAAGAATTAACCAATTAGAGTTAATCAGTTAGGGTTAATCCGTAGAGTTAATTGAATATTAGTTATTCAATTAGAATTTATCGAATATTTGTTATTCAAATAAAGAGTTAACCAGATAAAGTTAATTGAACATAATTAATCGAATTAGAATTTAATTGAATGTTAGTTATTCAATTAAAGTTGATCGAATATTGTTATTGAAATAGAGTTAGTCAAACATAGTTACTCAGGATAAGTTGCCATTTCATACGACTGCTAGCGTAATTCGCAGGGCTGCAGATAGCCTAGGGCGGTCGGATGTTTCCTGGGGGAATCAGGCGTAACCATTATGATCGCTGCGATCTAGAGTCAAGCGAAAGGAGTTTATCGAATATAGTTTATTCGAATAGAGATAAAAGAGTTATCGAATATAGCTTATTCGGAAGGAGTTAGGTGAAAAGAGCTAATCAAATAGGGTTAATCGATAAGAGTTAAATCCAATATAGTTAATTGATAAGAGTAAAATTTAATAGAGTAAATCGAATATAGTTTATTCGAAGAAGGGTTTTCGAATCTAGTTATTCGAAATAGAGACTATCGATTATAGTTATTCGAAGGGAGGAGTTATCAGATAGGGATTTATTCAAAAGAGAGTACGTAAGGAAGTTTGAAATGTTGAGTATCAACATAAATAAGTTTTGAAAAAAATAAATGGGTTTGTAGCACTTTTCTCTACCTTAGCAATTTCGAGGACGAAATTATTTTTAAGTGGGGAAGATTGTAATGACCCGGATCCTTATGGGTTAATTTTAAATATTTAATATGGATTTAAATATCGTGGGGGGATAATATAAATGAAATTTTATTTTATGTTATTAGTTTAATAATCAATTTCGATTTAAAATCGATATATATTAAATAATCAGAATACGAAAATGGATTTAGTTGAATTCAAATTTTAATTTGAATTAAATACAGTTCAAATAATTTATAGGAAATTTTATTTGAATTTATAACGATAATAATATTAATTTATTATCGAGGAAATAAATTGTTTCGAAATTTATTTATATTTAATTTAAATTAATATCCTCTACAGATGACCGAATTGGACTTTGTGACCTATCCCAGTGGGTTCAGAATAGTGGTTTTACCCTAGAATGGATAGTTGTTGGGTTCAGAAAGGAGTTCGACATCATGGGTATTTAAATTTTAAGGATACAGTTTTAATTAAAATAAATAAAAATAAAGTAATATATTTTTAAAGTGGATTCTTCTGTGTGGACTGAAAACAAAACCCGTCTTCTCCTTTATCTCCGCAAAACCAACGAACCCGTGTTCTTCACTATGACCACAAACCAAAACAACCACGTCCCCTTCTTCCTGTATAAAACCACAACTATCCTCATTCTTTTCTGCAAGTCAAAAACCCAAATTCCCCTTTTTACTTCTTCAATTCAAAAACCGACAGCTTCAATCAATAAAGGGTCCGCGCTCCACCAATGTAAATCGAAATTGAAACGCGATTTGGAATCACGATGCCCATCGTCGATCTGGGATCACTCGTGATGGAAGGGCACCGAAAGTCTTGAACTTGAGACCCAAAATTAGGTGCGCTCGTACTAGGGTTTGTCTTCGTCGAGGCCGTAGGTGTCGCGATTTGTAAATGGTCGAGTGTTTGGTCTTTGCGTTAATGGGAAAATGAGTAAGGGAATTGCGGGGGTGTTCGGAAGGAAGAAGCGTGATTGTCAAGGGAGGCTGAAAATGTTGAAATTTAGGGGTTTGATGGTGTTAGTCTGAAGGAGTTCGATCTCTGATTTTGGGAGGTTGGGCAGTAAAGCAATCGAGGAGTTTGGGTCTGCGGATTTTTGGTGGAAGCAAGCATGACAGAAATAAGTTATTTAGAGGAGAAATGGTCTGAGGAAGGAGGTTTGAACAGTACAAGACTGGAAGGGGAAGGCCGAGGGATTTGAGTTTAAAAATGGATTTAAGGTAATTTATTTCGTTATTTATTTATTTAAGTAAATAAATTTTTATAAACTAAATCGCTTAAGTTAGAATTTTAATTAGTGAAAAGGTTAGAATTTTATTAGTAAAATTGTTGGAAATAAATCAGTATATCAGTTAGGATTTAATCAGCATTCTAGTTAGAATTTAATTAGTATATCAGTTAGGATTGTATTGATATGTCAGTTATGATTAAATTAGTTTAATCCAAATGCATGAAAATTTTACTAACTAAGGAATATTTCATTAAATATATAAGATATTATCGAGTGGAATCAGTCAAGAAAGGGCGTAGCTCAAAGATTCATAATTCAGCATTTAAGAATTTGAAATCAGAATGGATCGCAAATAAAAGCCCTGGTGAGTAAATCTCACCTTTTGTTTAGAAATTTATTTTTATATAGTTAAAAATAATTGTCTGTGCTTGTTTGAATGCTGACTGATTGTTTTAAAATATATATTAGTTATTTAGGATATATATATACATATATTGGGTTGATGATTGGTTGGATTCCCGTAGTCTCATTATCGGATGCCCGCGGTTTCATTAGCGGATGATTACCCTATACGTCCCACGCTATGATAGTGGATGACCTTTATACCGCAATATTCTGCCACGAAGCAGAATGGGTATTATTTATGTGCTAACGTCTGTGGATGCAGGAAAACAGGTTGGAGGAATCCAACTGGATTCCTTAAAAATATATTATCTATTGTTATTTGTTTGATTTCATATATATTCATATATGATGTGTTAAAAATCAATGATTTGAAATTGGTTGATTTGATTGGTTAAAATATCACTGGGGATTGGAATATTGGTTTATAAAATACCCTGAAAGGGTATTTGAGATTTAAAAAGGGAATTCTATATTTTTTTATAAATAGAATTTGAATTTTTAATGAACTATAGAAAATATTTACTTGTTTTGAAGATATATAAAACGAGTATTGAATTTATAAACTCTGTTTATAAATTTAGATATGGGATTTGAATGGAATTTATAAACTCTGTTTATAAATGAAAAGGTGGGATTTAAATGGAATTTATAAACTCTGTTTATAAATGAAAAGGTGGGATTTGAATTGGAATTTATAAACTCTGTTTATAAATGAAAAGGTGGGATTTGAATGGAATTTATAAACTCTGTTTATAAATGAAAAGGTGGGATTTGAATTGGATTTTATAAACTCTGTTTATAAATGAAAAGGTGGGATTTGAATGGAATTTATAAACTCTGTTTATAAATTCAAAAGGTGGGATTTGAATTGGAATTTATAAACTCTGTTTATAAATGAAAAGGTATGATTTGAATTGGAATTTATAAACTCTGTTTATAAATGGAAAGGTGGGATTTGAATTGAATTTATAAACTTTGTTTATAAATATATAAATGGGGGATTTTAAGTGAAGTTATAAACGTTGTTTATAAATAATGCAGAGAATTCAAATAGAATTTGAATATAGAATTCAAATGGACTTTAAACTATAGAATTTGAAAATAGAATTCAAATGAAGTTTAAATAAAGAGAACTCAAATAGAATTGAATTGAAATTTGAATAAGAAGTCGATAAGGAAATGAGAGTATGAGTATAATTAGTATTTGTTAATATGCAAGTTAAAATATATTTGAACATGTCATATTCAAATATGAAGGTGAAATAGTCTGAAGAGTTAAGTAACAAATTAAATTGACAAATTTAGTTAAAAAATTGGTATAGTTAAAATAGATTGGACAGGTATAGACATACAGGTGACAGGTTTGGAATAAAGTGTTAGAATGTATATAAATAGAATGCCCGACAAAAAGGTACGTATTTAATTCATATATGAGATTTTATGCGCCGTATCGGCTAGCCGCTTGGCTTTTCTTTTTCTTTTTGGATTGGTAAGGGCCATGGGAGGCTATTAGAAATATCCCGAAGCTCCTGGTACAAAGGAGGTTATGGCGAATTTTTCCGGAAATTTAAGGAGTTAGAATATTTTTAAGAAAATTGGATAAGTAGAAATCTATATATAAATATATGTAGAAGTCGATAAAGAAACCAACTTAAAAATAGAATAGTATAATCATAAAGGAAATCTAGGAATAAAATCCAGAAAGAATAGGAAGAGAAAAGTATACGTGTTTTAAAAGAGAATAATTGGTTTGAATGGTATTGATTTATTCGAGTAAGTAGTCTTGTTTGTTTTGACGTTAAATGTTATTCAGTCAAGGTCTGAGAGGTAATTATACCCCAACTTGGTTGATTTCATGATATACCGATAAGTAGCAAGATTTAGTCTCGAAGATCAATATGGAATAAGAATTATTTAAATACTGTATTTGGGTTGTCGTAACGATGTTTTACACAACATCTGTTTTAACCCAAATAAGTGTAAGTTGGAAATAAGATGTTAATATTTCCTAAGTATAGAAATAAACGAGATCGGAAAAGAGACAAGTAATTGGAATATTTTCCAATTATAAATAGCATATATTTTCTAAGTACAGAAAATAAAAGAAGACGATATTCGGAAATGTTTTCCAAATAGCGTAAAAGGCCAATATGGTTATTGAAAATATTTGGTTAACAAATATTGATATAAGGAAATGGAGAAGTGGTTTAATTAATGGAATATTAATTAAGGGTTCAGTGATTGTTTGATAATTGGATGAACACTTGTTTTCTTCGATAGTTAAATCATCGACTATCGAAACACTTGTTTTTATTCGATAGTTAAATCACAGACTATCGAAGTTTTGACCATTTTAACGTTGTTAATATGGAGAGAACGATTGGATTATTATCCAAAGAACCACTCTGTATTGGCATAAGCGTTGCGAATCATATATGCCAAAGATAATTGAAGACGGAGTAAAGTGCAAGGGCTATTGTATAAGTCTTAGATAACAGTGCCTAAGATGGATGTACTGAATAGTGCCTTCGGTTCATCTTGTTCCTGGGTGACTTTTATGGATAAATGTCTGACAGAGTATTTCCAGAGAAGTCACGTACATTGATTCTTCAACCATACCAAGAGTGGAAGTGGAGAAGGAAACTTCTTTTAGCTGACACGTAATGTATGGTTATAGACGTCAAATTAGTGATTTTCGATGTGTCTGACAATGTGGCATTCAAAGTGAATCTGATGTGATGATAAAGCGTAGCCTCTGGCCTCAACAACCGGGAAATGACAAAAATCGGGCAGGCAGCATGGCTATGTGGTTAGCTCCCATTAGGGTGTATCATCACCTATCTAGAGAATATTCATTTGCTTCTTTAATCTATATCAATGATGTCCCTTATCGGGAAACGGTTGCTGATCCCAACCGTTGGTGATATACATTCGATACACTCAAGAGAAATGAGTGGTCGGTCATGTGTGGCTGAGTTGCAAGATGTTCTTGTTGAACTCCAGTGTATCGTTCCTAGAGTACACTGATCGGAAGGTGGTTCCATACCTTGTCACAGTTGGAAATCCATTACCCAATACGTGCTTGCGGTTTTGATTGTATACTATATATATAGAACGTGAGATGAAAGCGTTTCTGCTAGATGATTGTTATATTGTGGTTGATAGGCATTATTATAATATCAAATTGTTTTTGATATAAAGATATTTTGGATTCTCATAAGGGAAAACCCGTTCCGTTATACGGCGTGGTCTTATGAGATATCGTTCACTTGTTCAAGCTGTTTTAAACTGTTTACTCATACCAGTCCATGTTGCGTGCTTTAAGGCATGTGTCGCATGATAGGGGGTTCTCGCTTTTCGTTAGGTGGCGAACGAGAGACTCTTACCCCTACATGTCCCGAAAATGAGGGTTGGTTGTGAAGTCGAAAGGGTGGCCATAAAGTATGGACTGGGGTACCAGTGTAAGCGACAGTGGGGTATTACCTTGCTGCTGTGGGGAGGAGAGGATGGTTGCAAAGCCTACTCGAATTTCCGAGACATTACAGTTGGTATCAGAGCTTAGGTTGAGCGAACACCTAGGCCTTGTGGAGTGTGCTCATTAGAGATAGGGTCTGTAGAACCCTAGAATGAGTTGAGTGTATATATATACGAGAGAGCGTATTTGTTATTTGATATAAAAACTGTTTTATATTGTGTTGACTAGTCTGTTGAGTGAATTATGAATTCTGATCGAATCGTGGGACGCCACGATGTCGATAGGAGTTTATAAACACTTGAACAGGAGACTGGACACAACATTGTTTTTAAATAGTTGAGTTGATTGTTAGGATTATAATCAAATTAGATTATAAAACTGAAATAGTTATATATATATAACCAATGGAATTTGTATATGAAATCAAATATACAAATGAGATAAATTGAAATTGAATTCCAACCAGAATTCATAATTTAAAATCCTGGGAGTTTGGAAAATATTTTTCTAAATGGATTTTGAAACAAATATAGCACTGAACTCATTCAGTAGCTGGGAAATAATTCTGATGATGGTCGCAACATCATCAGTGTTCATTTTCGAGTTTCTAAGTGATAAATTGCTGCCTTAGAAAAGTTTTGATGGAAATTTGTTTGAAAAGAAACAAGTTGTTTGAAAATTCAAATCTTTTGAATTTGAGATAAATATAAATATATGTATATATTTATATTACTTTAAAGGAATTTTGAAATGGGAATTGGAATATAGATTTCAAATAAAAGTAAAATATAAGGATTTAAATAGGATTTGAAATGGAATTTTAAACATATATAATTCAAATAAAATGTGAGTATAACATTTGAACATAGAAATTTAAATAGGATTTGAATAAAGAAAATTCAAATAGAAATTGTATAAGAAAAATTGAAATGGAATTTGAATTCCAAGGAATTCAAATGGATTTGAATAAAGAAAAGTCAAATAGAGATTTGAATATTAGAATTCAAATGGAATTTGGTTAAATAGAATTTCAAAGAGAATATAAAGTGGAGGTTGAATATTAGAATTCAAAGAAAATATAAAGTTTGAAATAGAATTTGAATTCAAAGGAGTTAAAATAGAATTTAAATTCAAAGAATTTCAAATAGAAATTGAACAAAGGAATTTAAATAGAAATTGAATAAAGGATTTCAAATGGAATTTGAATAAGGGATTTGAAATGGGTTGTGAATAAAGGATTTCAAATAGAAATTGAAGATAAGAAATTCAAATAGAATTTGAAGATAAGGAATTGAAGTAGAATTTGAATAGAAGAAAATTCAAATAGAAATTGAATAGAAGGAAATAATATAGAGTTTGAATAAAAAAAATTCAAATGGAATTTGAATATTTTAAATATATAGGATTTGAATATTAGAAGTGAAATAGATCGGGAATATTATGTGAAATGGATTGGATATATATTAAAAATATATCAGAATGGAGTTGAAATTATTATAAACAAAGTTAGAACGTTTATATTTATAAATATAATTAAAACGAGCTCGCCATAGCGCAACAGTTCGTAAATTGGCGATTCGAACTTCAATTTAGTATACAGAACTCAGTTGAAGTCGGAATTCTTTGAAACCAGAATCGTCGGGATCGGTTGAACAATAGTTTTCTAATGAAAGAGAAAAATTTGGATTTCGTCGTATAGATTTTGAGTTATGTCAAAATCAAATTTTTAGAAAAGCAGCGCCATAACCATTATAAAACCATAACGGTTTAATTGAATAAATAAAAGGATTTTTAGGAAATAAAATCCGAATTGGCATTAGAAAAATCCAGACTGGAGATATATAATAAATATGAACTCCAGTGAAGTAAGTGAAATGATTTTTAAGACAAAAATCATATTTTAAATGGTTAAATAGAATTAACTAAATTGGAGATGATTAGTTAAAGGAAATTTGAATCGAAATTGGGTTTTTGAATAAGTGAAAGAGATTGAAAATTTATATTCGAAATCGAATATATAACTCTAGTTGAAAATATAATTAGATTAGTTTATAATTAAGTTGACGTATATTTGAACAAGTTATATTCAAATAAAAGGGTGAACTAGGCAAAACGGTTAATTAGCAACTAGTTAATGGGAATTTAAAAGATTGAAATTAAATTTAACTTAAGTAAGTTAAATAGATCAAAATGAATAAATTGAGTAAAATCAATGTGAATGAAATATGAATTGGGTGTGGATAAAGGAAAAACCAAAAGAGTTAAAAAGAAAATATATTTGTAAATAAAATATAAAGGAAATATATTTGTAACACAAATACAAAGGAAGTTATGAGCAAACAAATAGAAGGAGAAATATTTGAAAAAAACATTTACAAATAGATTCAATGGAAATATTTATTTATTTGTTAAATAAATAGAATGTTACAAAATGAGATATTTATTTGTTAAATAAATAGAATTTAATCAAAGGAATATTCAGAAGATGAATAGAAAATGGAAACCTGTTTTTAACGAATTAATAGAAAAGATTAATTTATAAATAACAGTTTATAAATTAAATTAAATATTTATCATTCGATAGATGGAATATATGAGTATGAACTTATATAGAGAAGAGATATTGGTTTTTAACACGGATACTTTTAAATAGAAGGGGGTACACAACACTTGTATAAGTGAAGTAACGTTATTAAAGAGAACATTTATAAAGTGAAGAACCGTTACTAAAAGTAAATCTTTATAAATGAATAAACGTTATCCAATAGGAGTTATTCGAATAGGAGAAGTCGATTAGAGTTAGAAATAATCGATTAGAGTTAGGATAAATCGATTAGAGTAAGAATTAACCAGTTAGAGTTAATCAGTTAGGGTTAATCCGTAGAGTTAATTGAATATTAGTTATTCAATTAAAATTTATCGAATATTTGTTATTCAAATAAAGAGTTAACCAGATAAAGTTAATTGAACATAATTAATCGAATTAGAATTTAATTGAATGTTAGTTATTCAATTAAAGTTGATCGAATATTGTTATTGAAATTGAGTTAGTCAAACATAGTTACTCAGGATAAGTTGCCATTTCATACGACTGCTAGCGTAATTCGCAGGGCTGCAGATAGCCTAGGGCGGTCGGATGTTTCCTGGGGGAATCAGGCGTAACCATTATGATCGCTGCGATCTAGAGTCAAGCGAAAGGAGTTTATCGAATATAGTTTATTCGAATAGAGATAAAAGAGTTATCGAATATAGCTTATTCGGAAGTAGTTAGGTGAAAAGAGCTAATCAAATAGGGTTAATCGATAAGAGTTAAATCCAATATAGTTAATTGATAAGAGTAAAATTTAATAGAGTAAATCGAATATAGTTTATTCGAAGAAGGGTTTTTGAATCTAGTTATTCGAAATAGAGACTATCGAATATAGTTATTCGAAGGGAGGAGTTATCAGATAGGGATTTATTCGAAAGAGAGTACGTAAGGAAGTTTGAAATGTTGAGTATCAACATAAATAAGTTTTGAAAAAAAATAAATGGGTTTGTAGCACTTTTCTCTACCTTAGCAATTTCGAGGACGAAATTATTTTTAAGTGGGGAAGATTGTAATGACCCGGACCCTTATGGGTTAATTTTAAATATTTAATATGGATTTAAATATTGGGGGGGGGATAATATAAATGAAATTTTATTTTATGTTATTAGTTTAATAATCAATTTCGATTTAAAATCGATATATATTAAATAATCAGAATACGAAAATGGATTTAGTTGAATTCAAATTTTAATTTGAATTAAATACAGTTCAAATAATTTATAGGAAATTTTATTTGAATTTATAACGATAATAATATTAATTTATTATCGAGGAAATAAATTGTTTCGAAATTTATTTATATTTAATTTAAATTAATATCCTCTACAGATGACCGAATTGGACTTTGTGACCTATCCCAGTGGGTTCAGAATAGTGGTTTTACCCTAGAATGGACAGTTGTTGGGTTCAGAAAGGAGTTCGACATCATGGGTAATTAAATTTTAAGGATACAGTTTTAATTAAAATAAATAAAAATAAAATAATATATTTTTAAAGTGGATTCTTCTGTGTGGACTGAAAACAAAACCCGTCTTCTCCTTTATCTCCGCAAAACCAACGAACCCGTGTTCTTCACTATGACCACAAACCAAAACAACCACGTCCCCTTCTTCCTGTATAAAACCACAACTATCCTCATTCTTTTCTGCAAGTCAAAAACCCAAATTCCCCTTTTTACTTCTTCAATTCAAAAACGGACAGCTTCAATCAATAAAGGGTCCGCGCTCCACCAATGTAAATCGAAATTGAAACGCGATTTGGAATCACGATGCCCATCGTCGATCTGGGATCACTCGCGATGGAAGGGCACCGAAAGTCCGGAACTTGAGACCCAAAATTAGGTGCGTTCGAACTAGTGTTTGTCTTCGTCGAGGCCGCAGGTGTCGCGATCTGTAAATGGTCGAGTGTTTGGTCTTTGCGTTAATGGGAAAATGAGTAAGGGAATTGCGGGGGTGTTCAGAAGGAAGAAGCGTGATTGTCAAGGGAGGCTGAAAATGTTGAAATTTAGGGGTTCGATGGTGTTAGTCTGAAGGAGTTCGATCTCTGATTTTGGGAGGTTGGGCAGTAAAGCAATCGAGGAGTTTGGGTCTGCAGATTTTTTGTGGAAGCAAGCATGACAGAAATAAGTTATTTAGAGGAGAAATGGTCTGAGGAAGGAGGTTTGAACAGTACAAGACTGGAAGAGGAAGGCCGAGGGATTTGAGTTTAAAAATGGATTTAAGGTAATTTATTTCGTTATTTATTTATTTAAGTAAATAAATTTTTATAAACTAAATCGCTTAAGTTAGAATTTTAATTAGTGAAAAGGTTAGAATTTTATTAGTAAAATGGTTGGAAATAAATCAGTATATCAGTTAGGATTTAATCAACATACTAGTTAGAATTTAATTAGTATATCAGTTAGGATTGTATTGATATGTCAGTTAGGATTAAATTAGTTTAATCCAAATGCGTGAAATTTTTACTAACTAAGGAATATTTCATTAAATATATAAGATATTATCGAGTGGAATCAGTCAAGAAAGGGCATAGCTCAAAGATTCATAATTCAGCATTTAAGAATTTGAAATCAGAATGGATCGCAAATAAAAGCCCTGGTGAGTAAATCTCACCTTTTGTTTAGAAATTTATTTTTATATAGTTAAAAATAATTGTCTGTGCTTGTTTGAATGCTGACTGATTGTTTTAAAATATATATTAGTTATTTAGGATATATATACATATATTGGGTTGCTGATTGGTTGGATTCCCGCAGTCTCATTAGCGGATGCCCGCGGTTTCATTAGCGGATGATTACCCTATACGTCCCACGCTATGATAGTGGATGACCTTTATACCGCGATATTATGCCACGAAGCAGAATGGGTATTATTTATGTGCTAACGTCTGTGGATGCAGGAAAACAGGTTGGAGGAATCCAACTGGATTCCTCAAAAATATATTATCTGTTGTTGTTTGTTTGATTTCATATATATATTCATATATGATGTGTTAAAAATCAATGATTGGAAATTGGTTGATTTGATTGGTTAAAATATCACTGGGGTTTGGAATATTGGTTTATAAAATACCCTGAAAGGGTATTTGAGATTTAAAAAGGGAATTCTATATTTTTTTATAAATAGAATTTGAATTTTTAATGAACTATAGAAAATATTTACTTGTTTTGAAGATATATAAAACGAGTATTGAATTTATAAACTCTATTTATAAATTTAGATATGGGATTTGAATGGAATTTATAAACTCTGTTTATAAATGAAAAGGTGGGATTTGAATGGAATTTATAAACTCTGTTTATAAATGAAAAGGTGGGATTTGAATTGGAATTTATAAACTCTGTTTATAAATGAAAAGGTGGGATTTGAATGGAATTTATAAACTCTGTTTATAAATGAAAAGGTGCGATTTGAATTGGAATTTATAAACTCTGTTTATAAATGAAAAGGTGGGATTTGAATGGAATTTATAAACTCTGTTTATAAATGAAAAGGTGGGATTTGAATTGGAATTTATAAACTCTGTTTATAAATGAAAAGGTGGGATTTGAGTTGGAATTTATAAACTCTGTTTATAAATGGAAAGGTGGGATTTGAATTGAATTTATAAACTTTGTTTATAAATGTAACGACCCAGGGTTTTCGGCCTCGAAAATCAACATAAATACCTTACCATATCTTATGTCGATCCTCCAATACCGAGAACACCGGATTGTTAATGAAAGAATTTAGAGGGTGAGGTAAGAAAGAAAGAAATATTAGAATAGAAGAAGAAGAAGAACCAACACAGAGTCTCATATCGCAGCGGAACAAAATATAATATAGAAACAAACATTTATTGAGAGCTTTTGAAAATACTTACAATATCAGAGTACAACACACATCTGGACAGTTTTGATAATCTGTCCTCATATATATAATCACACAGCGGAATATCATTCATCTGAACATCTTCAGCTCGTCTCCGGACTTCTCAGTATCTGATAACCTGAACCTGTACACCTCGGTCTAACCCGAGCATTTACAAAACACCGGGTCAGTCTGGTGGACCAGAGTGAGATAAACTCGCACAGCATTAAGGTATCACACAACTTGATTTTAAAGTAAAATCCTTTCGAAAGAAAAAGATAATCGTAAGACCGATCCACAAATAAACACGGACGGTTTTTACCTTACGATAACCCAAATCAGTTTTCAAAATCAATATCTCGATCTGATATTATGATAATGTCTAGATACAAATAATTAACAAATCTAGAGGAACGCTTGCATCTCACGCTCCCCGTATATAGTATATAATCGAAAACCGCGGGCGCTTATTGGATATTGGATTTCCAACTTGACAAGGTATGGGACCACCTTCCGATGATGTATCTCTAGAGACGAATACACCTGGGTTCAACAAGAACGTCTTGCAACCCGGCCCTCACATGACCGACCACTCATTTCGCTTGAGTGTATCGAATATATATCACCAACGGTTGGACTCAAACCACCGTTCCCGAATGGGCAGAATCGATAGAATAAGAAACAAAAGGAATTTCTCTAGATAGGTGATCATACACCCTAATGGGAGCGACCCCACATAGCCATGCTGCCTGCCCGATTTTTGTCATCTCCCGGTTGATGAGGCTTGAGGCTAGAATCTCTTTTTCAGCATCTGGCCACCATTCACTTTGAATGCCACATCGTCAGATCCGCCAGACATCACACTGATTGACGTCCACAAAAATACTCTAGTTTATCTGGCTAGAGAATAACCATTTCCCCGCCATCAACTATTGTACGTTTGGAGAAAATCAACTCATGTAATTCCTTTGGAAACACTCTGTCAGACATCCGTCCATACAAGTCATCCAGGAACAGGATGAACCGAAGGCACTCTCCTACTGCATCTCATATAGGAATCACCCCATGGATCAGTAGCGAGAAGTCCTTGCAACCCGTGGATCCCAACCACGACCGAACCACAGTTTATCTCTAGGAGCTCACCAAAGATTATTAGCAGTCCTTCCGCTTAAGAAGATCCACGGTCTTCAATGCTCCATCTCGATCATCTTCTGATCTCTTCACGTATTTGTTGGTCGGAATGACTTTCGAATATAAATTCGATCCCGGTCTTTCCATACCAACAATCGTATTGGTCAGGTTTTGATAGTCGGTGATTTAACTATCAAATAACACATATGTCAATAAAATGATATCACTGATTTAGTGCTTGGCATGATTTGGCCTTTTAAAAATATTTTTAACAAAGTTGTTAATCCATTCTAATATTTGACTTAACTCTATTTGCTTGACTCTAGATCGCAGCGATCACAATGATTACGCCTGATTCCCTCAGGAAACATCCATCCGCCGTAGGCTATCTGCAGCCCTGCAAATTACGCTAGCAGTCGTACGCAATGACAACTCTTTCTGACTAACTACGTTTGATTAACTCTACTATATTCGATCAACTCTAATTAAATAACAAATGTTTGACATAAATTTTGAAATCAATATTCTTATCCCTTTTTAAACCAATATTGCAATATTCCTTAATTTCCCCAAATCCTTGCATTAGAGTTCAGTATTTCTTGTATAAGATAAAACAACTTCATCACCTTCACTCACACCAAACTAATACCGTCCCTTGATAATAGTGAAGCCAACCAAGTTGGGGTATTTTAGTTACCTCTCAGACCTTGATCGACCCGTTCTTACCTCAGAATAATATTAGCTTTATCACATCACTATCGATACAAAATCTCGTTTCAAATCTCGATTTCAAATCTGGGTTATTCAACCTTTCTCTTTATATTTGAAACTCTTGTTCGAACATCTCATCAATTTGCCCCTTTAATGTATCATTCCAATTCGGATTCGCCTTACTAAATTTGAAACATTTAGTAAAAACACTTATTCAAATCTTTATACTTAACTACCAACTTTATTTACCAAGTTCGTCGAACACTTGGGTCATAAAACACTCCATAATCTCTTAATCGAATTCATCTCCACTAATTATTTCTTACTCGACTTTAAATTGAATTCACTTCTTTAAATCAATTTAAAATAAAAGGATAATTAGATTTACCATTAACCATATCAAATATAGTTAACTTGGCCCAAATCAAAAATAAGATTATTATTACTTTTCTTTATAAAATCATTTAAAAACCCATTTATATCTCAATTCGTAAATAATAAATATTTATTTCCTTTTTACAACTTTAATTCAAATAATAGATTTTCAAATCTATTTCCAGTTATAAAATATACTTTATAACTTAACTCGTCGATTTACCTGAGAGTAGATCGATATTTATAAAATGGTAAATTCACAGGCCATGTACTGCCAACCACTCAACCAATAATACCCATTGGTTTAAACCAAACAAATGGTAAATCATCAGGTCAACATTCAACCATCAAAACAATTCAGAAATGGTCCCATAACAGTTTATAACGACACTTCAAGGTCGACCACAACAATCAATCAAACAATTCATTTGTTAAAAACACGTTTATTTTATAAACGTGACCAATGAGGTAACTTATCTCAATTGGAACCAATCGTTAAAATAACGATTTGGATTTCACTGAAATTAAACGACATTTAATTTCATCAGTTTAACAATAACTGAATATATCAGCAATCAGTCAATCACTAGCAATCATAGCACACAAAAATAAAAACCCAACTTATAAAATATAAGCGGGAAATAACTGAGTGAGTTTAACTCACCTTTGAATTGATTTCGATAAATCATCTTGTTTTCAGTTGAATTGAACAACATCTCATTTTTCTGAAAAATCTAGCTGCTGCCTGCCCTGCTCCAACCTCAACCATCACGTAGTGCTCGTCTTCAGGGTTCTGGTGTTTTTCGTTTCGTCAGAATCTGACCACGTGAGCACTCGGAATCAATAATTGAAATTTTATAATTATTTAAACTAAGATTTTAAATAAAATTTAAAATAAAAGGGTCCTCACTTGTTTAAACTCGTCCAGCCCAACCCGATTTGGCCCAAACCCGCACCCTCTTCATCCCTTTTTACCCTAAAACGTCGGCCCTTCATCATTTCCAAACCCTAAAATCATTTTGTAGCCGCCGCAAAAGCCAATCGAAAAAAAGAATGGAAACCCTAGGATGAGACCGGAGTCCATCGCCTCATGCCCGCTGCCTCGGCCTCAACTTCGACCCCTCCGCCGTCCCTAGAACGACACCGAAGCTCCGCCACCACGGCACTTACAACAGACGAGACCGACTTTCCCACCAAAAAGCTAAGCCATTTTTCCCTATTTAATTTCTGTTTTGATTTTGATTTTCCTTCTGATTTGAATTCGGTTTTTCATTTCTTCTTTGCTTTGCTGAGTTGATTGGTTTGCGGTTTAGACATACCATGTATTTATAGTTGTGGACGATCACTGTGATTCCCGAATTGTCATATCCTAGGATAGACTTAGTTGTATCTATATTTTTAGGCGTTTACCTTTCCGCTGTGAGGTCAACTGTTGTTGATTGGAATTGCGTTTGTGTGATGTTTGATAGCGAATATGGAGATTTGTGGTTTGATTCTTCACGTATTGTCTTGCTGGTATTTGTACTGTCTGAGTACAACTTACCACATCCGATCTCAGATTTTGATATTGTGCAGTATAATAGTTTACAGATTTGCACAAAAGATTTCTGCATATATACATATAAAAATCTGTATTCTGAAAATTTATAGTATAACCTATAGTTGTTCCTACTCTGACTTCTAGCTATAGTCACTGTTCAATGGAGACATCAGGTATTGTCTTCCCATTGTCAATGTATGTAGCTGTTGAATTGCTGTCTCCTTTAGCCGTATAGATTTAGTGTAAGGTTTGATTTGATTCATTGATATCTGATTATACATACACATACCTGTCTTGATTGTATAAGATTTAGTGGTACCTTTTCTTCTTCTTTTTTTTCCTGTATCTGTGCATTGATATGCACATGTATTGCTTACTGGCTATTCGGCATTGCAGAATATATTAAAATTTTAATTTCTTATTTCATGATTTGTGTGCTATTCTTGTTTTAATTTAGTTGTGCATTTACTATTTACCTGTGGCATTTATTTTCTTTCCCTTCAAAATTTCCAACTCTATCCATCTATTGTTATTAGCTATTAATAGCTGTATTTTTCTTTTCAGGTGGGTTTCACTGTGATGGAAGACATGGCATTATGAGGAGATTTGCTTTGGATTTTCCATGTGCTATTTGAATTTGATTTGAATATATTACTATATATATATATATATCCTCTTTTTCTTTTCAAATTTATTTTGTGTATATGAATATATGTTATCAGATTCAAATACCTAAAACTTGGTGATCTAAATATATGTTCATTTTACTGTTCTTGGGTTTGTGCATTTTTACAGTTGTTTGTATTAGCTGTTTTGCATCTAGACACCTAGGCATGTACGTGCACTCCTGTAAGCTTGCCAAGATAGGTGGTGCTTTTAAGATTTCCTATTGAGTGGTTATATCAAATATGTAAATTTGATTCTTTCCTGTTGGCAGAGAAATTTTACATTTGTACTTGAACGGTCACTATTGTTGATTAATAGTTACTCTGATTTACTCTATGTTTAATATCATTATGTTATTAGCTATAAACACATTAACCAAAGAATAATTAATAACGATATTAAAATAAGAGTAATTTGTCCTATAGTTTGTTTGGTATTAATATCCTATGATTAATGGTATTAAACATAGGAGTAATATATAAACACATTAACCAAAGAATGTGGGTTGGTTTTATCTTATACGAGTAAAACAAGAGGAAAAACAAGTATGACACCACTATGTTAATGAAATGGAATGCGACAATCATTCCTAAGCCAAAATAGTGTTATGAACATTACTTGAAAGTAACTATTCATTTTTTTAGTTTAGCGGTCTTCCCAACAAGATATAAAGACCCAAGCCAAATATTTTTTCTCTTTCTTACATTAACCCACATTTTTTTTAGTATATTGGAACTATAAATCCTAGTCGTACGGTATCAACTAGTCGTCATGGGATTACTAAGCTTCGAGTTGGTTATTTAAAATCTTATGAAATGTTAATACGATGTAAATTAAATCTCAAACAGTTGAATTGAATAATAACCCGATGTTATCGAATATTCAAAACTAAACACCGTATAACTTCAAATAAGACTAGGATTGATTTTTAACACAAATTTGGTTAAACGATATCGAAATATACAAATCCTTATTTTAAAAAATATAAATAAATGGTCAGAAAATACGGGACATTACATTCTTTCCCCCTTAAAATAATTTCGTCCTCAAAATTGCTAAGGTAAGAAAAATATCGCAAATTTCATTAACTTTAAAAAATATAGTTTATTTAAATAACACTTCATTTATTCTCTTCTGGGTCTCAGTTTATTTAATTCTTTATTAAACTATGGATGAATTTTTATATTCAACCAATTTAACAAGCATACAATAATTAATCAACCACCAGGACACAACCACTTAATCAATCCAACTGAATCCACACTCAATTTTACTATTTAATTTAATTCAACATATTTAAATATCCATCGATTGATATTCGATTGATTCCTATTTAATTCATTCCCAATAAATTAATTTATTCTTACTTAAATAGGTTAGGTTTCAATTCAAATTTTAAATTCAATTTGAATTCATCTTAATCAATCAACACACAATACCTTAATAATTTCATAAAATTATTCCTTTCCATACAAAAATATATTTTGGGTAAAATTATTTCATTTATCCTTTTCACAAAACAATATTGTGTTTCTTATCAGTTCAACGCTTTTCAACAATTGAACCGACCCGCAACACAATACAAAACATTTGTATATAAAATTTACAAATACGCTCTCATATATATATACACTCAAACTCAATCTAGGGTGTTACTAACCCCATCTCTATCGAGTTACGCCACAGAGCCAAGGTTATTTCTAAACCAATAGCTCTGATACCACTGTAACGACCCAGGGTTTTCGGCCTCGAAAATCAACATAAATACCTTACCATATCTTATGTCGATCCTCCAATACCGAGAACACCGGATTGTTAATGAAAGAATTTAGAGGGTGAGGTAAGAAAGAAAGAAATATTAGAATAGAAGAAGAAGAAGAACCAACACAGAGTCTCATATCGCAGCGGAACAAAATATAATATAGAAACAAACATTTATTGAGAGCTTTTGAAAATACTTACAATATCAGAGTACAACACACATCTGGACAGTTTTGATAATCTGTCCTCATATATATAATCACACAGCGGAATATCATTCATCTGAACATCTTCAGCTCGTCTCCGGACTTCTCAGTATCTGATAACCTAAACCTGTACACCTCGGTCTAACCCAAGCATTTACAAAACACCGGGTCAGTCTGGTGGACCAGAGTGAGATAAACTCGCACAGCATTATGGTATCACACAACTTGATTTTAAAGTAAAATCCTTTTGAAAGAAAAAGATAATCGTAAGACCGATCCACAAATAAACACGGACGGTTTTTACCTTACGATAACCCAAATCAGTTTTCAAAATCAATATCTCGATCTGATATTATGATAATGTCTAGATACAAATAATTAACAAATCTAGAGGAACGCTTGCATCTCACGCTCCCCGTATATAGTATATAATCGAAAACCGCGGGCGCTTATTGGATATTGGATTTCCAACTTGACAAGGTATGGGACCACCTTCCGATGATGTATCTCTAGAGGCGAATACACCTGGGTTCAACAAGAACGTCTTGCAACCCGGCCCTCACATGACCGACCACTCATTTCGCTTGAGTGTATCGAATGTATATCACCAACGGTTGGACTCAAACCACCGTTCCCGAATGGGCAGAATCGATAGAATAAGAAATAAAAGGAATTTCTCTAGATAGGTGATCATACACCCTAATGGGAGCGACCCACATAGCCATGCTGCCTGCCCGATTTTTGTCATCTCCCGGTTGATGAGGCTTGAGGCTAGAATCTCTTTTTCAGCATCTGGCCACCATTCACTTTGAATGCCACATCGTCAGATCCGCCAGACATCACACTGATTGACGTCCACAAAAATACTCTAGTTTATCTGGCTAGAGAATAACCATTTCCCCGCCATCAACTATTGTACGTTTGGAGAAAATCAACTCATGTAATTCCTTTGGAAACACTCTGTCAGACATCCGTCCATACAAGTCATCCAGGAACAGGATGAACCGAAGGCACTCTCCTACTGCATCTCATATAGGAATCACCCCATGGATCAGTAGCGAGAAGTCCTTGCAACCCGTGGATCCCAACCACGACCGAACCACAGTTTATCTCTAGGAGCTCACCAAAGATTATTAGCAGTCCTTCCGCTTAAGAAGATCCACGGTCTTCAATGCTCCATCTCGATCATCTTCCGATCTCTTCACGTATTTGTTGGTCGGAATGACTTTCGAATATAAATTCGATCCCGGTCTTTCCATACCAACAATCGTATTGGTCAGGTTTTGATAGTCGGTGATTTAACTATCAAATAACACATATGTCAATAAAATGATATCACTGATTTAGTGCTTGGCATGATTTGGCCTTTTAAAAATATTTTTAACAAAGTTGTTAATCCATTCTAATATTTGACTTAACTCTATTTGCTTGACTCTAGATCGCAGCGATCACAATGATTACGCCTGATTCCCTCAGGAAACATCCATCCGCCGTAGGCTATCTGCAGCCCTGCAAATTACGCTAGCAGTCGTACGCAATGACAACTCTTTCTGACTAACTACGTTTGATTAACTCTACTATATTCGATCAACTCTAATTAAATAACAAATGTTTGACATAAATTTTGAAATCAATATTCTTATCCCTTTTTAAACCAATATTGCAATATTCCTTAATTTCCCCAAATCCTTGCATTAGAGTTCAGTATTTCTTGTATAAGATAAAACAACTTCATCACCTTCACTCACACCAAACTAATACCGTCTCTTGATAATAGTGAAGCCAACCAAGTTGGGGTATTTTAGTTACCTCTCAGACCTTGATCGACCCGTTCTTACCTCAGAATAATATTAGCTTTATCACATCACTATCGATACAAAATCTCGTTTCAAATCTCGATTTCAAATCTGGGTTATTCAACCTTTCTCTTTATATTTGAAACTCTTGTTCGAACATCTCATCAATTTGCCCCTTTAATGTATCATTCCAATTCGGATTCGCCTTACTAAATTTGAAACATTTAGTAAAAACACTTATTCAAATCTTTATACTTACCTACCAACTTTATTTACCAAGTTCGTCGAACACTTGGGTCATAAAACACTCCATAATCTCTTAATCGAATTCATCTCCACTAATTATTTCTTACTCGACTTTAAATTGAATTCACTTCTTTAAATCAATTTAAAATAAAAGGATAATTAGATTTACCATTAACCATATCAAATATAGTTAACTTGGCCCAAATCAAAAATAAGATTATTATTACTTTTCTTTATAAAATCATTTAAAAACCCATTTATATCTCAATTCGTAAATAATAAATATTTATTTCCTTTTTACAACTTTAATTCAAATAATAGATTTTCAAATCTATTTCCAGTTATAAAATATACTTTATAACTTAACTCGTCGATTTACCTGAGAGTAGATCGATATTTATAAAATGGTAAATTCACAGGCCATGTACTGCCAACCACTCAACCAATAATAACCATTGGTTTAAACCAAACAAATGGTAAATCATCAGGTCAACATTCAACCATCAAAACAATTCAGTAATGGTCTCATAACAGTTTATAACGACACTTCAAGGTCGACCACAACAATCAATCAAACAATTCATTTGTTAAAAACACGTTTATTTTATAAACGTGACCAATGAGGTAACTTATCTCAATTGGAACCAATCGTTAAAATAACGATTTGGATTTCACTGAAATTAAACGACGTTTAATTTCATCAGTTTAACAATAACTGAATATATCAGCAATCAGTCAATCACTAGCAATCATAGCACACAAAAATAAAAACCCAACTTATAAAATATAAGCGGGAAATAACTGAGTGAGTTTAACTCACCTTTGAATTGATTTCGATAAATCATCTTGTTTTCAGTTGAATTGAACAACATCTCATTTTTCTGAAAAATCTAGCTGCTGCCTGCCCTGCTCCAACCTCAACCATCACGTAGTGCTCGTCTTCAGGGTTCTGGTGTTTTTCGTTTCGTCAGAATCTGACCACATGAGCTCTCGGAATCAATAATTGAAATTTTATAATTATTTAAACTAAGATTTTAAATAAAATTTAAAATAAAAGGGTCCTCACTTGTTTAAACTCGTCCAGCCCAACCCGATTTGGCCCAAACCCGCACCCTCTTTATCCCTTTTTACCCTAAAACGTCGGCCCTTCATCATTTCCAAACCCTAAAATCATTTTGTAGCCGCCTCAAAAGCCAATCGAGAAAAAGAATGGAAACCCTAGGATGAGACCGGAGTCCATCGCCTCATGCCCGCTGCCTCGGCCTCAACTTCGACCCCTCCGCCGTCCCTAGAACGACATCGAAGCTCCGCCACCACGGCACTTACAACAGACGAGACCGACTTTCCCACCAAAAAGCTAAGTCATTTTTCCCTATTTAATTTCTGTTTTGATTTTGATTTTCCTTCTGATTTGAATTCGGTTTTTCATTTCTTCTTTGCTTTGCTGAGATGATTGGTTTGCGGTTTAGACATACCATGTATTTATAGTTGTGGACGATCACTGTGATTCCCGAATTGTCATATCCTAGGATAGACTTAGTTGTATCTATATTTTTAGGCGTTTACCTTTCCGCTGTGAGGTCAACTGTTGTTGATTGGAATTGCGTTTGTGTGATGTTTGATAGCGAATATGGAGATTTGTGGTTTGATTCTTCACGTATTGTCTTGCTGGTATTTGTACTGTCTGAGTACAACTTACCACATCCGATCTCAGATTTTGATATTGTACAGTAGGATAGTTTACAGATTTGCACAAAAGATTTCTGCATATATACATATAAAAATCTGTATTCTGAAAATTTATAGTATAACCTATAGTTGTTCCTACTCTGACTTCTAGCTATAGTCACTGTTCAATGGAGACATCAGGTATTGTCTTCCCATTGTCAATGTATGTAGCTGTTGAATTGCTGTCTCCTTTAGCCGTATAGATTTAGTGTAAGGTTTGATTTGATTCATTGATATCTGATTATACATACACATACCTGTCTTGATTGTATAAGATTTAGTGGTACCTTTTCTTCTTCTTTTTTTCCTGTATCTGTGCATTGATATGCACATGTATTGCTTACTGGCTATTCGGCATTGCAGAATATATTAAAAATTTAATTTCTTATTTCATGATTTGTGTACTATTCTTGTTTTAATTTAGTTGTGCATTTACTATTTACCTGTGGCATTTATTTTCTTTCCCTTCAAAATTTCCAACTCTATCCATCTATTGTTATTAGCTATTAATAGCTGTATTTTTCTTTTCAGGTGGGTTTCACTTTGATGGAAGACATGGCATTATGAAGAGATTTGCTTTGGATTTTCCATGTGCTATTTGAATTTGATTTGAATATATTACTATATATATATATATATATTTCCTCTTTTTCTTTTCAAATTTATTTTGTGTATATGAATATATGTTATCAGATTCAAATACCTAAAACTTGGTGATCTAAATATATGTTCATTTTACTGTTCTTGGGTTTGTGCATTTTTACAGTTGTTTGTATTAGCTGTTTTGCATCTAGACACCTAGGCATGTACGTGCACTCCTGTAAGCTTGCCAAGATAGGTGGTGCTTTTAAGATTTCCTATTGAGTGGTTATATCAAATATGTAAATTTGATTCTTTCCTATTGGCAGAGAAATTTTACATTTGTACTTGAACGGTCACTATTGTTGATTAATAGTTACTCTGATTTACTCTATGTTTAATATCATTATGTTATTAGCTATAAACACATTAACCAAAGAATAATTAATAATGATATTAAAATAAGAGTAATTTGTCCTATAGTTTGTTTGGTATTAATATCCTATGGTTAATGGTATTAAACATAGGAGTAATATATAAACACATTAACCAAAGAATGTGGGTTGGTTTTATCTTATACGAGTAAAACAAGAGGAAAAACAAGTATGACACCACTATGTTAATGAAATGGAATGCGACAATCATTCCTAAGCCAAAATAGTGTTATGAACTTTAGTTGAAAGTAACTATTCATTTTTTTAGTTTAGCGGTCTTCCCAACAAGATATAAAGACCCAAGCCAAATATTTTTTCTCTTTCTTACATTAACCCACTTTTTTTTTTAGTATATTGGAACTATAAATCCTAGTCGTACGGTATCAACTAGTCGTCATGGGATTACTAAGCTTCGAGTTGGTTATTTAAAATCTTATGAAATGTTAATACGATGTAAATTAAATCTCAAACAGTTGAATTGAATAATAACCCGATGTTATCGAATATTCAAAACTAAACACCGTATAACTTCAAATAAGACTAGGATTGATTTTTAACACAAATTTGGTTAAACGATATCGAAATATACAAATCCTTATTTTAAAAAATATAAATAAATGGTCAGAAAATACGGGACATTACAATAAATATATAAATGGGGGATTTTAAGTGAAGTTATAAACGTTGTTTATAAATAATGCAGAGAATTCAAATAGAATTTGAATATAGAATTCAAATGGACTTTAAACTATAGAATTTGAAAATAGAATTCAAATGAAGTTTAAATAAAGAGAATTCAAATAGAATTGAATTGAAATTTGAATAAGAAGTCGATAAGGAAACGAGAGTATGAGTATAATTAGAATTTGTTAATATGCAAGTTAAAATATATTTGAACATGTCATGTTCAAATATGAAGGTGAAATAGTCTGAAGAGTTAAATAACAAATTAAATTAACAAATTTAGTTAAAAAGATTGGTATAGTTAAAATAGATTGGACAGGCATAGACATCCAGGAGACAGGTTTGGAATAAAGTGTTAGAAGGTATATAATTAGAATGCCCGACAAAAAGGTACGTATTTAATTCATATATGAGATTTTATGCGCCGTATCGGCTAGCCGCTTGGCTTTTCCTTTTCTTTTTTGATTGGTAAGGGCCATGGGAGGCTATTAGAAATATCCCGAAGCTCCCGGTACAAAGGAGGTTATGGCGAATTTTTCCGGAAATTTAAGGAGTTAGAATATTTTTAAGAAAATTGGATAAGTAGAAATCTATATATAAATATATGTAGAAGTCGATAAAGAAACCAACTTAAAAATAGAATAGTATAATCATAAAGGAAATCTAGGAATAAAATCCAGAAAGAATAGGAAGAGAAAAGTATACGTGTTTTAAAAGAGAATAATTGGTTTGAATGGTATTGATTTATTCGAGTAAGTAATCTTGTTTGTTTTGACGTTAAATGTTATTCAGTCAAGGTCTGAGAGGTAATTATACCCCAACTTGGTTGATTTCATGATATACCGATAAGTAGCAAGATTTAGGCTCGAAGATCAATGTGGAATAAGAATTATTTAAATACTGTATTTGGGTTGTCGTAACGATGTTTTACACAACATCTGTTTTAACCCAAATAAGTGTAAGTTGGAAATAAGATGTTAATATTTCCTAAGTATAGAAATAAACGAGATCGGAAAAGAGATAAGTAATTGGAATATTTTCCAATTATAAATAGCATATATTTTCTAAGTACAGAAAATAAAAGAAGACGATATTCGGAAATGTTTTCCAAATAGCGTAAAAGGCCAATATGGTTATTGAAAATATTTGGTTAACAAATATTGATATAAGGAAATGGAGAAGTGGTTTAATTAATGGAATATTAATTAAGGGCTCAGTGATTGTTTGATAATTGGATGAACACTTGTTTTCTTCGATAGTTAAATCATCGACTATCGAAACACTTGTTTTTATTCGATACTTAAATCACAGACTATCGAAGTTTTGACCATTTTAACGTTGTTAATATGGAGAGACCGGTTGGATTATTATCCAAAGAACCACTCTGTATTGGCATAAGCGTTGCGAATCATATATGCCAAAGATAATTGAAGACGGAGTAAAGTGCAAGGGCTATTGTATAAGTCTTAGATAACAGTGCCTAAGATGGATGTACTGAATAGTGCCTTCGGTTCATCTTGTTCCTGGGTGACTTGTATGGATAAATGTCTGACAGAGTATTTCCAGAGAAGTCACGTACATTGTTCTTCAACCATACCAAGAGTGGAAGCGGATAAGGAAACTTCTTTTAGCTGACACGTAATGTATGGTTGTAGACGTCAAATTAGTGATTTTCGATGGGTCTGACAATGTGGCATTCAAAGTGAATCTGATGTGATGATAAAGCGTAGCCTCTGGCCTCAACAAACGGGAAATGACAAAAATCGGGCAGGCAGCATGGCTATGTGGTTAGCTCCCATTAGGGTGTATCTGTAAAGACCCGAAAGTTCCCGCCTTTTGAATCGACCATAGACCACACTAGTCAGATCCAAAAGTCGGAAATCGTCGGTTCTCTAACTTTGGGTATACAACGCGTCAGAACACATAACTAAAGACTTTTATAAACATCATAACAATGTTACATCAGAGTACAGAAATATCAGAGTATATCGAATAAATACAATACAGCGGAAGATAATTTTACATCAAAATGTAATACAATGCACAGCGGGAATACAAACTAACACAGCGGAAGACGATAAATGCTCTGGACACAGCTTAAGCTTCGATCCAGAAACCTGCTTAAAATATCTGCAAAACAAGCTACTCGACTGCCCGTGTAGAAAAGAGGGCACCCGAGTTTGCAAAGTGAAACAAACATCGAGTCAGTCGTGGGACTGGTATGAGAAATCTACTTAACAGGTTAAACAACAATCATATGGCAAATCATAGGACCACGCCACTTTCGCGGAACGGGTTTACTCCAGTGATTGCCAGTGCATAACATAAAGTGAGTTATTTAAAACAGCGCAATGCTAAAATAAAGAACAATGAGGCTATTATAAGACCCAGGTCCCATCACACAATGCAACACAAGCCGGAGGATAGGGTGTTACCTTATAATAGCCAAAGAATGCTTGATACGTGAAATTTAATCTTTTGTTTTTCTAATCAGACTCCAACTGGAAATTAACCAGAGAACGATCTCCTAAGTATTAACCCCGAAGGCCGAAACCAACATCAGACCAATACTCAGGAAACCACTCATCTTAGCTCGTTTACAGTTAGTTTCTAATTTTATATACAATCATAAATATCAATCCTAGACGGCATGGGTACCATATATCATGTCGCCATACTAGTAATACAATCAAAACCGCACATGTCGTACTGGAAGTTTGGATTTCTGTCATGAACCAAGGCTAGGGGCAAGATCCTTACCGCTTCGAGACGCTCTAGTCCGTGTCTCAGGAACAGTCGCAACTGCCCCTTGGATCATCAGGGCCGGTCCACCGATGTGAATTAGACGAAATCCTGAACAATACGTCTCTCCACCCTATGGGGTGTCAATGAGCCAAATGACTCCACAACCGAGGCGCCTCGCAACAGCAACAACCACATGAGTCAAACTCGTCAGCCAGTTTTAAGCACTGACGCCACTCCTAACTAGAAAGAGACGCATGTCCTCCCAGAGTCCTTATCCCGTTTCTGGTTCATACCGAGGTGTGAGGCTCGCGAATCAACGGTCATCAACCACAAGACTCTGCTTTGCAACAAAAGCCTTGATCACTGCATCTTTGCATGTCGCGTCGTCGATACACAACGTCCGACACACATCCATTTACAAGTCCGTTCTGGGTCTGAACGAAACCGGAGGCACTATATACCTCGCATATCCGGTCGATCTCCAAGTACGTCTGGACAACCACTGCTTTTCCATCTTCTTGGGTGGCCACCCAATCAAGATATCAGCAATCAACCAAACGACGTGAAGACTCCCGGTCTTCAACCATCGTCTTCATCTTCGACTTCATATGGTCGTATCAGTTATTCAGAATGAGTATAAACCCGGTCTTTCCGAATAACTCGCTTATTTGATAATGAGTGTTATAAATACACAATATATACCTTAGTTAAAGGTACTCATTAATTTTATCAAAGATAAATTATTTTAAATTTATTCTTTAATCTCTTTTTGAATCACAATTCAAAACATGTACTGGTTCAGTTCATTAATGTATTTCTCGTGTCAAACACATTCAACCATCAGAACATTCAACAAACCAAGTAAATTCGATTTATTTCCATTCCTTGTCGTTAATAATATTTTATAACGATTTTTCGCTATTTTTATTTATTTAAAAATAGCTCGTTTTAATTAAACGACGCTTCAGGCCATAACGCGGCCATGGCGCTGTTTTTCTCTAAATTTGATTTACACTTATCTGCAAATCTAACCGTTGGATCTTTACAAAGTTTATATCGTTGGAAAGAATTTCTCAAGGCGGATCCAACGGTTCCAGTTTCGAGAAAATCCGACGGTCGGATCTCTCGGTATAATCGTTTGAAGTTAAGATTTCAAAACGCGAACTGCACGGCCTTAATTCGTTTTATATTAATTTATATTTATAAATATATAAATATAATTCGTTCGTCGATTTCTAATTCGTTTTCACTTCTAAAATTTGGCTAACGCCTTTAAATTTCGAAAAATTTCGCCATAACCTCCTTTGTACGGGGCTACCGGAAAAATTGCAAGTGGCCTCCCAGGGCCCTCGCCGGTCCAAAAGAAAAAGAAAAAGCCAAGCGGCTAGCCAATCGGCTCATAAAATCATCACCCAAGCAAAACAGTAAATATGTACCTATTTGTCGGGCATACAATTTTATTCCTCTGCTCTAGCCTCTTTGCTATAACCTGTTCAATAAATATGCATGTACATGTGTGCAACTCTAATCACTTACCAATTTTCAATTCAGTTTCATACTTGATTCGGTTTAATTTAATATCACCATTCAATCCAATGTTGCATACATAAGTTAAAAATCATGTTGTTAGCTAACAAATGAATATTTCACTCCATTTCAACTCATGGTTATTTCTAGTACTTCACACTCCGTTTAAAAATGATATTTTTGGCAAACAAAAATATATTCCGACTCATGGTTATTTTATTCAGTTCATGTTCATGCTAAAAATACTATTTATAGCCTACAACCATTATTTCAACACTAATGTATTTTTAGCAAGTAGTATACACGATAAAAATGGTATTTTATCGTTAAAAATATTTATTCAACACATAAGTGTTTTCAACACTTCATATTCTCAATAAAAATGTAATTTTTATTGTTCACTTCACAAATTCAACGAATGAATGTTTCAACTTCACTTATACGATAAAAATATGATTTTTATCGTCTTCGTCCTTTATTCAACACATGAATGTTCTTTACAGTTCATATATATAATAAAAATGTGATTTTTATCGTTAAAGCAATTTATTTGAAACACGAATATTTTATCAAGTTCATGTATGAAATAAAAATGTGATTTTTATTGTTTCTATATTTTATTCAACACTCGAATATTTTATATACTTCAATCCAGTGATAAAATGGGATTTTTATCGTTTCTATATTTTATTGTTTATATAATTAATCCAATGCATGAATATATTTTATTTACTTTACACACGATAAAAATATGATTTTTATCGTTCTAAACATTTATTCCACATATGAATATATTATATACTTCATTCAAGTGATAAAATGTGATTTTTATCGTTCTATATTTTATTCACCACTCGAATATATTTTACAACAAATGAATATTTCAACCATAAAACAATCACAATCAACCATTCGAATTATTCATATTCAACCTTTCGGATTACTCATTATCAACCATTCGGATTATTTATATTCAACCATTCGAATTATTTATATTCAACCATTCGAATTACTTATATATATATTTACTATTCGTATTATTCATATATATATTTACTATCCGCATTTTATATATATTTTCACAACACAACTCAAACAAGCCATCCATGGTCTGTGGACGACGGGTGTTGGGTGCTGCTAAGCACCGTCTGCATCCTAGTATATATTTTTAACTAGAAATTAAATTTAAAGTGAGAAATTCTCACATTGATTTTTTCTAACACTTTTCTGAACTGCTGAATTGTTGTTCGAGCTCCAGACTTCGCATACAAGCTCTAATCTTCAATCCATCTTTTTTGCTAACACAAGCACGCCATTTTGAACAACTTTCGCCTAAGGGACTTTTTGCCAAAAATGCTCCAATTCGCCAGAATTCGAGAAAGTACACGAATTTTACTGCTTTTGGACAGCAGACTTTGGATGCGTTTTCCGAGCAGCTACGCAATCCAAATCGCGACTTCCATATAGCCAAATCGAAGAGAATTTCGTGCTCTACAACTTTGGTCTTGAGCAACTTTGGCCAGAAACGCACCGTTTGAGAGTTATGGGGCGAAACAGAACTGGGCTATTATGTACATACGGGATTTTTGATAAAAATTGGGTTTTTCTTGAGGGAGGGGCCCACGGCCGGAGTTCGGCGGTGCTGCAGGCGGCGTGGGGCCTGACTGACGTGGGGAGGTGGCTGAGGTGCGGCGGTGGGGTCCATGGTGGCGGGTGGTGGTGGATTTAGGGGCTAGGGTTTGCAAAACAAAGAGGGAAAGAGGAGGAGAGGGAGGGGAGAGGAGAGAGGAAGAGGAGGAGGTGGCCGAGGGGAGGTGGTGGCGGCCGGAGCTGGTGGTGGTGCGATTTCCGTCGTCCTCTTTTTTTTTTTTTTTTTCAGCGAACGATGAAAGAGAGAGAGTGAGGGAGAGAGAGAGAGGGGTGAGGTATTATATAATTATTTATTATATTTTTCTCCATAAAGTTGACTTTTCTTCCGAACCCCAAATCAAACCCAACGACTGTCGTCCCTAGCGTTTTACCCCCATCCCGGACACAGTGGAATATGTTTCGTTAGCCCATTCGACCGTTAGAGTCTCTTATTCTTCAAATTAAAATATAAAACATTTAATTTCTGATTTGAACGTACATTTTAATTTGCCGGGGCCACAAACTGATTCTAAAAATTACAGAAAAATATTTTCTAGCTTCGTATTGACGATACGGTCCTAACAAAACTGATTTCGTCAAATTCTGAGACCGTTTGTAAAATGGCCATTTTCTGGTCGATCCAATTTAATTGAAACTGGTCAAACGCGTTTTCCTTTGCCACGCTCACATATTAACTTCTAAAATTCTGGAAAAACAAACTTAGCAATTAATCAACCTTCCGGTTCCAACAAAAGTGGTTTCGTCGAAATCCGAGGTCGTTTGCAAAGCAGATATTTTTAAGGGCCATTATATTATTTAAAAATCCAATTTTTAAATTCTGACTCAATTTCTAATTAAATTAATCAAAATAAAAATTTTAAACTGGTTCAGATTTTCTGGGTTGTTACATTCTCCCCCACTTAACACTTTTCGTCCCCGAAAAGGAACGAAGCTAAATGTTGTTAAACTAACCAACCCAAATTCCATTTCATTTATTAGTTTCGATAATTTTATTAATTGAACTAATAATCACACAACACAATCATCAATCATTTAGTTGATTAGCTTTTCAAATCTATAAATATAACTTTTCCTATATATATACTTAAAAATCATATTTTCTAATATCAGATTATATATATAATCACAAATACGTTATTAATAGACTTGTCACTCTTTACTCATTCTAGGGCATTACTAACCCCATCTCTAACGAGTTTCTCATTCTAGGATACTGCTGATCCTATCTCTAATGAGTATTCCTATTGGATATTACTAATCCAATCTCTGATGAGTCTTTTGTTCAGTTCTAACAAGTTGTACCCCAAAGATTTGAGCTTAACCAAAGCTCTGATACCATATGTAAAGACCCGAAAGTTCCCGCCCTTTGAATCGACCATAAACCACACAAGTCAGATCCAAAAGTCGGAAATCGTCGGTTCTCTAACTTTGGGTACACAACGCGTCAGAACACATAACATAAGACTTTTATAAACATCATAACAATGTTACATCAGAGTACAGAAATATCAGAGTATATCGAATAAATACAATACAGCGGAAGATAATTTTACATCAAAATGTAATACAATGCACAGCGGGAATACAAACTAACACAGCGGAAGACGATAAATGCTCTGGACACAGCTTAAGCTTCGATCCAGAAACCTGCTTAAAATATCTGCAAAACAAGCTACTCGACTGCCCGTGTAGAAAAGAGGGCACCCGAGTTTGCAAAGTGAAACAAACATCGAGTCAGTCGTGGGACTGGTATGAGAAATCTACTTAACAGGTTAAACAACAATCATATGGCAAATCATAGGACCACGCCACTTTCGCGGAACGGGTTTACTCCAGTGATTGCCAGTGCATAACATAAAGTGAGTTATTTAAAACAGCGCAATGCTAAAATAAAGAACAATGAAGCTATTATAAGACCCAGGTCCCATCACACAATGCAACACAAGCCGGAGGATAGGGTGTTACCTTATAATAGCCAAAGAATGCTTGATACGTGAAATTTAATCTTTTGTTTTTCTAATCAGACTCCAACTGGAAATTAACCAGAGAACGATCTCCTAAGTATTAACCCCGAAGGCCGAAACCAACATCAGACCAATACTCAGGAAACCACTCATCTTAGCTCGTTTACAGTTAGTTTCTAATTTTATATACAATCATAAATATCAATCCTAGACGGCATGGGTACCATATATCATGTCGCCATACTAGTAATACAATCAAAACCGCACATGTCGTATTGGAAGTTTGGATTTCTGTCATGAACCAAGGCTAGGGGCAAGATCCTTACCGCTTCAAGACGCTCTAGTCCGTGTCTCAGGAACAGTCGCAACTGCTCCTTGGATCATCAGGGCCGGTCCACCGATGTGAATTAGACGAAATCCTGAACAATACGTCTCTCCACCCTATGGGGTGTCAATGAGCCAAATGACTCCACAACCGAGGCGCCTCGCAACAGCAACAACCACATGAGTCAAACTCGTTAGCCAGTTTTAAGCACTGACGCCACTCCTAACTAGAAAGAGACGCATGTCCTCCCAGAGTCCTTATCCCGTTTCTGGTTCATACCGAGGTGTGAGGCTCGCGAATCAACGGTCATCAACCACAAGACTCTGCTTTGCAACAAAAGCCTTGATCACTGCATCTTTGCATGTCGCGTCGTCGATACACAACGTCCGACACACATCCATTTACAAGTCCGTTCTGGGTCTGAACGAAACCGGAGGCACTATATACCTCGCATATCCGGTCGATCTCCAAGTACGTCTGGACAACCACTGCTTTTCCATCTTCTTGGGTGGCCACCCAATCAAGATATCAGCAATCAACCAAATGACGTGAAGACTCCCGGTCTTCAACCATCGTCTTCATCTTCGACTTCATATCGTCGTATCAGTTATTCAGAATGAGTATAAACCCGGTCTTTCCGAATAACTCGCTTATATGATAACGAGTGTTATAAATACACAATATATACCTTAGTTAAAGGTTCTCATTAATTTTATCAAAGATAAATTATTTTAAATTTATTCTTTAATCTCTTTTTGAATCACAATTCAAAACATTTACTGGTTCAGTTCATTAATGTATTTCTCGTGTCAAACACATTCAACCATCAGAACATTCAACAAACCAAGTAAATTCGATTTATTTCCATTCCTTGTCGTTAATAATATTTTATAACGATTTTTCTCTATTTTTATTTATTTAAAAATAGCTCGTTTTAATTAAACGACGCTTCAGGCCATAACGCGGCCATGGCGCTGTTTTTCTCTAAATTTGATTTACACTTATCTGCAAATCTAACCGTTGGATCTTTACAAAGTTTATATCGTTGGAAAGAATTTCTCAAGGCGGATCCAACGGTTCCAGTTTAGAGAAAATCCGATGGTCGGATCTCTCGGTATAATCGTTTGAAGTTAAGATTTCAAAACGCGAACTGCACGGCCTTAATTCGTTTTATATTAATTTATATATATATATATATATATATATATATAATTCGTTCGTCGATTTCTAATTCGTTTTCACTTCTAAAATTTGGCTAACGACTTTAAATTTCGAAAAATTTCGCCATAACCTCCTTTGTACGGGGCTACCGGAAAAATCGCAAGTGGCCTCTCAGGGCCCTCGCCGGTCCAAAAGAAAAAGAAAAAGCCAAGCGGCTAGCCAATCGGCTCATAAAATCATCACCCAAGCAAAACAGTAAATATGTACCTATTTGTCGGGCATACAATTTTATTCCTCTGCTCTAGCCTCTTTGCTATAACCTGTTCAATAAATATGCATGTACATGTGTGCAACTCTAATCACTTACCAATTTTCAATTCAGTTTCATACTTGATTCGGTTTAATTTAATATCACCATTCAATCCAATGTTGCATACACAAGTTAAAAATCATGTTGTTAGCTAACAAATGAATATTTCACTCCATTTCAACTCATGGTTATTTCTAGTACTTCACACTCCGTTTAAAAATGATATTTTTGGCAAACAAAAATATATTCCGACTCATGGTTATTTTATTCAGTTCATGTTCATGCTAAAAATACTATTTATAGCCTACAACCATTATTTCAACACTAATGTATTTTTAGCAAGTAGTATACACGATAAAAATGGTATTTTTATCGTTAAAAATATTTATTCAACACACAAGTGTTTTCAACACTTCATATTCTCAATAAAAATGTAATTTTTATTGTTCACTTCACAAATTCAACGAATGAATGTTTCAACTTCACTTATACGATAAAAATATGATTTTTATCGTCTTCGTCCTTTATTCAACACATGAATGTTCTTTACAGTTCATATATATAATAAAAATGTGATTTTTATCGTTAAAGCAATTTATTTGAAACACGAATATTTTATCAAGTTCATGTATGAAATAAAAATGTGATTTTTATTGTTTCTATATTTTATTCAACACTCGAATATTTTCTATACTTCAATCCAGTGATAAAATGAGATTTTTATCGTTTCTATATTTTATTGTTTATATAATTAATTCAATGCATGAATATATTTTATTTACTTTACACACGATAAAAATATGATTTTTATCGTTCTAAACATTTATTCCACATATGAATATATTATATACTTCATTCAAGTGATAAAATGTGATTTTTATCGTTCTATATTTTATTCAACACTCGAATATATTTTACAACAAATGAATATTTCAACCATAAAACAATCACAATCAACCATTCGAATTATTCATATTCAACCTTTCGGATTACTCATTATCAACCATTCGGATTATTTATATTCAACCATTCGAATTATTTATATTCAACCATTCGAATTATTTATATATATATTTACTATTCGTATTATTCATATATATATTTACTATCCGCATTTTATATATATTTTCGCAACACAACTCAAACAAGCCATCCATGGTCTGTGGACGACGGGTGTTGGGTGCTGCTAAGCACCGTCTGCATCCTAGTATATATTTTTAACTAGAAATTAAATTTAAAGTGAGAAATTCTCACATTGATTTTTTCTAACACTTTTCTGAACTGCTGAATTGTTGTTCGAGCTCCAGACTTCGCATACAAGCTCTAATCTTCAATCCATCTTTTTTTCTAGCACAAGCACGCCATTTTGAACAACTTTCGCCTAAGGGACTTTTTGCCAAAAATGCTCCAATTCGCCAGAATTCGAGAAAGTACACGAATTTTACTGCTTTTGGACAGCAGACTTTGGATGCGTTTTCCGGGCAGCTACGCAATCCAAATCGCGACTTTCATATAGCCAAATCGAAGAGAATTTCGTGCTCTACAACTTTGGTCTTGAGCAACTTTGGCCAGAAGCGCACCGTTTGAGAGTTATGGGGCGAAACAGAACTGGGCTGTCATGTACATACGGGATTTTTGATAAAAATTGCGTTTTTCTTGAGGGAGGGGCCCACGGCCGGAGTTGGGCGGTGCTGCAGGCGGCGTGGGGCCTGACTGACGTGGGGAGGTGGCTGAGGTGCGGCGGTGGGGTCCATGGTGGCGGGTGGTGGTGGATTTAGGGGCTAGGGTTTGCAAAACAAAGAGGGAAAGAGGAGGAGAGGGAGGAGAGAGGAGAGAGGAAGAGGAGGAGGTGGCCGAGGGGAGGTGGTGGCGGCCGGAGCTGGTGGTGGTGCGATTTCCGTCGTCCTCTTTTTTTTTTTTTTTTCAGCGAACGATGAAAGAGAGAGAGTGAGGGAGAGAGAGAGAGGGGTGAGGTATTATATAATTTATTTATTATATTTTTCTCCATAAAGTTGACTTTTCTTCCGAACCCCAAATCAAACCCAACGACTGTCATCCCTAGCATTTTACCCCCATCCCGGACACAGTGGAATATGTTTCGTTAACCCATTCGACTGTTAGAGTCACTTATTCTTCAAATTAAAATATAAAACATTTAATTTCTGATTTGAACGTACATTTTAATTTGCCGGGGCCACAAACTGATTCTAAAAATTACAGAAAAATATTTTCTAGCTTCGTATTGACGATACGGTCCTAACAAAACTGATTTCGTCAAATTCTGAGACCGTTTGTAAAATGGCCATTTTCTGGTCGATCCAATTTAATTGAAACTGGTCAAACGCGTTTTCCTTTGCCACGCTCACATATTAACTTCTAAAATTCTGGAAAATTAAACTTAGCAATTAATCGACCTTCCGGTTCCAACAAAAGTGGTTTCGTCGAAATCCGAGGTCGTTTGCAAAACAGCTATTTTTAAGGGCCATTATATTATTTAAAAATCCAATTTTTAAATTCTGACTCAATTTCTAATTAAATTAATCAAAATAAAAATTTTAAACTGGTTCAGATTTTCTGGGTTGTTACATTCTCCCCCACTTAACACTTTTCGTCCCCGAAAAGGAACGAAGCTAAATGTTGTTAAACTAACCAACTCAAATTCCATTTCATTTATTAGTTTCGATAATTTTATTAATTGAACTAATAATCACACAACACAATCATCAATCATTTAGTTGATTAGCTTTTCAAATCTATAAATATAACTTTTCCTATATATATACTTAAAAATCATATTTTCTAATATCAGATTATATATATAATCACAAATACGTTATTAATAGACTTGTCACTCTTTACTCATTCTAGGGCATTACTAACCCCATCTCTAACGAGTTTCTCATTCTAGGATACTGCTGATCCTATCTCTAATGAGTATTCCTATTGGATATTACTAATCCAATCTCTGATGAGTCTTTTGTTCAGTTCTAACGAGTTGTACCCCAAAGATTTGAGCTTAACCAAAGCTCTGATACCATATGTAAAGAGCCGAAAGTTCCCTCCCTTTGAATCGACCATAAACCACACAAGTCAGATCCAAAAGTCGGAAATCGTCGGTTCTCTAACTTTGGGTATACAACGCGTTAGAACACATAACAGAAGACTTTTATAAACATCATAACAATGTTACATCAGAGTACAGAAATATCAGAGTATATCGAATAAATACAATACAGCGGAAGATAATTTTACATCAAAATGTAATACAATGCACAGCGGGAATACAAACTAACACAGCGGAAGACGATAAATGCTCTGGACACAGCTAAAGCTTCGATCCAGAAACCTGCTTAAAATATCTGCAAAACAAGCTACTCGACTGCCCGTGTAGAAAAGAGGGCACCCGAGTTTGCAAAGTGAAACAAACATCGAGTCAGTCGTGGGACTGGTATGAGAAATCTACTTAACAGGTTAAACAACAATCATATGGCAAATCATAGGACCACGCCACTTTCGCGGAACGGGTTTACTCCAGTGATTGCCAGTGCATAATATAAAGTGAGTTATTTAAAACAGCGCAATGCTAAAATAAAGAACAATGAAGCTATTATAAGACCCAGGTCCCATCACACAATGCAACACAAGCCGGAGGATAGGGTGTTACCTTATAATAGCCAAAGAATGCTTGATACGTGAAATTTAATCTTTTGTTTTTCTAATCAGACTCCAACTGGAAATTAACCAGAGAACGATCTCCTAAGTATTAACCCCGAAGGCCGAAACCAACATCAGACCAATACTCAGGAAACCACTCATCTTAGCTCGTTTACAGTTAGTTTCTAATTTTATATACAATCATAAATATCAATCCCAGACGGCATGGGTACCATATATCATGTCGCCATACTAGTAATACAATCAAAACCGCACATGTCGTATTGGAGGTTTGGATTTCTGTCATGAACCAAGGCTAGGGGCAAGATCCTTACCGCTTCGAGACGCTCTAGTCCGTGTCTCAGGAACAGTCGCAACTGCCCCTTGGATCATCAGGGCCGGTCCACCGATGTGAATTAGACGAAATCCTGAACAATACGTCTCTCCACCCTATGGGGTGTCAATGAGCCAAATGACTCCACAACCGAGGCGCCTCGCAACAGCAACAACCACATGAGTCAAACTCGTCAGCCAGTTTTAAGCACTGACGCCACTCCTAACTAGAAAGAGACGCATGTCCTCCCAGAGTCCTTATCCCGTTTCTGGTTCATACCGAGGTGTGAGGCTCGCGAATCAACGGTCATCAACCACAAGACTCTGCTTTGCAACAAAAGCCTTGATCACTGCATCTTTGCATGTCGCGTCGTCGATACACAACGTCCGACACACATCCATTTACAAGTCCGTTCTGGGTCTGAACGAAACCGGAGGCACTATATACCTCGCATATCCGGTCGATCTCCAAGTACGTTTGGACAACCACTGCTTTTCCATCTTCTTGGGTGGCCACCCAATCAAGATATCAGCAATCAACCAAATGACGTGAAGACTCCCGGTCTTCAACCATCGTCTTCATCTTCGACTTCATATCGTCGTATCAGTTATTCAGAATGAGTATAAACCCGGTCTTTCCGAATAACTCGCTTATATGATAACGAGTGTTATAAATACACAATATATACCTTAGTTAAAGGTTCTCATTAATTTTATCAAAGATAAATTATTTTAAATTTATTCTTTAATCTCTTTTTGAATCACAATTCAAAACATGTACTGGTTCAGTTCATTAATGTATTTCTCGTGTCAAACACATTCAACCATCAGAACATTCAACAAACCAAGTAAATTCGATTTATTTCCATTCCTTGTCGTTAATAATATTTTATAACGATTTTTCGCTATTTTTATTTATTTAAAAATAGCTCGTTTTAATTAAACGACGCTTCAGGCCATAACGCGGCCATGGCGCTGTTTTTCTCTAAATTTGATTTACACTTATCTGCAAATCTAACCGTTGGATCTTTACAAAGTTTATATCGTTGGAAAGAATTTCTCAAGGCGGATCCAACGGTTCCAGTTTAGAGAAAATCCGACGGTCGGATCTCTCGGTATAATCGTTTGAAGTTAAGATTTCAAAACGCGAACTGCACGGCCTTAATTCGTTTTATATTAATTTATATTTATATATATATAAATATAATTCGTTCGTCGATTTCTAATTCGTTTTCACTTCTAAAATTTGGCTAACGCCTTTAAATTTCGAAAAATTTCGCCATAACCTCCTTTGTACGGGGCTACCGGAAAAATCGCAAGTGGCCTCTCAGGGCCCTCGCCGGTCCAAAAGAAAAAGAAAAAGCCAAGCGGCTAGCCAATCGGCTCATAAAATCATCACCCAAGCAAAACAGTAAATATGTACCTATTTGTCGGGCATACAATTTTATTCCTCTGCTCTAGCCTCTTTGCTATAACCTGTTCAATAAATATGCATGTACATGTGTGCAACTCTAATCACTTACCAATTTTCAATTCAGTTTCATACTTGATTCGGTTTAATTTAATATCACCATTCAATCCAATGTTGCATACACAAGTTAAAAATCATGTTGTTAGCTAACAAATGAATATTTCACTCCATTTCAACTCATGGTTATTTCTAGTACTTCACACTCCGTTTAAAAATGATATTTTTGGCAAACAAAAATATATTCCGACTCATGGTTATTTTATTCAGTTCATGTTCATGCTAAAAATACTATTTATAGCCTACAACCATTATTTCAACACTAATGTATTTTTAGCAAGTAGTATACACGATAAAAATGGTATTTTTATCGTTAAAAATATTTATTCAACACACAAGTGTTTTCAACACTTCATATTCTCAATAAAAATGTAATTTTTATTGTTCACTTCACAAATTCAACGAATGAATGTTTCAACTTCACTTATACGATAAAAATATGATTTTTATCGTCTTCGTCCTTTATTCAACACATGAATGTTCTTTACAGTTCATATATATAATAAAAATGTGATTTTTATCGTTAAAGCAATTTATTTGAAACACGAATATTTTATCAAGTTCATGTATGAAATAAAAATGTGATTTTTATTGTTTCTATATTTTATTCAACACTCGAATATTTTCTATACTTCAATCCAGTGATAAAATGAGATTTTTATCGTTTCTATATTTTATTGTTTATATAATTAATTCAATGCATGAATATATTTTATTTACTTTACACACGATAAAAATATGATTTTTATCGTTGTAAACATTTATTCCACATATGAATATATTATATACTTCATTCAAGTGATAAAATGTGATTTTTATCGTTCTATATTTTATTCAACACTCGAATATATTTTACAACAAATGAATATTTCAACCATAAAACAATCACAATCAACCATTCGAATTATTCATATTCAACCTTTCGGATTACTCATTATCAACCATTCGGATTATTTATATTCAACCATTCGAATTATTTATATTCAACCATTCGAATTATTTATATATATATTTACTATTCGTATTATTCATATATATATATTTACTATCCGCATTTTATATATATTTTCACAACACAACTCAAACAAGCCATCCATGGTCTGTGGACGACGGGTGTTGGGTGCTGCTAAGCACCATCTGCATCCTAGTATATATTTTTAACTAGAAATTAAATTTAAAGTGAGAAATTCTCACATTGATTTATTCTAACACTTTTCTGAACTGCTGAATTGATGTTCGAGCTCCAGACTTCGCATACAAGCTCTAATCTTCAATCCATCTTTTTTTCTAGCACAAGCACGCCATTTTGAACAACTTTCACCTAAGGGACTTTTTGCCAAAAATGCTCCAATTCGCCAGAATTCGCGAAAGTATACGAATTTTACTGCTTTTGGACAGCAGACTTTGGATGCGTTTTCCGGGCAGCTACGCAATCCAAATCGCGACTTCCATATAGCCAAATCGAAGAGAATTTCGTGCTCTACAACTTTGTTCTTAAGCAACTTTGGCCAGAAGCGCACCGTTTGAGAGTTATGGGGCAAAACAGAACTGGGCTGTTATGTACATACGGGATTTTTGATAAAAATTGGGTTTTTCTTGAGGGAGGGGCCCACGGCCGGAGTTGGGCGGTGCTGCAGGCGGCGTGGGGCCTGACTGACGAGGGGAGGTGGCTGAGATGCGGCGGTGGGGTCCATGGTGGCGGGTGGTGGTGGATTTAGGGGCTAGGGTTTGCAAAACAAAGAGGGAAAGAGGAGGAGAGGGAGGGGAGAGGAGAGAGGAAGAGGAGGAGGTGGCCGAGGGGAGGTGGTGGCGGCCGGAGCTGGTGGTGGTGCGATTTCCATCGTCCTCTTTTTTTTTTTTTTTTTTCAGCGAACGATGAAAGAGAGAGAGAGAGGGGTGAGGTATTATATAATTTATTTATTATATTTTTCTCCATAAAGTTGACTTTTCTTCCGAACCCCAAATCAAACCCAACGACTGTCGTCCCTAGCGTTTTACCCCCATCCCGGACACAGTGGAATATGTTTCGTTAGCCCATTCGACTGTTAGAGTCGCTTATTCTTCAAATTAAAATATAAAACATTTAATTTCTGATTTGAACGTACATTTTAATTTGCCGGGGCCACAAACTGATTCTAAAAATTACAGAAAAATATTTTCTAGCTTCGTATTGACGATACGGTCCTAACAAAACTGATTTCGTCAAATTCTGAGACCGTTTGTAAAATGGCCATTTTCTGGTCGATCCAATTTAACTGAAACTGGTCAAACGCGTTTTCCTTTGCCACGCTCACATATTAACTTCTAAAATTCTGGAAAAATAAATTTAGCAATTAATCGACCTTCCGGTTCCAACAAAAGTGGTTTCGTCGAAATCCGAGGTCGTTTGCAAAACAGCTATTTTTAAGGGCCATTATATTATTTAAAAATCCAATTTTTAAATTCTGACTCAATTTCTAATTAAATTAATCAAAATAAAAATTTTAAACTGGTTCAGATTTTCTGGGTTGTTACAGTATCATCACCTATCTAGAGAATATTCATTTGCTTCTTTAATCTATATCAATGCTGTCCCTTATCGGGAAACGATTGCTGATCCCAACCGTTGGTGATATACATTTGATACACTTAAGAGAAATGAGTGGTCGGTCATGTGTGGCTGAGTTGCAAGATGTTCTTGTTGAACTCCAGTGTATCGTTCCTAGAGTACACTGATCGGAAGGTGGTTCCATACCTTGTCATAGTTGGAAATCCATTACCCAATACGTGCTTGCGGTTTTGATTGTATACTATATATGTAGAACGTGAGATGAAAGCGTTTCTGCTAGATGATTATTATATTGTGGTTGATAGGCATTATTATAATATCAAATGGTTTTTGATATAAAGATATTTTGGATTCTCATAAGGGAAAACCCGTTCCGTTATACGGCGTGGTCTTATGAGATATCGTTCACTTGTTCAAGCTGTTTTAAACTGTTTACTCATACCAGTCCCATGACTGACCCAGAGTTTATTTGTTTTGTTCTACCTAAACTCTTGGGTGCCTAAATTTGTACGAGCAGTCAAGTAGTTCAGGATTTTTCAGATATATCTAAAGGAGCTTGGAGCAGGAGGCTACAGCGTTATCTAGTTATAGTTTGTTCCGCTATGTTGTACGTGTTGTACTCTGATAAGTGTATGTTATACAGTTAAGATTTTGTATTACAAAGATATGATATATTATATTTTGTTCCGTTGCGATGTGAGATTCTGCGTTGTTATTTCTGTTCTTCTTCTACCTCTTTCTTCTAAAAAAAAGTTTCGTATTTTCGTGATATTTGGGTTGGACGTATGATGTATATAGTCAACTTTGATGTTATGGAAATCTGGGTCATTACAGTTTATATAGATGAACTAACTAAATAGTGCAATAATTTATTTATTTTTTTAAAAAAAATTATACTATGCTAATTTCTTTCTTCCCAATCTCGCTTCTTCAAAATCTTAAAATTTAAACAATTGGATGAGGGACTTATACCAATTCAAGTAATAGTCATTATAATCTCATGGCTTCGCTACTGCCTTTAATCTCAACTCAGCATTAAGGACATGGTATTGACTTAGGTTTGCACCCTTACGATACTGTAATTATATAAAATTACACATCTCAATCCAAATCGAACCAAATCAATCCAAATCGTACCAAATCAATCCAAATCGAACCAAACCAATCCAAATCGTACCAAATCAGTCCAAATCGAACCAAATAAAATTGTACATATCAATTGAAATACCCAAATCGAACCTTAAAAAGTGGCAGCGTTATACGTCTTCAACTTTCCAGTGACTAGAATCGAAAATTGGATTGGAATGAATGTAGGCAGAAGTAGATCGGCTGCTGCTGGAGAGATCAACTGCTGAATTTTGTATTACGAATGAAGAATTTTTAATTTTTAAACAACTGCTGAATTTTTTTTTACGAACGAAGAATTTTTAATTTTTTTTGTCTACCAGTTTCATTAAAAGTCGCGCAATTTTTTTAGTTTCCCTCTCCACTATGGCGGCCTTTTTTCATTGTTTCCCTCCATATCATATCTGCATCTGTTTAAGCCCGGACCAAGACGCAAAGCCCAAATAATTTGTGAACCCGTGGTAAGCCTTTTGCCCTCAATATATTTGCATCTAACTAGAAAGGAGAGGATGCAATTACCTGCTATGTATTTGTGTCCAGTTATAGAAAAAACAGACGCAAATAGCGCTATTTAATTTCATTTCTACATACCGCGTCTGCTCACAAACATCAACAGAAGCAAAAGTTTGAGGCTAAATTTTGCTTTGGCTTATTTGCATCTAATGTTGATTAAAAGCAGATGCAAATTATATTATTTGCATCTGTCGCTTGTACATCAGATGCAAATGAGGAGACGTAAATACGCTGTTTTATACTAGTGTCACAAACTATTTGGATAACCTGAATCTTGGAGGCAAAGATTATAGAGGTAATCACTTAATTTTATTGTGTAATGGTAAAAGTATCTCTATCACTCATATTGGTAGTGTTAGCATAAATGGTAAGAGTATTTGCATAAGTTGTTAATAGTACCAAAGATCAAGAAAATTTTGATTAGTATTTCTCAATTTGCTCATGATAACAATGTCTTTTTCGAATTTTACCCTAAGTACTGCTTAGTTAGTGATATTTTAACTAAGGAACCCATTTTGCAGGGTAACATGACAAGAGGACTTTACAAGTTTAACACTGTTAAAAACGACAGTGGTATAAGACAAGAAAACACTGTAATATGAATATTTTGGACAATGCTGTCAGCAGCAGAAATGTATTTGATCTTTGACATTCCAAACTTGGTCATCCAAGTGCAAATATTATAATGAAATTTTTTGGTGAAAATAATATTTAGTATAACTCTATCTCTTTACCATATATCTGTGATTATTGCCAAGTAGAAAAAAGCCACAAGTTACCTTTTAATGATTCTGAAATAGTTTACTAAGCCACTGAATTGGAATAGCTCTATGGGGGCCTGCACCCATAAATTCTGATTTTAGATATAAATATTGGGGATTGTTAAAGGGACTCCAATTTTGGTTAAGAGGGGGACAAATTTTAAATTATTGTTCAATTGTTAAGGGGGGACTAAATAGATGAGCCTCCCCTTAAAAATTTAATTAAAAATTCCAATATTAACCCATCATCCTATTTAATGTAAACCTTAACACCTAAACCATAATTAATGAGCACAATTTAATGAAATTATCTACCAATGCATCTGCTTGTTCATTCTAAATGAACATATAGCCAAATAATCAATGTTGTTGAAGTTTCATCAAATTAAATCTCAAATAAGTGTCAGCTTACTGAAAACCTCTCATTTAAATTTTGTTATCATCGATTAAAAGCCTCCCTACACATTTCTAGCTGCAAACCAACCATCTCATCCTTCTTAAACACTTCATAAATCCAGTTTCAACTACTACATGTTCCTGGAATCCTGTATGTCCAAGTAAATATTTCTTTAACTACTACTATATCATTATATATTTGTTCAAATTTTACAAAATAACAACAAAATTTTAAAAAGTATATTTGGACGTGCTTGTAATAATTTAAAAAGTATATTTTGTTATCATTATACATTCGTTCAAATATTTTTTATGATGCTTTTTTTAACTTGTAAGATTATAATTACTTGTTGATATATTTATTGGTGCCAATTTAATTTGTAAGCTCACTTGTATTCTTCAATGTTGTGGCTGCAGTTTCTTTTGTTATGAATATGCACTCCTACATTAGGAGTAGTTTCTCTTCACGCTCATCTGAGTGAAAATGTTGTAATTGTTTAGTGCTCAAAATGCTATACTGGTCTAACATGCAAAGAAGAAGAAGAAGAATAAGGAGGGAAAAAACAAAAATGCTAGGAAGTAAGAAAAAGTACATTAACTTTGCATCGACAACATAATACATAAATATGATAGATTATGCTAGTTTTTTACACAAACCAAAGGATGGTTTAGAAAAACATGCATTGCAAACAATATTGACAAATTTAATCTACATTAAGCGACCAAAAATAATCCTCACATAAATACATCGGAATCAATTTATTGGAGATTTGGGAATATCCTCTTCGTTCGAACCATCATGGTAATCTAGGGATTCGGTTTTGGATTTAAAATAATAATTAAATAGCAAGGTATGCTTCGATCAAAATAGAAGAGAAAGATAGTGAAAGGGGGAGTAGACGTTGTTTTTAAAAGGGCAATTTAGTCCATGCTTATTTTAAAATAAAAAAAACTAAACCCTCCCTTAACATTTTTTTAAAAAAGTTGAGTCCCCTTAAAATTGTCCCCCTCCCCCCCCCCCCCCCCCAACCAAAAGTGGAGTCCCTTTAACAATCCCCATAAATATTATATAGCCTTTATTGATGCTTATTCAAGATATACTTGGATTTATTTCTTAAAATCTAAGTCTGAAACTCATAATGCAGTTATCAATTTTATTACCATGGCTGGAAAACAACTAAACAATTCAGTTAAAATTATTCAGTCGATGGTGGGAGTGAATTTAAAAATCTGAATAATTACTTCACTAAACGTGGGATTATTCATAGGATAACCTTCCCTTATACTTCTCAACAAAACGGCCTTGTAGAACGTAAACACAGACATATCGTAGAGTCTGGTTTAACATTGTTGGCACAAATAAAGCTACCCCTCAAATTTGGGCCAGAGGCCTTCAATACCTCCGTATACTTAATTAACAGGCAACCAACCAAAGTTTTGAAGGATATTACTCCACTCGAGAAATTGTACAGTGTTAAACCAGACTATTTTAAAACCCTTTAAATGTTTGTATTTTCTGTATTTAAGGCCATATAATACTAAAAATTGAATTTCAGATCTAAGCCCTGTACTTTTTTGAGGTGCACTACTAATCAAAAGGGATACAAATGTCTTGATGAGACAGGTAAGATATATATAAGTAGACATGTTGTTCTCAATGAAATAGTATTCCCTTTTAGCAAGAGGGAAATTACTACTATAAACAAGGTAAGGAATCCAAATTTTTCTATACCTGGAATTCCAATTTATTTTGAGAAATGGCATCACAATGATGAAAGTGAGGCTAATGAGACGAGTCAATCATCACAACTAAACTCAAAAAGCTATGATAATTCACAGCAGCCCAGCCACGCCATGCACAATCCTTTAAATTCATAAAATCAGAAAGTACTAGATCAGAATTCTCTTCAGAATCAGATAGTGTGAACAGCTCACCACCAAATGAGCCACCAATTCAGATTGGTCATCCACTGGTTACTAAGGATAAAAGTGGTATTTTCAAACCAAAAGTTTACATGACATCCTCTAGTTATTGTGAACCTGATTCTTTTGAACAGACCATTAAAGATGAAAACTGGAAGATTGCCATGGATATGGAATATAATGCTCTCATTAGAAATAAGACTTGGAAGCTAGTTTGTCCACCAGCAAATAAGAATATAGTGGATTGTAGATGGACATACAAGCTTAAAAATAACCCAGATGGGTCAATCAATAAGTATAAGGCCAGGTTAGTAGCAAAGGGTTTCACTCAGGAATATGGATTTGATTTTAATCAAACCTTTTCACCTATAGTGAAACCCACTACTATTAGACTTATACTCACAATTGCATTATGTAAGAAGAGGCATGTTAATCATTTAGATGTTAACAATGCATTCTTAAATGGTATCCTTGAAGAAGAAATATACATGAGGCAACCTCAGGGTTACAACCATAATCAAAACTTAGTATGTAAACTGAATAAAGCTATTTATGGCCTAAAACAGGCCCTTTGTTTTGATAGACTGAAAATTACCTTAATAAAGTTAGGATATCAGTCTACCAAATCAAGTACCTCATTATTTATTAAAATAAATACTGCTTCAACAGTTTACATACTAATATATGTGGACGATTTAATAGTAACTGCTAGTAACCCTTATGACATTGACAAGCTAACTCAGTATTTAGATCAACAATTCTCTATAAAAGATTTAGGATAATTAAATTACTTTCTCGGCATAGAAGTCAATAGGATTGAATCAGAGATGACACAATGTCAGAAAAAGTATATAACTGATTTACTTGTCAAAACAAAAATGATAAACGCTACAACCAACTCCAATGATAAGCAGTCAGAATTATTCTAAGTATGGGGGAGAAGCAATTTCTTATGCAACTGAATACAGGAGTGTTATAGGAGCACTTCAATTAACACGACCTGATATATCATATAGTGTTAATAAATTATCTCAGTTTATGCAGAAACGCATGGATACTCATTGGAAAGCTGTTAAGAGGGTTCTGCGCTATTTAAAGGGAACTATCAATTTTGGTCTAACATTGAAGACAAGTTAGATTTACATATAACTGGCTATGAAGATGCTGACTGGGCTTCGGATCCATATGATAGAAGATCTACCAGTGGATATTGCATTTATTTTGGTTAGAGTTTAATATCATGGTGCTCGAAAAAACAACCTACAACTTCCAAACCCAGTGCTGAAGCTGAAGTTGAATACAGAAGCATAGTTAATGCAACAGCAGAAATAAAATGGCTACAATCTATGCTACACGAGCTCAAACTAAAGTCAAATGTCAAGCCAACTGTGTGGTGTGATAATAAGAGCGTTGTGTATATGATAGAAAATCCTATTCAACATGCAAGGACAAAGCATATAGAGATTGTCATTCATTTTGTAAGAGAACTTGTGCGAAAGGGAGAGATTCAAGTGAATCATATACCTGGATTCTAACAAAGAGAAGATATTTTAACAAGAGCTATATCAGTTAAAAATTATACCGTACTGAAATCTAAACTTAACGTTTCTGACCAACTGAAGAGCAAATAATAAAGCAAAGAGGAAACGAAAACCATTGCTAAAAAGCTAAAGGACAGTAAAGCTCAATCCCTCAAATCTGAAGACAAAGCCTTGAAGAACTCAACACGGATGCCAAGCAAGTCACCAGAGATAAGAAAATACACCATCGCTGAAAGGTCAAAGATAATAAAGCTCAGTTCTCTGAATCTGAAGATAAATCTATGAAAAACTCGACGATGAAGTCAAGCAAGTCATCAGAGAAGGGAAAACACTCAGATCTGTGGAGGAAAGGAGACTCAGAAGTATAAAGGATGGAATTTATCTTCAATTTACTCGCGATTTGGCACAACGATGCAAAATTAGGGTTTCAGAAACCCTAAGTTTTGTGGGGGAGTAATAGAAAATATCGGCTGCACTACTGATTCTACATATATACAATAATATATTGTATCAGGTCAAGGCTTTACCCATCCGCATTTTAGCTATCATTTACGATTCCGGGCTTGTATCTATTGAGCCTTTAACCATTGTACAGAGTGTATATAAACATAAGTTATCTTGTACATTACATTATTCAATTTACACTTTCTTGAATAAAGAATTTCTTCTGTTCCCGCCACTCTACAGAAAAATTCTCCAATTCATTTCTGCATACTTTCTTTCTTGCATTAGCAATATAAAGTTGCTCTATAAAAGCAATATGCGACCACCTGTAAAAAAAAAAATTTGATTACTTTCCCTTTTGCTGAAATAATTTTTTTTAATTTCAAAGTATTATTATCGAAGCTAAGAAGCATAGCACGCTTTATTTCATGAGACTAAACCATTGGATAACAAAATATACAGAAATGAGTCAACTAATATTTTCAATGAATTTGGATATTGAACTTTAAAACCAGAGTAAGAGTAGGAGTCGAAAACAATAGGTACAAACTTTATATAACAAATTTACACATGTAAATAAACATAACACCAACTTGGTTGATACAATTTTAGATTCGATATCAGTTGTGAGCAACATAAAACTTTAACTTGTAAACACACAACAAATATATTTGAGTAAGAAACAAATAAGTACAACATTTTGTATGGTTATAGCCTATTGTTGTGAAATCAAAATGCATTTAACCCATTTTATTTCTGTAAAGTGATAGCTCAAACTTCAGTTGAACTCTAACATAAAAAAAAAGAATTAAAGAAGAATTAAGGCTACTAAAATAGGTTAACCAAAGCTGATAATAGGTATCTTGAAACAAAAACGGTCATAGTAGTTACATGCTCACCGACATCAGTAAATTGCAGCGAATCTAATCAACAGTGGAAAATAAAATATGGCAGATAATAAATAGTTGATCATCTTAACCTAATCTGAAAAAGACTGCTATTTGGCAGCTATAGGATGAGAAAGATGGAATGACCTTCGCTGTTGTTGTAGATTGCTACAGCAGGAAGCATTTCTTGATTCATGATAATAAAACTATCTGTTTACAAAGTAAAGGTATTGAAGAAGACAAAGGTGTAAATATGACAGAAAATAGTGAATAACGATTGAAGAAGATGATGGAACAGTATTTTGCAGGAAGTAGGTGATTAAAAGCAGCAAGAAAAGCAGGTGGTGAGGTCAGAGAATAACATGAAGAAGGAGGTGAGATGCAAGACTAGAGCGTAAGGTCAAGAAGAGTAGACAAAATGCAGTAGTATTGGAGAAAAAGAAGAAGAAGCAGTAATATGCAAAAATAGAAGTAAGTAGCAGGAAAAATGAATTTCTTTTATTTCAATTTACATGCTTCATACAAATTACACCCTGCCATATATATAAGCTTCACCCATAATGGTGCACCTCTCAAATCATGGATCAAATCTAACTAGAAACCCTAATTATATAAAATAGTCCCAATATTGTATTTTCTTGCGTACACTGTGCCATGAACCTGATCCAACAGCAACAACTTGACAGGGTTCAACTGCTACCAACAGCATGTTAGGCATTAACATTCCCCCTCCCTTAAAAGCAACCTTGTCCTCAAGGTTTTGTCGAGGCTTCTGCATCCCTTTCTGCCTCTTTACACCGGTTAGCAAGCAACCACTCGGGTCGAAAATGTAAATTGTTTTCTTATTATGAGGCATGCCATCTCCTGTTGCACTGTCGCCCAAACGAAGATGTCTTCCTTGAATTGCCGATTTTTCATTAGCTGTTACTTTAGCCTGTAAGAAGACTGCAAGTGGTAGAAATTTGATTTCCATGGCAACATTGATGAAATCACTCAATATGGCAAAGGTGGCCTTTTTGGCATAAACAACGGCATAATGGAAAGTGCTCATTTATGTAACCACAATAACAATCTCTGTCCCATTTAATTTATTCTTTTTAAGCCATCCTCTCTTATTAGAACAATTTGAATTTGCGGCTTTCCCTTGAATGTTTGTTGTGTTGCGATCAAGATTGATCGCATTAATAAAATTGTTATCAATCTTTGGAACAACAGGATTGGCATCACTATCAAATCTACTAAGGAGAATAACATTTGCATCTTCCATATCAAATTCAATCAACTGATCGCAGTGATCAACAACTTCAATAACCGCATCTTCATTTTCTACAATTTCAATTTCTTGCAATTTAAATTGTTCTTGTATTGCTTTGTAGAAGGTTGGCCAATAATCATAATCTAGTACACTCCGAGAGTATCTATAAAACCATTGCAACGCCTCTTTTCTAAGATTGTAAGAACAAATATGAACCCATCTTTGGACATCAATGTTGTGATTCATAAAGAATTGCTCCGCTTGCCGCAACCAATCAACAACTTTATCTTCTCCTAAGAATTAGGGAAAATATATCTTGAAATTTGTTTTTGAAGGATCTCTTGATGTAGTAATCATAGTGTCATCATGTCTTGCTGGTGTGTTCGTAATTCTTGTGTTGTTTTCTGTATTTCTTGGATGTATATCTGCAGTCCTTATGTGAGCATCATCATTTCTTATACTTGTTTCTATAGTCCTTGAGTGAACATCAGCAGGTTCTGTTTGACCAACTACTCCATTGCATTCATTTGTATAAAAATTTATATCCAGTTGACAACATTCTTCATAAATATTTCTTCCATGTATATCATACCTTGCTGTGACAACCAAGTTGTATGATTCAAATTTTATTAATGCCCTTAACCATCCGGTACGAATGAAATAGTTATACTCTCAATATACCCATATGTATCGAACACTTCACAAAGCACCTCTATGCTAATAGGATAAACCATGTTGCAATTTTTGACTTCAACAATTCTTGATATTGCTTCTTGATCTCTTTGGTTCCGCATTTCTTTTAATTCTAAAAGAAATTTCTCCAAAATTTCTGATGTCTTTTCCGTCCTTTTACCGGTTTATTGAGATATCTTCACTGCTGGTTTCATAGAGCAAAGGAACAAAGAGGTGGCCTCGCTGATATCTTTTGAATTTGTAGGATCGAGTTGGTGAGGATCTGAATCTTGCTCACCCGATGGCCCGATACCAATTTGCTACAGCAGGAAGCATTTCTTGTATTCATGATAATAAAACTAACTATTTTACAAAGTAAAGGTGTTGACGAAGACAAAGGTGTAAATGGGACAAAAAAGTAGTGAATAATGATTGAAGAAGATGGTGGAACAACTATTTTGCAGGAAGTAGGTGATTAAAAGCAGCAAGAAAAGCAGGTGGTAAGGTTAGAGAATAACATGAAGAAGGAGGTGAGATGCAAGAACAAAGCTTAAGGTCAAGAAGAGTAGACAGAATGCAGCAATGTTGGAGAAAAAGAAGAAGAAGTAGTAGTATGCGAGAATAGAAAGTAAGTAGTAGGAAAAATGAATTTCTTTTATTCCAATTCACATGCTTCATACAAACTACACCCCGCCATATATATAGGCTTCACCCATAACGGTACACCTCTAAAGTCAGGGACCAAATCTAACTTGACACCCTAATTATATAAAACAGGCCCAATATTATATTTCTTGTGTACACTGTGCCATGAACCTGATCCAACAGTAATAGCTTTGACAGAGTTCAACTGCTACCAACAACATGTTAGGGTAACATATATATAAGAAAATTTCTAGATCTAAATTGAATCTAGAGACAGCTGCTAATCGACGAAAGTTGAATTGGCTAGATCGATGGCGGTTAAACCGACAAACTCGCGTGATGCATGGATGGGGAGAATGGAAATTGGCCAGGAGTCTTTTGGAGGATAGAAGGGCATAAGAATGAAAATGGGCAAAAAAAGTGAAACGTATTTGGGGGAGGAAATTATGAACATGTGAGAATAACACACGACGTTTCAGTTTTAATTAGAGAAAAAAAATCTAGGAGGCTTCGGCGTTGTTTCAGTTTTAATTAGAGAAAAAAACTCTAGGAGACTCCAGTGCTCTCGATTTATAACTCAGTAATTATAATATAGTATAGATTAGAGACAGTGTATCGGTTGAGTTTATTTATGTCTTGTATAAACTCTATTGCTATATTGTATAACTATATGAGCATGTACATTATGATTACCTCGTTTATATAGTTGTTCCTATCGCGCCTGTTTCATATATGATTTGATTGTTATGTGTTATCTTATGTACTGTGAGATATACAATAGGTTATGTGATTGTGTTTATATTATGTTCTCTTCTTTCTCTTTTCCTTTATTTCCTTCTTTTTTTTCTCTTCATTTCTACCACTTCTTTCCCTTGATGATCGCTTTACATCGATCCGGTGTTTGTACAGCGCAAATTTTTAGTTATAAGCACTGGTGGTGTATGGCGAGTCGGCACATTTAAAATGCTAAAAACTTCATCCACTACTGCTGCCTCAAGTTAAATTCCTTTTGGGAAGACAAGTACTTCAAGACTTGTGACTTGTAAACAGATCGAACCTATCATTAGGTAAATAGTGTCTCTAAGACTTAAGTGCAAATATAACGACAACTAGTACAAGTCATGGGTGGGGTAATCCTCTCGTTAGTTTTCAGTTGCCTACCATCATAACTCACTACCTTCCCTTCTTGCATTAGAACTGCACTTAGGCCGGTACCACATGCATCGATGTAGACTATAAAAGGCTTGGTATCGTCTCGATGTACTAACATCGGCATACTATTAAGGGGTCTCTTTAGCTTCTTAAAGGAATACTCACAATCATCTTCCCAAACAAATGCTAGATTCTTCTTAGTAAGACGGGTCAGTGGTACCAAGATCATCCTGAAATCCTTAATAAACTCTCGATAGTAATCCGCTAAACCAAGAAAGCTTCTAACCTCATAGAGGTTTTGGGTGTTCTCCAATCTTGTACCACTGCCATCTTGTCGGGTTCCAATGACAATCTTTCATTAGTGACTATATGTTCTAATAAACGCACCCTTTCCCTCCATAAATGAAATTTAGATTACTTATCTTTTAGCCTATGCACTCAAAGAGTTTTGGAAAACCACCTCCAACTGCATGGCATGCTCCTTCTCACTTCTCAAGAAAAATTGTAACGACCCGGATTTTTCAATCATTTGAATTCGAATATTTATATTGGTTTTAAATATTTTATTTGAAATATTAATGGACTTAATATTGAATTCGCTTATAAAACGACGATTGAATGTTATATATACATACATATATATATATATATATATATATATATATATATATATATATATATATATGTATTAATATAAAACGAGCTTGTAACATCACGATAGTTCGTAATATTGAATTTTGAACTTCAACTGAATATACAGAATCCATTATAGATCGGAATTCTATGAAACAAGAAACATTTGAATCTAATTGTTTATAATTTTCCAATGAAAGAGAAAAATCGAGATTTAAGTATATATATTGCAAGTTATGTTTGAAATAGTCGCTATGGAAATCATTTATAAATTATAACGTTTATTTAATTTATTTAGAAGGGATTTTTATATATTCAGGCATCATTAAACTCGAATACGTTAATGTTGCATTATAATCATATTGATTTGGTTTAAAGTTATATATTATTTTATTTGGATATATTCGACAATAAAAATTTATTGCTACTTGATTTAATTGTTTCTAAACTAAATATATGTTTTATCGATATTATATATCTGTTAGAAATAGCTCTTTTTGAAACGACTTCCGTTTTCGATGAAACGAATTTTATTGGAATATGTATCGCTAGTTATTGCTGGTTTTCCATTTTGGAGCCAATCAGAGTTATTTTCAGTGCGTGCAATTTAAAGGTGAACCGATAAATATATTGCAATTAAAATAATGACGTTGTTCCAACAGAGTCGGTTCTCAACGAAATTAACTTCTATTGGTCTAGAACATCAAGACATAGCAATGTGTCAAGTCTCGTAGCATTTGGAGTTCGTGGGTGACGGTTACAATGCTAATTAGGGTAAAGAAATTTATTTAACCGTAATAAACAAAAAAACATTCTAGCCTAAGTTATATCTAAATAAATAAATAGAGTACATCCTATTCTTTTACCACAGTTAACCTATTTCTTGAATCCATCTAGGCACTGTCTTGCGGCAAGAAAACTCATCCAGTTCCTATCCTAAAAACACACTCAGAGCTACGAAATGAAAAGCCTGCACATTATGTTTCCATATCCATCTATTATTTTTTTCATGTGAAAGATACAAGTGCATGCATACCTTCAAACCCCACAGACCTATTTGCATGTATAATCCATCATCTAACATGAAAAGTGAAAATACAGCTACCCTTAAAGATACCCACAGCTACCTAGCTACAAGCATCCTTTCCTATTGACTACACACCTATGAAGAAAAGGAAGTCTGCAAAGCTACCTACCCTACATTCAAACTATACCTTGCTCCCTAAATTTCTTGCATGATGGTCAAGCACTTCATTTCTATGCCACCAAAGTCGCCTTGTATTATATATACATCGCATTTCAATGTCTTAATATATTTTTACGGAGGAAACTTTAATGGTGGCCTCAACCTTTAAAAACTAAATCAAATGCAAATAGGCATTCTAAAATCGCGAAACCAGTGGCGATAAGACCCTAAAATCCATCTCAACCTTTTTACAATGTCCAATTTAGTTCGACGCAGTTCATCTTCCAAAGTCACGATATAGGTCTTGAATTATTTTGAGATGTGGTGATTGTTACATGAATTCAACTGTGGAAAGGGGATCATCAGGGTAAGGTGCGCATGTGGGAAAGTTTTTGAGAATTCTAGGATAAAAGCTGTCTGTCCTGCTAAGGGGGTCTGTGGCGTCAGTCAGATAATGGGTGCGTCGGAGGGGGAAGTGACTTTCTTGGCGAGTTGGCCTTTGACATAGAAGTCGAATGGTATTGTTTATGGGGGTGGCACATTGGGTGTTTTGGGGTATCATAAGAATGGGTGCACGGGAGATATACGATGAAGCTACAAGCGTTTGTTGGAGAAGAAGAACTGTTCGTGGGTTTGGATATAGGATCTGTGGAGTGGGCCAAATAGTATTAGGTGAGGCCCAATTTTTTTCTATTTATAGGATCGATGGAGTGGACCGGGATTTTAGTGCCAATTCTATTTTTCCATTTTAAGGATGGTAATATCATCTCAAGATTAGTGTGTATTGGACCATTTTTTGAAAGGTAGCATCATTATCCTTAGTAGCTTTTCCATTTTCCATAATTGTCGCGTTGGTTCACTTCGTCAGGAAAATAGATTTGGCATCAAAGAAGAAAAGTTTTCTACTATTTTGGACAAACAATTATATTAGGAAATGAGGTTCACCATGATTTTAATAACTGTTTGATCAAGTGTGCATGCTTGGGTATAGTCTAGAATACTTTCAGTTTAGTAGCCCTAGACATGAAAATCAAACAGGCCGCACGGGGCGCATTGAGCCGAGTTTCAATTAAGTAAGGCCCAAAAGTAATTAATAAATTTAATTTAATTTTAATTTAAATATATGTATTAACTTGTAATTATTATAACTAGTGCATACAATAACAAAACTGAACAAAATGGAAGCATTGGAACCAATCGATAATCACGACATTATGGAGCTGGTCTAGTCAGCATTCGAGCTAACGGGAAGTTTTAATTAAATTTAACACCAGTTTAATTTAATTTAAAATAAATTATTTTAACGATGGATGTAAATCAAGGAGAGTTTAACTCACTCAGTTCTCCCACTTATATTTATTATAAGTCGGGTTTATTATTCGTATGTTATGGTTGATAATTGTTGGTTGAATTGATAATTGTTTGGATGTTTGTTAAACATTTTATATCTATTATTCAAATTTAAGGTTTTTTTTTAAATTTAAATGAAATGGTATCATTATTTTTAACGATTATTTCCAAACAAGGTAACTTACCTTGTTGGTTACGTTTATAATAATATAAATGTATTAAATTTAATTGGATGCTTAAATTGTTATTATTAGTTGACCGCTACCAGTTGAATTAATTACTCATATTTGTTATATATTATCGTATTTTTTATTTGAGGTAACCTATTTGGATGCAGGAAAAACAGGTTGTAGGGATCGAACTAGATTCCTCAAATTTATCGTTTATTTCGATATTGTCATTATATGAACTGTTTAACCAATATGATTGGATTATTGATTTGGTTACCGACGTCTGAATTCAAATTCGACATTTGTTTATTATTAACCAATTGGGTAGTATTGGTTGAGAAATAAATAGCAGAAGGCCTAAATATACATCAATTATAAAGATTGATTTACCGTCAGGTAAATCGATAGAAATGAAGTTATAAATTTTATTTTATAACTGAAGATCGATTTTAAAAATCGATTATTTTAAATGAAAGTTTATAAAATAAATTAAATATTTATTATTTATTTATTTAATTTATAAGTGATTATTAAACAATTTTATTAATCTTATTCTTATACTAATAAGATTGATATGTAAGTGAGTAGAATTAACGTAACAATTAGAATGGGTTTATTTTGACATTGATTATTATTTATTTAATAATAATCAAACTAAAGGGAAGTATTTTAATTAATTATATTATTAATTAATTTAAAATGGAAAGGGCTAAGTGGAATTGATTTATGAATATATCACATTTAGAGGCTGCATTAACTGGGATTGTTCTATTAAATTAGTTTATTAATTTAATGGGAGTAGTTAATGGTGAAGTAACCCAGTTTTAATTTAATAAATGTTGAAACTTGATTAGTAGTTATTTAATAATAATCGGAGTGATGGTCTGGGAGTGTAAAATTTATAAATGGAAGTTTGTGAAGTTTTAAAACCATGTTTATAGTTTAAATGAATATTTTAGCGATTCAAGGTTTATGATAAAATAAGTTATGCTTGAACCGAAGTTTTGATTTAATTCTTATTGAAGTATATTTAATTGGATTCTATTAAATCCAAGAGTTACGAAGTTATAAAACCAAAGTTATTAAATATGTTATTGGGAGGAGTTATTAGAAATGTTTTATGAATAGAATAAATGCTCGAGATATGGAATTAAAGTATTGGAACTTAACTGGACATCGATTAAGATAAATGATTTTTTGAGTATTGATCTGATGTTGGTTTTGGCCTTCGGGGTTGATATTTAATGAATTATTTTCTTGCTGATTTACGGTTAGGGATTGATGGAGGTTTGAAATGGAAATTAAGATGGAAACCCAAATTTGAATTTAAGTGGTGAGATGAGTTGAGTTATAAAGATGCGATAAATTCGCTATATTAAACAAGAGATGAGGTTTCATCAAGATATAATTAAAATGGGATATGTTTTGATACTGGGAACGAATATAGGTTTTGGTATTACAATTGATGTTTATCTTAAGATAAGAACGTTGTTGATCAAGGTCTGAGAGGTAATTAAAGATACCCCAAATTGGACGACCTCAGGATTATCGAAGGATGATATTAATTGTAAATGGTGGAGATGTAAGAAGTAAATTTATTTCATAAATAATAGTGTAACGTTATTTGAAGAATCTAGAAATATATATGGTGGGATTCCAAAAAAAATGGAATTTAAAGGGTCTTGAGAATATGAAATGATAGTTCCATAATAGAAGAAATAAAAAGGTGATTTGTGAGAATATAATGAAACTATCCAAAAGTAAGGTAGTGAGATTTAGAATGAGTTTATTTTAAAAGGAAAAGTGACGATTATTTTGTTTAAATAACGAAACAAAAGGAGATTTTGTAATGATTGTTTTACGAATGATAAGAAGAATCGATTTCGCAATTTTGGGTAAGTGATGATGTAGTAAATGTTTTGAAATGGTAGTTAACGGGAAATTAGATACGAGTTTAAGATATTTTTTCTAAGTGTTAAAATAAAATGACTTGAGAATATTAATATATTAAACTAATATTTGTTTTTTGGTATTACAACTGATATATTATTTTAATAGCCAATTGACGTTGTATAATAGACCAATGGATTTATTTATTTTTATGATTGTTTATTTTGATAGTTAAATAACCAACTATCAAAATCATACCTATCGCGTTGCTGGTACGGAAAGACCAGGATCGAATTTATAAAAACCATTCTGAACCAGCGAATACGCAAACGAAGTAGATATTTGATGTTGATCGAGATGGAGCAATTGAAGACCTTAAATATTCATGAGCGGGGGAAATATTGTTAAATTTCTCAGGCAGATCCCTGGAGATATTTTTTAGTGATTCTTTCGTGGATGAAATCTATGGATTGCAAGGACTACTCGCTACTAATCTATAGGGTAATACCTAGGATATGGTAGGAGGGTACCTTTGGTTCATCCTGTTCCTAGATGACTTGTATGGACGAATGTCTAACAGAGTATGCCCTAAAAATCACGTATGTTGATTTTTACAAATGTATTTCTGGTAGTGGCTAAGAATAACCCTTCTCTTAGCTTAACGACCAGAGTATTTTTGTGGACGTCGATTAGTGATTTGGTGGATCTGATAATGTGGCATTAAAAGAAAATGGTGTCCAGATGTTCTAAAGAAGACTTATAACCTCAAGCCTTACAACCGGAAAATGGCAAAAATCGGGCTGGCAGCACGGATAACTGGGTCGCTCTCATTAGGGTGTATTATCACCTATCCAGAGAACATTCATTTCCTTCTTTAATCTATATCGATGTTGTCCCTTTTCGGGAAATAGTGGGTAGCTCCCAACAATTGGTGATATACATTCGATACACTTAAGCGAAATGAGTGGTCGGTTATGTGTGGCCGATTTGCAAGATGTTCTTGTTGAACCCATCGTATTACCCTTTAGAGATACACTATCGGCAGGTGGTTCCATATCTTGTCATAGTCAGAATCCAATCTCCAATAAGTTCCCGTGGTTTTGATTGTATACTATATATGTAGAACATGAGATGCAAGTGTTCTGATAGATTGTTATTTATTTGTATTTATACACTATTATTATAATATCTGAATAAGATACAATTTCAAAATGTTTTGGGTTATCGTAAGGTAAAAACCGTCCGTATTTATGTGTGGATCTGGTCTTACGATTATCCTTTTCTTTCGAAAATAAATGTTTTTACTTTAAAATCAAGTTGGGCGATATTTTAAACTTAGCGAGTTTTTTCTCACTTTGGTTCACCAGACTGATCCGACGTTTGTAATGCTCGCTTAGACTGGGTTTTACAGGTTCAGGTTATTGGATGTTGTGAAGTCCAGAAATGAGCTGAAAGAGTTTAGATGTATGATATTATATAGTTAGTATTCCACTATTTGTTGTATACGAGGACAAGTTATTATAACTGTCCAGGCGTGTTGATGTACTATGATGGTTATAAGTTTTTATTTTGAGCTCTCAATAAAGTCTATATATATATTATATTTTGTTCGGCTGCGATGTAAGACTCTGTGTTATATTATTTCTTCTTTTTATTCTTCTATTCTTAGCTTTCTTTCTTTTCTCACCCTTTAATTTCTTTCTTCTAGCTTTTTGGGTTTTGATACTTGAGTTTGGACATGTGATGTATTAGTGTCTAGATTCGAGTGTCGAAATCTCTGGGACGCCACAGTTGGCATCAAAGCAATGGTTTAGTAATAACCTTGGCTCTGTGGTATAACTCGATAGAGATAGGGTTAGTAATTCCCTAGATTGAGTTGAGTGTGTATATATATATAAGAGAGCGTATTTGTAGATTTTATATACAAATGTTTTTTATTGTGTTGTTTCATCGGTTCAAATAGAATTGGCAATTGACGCAATATTGTTTTATAAAGAGAGTAAATGAAATATTTTTGCCCAAAATATATTTTGTATAGAAAAGAAATAATATTATCAAATTATTGATATATTGGTGTGTTTGATTGATTTGAATGGAATTCAAATTGAATTATAAGTTTGAATAGTTACTATAACTAGAAGAATTCAAGAATAAGAATTTTAATATATGATTAAATAAATCAAAATTTAATTTAAATTAAATATGGAATAATTGTGTTATATTGATTGTGATTGGTTGTTTATTGGATGATAAATTGGTTGGATAATAGATTGATCGAATATTAGAACTCATCAACAGTTGAATGAATTGAAAACTGAGAAAATAAATTTTAGTATAATTAATTCGAATTAAATCGCTCATGAAATAAAACTGAAATGATTTAACCATGTATCTGTTATTGGCAGTGGATATTGAGTTAAGTGCAGGTTGGAAGAGAAAGAGTTGTTAGTTGATTTTCCTTATGACTAGAGTATTGGTTTCCCGACAAATGGGTAACCTTAGTATATGGTTGGGTGAATGATTTTATACCCTGTATTGGGTAGTTGCTTGGCTTTTACTTTCTTTTGATCGATGTGAGGCCCGAAATGGCGAGTTGTAATAGTTTGGATCGAACAGTACACACGAAGTGCTAGCGAATTTTCGGAAAATTTTAAGACTTGGATACTTTTGGATAATATTTCAATATAATTATTTTTAAAATAATCGGGTTTAGAGCATTATTCTTACTTAGTAATTTCGGGGACGAAATTCTTTTAAGGGAGGAAGAATGTAACGACCCGGATTTTTCAATCACTTGAATTTGGATATTTATATTCATTTGAAATATTTTATTTGAAATATTAATGATTTAATATTGAATACGTTTATAAAACGACGATTGAACATTATATATATAATACAAAACGAGCTCGTAACATCACGGTAGTTCGTAATATTGAATTTTGAACTTCAACTGAATATGCAGATCCATTATAAGTCGGAATTCTGTGAAACAAGAAACTTTTGAATCTAATTGTTTATAATTTTCTAATGAAAGAGAAAAATTGAGATTTAAGCATATATATTGCAAGTTATGTCCAAATCAAATTTTGAAATAGTCGCTATGGAAATCGTTTTTAAATTATAACATTTATTTAATTTACTTAAAAGGGATTTTTATATATTCGGGCATCATTAAACTCGAATACGTTAATGTTGCATTATAATCATATTGATTGGTTTAAAGTTATATGTTATTTCATTTGGATATATTCGACAATAATAATTTATTGTTACTTGAGTTAAATGTTTCTGATTTAATATATGTTTTATTGATATTATGTATGTGTTAGAAATAGCTGTTTTTCAAACAAGCTCCGTTTTCGATGAAACGAATTTTATTGGAATATGTATCGCTGGTTATTGCTTGTTTTCCATTTTGGAGCCAATCAGAGTTGTTTTATTGGTGTGTGCAATTTAAAGATGAACCGATAAATATATTGGAATTAAAATAACAACGTTGTGCAAACGGAGTCGGTTCTCAACGAAATTAATTACTTTGATCTAGAACATCAAGATATAGCAATGTGTCTAGTCTCGTAGCATTTGGAGTCTGTGGGTGATAGTGCGTATATTTAACGTACAACATTAAGTAGGGTAAAGAAATTTATTTAACCGTAATAAACAGAAAACCTTCTACCTTAAGTTATATTTAAATAAATAAATAGAGTGCATCTTATTCTTTTACCACAGTTAACCAATTTCTTGAGTCCATCTATGAACTGTCTTGCGACAAGAAAACTCATCCATTTCCTATCCTAAAAACATACTCAGAGCTACGGAATGAAAAGCCTGCACATTCTGTTTCCATATCCATCTATTTTTTTCTTTCACGTGAAAGATACAAGTGCATGCAAACCTTCAAACCCCGCAAACCTATTTGCATATATAATCCCATCATCTAACATGAAAAGTGAAAATACAACTACCCTTAAGGACACTCGCAGCTACCTAGCTATATACAAGTACCCTTTCCTATCGACTACACAACTATGAAGAAAAGGAAGTCCGCACATCTACTTACCCTACATTAAAACTATAACTTGCTCCCTAAATTTCTTGCGTGATGGTCAAGCACTTCATTTCTGTGCCACCCAAGCTGCCTTGTATTATATATACACTACAATTCAATGTCTTCATTTTTTTTATTGAGAAAACTTTAATGGTGGCCTCAACCTTTTAAAATTAAATCCAATGCAAATAGGCATTCTAAAATCATGAAACCAGTGGAAATAAGACCCTAAAATCCTTCTCATCCTTTTTACAATATCCATTTTTAGATCGACGCAGTTCATCTTCCAAAGTCACGAGCTAGGTCTTGAATTACTTCGAGATATAGTGATTGTTACGTGAATTCAACTATGGAAAAAGGATCAGCAGGTTAAGGTGCGCATATGGGAAAGTTTTCAAGAATTCTGGGGATAAAAGCTGTCGGACCTGGGAAGGGGGTGTGTGGCGCATGTCGGAGAATAGGTGCGTCGGAGGGGGAAGTGACGGTCTCGGCGAGTTGGCCTTTGATGTAGAAGTCGATTGGTATTGTTTGTGGGGTGGCACATTGGGTGTTTTGGGGTATCATATGAATGGGTGCATGGGAGATATATGATGAAGCTACATGCATTTGTTGGAGAAGAAGAATTGTTCGCGTGTTTGGATATAGGATCGATGGATTGGGCCGAATAGTATTGGGTGAGGCCCCTTTTTTTTCTATTTATTTACTTTAAAGTTTATGTTAAATGAAAGCTCCTATGAATTTAAGAAATGATACCAGTTCCAACTGAGTGTTCACTTGAGCCACTCGTATCATATTGTTTTCCATTGGACTGGGCTATTACTGCCAGTTCTATTTTTCCATTTTAAGAATGGTAATATCATCTAAGGATTAGTGAGTATTGGGCCTTTTTTTTGAAAGGCAGCATCGTTATCCTTAGTAGCTTTTCCATTTTCCATAATTGTCGCGTTGGTTCACTTCGTCAGGAAAATATATTTTGGCATCAAAGTAGAAAAAATTTCTACTATTTCAGACAGACAGTTATATTAGGAAATGAGGTTCACCATTATTTTAATAACTGTCTGATCAAGTGTGCATGCTTGGTATAGTCCAAAATAATTTCTGTTTAGTAGCCTCGAAAATGAGAATCAAACAGGATGCATGGGTCGCTTTGGGCCGAATTTCAATTAAGTAAGGCCCAAAAGTAATTAATAAATTTAATTTAATTTTAATTTAAATATATGTATTAACTTGTAATTATTATAACTCTTTCATACAATAATAGAATTGAACAAAACCGAAAGCATTGGAACCAATCGATAAGCCCTACATTATGGAGCTGGTCTGGTCGGCATTGGAACCATTGGGAAATTTTAATTAAATTAGACGCCAGTTTAATTTAATTTAAAACAAACTATTTTAACGATGGACGTAAATCAAGGTGAGTTTAACTCACTCAGTTCTCCCACTTATATTTATTATAAGTCGAGTTTATTATTTATATGTTATGGTTGCTAATTGTTGGTTGATTTGATAATTGTTTAGATGTTTGTTAAATATTTTATATCTATTATTTAAATTAAATGTTTGTTTAATTTAAATGAAATGACATTGTTACTTTTAACGATTATTTTAAAACAAGGTAACTTAGCTTGTTTATTACTTTATAATAATATAAATGAATTAAATTTATTTGGATGCTTAATGTAATGACCCACATTTTTTAGTGGTATAATAATTAATTTATTTAATTATTTAAAAGGTGATTAAAGGATTTAATTGTCGTGGAATTAAATAATGGCGAATATTTAATTAAAATAATAAATTACATAATATATTTAATTCTGAAATAATCAGAATTGGTTGAAATGGCGATATGATGTGAACTGGGCAATTCAAAATATATAATTCAGTTTAGAATTGAATTTTGAATAACGAATATATTGAATCGACAACGTTATAACATATTAATTATATTATAAATATAATCGAGCTCGAAATGGCGCGGTAGATCGCGATTTGGCGATTCGAACTTTAAACGAATATACAGGAGCCGTTTTAAATCAGATTTCTGTGAAACAAGAAACGTTAGGAGCTGGTGGAGTATATTTTTCTAATGGAAGAGAAAAATAGAGATTTCGTCGTGTAGATTTTGATTTATGTCCAAATCAAATTTTAGAAAAGTCGCTGTGGAATTCCGTTATAATTTGCGATGCTTTAAAGGATTTTCAATATAAATCGAATATCGATTTAATCGGGATTTGAAATATCAAGCTGGAAATTCGTATAGGAATATTCTAGAGCTGTATAGTATTCCATTGTGAATATATACGATAATATTTATTTTTAAAGATTAAATTTAATTGTTTTTAAATATATTTATATATTTAAAGGGGCAATTTAGGGCTTTAAAAATAGTAAGTTTTGCAAACGACCTCAGAATTCGACGAAACTAATTTTATTGGATCCGCAATGTCAAATTATTGTTAGATATCAAGTTTCGTGATTTTTAGAGTCAGTGTGTGACCGTAGCGATTTTTAATGTGAAAAACAGTCGATAATTCGACATTTAAAAATATGCTGTGTGAGCATACGGAGTCGGAATTTGATGAAACCAGTTTCGTTGGGACCGTAATGTCGAACTCTAGCTACATGTCCTGTTTCGTGATTTTTGAATATCGTGTGTGATCGCACGAATTTTTAGAAGTCAAAATCGAGTTAACGATGGAGAATATTCCGGGAATATTCCCTCTACGAAAATATCTAGATATTTATTTTGCCTATAAATATAACATCTAAATCCTAACTTAACCTAATTCATTCTCTGATTTGCGCCGTCGTTTTGTTCTTCTTACAAAAAAAAATGGAAAGCAAAATAAATCAAAAAGAAACCATATAAAATTCTATAAATCTACATATGTATATATTTGAATCCATACGAGTAGCCTCTTCAATCTGGTATAGGGTTTGGTGCATTTCGTTATAATTTTGATCGCTGGAAATTTTAGGCCGCAGCCTAGGGTTGGGTCGTTGCGAAATCAAGGGCAACGAAGAGGAAAATGGAGGATGGTGTGATGATCAGCGTGGTCGGACGCTCGTTTGGTGGAATTTTGGTGGAGTTCGATCAACATTTGAGTGGGTGGGTTTTTCTGGTGACTTCAGTTTTTGGGATGACGCGAGGCACCTGTAGCATGCGAGTTGACGGAGAGCAGGTGGAGGAGGAAGAGCACGGGATGAGAAGAGGAACGGTGGTTTCAGTTTTGGAAACGATGAAGAATGAGGGTTAGAATCGATTGGAAATGGCACGATACTGTGCGTTTTGAATGTCTGGTGCGGACGGACTTAGACTGGGAAGAAGAAGGTTGGAGCGGACGGGTCAACAAGGTCATGGGCCGGATTCTTAAAAGCTAAGACCCAAAATTATCCAATTTAATTTAAAGTAAATTTGTTTAAATAGTTCAAACTTGTAATGTCGATAACTTGACCATACGGCATCGGCTTTCAGTGAAACAAGATCCGATAGGATCGTATGGACGGACACTACATGATGGAGCTGACTGGAAGTCCATCAGAGATCGTTACAATTTATGGCGAAATAAATTGTTTGATTCAAATCAAACAAACAGTTTATCGTTCTTTAACGATGAACTGCCAATGTGAGTAAAACTCACCAACTCTGAACAGTCATATTTTTATAACGTATTTTTAGAACTGTTAATCATCTGTTGATTGTTGCGTGTTGATTTGGTTGATTGAACTGCTAGTCAGTTAGTTGAAATTTTACATATATATATATTGATTCTGTTTATCAGAATAATCCGTACTGAACCGAAACTGATGTTGATTTTTATTGTGTAACATCTGTGGATGCAGGGAAATAGGTTGGAGGGACCCAACTGCGTTCCTCAACATTTATTTTACTGTTTTTCATATATTGTGATATACGATGTGATATATAATCTGTTGTCGATTATATGTGTTTGGACGATACTGATCATCGTGATTTGATATGTTGAATACCATAACATACCGAAATGTTGATAAGGGAATATTTTCAAAGTGATATTTGAAAATAAAATATTTATAAATGGACTATTTATAAATAAGAAATATTTATAAATTGGAATATTTATAAATAGGAGATATTTAGAAAAGGGAAATTATAAAATCAAAGAATAAATTTGAAAAGGGGATATTTGTAAATCATTTACAAATAGAATTGATAGGAAATATTTAGAAAATAAATTGAGTTAAAAAGGGAAATTTATTTATAACGTGTTTTAATCAAAAAATGATCAAACACCAAATACGATGCTTTAAAGAGTGCGTCGCCCGTCCGGTGGCAAGGTGTTAAGAAAGCATGTTTCCAAATTAGGGGAGAGACACTATGAAAAGCATGTATGAAGAAATGTGAGACCGCTATTCGCAAAAACAAAGCAATAAGAGAGAACACACAATTTTTAGAGTGGTTCGGTCAAGCGTGACCTACGTCCACTATGCAAACACTTTCCATTATCACTTTCATGTCACCAAGTACAATGCCATATAAATCTCTCTCAATTTACAATGTATCTCTCATTTTCTCCCTCTTTGATGTGGATCGCACTTGAGTTCGCTAGTGGAAAGGTTGGATCTCCCCAAGTATTGATTGAAATGGATGAAAAGCCTTCAACACTTCACTTTAGAGGTAGATCTCCTCGATTCCATAGCATTCCAATAGTGGATCCAAGTTTCTAGAGAGGATAAATGGAGATTTATGTTGCTTGAGTAGAGTTTGAACGAATTTTAATGGTGAATCTCGCCCTCGAGATTGCTCCTTAAAGCTTGAATATAATGAATCTCGCCCTCGAGATTGCTCCTGCGGAGTTTGAAGAAATCCAATCCGTTTGCTAATGGAGATTGTAGGAGATGAATAAAGCATTGGATGCCATGGATGGAGCTTGAGAATGCCTTGGAGAAGCCATTTTTGCAGCCCTTCGGGATCGTCCAATCCCCCCCTTGAAGTGTGGAGAAAGGGGGTATTTAGAGTTGGAGATAAGGGGTAGTGGCACGCTTGTAAATTGAGGTGTATAGTTGGCGCTTGGTTGGCGATGGGTTGGCGCTCGGTTGGCATCAAAAAGGAGTCGATGCGGTCAGCTTTTGGAGCGTCTAGCATTTGGAGCGAGCAGCATTTGGGCGAGCAGCGTTAGTTGTATTTTATTTTTATACTGTGCAATTCGGGGTATAATAATTACAACAATGCCATCACTTTTAAATATGCTACAGCTGGGCTCGTCCTTCTCCCAAATAGTGCTCGTCCTATGTAACTCAACTGATGACCGACCAGCATGAAGGGACGACCGACCAAATGATGATGAGCTGCTCGCCCCCACTGCGAAGTGAACAGTGCTCGATCTGCATGACCCCAAGGTGAACGATCGACCTGCTTAGCAAGTGATAATGACCAGCTTGAAGCATCTTGCGACCGACCAGCCTGGAGCACTTCGCGACCGACCAGCCTGGGGCACTTCACAACCGACCAAGTGGTTCTTCTCTCGACCGACCAGGTGGTGCTTCTCTCGACCGACCAAGCAAAAGCTGTTCGACGAAATGCTTGAAAGAGATTTCTGGTAGTTAACATTTGCCCCTCGAAGCTTGTATTTTTTGCTTGCGAGAAATGCGGGCTTCGAAATGAACATGTTTTGAATTGAGATTCAGTCATAGCATTTTGTTTGCTATGGCAAATCTTGCTTTGACTCGCTGATTCCAGACGATCCAAGTTTGAACTTGTTGACTGGACTTTGTGCTTCGTAACACCTGTTCTGTAATGAAGACAAGCACTTGCACGATTTTGGACTTACACATTGTTATTGATCGTCCATATCAATAACAGGTTAGTTAATCATTAATGAATGATGTATAATTAATTGAATGTCATATCTATGCAGAACTTTTTTACTTAACAGTTATGATTTGTTAAACACTGTTTGCATAGACATGGTATTCGAGTTTGAATTCATATTGGCGCTTGAGTTCTGAACTGCAGATTTCAAGTTATGCCTTTGCTATGAATTACGTGATCTCATATGTCAGTTTACGTTTTATGAAACGTGTACCTGATCGGATCAATACTTTGCTTTGGGTTTCTGACACCAAGGCGATTGCGGCCATTGGATGGATCAGAATTTTGAATTTGATCAATTAATTTGGGGACTCCTACTTGGAGAAGTCACTGCTTCTTTCTGCCCTTGCTTGGAAAGGTCTTATGTGGGGTGCCCCCGCTAGGGGAGGACTTTAAGTTTTATGCCCCCGCTTGGGTAGGACTTTATGTTGGATGCCCCCGCTAGGGGAGGATTTGGGATTTGATGCCCCCGCATGGGGAGGACTTTCGTCGTTGCTCTCACGAAGAGAGGCTAGACTTTTTTGTGCCCCCGCATGGGGACGTCTTTCGCCGTTGCTCTCACAAAGAGAGGCTAGACTTTTTTGTCCCACGCATGAGGAGGTCTTTCGCCGTTGCTCTCACGAAGAGAGGCTAGACTTTTTTGTGCCCCTGCATGGGGGGGTCTTTCGCCGTTGCTCTCACGAAGAGAGGCTAGACTTTTTTGTGCCCCCGCATGGGGAGGTCTTTCGCCGTTGCTCTCACGAAGAGAGGCTAGACTTTTTTGTGCCCCCGCATGGGGAGGTCTTTCGCCGTTGCTCTCACGAAGAGAGGCTAGACTTTTTTATGCCCCCGCATGGGGAGGTCTTTCGCCGTTGCTCTCACGAAGAGAGGCTAGACTTTTTTGTGCCCCCGTATGGGGAGGTCTTATATTTGAATCCGTGGGATAGACGCCAGTTCCTTTACCGGATGCTTGGCATGGCGAACGATCTCGATTTAGGAATCTAGGCCATAAGTAGTCGCTTGTTCCTTCATGGGTTGTTCAACTTTGTGAGTCACCTCGATGTATCGTGTGGTCAACGATTGCGGGACCTTGCTAAGGAAGCTGCGACTTATGAAGTCGGCTGTTCCGTTATGGGTCCTCGACCTGGTGAACCCTCTTGATGTATCAGTTGATCCATGCTTGTGAATCGCACCTCGTTAGGAGCCAAGGACTTAATGAATTTCCTGTTCCTTCGTGGGTTGTTCAACTTGGTGAGCCACCTCGATGTATTGTGTGGTCAACGCTTGCGGGACCTCGCTAAGGAAGTTGCGACTTATGAGGTCGGCTGTTCCACTATGGGTCCTCGACCTGGTGAGCCCTCTTGATGTATCGGGTGATCAACGCTCATGAATCGCACCGCATCAGGAGACAGGGATCTAATCAAGCTTTCAGGGATCTGCCCCTCTTTTGTAAAGTTTGGAACCCATGAGGTAGACTCTAACAGTCGCGTTGGATGTGCTTAGTTATGATAAGCAATTGCAACCAGATTGAGAATCCATGCTCTTTTGGGATTTGCGAGGTTTGCGTTATCCTGTGGAGCGAACATCGGCCCTGTACTGGAAGCACTTGAACATGGCAAGTGTTCGTGATTGAGCGCAAGTTGCCCCTTGGAACTAACAACCTGCGGCGTTGATTTTAGATATGCTTGTTGACCTCTCCACCGTCTGATCTCTGGCTATCCCTTCTAATCACCCATCAGGATGGTGTTTTTATAATTGCACTTAGATGTGTTGACACTTTGTGCATCCCATGCTTGAGCAAGTGTTGTGGAGTTCGCCATAGTGCATCGGGTTTCGAGGAAGCAAGCACTTGTCCTATAACCTGTAATAGAGAATCGTCTTTTAGCAAGTCTCGAGTTACCAAAGATCTTGTAAGAAAGAGATTCACACAAGTAAGCAGGACGTTATCCATAGAGATATTGTTCAGTACAATTCTTATGCAATATTACAAGTTTTTTACAAGATGTTCTGAATGTAACAGAAAGCAAAATGTAAAGTAAAGCAAGTAATAGAGCAGTAAGTAAAGAAATGGCGATGATGATCGCTTATTCCGAGTTGTTGAAAATGAGATTTCCATCAGCCCTCAGTTGATGATTGGCCTGTTATTGGGTCGAACCATGGGAGAGCCTTGCCCCTGACGAGTCTGAGCAGTGTTTGAGGATTGTAGATCCTTGATGTACTGTTGCAGTTTGCCATTCTGAATCATTTCCTCAATTATGCTTTGGAGAATTCTGCATTCATTTGTATCATGACCCGGCAGCTTGTGGAGTCGACAGTACTTTCCAGAGTCCAGAGTTTTCTGTGTAACCTTGAACTTTGGTGGTTCTGGATAGTGTTCAGTATCCTTGGTGGCAAGGAAAATGTTCTCTATGGTATCATTCAGAGGAGTGAGTTCTGATGGGCCGTAGAAGCGAAACTTCTTGTTTGCCTTGTTTCTTTTCCCATCATTGGCTCATTTCTGCCCCTGGACATTGTGCTTATCAAGCTGAATGTCAGCGCTTTTGGGAGGATCAACAGTCTGAGGAAGCACAGGATGATCTCCCACTCTCATATACTCCTCGGCTTTCTTATGGAACTTTTCCAGCGTATTCGGCTCCTTCATTTTGATCCATCGACCGAATTGGCTATTCTTGTCTATAGCGCCGATTAGAGATGCTAAGATCATGCGGGGGTCAGGATTCCCTACTTCAGTTAAAGCGGTATTCAACCTCTTGAGGAAAACTTTAACGGACTCTCCAGGATTCTGCTTCATTGATGTGCGGGAGATGACATCCTTAGCTTTTGTAGCCTGCAACCTGAAATGCTCTTTGAACTTATGAGTCAAATCATCAAAGAAATCGATGGACTTTGGCGGGAGCCTTGTGAGCCAGAGTGATGCCACGCCATCAAGATAGAGAGAGAAGCGTAGGCATTTAATCTCATCCGTCGCTTTAGCCACATTCATGTGCCACTCATATCTGTATAGGAAGTGATTTGGATCAGCAGTCCCATCGTATGGAGGCAAGGTGGGATGTGTGAACTTCTTCGGTAGCTCAGCTTTGCGAATCCTCCTGGTGAATGGGTTTCTGCTCGTAGAAAAGTCCCATTCCCTTTCGCTGTCTTTGCGGGTTAAGCCGTCTTTCATCATCCGCTTCACCACATCCTCGATATCCCCATTTGAGTAGTCTCGCTTGGGAGAGCGGACCTCGATTTCCTTTCCGGATGCTCGATCGCGGTTGGAGAATATGGGTCCTTTTCTCAGCAAGGGAAGGTGCCCCCCTTTCAGGACTTGCGAGTCGTCGGGCATCTTGATCGGAAACGCCTTTGGCTTTCAGCTTGGAAGCATGAATGTTGGCTTCGTTGAACCCTTCAATGTTATCATTGCGATAATGATCGGAAGTTGATGAATTTGTGTTTCCCTCAAGGTTGACATGAGCCTTTTGAGGAGGAGCGGGATTGGCTTGAGCGTTTAGGAGAGCGCTCACTTTATCCATCAAAGTTTGATTAGCATCCACCAGAGTTTTGTTAGCATCCAACAAGGCTTTATTGGAAGCTTCCATCCGTTGGTGTAGATTAGCAACAACGACGTCTAGCTCGGCCCTTGTTACTCCAGCTCCAGTTATGGAATTTTGACCAATCTCGAAGTGGTTGGTAAGAGGTGTAGCTTCGTTGTTAGCAACGTTGCTGACGTCGTCGTTGTTGCCTTTTTCTCCAACGGTTTTACTTGCGGTTTTCTTGGACTTAGCCATTATCTCGGACATGGATTTGACTTTGGAAGATAGCTCGTCGATTGGCCCAGATCTGAGATTTGCGAGATCTATGGTTGAAGCAAGCCTAGATCTTACGTGCAAAGTTATTAACCTTGTCGAGTTTGGGAGAAGTGCGAATGCGGCCCTACGGTGGGCGCCAAATGTTTTAATCAAAAAATGATCAAACACCAAATACGATGCTTTAAAGAGTGCGTCACCCGTCCGGTGGCAAGGTGCTAAGAAAGCATGTTTCCAAATTAGGGGAGAGACACTATGAAAAGCATGTATGAAGAAATGTGAGACCGCTATTCGCAAAAACAAAGCAATAAGAGAGAACACACAATTTTTAGAGTGGTTCGGTCAAGCGTGACCTACGTCCACTATGCAAACACTTTCCATTATCACTTTCATGTCACCAAGTACAATGCCATATAAATCTCTCTCAATTTACAATGTATCTCTCATTTTCTCCCTCTTTGATGTGGATCGCACTTGAATTCGCTAGTGGAAAGGTTGAATCTCCCCAAGTATTGATTGAAATGGATGAAAAGCCTTCAACACTTCACTTTAGAGGTAGATCTCCTCGATTCCATAGCATTCCAATAGTGGATCCAAGTTTCTAGAGAGGATAAATGGAGATTTATGTTGCTTGAGTAGAGTTTGAATGGATTTTAATGGTGAATCTCGCCCTCGAGATTGCTCCTTAAAGCTTGAAGATAATGAATCTCGCCCGCGAGATTGCTCCTATGGAGTTTGAAGAAATCCAATCCGTTTTCTAATGGAGATTGTAGGAGATGAATAAAGCTTTGGATGTCATGGATGGAGCTTGAGAATGCCTTGGAGAAGCCATTTTTGCAGCCCTTCGGGATCGTCCAATCCCCCCTTGAAGTGTGGAGAAAGGGGGTATTTATAGTTGGAGATAAGGGGTAGTGGCACACTTGTAAATTGAGGTGTATAGTTGGCGCTTGGTTGGCGATGGGTTGGCGCTCGGTTGGCATAAAAAAGGAGTCGATGCGGTCAGCTTTTGGAGCGTCTAGCATTTGGAGCGAGCAGCATTTAGGCGAGCAGCGTTAGTTGTATTTTATTTTTATACTGTGCAATTTGGGGTATAATAATTACAACAATGCCATCACTTTTAAATATGCTACAGCTTGGCTCGTCCTTCTTCCAAACAGTGCTCGTCCTATGTAACTCAACTGATGACCGACCAGCATGAAGGGACGACCGACCAAATGATGATGAGTTGCTCGCCCCCACTGCGAAGTGAACAGTGCTCAATCTGCATGACCCCAAGGTGAACGATCGACCTGCTTAGCAAGTGAGAACGACCAGCTTGAAGCATCTTGCGACCGACCAGCCTGGAGCACTTCGCGACCGACCAGCCTGGGGCACTTCACAACCGACCAAGTGGTTCTTCTCTCGACCGACCAGGTGGTGCTTCTCTCGACCGACCAAGCAAAAGCTGTTCGACGAAATGCTTGAAAGAGATTTTTGGTAGTTAACATAACGGAATAGGACATTATAAAAGGGAGAACGTTATAAAAAGGAAACTGTTATAAGAAGGAAATCATTTTTAAAGTGGAGAACCGTTACTAAAAGTAAATCTTTAAAAATGAATAAACGTTGTTAAAAAGGAAATCTTTATAAAGCGAATAAAGTCAGTAAATCGAATATGGTATTCGAAAGGAGTTAAATCGAATATAGTTATTCGAAATAAAGTTAAAACAGATATTAGTTATTCGAAGTAGAGTAAATTAAGTAGAGTAAATTAAATAGAGTTAATCGAATAGAGTTAAAGAAATAGAGTTAAGCATGATTAGAAACTGACTAGAGATTAGTAAGTTGAATGGTTTCCTGAGTATCGATCTGATGTTGGTTTCGGCCTTCGGGGTTTATACTAAGGGAATCGTTCTCATACTAGTTTATAGTTAGGGACTGATAGTTGTGGAAGGATAGTGATACGTAAATAAACAATGGAAATGTTTTTCCAACATTGATAACGAATATTTTCTAAATATAGAAAATAAGGAAATATGTATAGATATACATGATGATTGATCGATATAATTTCCATCTGGAAATAATATCGTTGTTTGCACACGAGTTTTTCTTTGATAGTTAAATCACCGACTATCAAAGTTTTAACCATTTTAACGTTGTTAATATGGAGAGACCGGTTGGATTATTGTCCAAGGAACCACTCTGTATTGGCATAAGCGTTGCGAATCAAGTACGCTGAATATATTGAAGACTGAGTAAAGTGCAAGAGCTATCGTATAAGTCTTAGATAACAGTGCCTAAGATGGATGTACTTAATAGTGCCTTCGGTTTGTCCAGTCCCAGGACAACTTGTATGGACGAATGTCTGATAGAGTATTCCTAACGAATCATATATGTTGATCTCTTCAACGTATTACGTTTGGTGGCGGAGGAATTCGTTTCTCTTAGTTTCATACCCGTGATATTGTTAGGGGAATCGATAATGATTTGGCGGGTATGACGATGTGGTTTTCCAAGTAATTGAAGATACGATATGAAAAAGATAAGCGTAGCTTTTAGCCTCACATCCGGTAAATGATAGAAATCGGGCAGGCGGGATGGCTAAGTCGGTCGCTCCGAAGTAGGGTGTATAATCACCTATCTAGAGAATATTCATTTGCTTCTTTAATCTATCAATGTTGTCCCATATATATATATATATATATATATATATATATATATGGGAACGGTTGCTGATCCCAAACGTTGGTGATGTACATTCGATACACTCAAGCGAAATGAGTGGTCGGTCATGTGTGGCTGAGTTGCAAGATGTTCTTGTTGAACTCCAGTGTATCGTTCCTAGAGTACACTGATCGGAAGGTGGTTCCATACCTTGTCATAGTTGGAAATCCATTACCCAATGCGTGCTTGCGATTTCGATTGTATACTATATGTAGAACGTGAGATGAAAGCGTTTCTGCTAGATTGATATCTATTTGTACATAGACATTATTATAATATCAAAAGGTTTTTGATATAAAGATATTTTGGATTCTCATAAGGGAAAAACCTGTTTCGTTATACGGCGTGGTCTTATGAGATATCGTTTACTTGTTCAGACCGTTTTAAATTGTTTTACTCATACCAGTCCCATGACTGACCCGGCGTTTATTTTGTTTCCCTAAACTCTTGGGTGCCTAAATTTGTACGGGCAGTCAAGTAGTCGGGATTTACAGATACACTTGGGGAGCTTGGAGCAGGAGGCTTCAAGATTCTATAGCTATTATTATTTCCGCTGTTGTTGTAAGTGTTGTACTCTAATAAGTGTTATTGTATACAAAATTGTTTTATTTCAAAAGTTATGTTATATTTTATTCGTTCCGCTGTGAGTTTCGTGTTTACTCTGATGATGATGTTCTTCTTCTTCTTCTATTCTATAAGTTTCTATCTTATCTATTCTCACCCTCTGTCTTCTTTCTATTAGTTTCTTGAATTTCCAGTGCAATTTGGGGATGGACTTGTGTTATTTGGTCAGCTCAAATTGGTCCGGATTTTTGGGTCACTACAGTTGGTATCAGAGCCAGGTTAAGTGAGTTACCTTGGCTCTGTGGCGTAATTCAGAAGAGATGGGATTAGTAATATCCTAGACTGAGTTGAGTGTATATATATGAGCGCGTATATGTTATTTAATATAAAGTGGTTTTATATTGTGGAGATTTATTGGTTGAGTTGTTTATTGTCGATCAGTTTGATCCACTATATTGGTAGGAGTTTCTAAACACTCGAATACGATGAACCATCATGGTATGTTTTGAAAAGAGGGTAAATGAAATAATTTTACCCAAAGTATATTTGATATATATTGGATTTATAATATATGAGATATATTGGGTGTTACTTTAATCGAGTAAGATTATAAATATAATGGTTATGTAAATAACCAATTAAGATTCGTATAAGTGTTACGAAGTAAATTAAATCTGAAATTTAAATCAGAATTGAAATTAAGAATCTGGAAATTCGGATAAGTGTTTGAGAATTAAATCTGGATTAAATATATGTGAATTTTAAGATCCTGGGAGATTTTAAATTGTTTACAACATTGTAAAAGGATGTTTTGAAATAAATTTCAAAGTGGAAATGTTAGAAATGGTCTTGAAAAGCGATATAGTATTGAACTCACTTCGAAAGCTAGAAATAGATTCCGATGATGATCATGACATCATCGGTGTTCAATTTCGAGTTGTAAGTGACGGATTACTACCAAAGACATTGTTATTGAATTGATTTGGGAAAAACAAGTTATGATGAATTTCAAAAAGGAAAGTTTGATTTTCGATATTGTAAACTGTTTGAAATTCCCTGGGAAAGATTGTTTGAATTAAAACAAATTAAATCAGAATTTGTAAATGCAAATTAGAATTTAAAATAAAGTCAGTTTAAGTGGTAACTGAAATTGAATTTGAATGATATCAAGACAAATTGTATTTGGGAGATTCGAATTTGAAGTGAAATTGGATAACCGAGTTAAGAGGTGGGAATCGAGAATGAAACTCGAGTTCCAAATAGAATTTGGCTTAATTAAAAGCGAATGGTTGAAATTGTGGATAAAAATAGAGTGGAGTTTGATAGGAATAACATTGGTATATGTTGAATTGAACAGGTGAAGGTAATAGAGTTGATATGCCCAACAAAAAGGTACAAGTTTATATTCATATGAGTTGGTGAGATTTATGAGCCGAATTGGCAAGCCGCTTGGCTGTTTGATTTTCTTTTGGGTTGGAAAAGGCCTAGAGATGCGAGTTGTGGTTTTACCGATAGTGCTGTACGAAGGAGGTTATGGCGAAATTTTTCGAAAAGTTAAGACGTTAGAAAATTTTCAGGATTTTTGAAAATTTTTGATAACAAGAATTAATAAATATTTAATTGAAATTAAATTGGTTCAGTTGAAACTGAATATTAAGAAGTGAACAAATAAGTTCTAACCAGTCGATAGGGTTTGTTTCCTACCTTAGCAATTTCGAGGACGAAATTGTTTTAAGTGGGGAAGAATGTAATGACCCGCATTTTTCAGCAGTATAATAATTAATTTATTAAATTATTTAAAAGATGATTAAAGGATTTAATGGTCGTGGAATTAAATAATGGAGAATATTTAATTAAAATAATATATTAAATAATATATTTAATTCTGAAATAATCAGAATTGGCTGAAATGGCGATATGATGTGAACTAGGCAATTCAAAATATATAATTCAGTTTAGAATTGAATTTTGAATAACGAATATATTGAATCGACAACGTTATAACGTATTAATTATATTATAAATATAATCGAGCTCGAAATGGCGCTGTAGTTCGCGATTTGGCGATTCAAACTTTAAACGAATATACAGGAGCCGTTTTAAATCGGATTTCTGTGAAACAAGAAACGTTAGGAGCTGGTGGAGTACATTTTTCTAATGGAAGAGAAAAATCTGGATTTCGTCGTATAGATTTTGATTTATGTCCAAATCAAATTTTAGAAAAGTCACTGCGGAATTCCTTCATAATTTGCGACGCTTTATTTACGTTATAAAGGATTTTCAATATAAATCGAATATCGATTTAATCGGGATTTGAAATATCATGCTGGAAATTCATATAGGAATATTCTAGAGCTGTATGGTATTCCACTATGAAAATATACGATAATATTTATTTTTAAAGATTAAATTTAATTTTTTTTAAATATATTTATATATTTAAAGGGGTTATTTAGGGCTTTAAAAATAGTCAGTTTTGCAAATGACCTCAAAATTCGACGAAACTAATTTTGTTGGATCCGCAATGTCAAATTATTGTTAGATATCAAGTTTCGTGATTATTAGACTCAGTGTGTGACCGTACCGATTTTTAATGTGAAAAACAGTCGATAATTCGACATTTAAAAATATGTTGTGTGAGCATACGGAGTCGGAATTTGATGAAACCAGTTTCGTTGGGACTGTAATGTCGAACTCTAGCTGCATGTCCAGTTTCGTGATTTTTAAATATCGTGTGTGATCACACAAATTTTTAGAAGTCAAAAACGAGTTAACGATGGAGAATATTCCGGGAATATTCCCTCTACGAAAATATCTAGGTATTTATTTTGCCTATAAATATAACATCTAAATCCTAACTTAACCTAATTCATTCTCTGATTTGCGTCGTCGCTTTGTTCTTCTTACAGAAAAAAATGGCAAGCAAAATAAATCAAAAAGAAACCATATAAAATCCTATAAATCTACATATGTATATATTTGAATCCATACGAGTAGCCTCTTCAACCTTGTATAGGGTTTGGTGCATTTCGCGATAATTTTGATCGCTGGAAATTTTAGGCCGCAGCCCAGGGTTGATTCGTTGTGAAATCAAGGGCAACGAAGAGGAAAATGGAGGATGGTGTGATGATCAGCGTGGTCGGGCGCTCGTTTGGTGGAATTTTGGTGGATTTCGATCAACATTTGAGTGGGTGGGTTTTTCTGGCGACGTCAGTTTTTGGGAGGACGCGAGGTACCTAGAGCGTGCGAGTTGACGGAGAGTAGGTGGAGGAGGAAGAGCACGGGATGAGAAGAGGAACGGTGGTTTCAGTTTTGGAAACGATGAAGAATGAGGGTTGGAATCGATTGGAAATGGCACGATACTGTGTGTTTTGAATGTCTGGTGCGTAAGGACTTAGACGGGGAAGAAGAAGGTTGGAGCGGACGGGTCAACAAGGTCATGAGCCAGATTCTTAAAAGATAAGGCCCAAAATTATCCAATTTAATTTAAAGTAAATTTGTTTAAATAGTTCAAACTTGTAATGTCGATAACTTGACCATACGGCATCGGTTTTCAGCGAAACAAGATCCGATAGGATTGTACGGACGGACACTACATGATGGAGCTGACTGGAAGTCCATCAGAGATCATTACAATTTATGGCGAAATAAATTGTTTGATTCAAATCAAACAAACAGTTTATCGTTCTTTAACGATGAACTGCCAATGTGAGTAAAACTCACCAACTCTGAACAGTTATATTTTTATAACGTATTTTTAGAACTGTTAATCATCTGTTGATTGTTGTGTGTTGATTTGGTTGATTGAACTGCTAGTCAGTTAGTTGAAATTTTATATATATATATATATTGATTCTGTTTATCAGAATAATCCGTACTGAACTGAAACTGATGTTGATTTTTATTGTGTAACATCTGTGGATGCAGGGAAACAGGTTGGAGGGACCCAACTGGGTTCCTCAACATTTATTTTACTGTTTTTCATATATTGTGATATATAATCTGTTGTCGATTATATGTGTTTGGATGATACTGATCATCGTGATTTGATATGTTGAATACCATAACATACCGAAATGTTGATAAGGGAATATTTTCAAAGTGATATTTGAAAATAAAATATTTATAAATGGAATATTTATAAATAAGAGATATTTAGAAAAGGGAAATTATAAAATCAAAGAATTAATTTGAAAAGGGGATATTTGTAAATCATTTACAAATAGAATTGATAGGAAATATTTAGAAAATAAATAGAGTTAAAAAGGGAAATTTATTTATAACGGAATAGGACATTATAAAAGGGAGAACGTTATAAAAAGGAAACTGTTATAAGAAGGAAATCATTTTTAAAGTGGAGAACCATTACTATAAGTAAATCTTTAAAAATGAATAAACGTTGTTAAAAAGGAAATCTTTATAAAGCGAATAAAGTCAGTAAATCGAATATGGTATTCGAAAGGAGTTAAATCGAATATAGTTATTCGAAATAAAGTTTAAACAGATATTAGTTATTCGAAGTAGAGTAAATTAAGTAGAGTAAATTAAGTAGAGTTAATCGAATAGAGTTAAAGAAATAGAGTTAAGCAACATTAGAAACTGACTAGAGATTAGTAAGTTGAATGGTTTCCTGAGTATCGATCTGATGTTGGTTTCGGCCTTCGGGGTTTATACTTAGGGAATCGTTCTCATACTAGTTTATAGTTAGGGATTGATAGTTGTGGAAGGATAGTGATACATAAATAAACAATGGAAATGTTTTTCCAACGTTGATAACGAACATTTTCTAAATATAGAAAATAAGGAAATATGTATAGATATACATGATGATTGATCGATATAATTTCCATTTGGAAATAATATCGTTGTTTGCACATGAGTTTTTCTTTGATAGTTAAATCACCGACTATCAAAGTTTTGACCATTTTAACGTTGTTAATATGGAGAGACCAGTTGGATTATTATCAAAAGAACCACTCTGTATTGGCATAAGCGTTGCCAATCAAGTACGTTGAATATATTGAAGACGGAGTAAAGTGAAAGGGCTATTGTATAAGTCTTAGATAACAATGCCTAAGATGGATGTACTGAATAGTGCCTTCGGTTTGTCCAGTCCCAGGACAACTTGTATGGACGAATGTCTGACAGAGTACTCCTAACGAATCATATATGCTGATCTCTTCAACGTATTACGTTTGGTGGCGGAGGAATTCGTTTCTCTTAGCTTCATACCCGTGATACTGTTAGGGAATCGATAATGATTTGGCGGGTATGACGATGTGGTATTCCAAGTAAATGAAGATACGATATGAAAAAGATAAGCGTAGCTTTTAGCCTCTCATCCGGTAAATGACAGAAATCGGGCAGGCAGCATGGCTAAGTCGGTCGCTCCGAAGTAGGGTGTATAATCACCTATCTAGAGAATATTCATTTGCTTCTTTAATCTATCATATATATATACGGGAACGGTTGCTGATCCCAACCGTTGGTGATGTACATTCGATACACTCAAGAGAAATGAGTGGTCGGTCATGTGTGGCTGAGTTGCAAGACGTTCTTGTTGAACTCCAGTGTATCGTTCCTAGAGTACACTGATCGGAAGGTGGTTCCATACCTTGTCATAGTTGGAAATCCATTACCCAATACGTGCTTGCGGTTTCGATTGTATACTATATGTAGAACGTGATATGAAAGCGTTTCTGCTAGATTGATATCTATGTGTACCTAGACATTATTATAATATCAAAAGGTTTTTGATATAAAGATATTTTGGATTCTCATAAGGGAAAAACCCGTTCCGTTATACGGCGTGGTCTTATGAGATATCGTTTACTTGTTCAGACCGTTTTAAACTGTTTTACTCATACCAGTCCCATGACTGACCCGGAGTTTATTTTGTATTGTTTCCCTAAATCTTGGGTGCCTAAATTTGTACGGGCAGTCAAGTAGTCGGGATTTACAGATACACTTTGGGAGCTTAGAGCAGGAGGCTTCAAGATTCTATAGCTATTATTATTTCCGCTGTTGTTGTAATTGTTGTACTCTGATAAGTGCTATTGTGTATATAATTGTTTTATTTCAAAAGTTATGTTATATTTTATTCGTTCCGCTGTGAGTTTCGTGTTTACTCTGATGATGATGTTCTTCTTCTTCTTCTATTCTATAAGTTTCTATCTTATCTATTCTCACCCTCTATCTTCTTTCTATTAGTTTCTTGAATTTCCAGTGCAATTTGGGGTTGGACTTGTGTTATTTGGTCAGCTCAAATTGGTCCGGATTTTCGGGTCACTACACTAAAATTGTTATTATTAGTTGACTGTTACCAGTTGAATTAATTATTCGTGTTTGTTATATATTATTGTATTGTTTATTTGAGGCAACCTATTTGGATGCAGGAAAAATAGGTTGGAGGGATCCAACTGGATTCCTTAAATTTATCGTTTATTTCTATATTATCATTATATGGACTGTTTAACTAATATGATTGGATTATTGATTTGGTTACCGACTGTTGAATTCAAATTCAGCGTTTGTTTGTTATTAACCAATGGGGTAGTAATGGTTGAGAAATAAATAGAAGGTGGCCTAAATATACATCATTTATAAAGATTGATTTACCATTAGGTAAATCGATAGAAATGAAGTTATAAAATTTATTTTATAGCTGAAGATCGATTTTAAAAAGCTGTTATTTTAAATGGAAGTTTATAAAAGGAATTATATATATATATATATTATTTATTTATTTAAGTTACAAGTGATTATTAAACAATTTTATTAATCTAATTCTTATGCCAATGGGATTGATATGTAAGTGAGCAGAATTAACGTAACAATTAGAATGTATTTATATTAATATTTATTATTATTTATTTAATAATAACCAAAGTAAAGGGAATTATTTTAATTAATTATATTATTAATTAATTTAACATGGAAAGGGCTAAGTGGAATTGATTTACGAATAAATCATGTTTAGAGGCTGCGCTAACTGAGATTGTTCTATTAAATTAGTTTATTAATTTAATGGGAGTAGTTAATGGTGAAGTAACCTAATTTTATTTTAATAAAGGTTGAAACTTGATTAGTAGTTCTTTAATAATAATAAGAGTGAATGTCTGATTTAGAAATGGAGGTTTATGAAGTTTTAAAACCGTGTTTATAGTTTAAATGAATATTTAAGCGATTCGAGGTTTATGATAAAATAAGTCATGCTTGAATCGAAGTTTAGATTTAATTCTTATTGAATTATATTTAATTTGATTCTATTAAACCCAAGAGTTACGAAGTTATAAAACCCAAGTTTTATTAAATATATTATTGGGAAGAGTTATTAGAAATGGTTTATGAATAGAATAAATGCCCGAGTTATGGAATTAAAGCATTGGAACTTAACTGGACATCGATTAAGATAAATGATTTTTTGAGTATTGATCTTATGTTGGTTTCGACCTTCGGGGTTGATAGTTAGTGAATTATTTTCTTACTGGTTTACGGTTAGGGACTGATGAAGGTTTGAAATGGAAATCAAGATGGAAACACAAATTTGAATTAAAGTAGTGAGGTGAGTTCAGTTATAAAGATGCGATAAATTCACTATATTAAAAAAGAGACGAGGTTTCATCAAGATATAATTAAAATGGGATTTGTTTTGATATTGGGAATGAATGTCGGTTTTGGTATTACAACTGATGTTTATCTTAAGATAAGAACGTTGTTGATCAAGGTCTGAGAGGTAATTAAAAATACCCCAACTGGAACGACTTCAGGATTATCGAAGGATGATATTAGTTGTAAATGGTGGAGATGTAAGAAGTAAATTTATTTGAGAAATAATAGTGTAACGATATTTGAAGAATTTGGAAGTATATATGATGGGATTCCAAAATAAAAAAGGAATTTAAAGGGGTTTGAGAATATGAAATGATATTTCCATAATAGAAGAAACAAAAAGTAGATTTGTGAGAATATAATGATATTTTTCAAAAGTAAGGCGTTGAGATTTATATGAGTTTATTTTAGAAGGATAAATGACGATTATTTTGTTTAAATAACGAAACAAAAGGAGATTTCATAACGACTGTTTTACGAATGATAAGCTGAATCGATTTCCCAATTTTGGGTAATAAGTGGAGATGTAGTAAATGTTTTGAAATGGTAGTTAACAGAAAATTGGATACGAGTTTAAGATAATTTGTCTAAGTATTAAAATAAAATGACTTGAAACTATTAATATATTAAACTAGTATATTTTTTTGGTATTACAACTGATATACAATTTTAATGTCCAAGTGACGTTGTATAATAAACCACTGGATTTGTTTATTTTTATGATTGTTTATTTTGATAGTTAAATAATTGACTATCAAAATCATACCTATCGCGTGGTTGGTACGGAAAGACCGGTATCGAATTTATATTCGAAAACCATTTCGAACCAGCGAATACATAAATGAAGTGGATATATGATGCTGATCGAGATGGAGCAATTGAAGACGGTAAATCTTCATGAGCGGGGGAGCCATTGTTAAATTTCTCTGGCTGATCCCTGGAAATATTTTTACAGTGATTCTGTCGTGGTTGGAATCTACAGATTGCAAGGAATACTTGCTACTGATCTATAGGGTAATACCTAGGATGTGGTAGGAGGGTACCTTTGGTTCACCCTGTTCCTGGATGACTTGTATGGACGAATGTCTGACATAGTATTTCCTGAAAATAATATACATTGATTTTTACAAATATATTTTTGTTGGTGGCGGAGAATGACCCTTCTCTTAGCTTAACGACCAGAGTACTTTTCTGTTCGTCAATTAGTGATTTGGTGGATCTGATAATGTGGCATTCAAAGTAAATGGTGGCCAGATGTTCTAAAAAGAAGAGTTATAATCTCAAGCCTCACAATAGGAAATGACTAAAATTCGGTAGGCAACATGGCTAGGTGGGTCGCTCCCATTAGGGTGTATTATCACCTATCTAGAGAAAAATTATTTCCTTCTTTAATCTATATCAATGCTGTCCCTTTTCGGGAAACGGCGGGTAGCTCCCAACCGTTGGTGATATACATTCGATACACTTAAGCAAAACGAGTGGTCGGTCATTTGTGGCCGAATTGCAAGATGTTCTTGTTGAACCCAGTGTATTACACTCTAGAGATGCACTATCGGCAGGTGGATCCATACCTTGTCATGGTCGGAATCCAATCTCCAATAAGTACTCGCGGTTTTGATTGTACTTATACATGTAGAACATGAGATGCAAGCGTTCTGCTAGATTGTTATTTATTTGTATTTAGATACTATTATAATATCAGAATAAGATATGATTTCAAAATGTTTTGGGTTATCGTAAGGTAAAAAAACATCCATATCTATGTGTGGATTTGGTCTTACTATTATCCTTTTCTTTCGAAAAGAAATATTTTAACTTTAAAATCAAGTTGGATGATATTATAAACTTAGCGAGTTTTTTCTCATTCTGGTTCACCAGAAGATCCGGCGTTTGTAATGCTCGGGTTATACCGGGTTTTACAGCTTCAGTTTATCAGATATTGTGCCATCCAAAAACGAGCTTGAAGAGTTTAGACGTATGATATTATATAGTTATTATTCTGCTGTGTATTGTAAATGAGGACCGATTATTATAACTGTCCAAATGTGTTGATTTACTCTGATGGTTGTAAATTTTTATTTCGATCCCTCAATAAAGTCTATTTATATATATTATATTTTGTTCAGCTGTGATGTGAGACTCTGTGTTATATTGGTTCTTCTTCTATTATTAACTTTCTTTCTTTCTGCGATGTGAGACTCTGTGTTATATTGGTTTTTCTTCTATTATTAACTTTCTTTCTTTCTTATCTCACCCTCTAATTTCTTTCTTCTAGCTTTCTGGGTTTTTGATGCTTGAGTTTGGACATGTGATGTATTAATGTCTAGATTCGAGTGTTGAAATATCCGGAACGCTACCAAAATAGAATGTCATCAACAAAAAATACATAACAAACTTATTTAGGACACCTCAAAATACTCTGATTATCGAGTCTACAAAATAGGCTAGGGAATTGGTTATCTCGAACGTCATAACCAATCACTCAATGAATCCGTCTGATGTTTGAAATGTAGTATTATCTATGTTATATGTTGCTACCCTCAATCAATTGAAACAAGTAGATAAATCTTACTGAGAAAACATTGTAGCTCCTACCAACTAGTCAAAAAGATTGTCTATACGAGTTAGTGGGTAGCGGTTCTTCTTGGATAACTTATTCAATTCCAGATAATCAACACATAGTCTGAGGGAACCATCCTTCTTCGTAGATAAGATGACTGGCTCCCCCTACTTTGATACACCTCACCTTATAAAGCCTTTCCCCAATTGCTCTCCAATCTATTTTATAAACTCTCTCCTTTCTTTCAGAGCCATGTGTCTCAGTGCTAATGCCACGTGTCTGGCACTATTAGTAAGGTAAATTTGGAACTCGATCTCTCTTTTAGAGGTAGCCCCCTCACCTCCTGAAAAACATCAGGGGAGTCTAGAACTATGGGACTGAACTAATCTCGTCTACGGATATAAAGGGAATATAAATTACTCAACATAACTGACTCTTTATGGTCACAGGTAATCTCAAGGGTAGGGTATGTCCGCTACAAGTACCTAACATGACGATCATCCTCTCATAGTTCAGGATAACCCAATAAGTGGCCAACCAATCCATCCCTAAAATCACCCCATAACCTGAAAATCCGAAAACATATGCCTCATAATCGAGTTCTACCTCTATAATAATGATTTTCAAACCCTGGCATATCATGAGTAAGTGTGACGTTCATTAGTATTAGCTAATAAATTTTATATTTTTGTAAATTTTAAAATTAATAACTTATGCAAATAAAACCCAATCATAAAACATTTTTTAACATTAAAATCGCATCCTAATGATCTACATTATAGAGTTTGCTTGAACTAAATCCAAACAATTCATAATTATATAATTTGTTTATTTATTTTCACAAATTATTAGCACATGTTACTCATTAAAAGCAACTAATAAATCAAATTTGCTTGAAGATATATAACTCGAACACTTCTCTACAATTTTCCTCTATAGTTCACTCGGACTCGTTCCATTCTCTTAAACACATCATCTATCTTCATACTTATTAAACGATGCTTTCATGCCATTGAATTAACATGTACTAGATCATTTATCTTAGGACGTTGAATAGAACTTCATTAACTAATCCTGAACCTACCCATTTTTATTTTTATTTTAAACCAACAGAACATGTCGTGTTATGGTACCAAGCGTAAAGCAGCCTAATAGGGAAATGTGATGATTCCTACAGATCATTTAAAACTAGTCCCAAAAGAAGGATGAATGATTTCACAAGAGGATGTTAAATCTTAAAAAAAAGACACGAACAAAAGAATCATACGACGATACAGTATGGTAAAGAAGGAAATATAACTACGATCTACGGAACTAAACACCGAGATCCGTCCAGATGCAACATCCACAGTTAGTGGAATTTCTTCCTCCTCGCAAGTAAGACGAATTTTCTGTTGCAATATTTCAGTGACAACGCAAACTCACACGAGATTGAGTTTGTTCACATCCTTTTTAAGGATGTGAACATAACTCTTGCTGCCTATTGGTGGCAGCCGGTGGGGTCCCGATGGAATTTAGGGGACCCTGTTACTACCATTAACGAAAAGCAAGAGTCTTGTACACATTTTCCCAAAAAGTGTGTATAAACTCAAATTAAACTCACACCACCAAAATGATGCATCATTAAAAAAATTAAATACAATGGCTTATGTATTAACAATACTGAATTTACTGTGTCTAGAACCATACTGCAATCTCGATTTAGAGATATTTTCTTTCAAATGCCATTGCACCTGAGAGAAAGTTTGTCAGATCTTGCGAATCTCTCACAGCCGCATGATTTGTGTGAGTGCAGCTGTTATGCCTATGTACAATTACGGTAATTCCCCAGAAATTAAGTGGTTCAGGTGAATCGCATTATTTGACCGACTATTCTTCGGTCACCCTAGCATTTCTCAAAGAGAAAAAACAAAATTCTAGTAACGGCTTGGTGAAAACGCCACTTCATAATAATAAACCATAAATTCAAATAAACTTATGGCTCCCACATGAAAGTTTCACATAGTACTTCAAAAGTGGCTGCCATGCTAATCTACTCTATACCATTCCAAGCCGGATATCCCCGAACCGAGGAACAATTTACAAATGGAACTTACCATACGCTATAAAGTCAGAAAAATAAGACTAAAATTACTACAGGATAAATCTGAAGGGCACTAGAGAAGCATAAGTCTGTGTACCCATCAGTACTGACCTTGTGGAGGAGGTGGCCCTCTGTTTGCTCCATACCCACCACCACCACGAGGCGCTGAATACGACTTACTGTAACTATTATTGTTATTATTATTCCTATAATATTGATGATTATTATTGTAAGTTCTACCACTGCCACGAGCAGGGGCATACCTAGTGTAGGTCTAGTGGGGGCAGCTGCCCCCACTGGATGTTTTCAAGTTAACATTTTCTTTTTTCAAACTTAATAGGTTAGGTGGGCATTCACAAGAAGAATTGAAGTTCTCATATTAAATGTACCGTAGTTGACATGTGTTTCCGGTCAATTCTAAATATGCATTCCTTTCCTGCTAAGCTATTGTAGACAGTAATAGTTATTATCATGCAACCTTAACAGTAATCAAGTAGCATCAGTTCAGCTATTGGACACAGTAACTACATCTCAATTATTTTTGTACCCGACGAATCAAGTCCCTAATTTACTTTGAGTTGATTTCAGTTCACATTAAACTTATCACCGGCACAATTTGTCTTTCTTTTTCTAATATTTACACTGGCGCACTTTGCAGGTGCGCCAGGCAAATTTATACAGGCACACTTTACAAGTGCACTTCATAATTTTTCTTGTAAAAAAAGGCAGATCATCGCTGAGCTAGCCACAAGTAGCCTATATATGCAAATAGTTTTACAACCAGCCTATTTGCGTCATTAGTTTGAGAAATTAGCCTTTTTGAAAATTTGTCCTTTTTTAATAATATTTGTAGTTTAGTGTGAAATAGAGCTTTATGGGTTGGTTATTTGAAATTAGTACATGCTGGGTTTTCTTCGCACTTCTCATTCTTGATATGGGTAGACTATTTGTTTTTCTAAAAATATCACATTGTACGCTCTAAGAAAATATGCTTATTATCAGTGTTGAGCCTTCCTACGAAGTGTGAATATGCAACTTCAAGAACTTAATAATCTTCTAAGCTAAACATTAATATAGTTTTGCAGATCAAACATTTGTTAACTTTTATTATGAAAAAATTGTTAAAAAAATTTCTCGTAGTCCCACTCCAAATGAGCTAAAAGTCTGCGTACACCACTGACCACGAGGTTGATGGGTGTACCGACCCGTACTAACATCACCACGTGGCCGCCACATCTGTTGGTTCCCACCATGTGCATTCTATACACGAGGCACATATGGCCTGGCCACTGGTCTTTGACTCTTTGTGGCATTTGCATAGCTGGCAACTGTGGTGGCTGCGCACTACTGACCGGAAGACATGTGGACAGTTGCTGTAGCCATGACCCCGCGGATGGTATTGTACATTCACATGCACCGCATGGTTATTATTTCCTTGTAGCCTGTGTACATTGGGTGGGCGATAGTTGTACCCGTTGTTTTGGGGATAGTTCCATACCCTTGGACTGCTGTTTTGATTTCTACTGATGCTGGGATTATTTGATGTGGAAGCGGCAACAGTAAGAATAGAATGGTTTGCTTGCCTCTGCATGTGCGGGTTGATATGAACTGAAATGCCACTGGGACCCGCACCAGTTCTTCTCTTCCCATTTTCTGTGTCCCCCTGTGTCCCACCCAATTACGGCCCGCTGATTTTCACCTTTTACGGTTAAATCCCTCAATTGTTGGGGGACTAAAATGCAAAAAAGAGAAAATCAAGGGATTTGATTGGAGGGACACGGGGGGCATGGAGAATGGGGATAGAAGAGTTGGTCTCCTGGGAGCCTGGGTAGGATTGGGTTTATAAAATTGCAAACAGTTCAATACTAGTCCATGAGCAGCTTCAGCCAACTGCATGCCTGTTATTTCCCCTACCGAGTTTTTCCTGCATGAACATATATAATATGTTACTTTTATAAGCTTCAGCCACACCAATTAACCATGGTTAACATTATGGTCATAGTTTCCATTGTTATCGATACGTATTTAATTACAATATCAACATATGCATGTGAATATGTATGTATAAGCATACATGTATTAATAGTCATTCCAAATCTTTGCACTTAATTTCAAGTAGTTCTACTATAGACTGCCAGAGAATCATGTTGCTAACAACAAAATTTGAACTTAAAATAGCGTAGAACGGTGCCTACGAATACCCTCCTAAGTGAAAGCGAATAGGCGAATAGGCCGGGGGATTAAAGGAAAACCGATATTCTGACGTCTAGACTAATTGTCGGAAGCTTCTCATTTCATTCAAGGTACAACTAACTCAGTGGCGTTTGAAGGTATAATGATTAGTGCTGAGCAGTATGGTTATACATTGTAATATGATGTTTTCATGTTGTAGTTGTGTGTAACATAGTCTGTAGTTTGTATTTTTTACTTTACTCCTTTGTTTTGTTTTTCTATTTTCTATTTTTGGGCTAAAACATTTATTAGGCCCAGTTTTGTATTTGGGTATTGGACCCGTTTGTTTGTGGTCGTGATATAAGCTTTGCAATCATTTTGAGAAAATTTTAGATCTGAAATAGTAAAACTTCGATCTCTTCTTCTTAATTCCTGAAATTCATCATAGTATCAAAGCATGGTTGATTCCCGATTCTTTTTTGATTAATCCGTAGTCTTCTTCTTCTCGGCTATAGATTCTCTTTTCAAGTTCTCAAAACCTTAAAATGGCGAATGATGATGAAGAAACCGATTCACAGAATAATTCAACTGCGGTCCATTGTACTGGAGTGATTTTCAATGATTCGTATTACTTGTCGAATTCCAACCATCCAGGTATGCAACTAGGCAGTCATGTTCTTAATGGTACGAAATTTCTGATTTGGTCTAGGATAGTAAGAATGGCCTTGACAGCAAGAAATAAATTACAATTCGTTGATGGTACTCTTCCTATGCCTATTGCATCCTCTGTTAATCTTCAAAAATGGATAAGAAATGACTATGTGGTAATGTCGTAGATGTTAAATTAAATGGATAAAACGTTAGCTGAGAGTTTTATGTTTGTGAATTCATCTCGACAATATGGAAAGAACTAAGTGAAAGATTTGGTAAGACCACTACACCTAGGATTTTTGAATTGCACAAAAGCCTAACTTCGACTCAACAGAATGATGATTCAATAGAAAAATATTGTGGTAAACTGAAGGGTGTTTGGGATCAATTACAGTTGCTAGAAGGATTTACTGAATGTACATGTGATGCCATGAATAGTTGCATTTGTGGAATTTTTTAAAAATTTCTTGAGATGGATCAAAGAAAAATGTTAATGCAGTTTCTATCATGATTGAATAAGGATTCTGATCAAGTGAAAGTCAATATACTCAGTATTGATCCACTTCCAAATGTTCATAAGGCATACTATATTCTACAGCAAGTTGAGCAACATAACAAGCTTAATAGTATGTCTGCTACAAATGAGATGAGTGATTTTCAAGATTAGGTTCTTAAGACTTTTCAGAAACCTGCTTATCAAACTATTAAGAAAGATCTCAAAAGGCAGAAGTGTGAAGCTATTTGTGATCACTGTAAAAAAAGAGGACATACTATTGACTAGTGTTTCAAGTTAGTGGGATACCCTGAATGGTGGGCAGATTTGAAAGTGAAGAAGAAACCAAAGATGGCAGAGAATGTAAAGAATAACAATGAAGGAATTTTGGGAAAAGGTCCTCAGGAAATAGCAGAGACAAGCACAACAAATAAAGGTGTTGATCCTGTTGTAACACCCCACTCCCGCTATGATCACTCACTAAGGGAATGCCATAGAATCGGTGGAGTATTTTAGTGAATATAGAACAGAAAAATTACAACAAGACAGATATAAATAGTACTTGAAATTTTAAAACATCATCTCATAACAGCGGAAGTAAAACATGTCTGGTTACATCATAAAACCACAATAAAAGTCAAGTACAATATCCATCAAAATAAAGAAGTACATAATCCCACTCTCATACAATAGCCAAAAGAAAAGATAACTGGGTAACTGGAGCTTTACATCTATCCAAGCTCCTAAAGACTGGAACAGCAATCCGATCAAGCTCCACTACTGCTAGGATCCACCGTAGGACCTGAGGGTTGGGAAAAAAGATAAAAACAACGGGGTCAGACATAAGTCTGAGCGAGTCCTATAACTTTAACAATACAATCGTTAAAGTAACCAGAGAAGACATAAACAGATATACGGTAACTAATGGGGATGAATGGCTACACTAAGCAGTCAACTAAACTAAGATAAACGATAAAGACGCATCTACCCTTCCAAAGGTAAATTACTAAACTGCACCACACCAGTCATTCCTAACTTAAAGGTTGATCCCACCCCTGGACTTATAAAATTAACTTAATAGTTCTCGCGTACCCCTAGGTGACTGAGTAGACGCCACAGGGCCCTACAATCCACTAGGTGTACACACTACTCCCCATTCGATCGGCTCCCTAACGTAGATACCCGTGCTGGCCCCACCGTGGGGTGTACCATTCCCCAACGTGGCAACCTGATAAAATTAACGGTGCACGGCTTATATCTACACGATGCAACAACGTCTTATTTACCAGCCCGGGTCCACACACGCATATGAAACCCGTTGGTCATGCGTTGCCACCGCTAACCCATTTTGGCCTCTTACAGTCAAGCCCAATATGCTTGTCCCGTCACTCGACTAGAGTCGAGCCCACTAAGATACGTTTGGGATATTGGTTGAAATGGGCCCCCAGCACAAGCCATCCCCCTAAGCTTGGCCCACACACTAGTGTTTCCCACTTAACCCTTTAACCATGTTTAATTACATGTTTCATCTTGGTTAAGTATTTAATCATATTTTCTATTGGCAATCACTAGCAATTTCCACATACCACCCAAGGTACCCACTTAACCCCCATGCCTGACTACATGATTATCTGGTTAAGTGTTTCTTAATTGATTAACACCGTAACCGTGTAAAGGACCCCTCACATTGGACCGTTATTTGTAGATGCCTGGTTAAGCCGGTAGGTTCCGGGCAGTCTTACACTACAAACGGGTCCAACCTCGTGTCATTTACCCTTGTTACGTATTTAATTTATGATTAAGACCCCTTACATTGGACCGTCATTTGTAGATGCCTGGTTAAGCCGGTAAACTCCGGGCAGTCTTACACTACAAACGGGTCCAACCTCGTGTCTTAATCGATTAATTACTCCTAATTAATCACCCCCATGATTTGTGTTAATTATCATGTTTATTTTAGGAATATGGGTACACCTAACTTAATAGGCAAATTCCCAACTCCAAAGTGTGGGTACACCTAACTTAATAGGCAAATTCCCAACACATAGTATGGGTACACCTAACTTAATAGGCAAATTCCCATACTATGTTCATTTATTTTATGTTATGCATAATTATATTAATTTCACACAATCTTATTAACTTATGCATTGAATTAACCCCATCGTTCCCACGTAATTTCGTTCTCAAGACATAACACATATAAAAGGTGTCAACTTGCATATGTATGAACATGTTTCAAAGGTGCCATCTTGCATATTAACAAACACATAACTTGCATATGAACTTGCATAACATGTCACATAACTTGCATATAATCTTGTATAACATGTCACATAACTTGCATATAATCTTGTATAACATGTCACATAACTTGCATATAATCTTGTATAACATGTCACATAAACTTACATATTAACAAATACATGACTTGCATATAATATGTCACATAACTTGCATATGAACTTGCATAACATACTTGCATATAAACTCATAAACTTGCATATGAACTTGCATAACATACTTGCATATAAACTCATAAACTTGCATATGAACTTGCATAACATACTTGCATATAAACTCATAAACTTGCATATGAACTTGCATAACATACTTGCATATAAACTCATAAACTTGCATATGAACTTGCATAACATACTTGCATATAAACTCATAAACTTGCATATGAACTTGCATAACATACTTGCATATAAACTCATAAACTTGCATATGAACTTGCATAACATACTTGCATATAAACTCATAAACTTGCATAACATACTTACATATAAACTCATAAACTTGCATATGAACTTGCATAACATACTTGCATATAAACTCATAAACTTGCATATGAACTTGCATAACATACTTGCATATAAACTCATAAACTTGCATATGAACTTGCATAACATACTTGCATATAAACTCATAAACTTGCATATGAACTTGCATAACATACTTGCATATAAACTCATAAACTTGCATATGAACTTGCATAACATACTTGCATATAAACTCATAAACTTGCATAACCCACATACATTAGCAAACTAACATCATGTCATATGACTTAAAATCCATTAATCCCCAAACAAAACCATATGATCTCATCATATCTTATCTACTTAATTTAGCAATCGGTTATTAAAGTGATAGAAACTCACAACTAGCAAATTTGCACTTCAAATGAAGAAGATTAAGATGCTTAGAATGGATTAGAGGTTGATTAGAGAGTGATTAGCTTGCAACCCTCTTCATAAATTAGTGGAGGCTCCTTCTAAGATTTAATTTGGCGGCATGTAGCCCTCAATTCTATTTTTAGTATGGATTAGGGTAGGTTTAGGGTGTATTTATAGATTAGGTGAGTGTTTTAGGCCCTTAGATTAACCCTAGATTAGATTAGGACCCTTAGATTTCGGAAATCTCTAGAACACAGCCCAAGACTAACCCAAAAACCAGATCTGGTGCACCCAGATCAACAGGGCCGACACCCTGTGTCGACACCCCTGTCGACAGGGCTGTCGACACCCATGTCGACATGCCTGTCGACACGGGGCTAGGCGGGAACTTTCCCGCCCTTTCCGCTTTTGGCTCCAAACTTGTTTTAGAACTGAATTTTAAATCTGTTTTTAGCTTTGAATTTTCTGCAAACTTCATTGGGCCTTAACTGGGCCATACGGACTCCGATTTACAAAATTTCGGACTCTATTCTGCGTATTTTCCCGAGACGAACGCAATGACGCAACCTGTTTCCCCCAATTCTCACATCTGAGATTATTTATTCTGCAATTAGTGAATTTTAGCATTAACCGAAATTCGGGGTGTTACATTCTCCCCTCCTTAAAGGATTTCGTCCCCGAAATCTCTAAGCTAAGGAGAATGCATATCCTACCATCAAACAACCATCTACTCAATCCATCAAACACGGGCATCCATTGTCCTTAAAACAATTTTTAATGATGTATGAGCATATGCAAAAAGTGTGTGTATATGTTCCCTATCTAATGTATGAACATATGCAAACCATGATAGTGCCATGCATCCATTATGTATGCGAGAGAACCCTATCGACACATACAATATCTACATGAGTGCACAATCATTCACCAAAATGCATCATCCATATGATAACACAATCATTATACATCCATAAATATAGCTTCCTACACACAATTTTATGCAATATGCAATATGAAGTGACTGAGCCGATCTAGTGCCTAGAGTGTGTGTATATGCATCCACGAGCAACCACTAGCAAACACTTGCATCCACTTGCATCCATCAACCATAACATGTCTCAAACACATGTTTCAACCATAGGTTTACCCTATCTAAAGGTCAAACAGTACTAACGAGAGGACATACTAAAGATAAGATAAGTACTAGGCAAGCGATAAAGGAGAAGTTAAAAGACATACTCTCAAAAAGAAATGGATACAAAGAACGCATCTTCGCTTCCGTCTCCCAAGTAGCATTGCTTTCATCATCTCCCCATTGCACTTTAACTAGCTGAACTTCTCTGTTCCTCAACTTCCCAGTTCTGACCCAAGGATGCGAGTAGGAGCTCGTCGAATCGTCGCATCACGCTCTACCTCTACATCTCTAAGCAAGCTCGGCTCTACCACCTCTGCGGTCTCATGTAAGCACTTCCTCAGATGTGATACATGGAATACATCATGAACACCACTAAGTCTGTCGGGCAACTCCACCCTATATGTCATCCGTCCAATCCTTTCCTTAATAGGAAACGGCCCAACAAATCTCGGTGCTAACTTTCCAACGGACCCAAAGCGAACAACATTTCTCAACGGAGATACTTTGACAAAAACCATGTCCCCAACCTCAAACTCAAGATCCGTCCTTCTCCGATCCGCATAAGATTTCTGTCTATCTTGCGCTGCTTTCATCCTTCTTCGAATCAAATCAATCTTCTCTGAAGTCTCTCTAACCATATCTGGCCCAAGCAAGATCTTATCCGTAGATTCCCACCAACATGTAGGAGATCGACAAGGCCTTCCATAAAGAGCTTCGAAAGGAGCCATACCAATACTGGACTGAAAGCTGTTATTATATGCGAACTCCACCAATGGAAGATGCTCTTCCCATGTACCTCCAAAATCTAAGATACAAAGCCTCAAAAGGTCTTCTAGGACACGATTCACCTTCTCAGTTTGGCCGTCCGTCTGAGGATGATATGCGGTGCTCAGACACAACTGAGTCCCTACCGCCACTTGCAAACTTCTCCAAAACTCACTAGTGAAGATAGGATCTCGATCACTCACAATGCTGGATGGTACGCCATGCAATCTAACAATCTCTCTAACATAGACTGAAGCAAGCCATGGAGCGGTCCTCTTACTCTTCACGGGTATAAAATGGGCACTCTTGGTAAGTCTGTCTACCACAACCCAAATTCCCGTATTGCCCTTCCTCGATCTCGGTAACCCATCGATAAAATCCATCGAGACACTATCCCACTTCCATTGCGGAACTTCCAATGGGTGTAACAACCCACCGGGTTTCCTTTGCTCCACTTTAACTTGTTGGCACACTAAGCATCTAGCCACATACTTGGCCACATCTTTCTTCATACCGGCCCAAAAGAAAATTCTCTTCATATCTTGATACATTTTGTCTCCACCGGGATGAATAGTCATTCTTGAACGATGTGCATCATCCAAAATAGCCTTCTTCAAACCCTCATCTTGCGGTACACAAAGTCTACCGTCTCTGTGCAACCATCCCCTATCATCTATGGTGTATCTACCCAAATGGCTGGACGACTCCCCCCTTATAAGCTTCTCTACCAACTCAACCAACTGTGGGTCGTCTCGTTGAGCCTCGCCAATCCGTCCCAAAAGAGTAGGTCTAACCTCCAAGGATGCCAACAAACCAGGTACAAAGTCAACAGAAGGTCTGAAGTCGAACAAAGAAAGAAACTCCAAGCTTCGCCATTCCACGAACAATGGACTCAAAGATAGCCTTTTTCTACTCAAGGCGTCCGCCACCACGTTACCCTTGCCAGGGGTATACGCTATCTCGAAATCATAGGATGCTAAGAACTCCATCCACCTTTGCTGTCTTAAGTTTAAATCCTTCTGAGAGAATAAGTACTTCAATGATTTATGGTCAGTGAACAACTCGAATCTCTCACCAAGAAGATAATGGCGCCAAGACTTAAGTGCGAAAACAATCGCGGCCAACTCTAGATCATGGGTAGGGTAATTCTTATCATGCACTCTCAATTGCCTCCCTCCATAGGCTATTACCCTTCCCTCCCGCATCAAGACTGCGCCCAATCCTGTCCTACAAGCATCGGTATAAACAACAAATGGCTTACTCCCATCTGGAAGCACTAAAACTGGAGCGGTGGTCAAAGCTCTCTTTAACCGTCGGAAAGCATCATCACAATCTACGTCCCATGAGAAAACCAGATTCTTCTTCGTCAAGCGGGTTAATGGGGCTGATATCTTCGCGAAGTCTTTGATGAACTTCCTATAATATCCTGCCAACCCCAAGAAACTTCTTACTTCGGTAGCATTTCTAGGAACTTTCCAATCCTGGATAGATACTATCTTTGCGGGATCCACAGCTATCCCTTCCTTAGAGACCACATGCCCTAAGAATCGCACTTCTCTTCTCCAAAAATGACATTTAGAGAATTTAGCTTTAAGACTATGTGCTTGAAGAGTCTCCAACACTTCTCTGAGATGTAAGGCATGCTCTTCTTCACTCTTGGAAAAGACCAAGATGTCATCCACAAAGACTACTACAAACTTATTCAGATACTCTCTGAACACTCTACTCATTAGATCAACAAAGTATGCAGGGGCGTTTGTCAACCCAAATGGCATCACAAGCCACTCATAAAAACCATCCGGGGTCCGGAAAGCAGTCTTCTCTATACTGTCCTCCGCCACTCTTAACTGATGAAACCCTGTAGCTAAGTCCATCTGCGAAAACACTGAGGCGCCAACCAACTGATCAAAGAGATCATCTATCCTCGGTAATGGGTGTCTATTCTTCTTCGTGAGCTTATTAAGTTCTCTATAATCCACACAAAGTCTGAGGGACCCATCCGCCTTCGTGGCAAACACTACTGGAGCTCCCCACTCCGATATACTTCGCCTTATGAACCCCTTCTCAAGCAACTCCCCTACTTGCTTATGAAGTTCTCTTCTCTCACGAGGAGCCATGTGGCGCACTGGCAAAGACACTGGTTTGGCATTATCCACCAAATAAATTCGGAAATCTATCTCCCGCTTCGGAGGCAAACCCTTCACCTCTTCAAACACATCCGGATATTCCCGGACCACTCTGACAGAACGCAAACTCTCGACCGAAGCATCGAGCGATTCAAGATAACTTAGCAAAATAGATTCCATGGGATTACAAGAGATCTCGAGAGTATTACCCAAGCGGGTCATAAGCCTGACAACTCTCCTTTCACAATCAAGAACGGCACCATTACTGGATAACCAGTCCATGCCCAAAATCAACCCATAGCCCGTGAAGCCCAATACAAAAGCATCACATCCAAACTCAACGCTAAGTATAGAAATCTTCAAACCCAAACATATCATAGACAGATATATGGAGCCCCCAATTGGGTTTGAAACAACCAAGGGATCATCAACTAGACTGGTGTCTAAGTGCAATGACTCAACTAACGATGATGAGATAAAAGAATGCGATGCGCCAGAGTCAAACAATGTACGAACTGGATGATCAAACAGAAAAACCATACTTTCAACGGAAATAGTTCTACCTCTCTGCTGAATCGGTGGAACTGAGAGAGCCTGAACTTGCCCCCCTGCCTGAGGTGGTGCCATAAGAGCTTGCACCTGACCTCCCGAGGTAGACCTCGTCTTCTGCCCTTTCTTTGGGCAGTCCTTCACAAGATGTCCTACTTCACCACAATGAAAGCAACCGGTCTTCTTCTTTTTGCGACAATCCTTGCTAAGGTGGCCTGGGGTCCCACAATTGAAGCACTTCTTCTTCTTCTTCTTGTCACCATTGCCTTTTCCACCCTTGCCTTGTTGTTGTTGTTGCGGTTTCTTCTGATCCCCCTTCTTCTCTGGTGCCTTAGAACTCTTATCATCCTCATGCATAAGTGCCATGTAGACAAGCTTCTCAAAGGTGGCCCCCATAGGAATGTGAGTCATAGCTATTCCTTGCAATGGTTCGTTCAAGCCTCTAACGAACCTCAAAGCCTTCTTCTCTGGTGTATTCACCAACTCTATGCCAAACCTTGCTAATTGATTGAATTTGTTGACATATTCTTTCACCGTGAGATTCCCTTGCTTCAAATTCAAGAACTTCTCCATAAACAGATTCTCTTCCGCCCTTGAGAGAAACTTAGCCCCAAACCTTTGCTTAAAATCTGCCCAAGAGTCAACAGGGCGTTCTCCATTAGTGACCTCCCACCAGAATGAGGCCTCTCCCTTCATTAACCAAGCCGCCAACTTGACTTTCTTTCCCTCTTCCACTTCAAAGATATCTAGCAACTCTTCCACTTCCTTAAGCCAATCTCTAGCCTCTACGAAAGTCTCTGAACCTAGAAAAGGTTTTCCTCCTATAGCCTTGAACTCCTTGCAAATCTTAGCAAATTTATCCACTCTAGGCTGAGGAGGAGGAGCGGTTGCCTCTGGTGTAGTAGCATTGGCTGGACCCGCAGCCGCGGCCCTAGCCTCTTGTAACCTCCTATACCATAGTGGTATAACTAAGCCCTCCGGGATGTTAAGATCTTCAGCCATGCTGAAAAGAAAGAGGAAAGATTCAAAAAGGAGATTCCGAAAGATAAAGATATGGCTATTGGGGGTTATGCTTTTCTTTTTCAAAAACTTTTCTCTTAAAAGACATGTTTTTGAAAATACTTTTTCCAAAAATAATACCTTTACTATAAAAAAAAATGTATTTTTCTCAAAAATTTATCTGTTCCGGTAACCTTCAGCTCTGATACCACGTGTAACACCCCACTCCCGCTATGATCACTCACTAAGGGAATGCCATAGCATCGGTGGAGTATTTTAGTGAATATAGAACAGAAAAATTACAACAAGACAGATATAAATAGTACTTGAAATTTTAAAACATCATCTCATAACAGCGGAAGTAAAACATGTCTGGTTACATCATAAAACCACAATAAAAGTCAAGTACAATATCCATCAAAATAAAGAAGTACATAATCCCACTCTCATACAATAGCCAAAAGAAAAGATAACTGGGTAACTGGAGCTTTACATCTATCCAAGCTCCTAAAGACTAGAACAGCAATCCGATCAAGCTCCACTACTGCTAGGATCCACCGTAGGACCTGAGGGTTGGGAAAAAAGATAAAAACAACGGGGTCAGACATAAGTCTGAGCGAGTCCTATAACTTTAACAATACAATCGTTAAAGTAACCAGAGAAGACATAAACTGATATACGGTAACTAATGGGGATGAATGGCTACACTAAGCAGTCAACTAAACTAAGATAAACGGTAAAGACGCATCTACCCTTCCAAAGGTAAATTACTAAACTGCACCACACCAGTCATTCCTAACTTAAAGGTTGATCCCACCCCTGGACTTATAAAATTAACTTAATAGTTCTCGCGTACCCCTAGGTGACTGAGTAGACGCCACAGGGCCCTACAATCCACTAGGTGTACACACTACTCCCCATTCGATCGGCTCCCTAACATAGATACCCGTGCTGGCCCCACCGTGGGGTGTACCATTCCCCAACGTGGCAACCTGATAAAATTAACGGTGCACGGCTTATATCTACACGATGCAACAACGTCTTATTTACCAGCCCGGGTCCACACACGCATATGAAACCCGTTGGTCATGCGTTGCCACCGCTAACCCATTTTGGCCTCTTATAGTCAAGCCCAACATGCGTGTCCCGTCACTCGACTAGAGTCGAGCCCACTAAGATACGTTTGGGATATTGGTTGAAATGGCCCCCCAGCACAAGCCATCCCCCTAAGCTTGGCCCACACACTAGTGTTTCCCACTTAACCCTTTAACCATGTTTAATTACATGTTTCATCTTGGTTAAGTATTTAATCATATTTTCTATTGGCAATCACTAGCAATTTCCACATACCACCCAAGGTACCCACTTAACCCCCATGCCTGACTACATGATTATCTGGTTAAGTGTTTCTTAATTGATTAACACCGTAACCGTGTAAAGGACCCCTCACATTGGACCGTTATTTGTAGATGCCTGGTTAAGCCGGTAGGTTCCGGGCAGTCTTACACTACAAACGGGTCCAACCTCGTGTCATTTACCCTTGTTACGTATTTAATTTATGATTAAGACCCCTCACATTGGACCGCCATTTGTAGATGCCTGGTTAAGCCGGTAAACTCCGGGCAGTCTTACACTACAAACGGGTCCAACCTCGTGTCTTAATCGATTAATTACTCCTAATTAATCATCCCCATGATTTGTGTTAATTATCATGTTTATTTTAGGAATATGGGTACACCTAACTTAATAGGCAAATTCCCAACTCCAAAGTGTGGGTACACCTAACTTAATAGGCAAATTCCCAACACATAGTATGGGTACACCTAACTTAATAGGCAAATTCCCATACTATGTTCATTTATTTTATGTTATGCATAATTATATTAATTTCACACAATCTTATTAACTTATGCATTGAATTAACCCCATCGTTCCCACGTAATTTCGTTCTCATGACATAACACATATAAAAGGTGTCAACTTGCATATGTATGAACATGTTTCAAAGGTGCCATCTTGCATATTAACAAACACATAACTTGCATATGAACTTGCATAACATGTCACATAACTTGCATATAATCTTGTATAACATGTCACATAACTTGCATATAATCTTGTATAACATGTCACATAACTTGCATATAATCTTGTATAACATGTCACATAAACTTACATATTAACAAATACATGGCTTGCATATAATATGTCACATAACTTGCATATGAACTTGCATAACATACTTGCATATAAACTCATAAACTTGCATATGAACTTGCATAACATACTTGCATATAAACTCATAAACTTGCATATAAACTCATAAACTTGCATATGAACTTGCATAACATACTTGCATATAAACTCATAAACTTGCATATGAACTTGCATAACATACTTGCATATAAACTCATAAACTTTCATATGAACTTGCATAACATACTTGCATATAAACTCATAAACTTGCATATGAACTTGCATAACATACTTGCATATAAACTCATAAACTTGCATATGAACTTGCATAACATACTTGCATATAAACTCATAAACTTGCATATGAACTTGCATAACATACTTGCATATAAACTCATAAACTTGCATAACATACTTGCATATAAACTCATAAACTTGCATATGAACTTGCATAACATACTTGCATATAAACTCATAAACTTGCATATGAACTTGCATAACATACTTGCATATAAACTCATAAACTTGCATATGAACTTGCATAACATACTTGCATATAAACTCATAAACTTGCATATGAACTTGCATAACATACTTGCATATAAACTCATAAACTTGCATATGAACTTGCATAACATACTTGCATATAAACTCATAAACTTGCATAACCCACATACATTAGCAAACTAACATCATGTCATATGACTTAAAATCCATTAATCCCCAAACAAAACCATATGATCTCATCATATCTTATCTACTTAATTTAGCAATCGGTTATTAAAGTGATAGAAACTCACAACTAGCAAATTTGCACTCCAAATGAAGAAGATTAAGATGCTTAGAATGGATTAGAGGTTGATTAGAGAGTGATTAGCTTGCAACCCTCTTCATAAATTAGTGGAGGCTCCTTCTAAGATTTAATTTGGCAGCATGTAGCCCTCAATTCTATTTTTAGTATGGATTAGGGTAGGTTTAGGGTGTATTTATAGATTAGGTGAGTGTTTTAGGCCCTTAGATTAACCCTAGATTAGATTAGGACCCTTAGATTTCGGAAATCTCTAGAACACAGCCCAAGACTAACCCAAAAACCAGATCTGGTGCACCCAGATCAACAGGGCCGACACCCTGTGTCGACACCCCTGTCGACAGGGCTGTCGACACCCCTGTCGACATGCCTGTCGACACGGGGCTAGGCGGGAACTTTCCCGCCCTTTTCGCTTTTGGCTCCAAACTTGTTTTAGAACTGAATTTTAAATCTGTTTTTTGCTTTGAATTTTCTGCAAACTTCATTGGGCCTTAACTGGGCCATACGGACTCCGATTTACAAAATTTCGGACTCTATTCTACGTATTTTCCCGAGACGAATGCAATGACGCAGCCTGTTTCCCCCAATTCTCACATCTGAGATTATTTATTCTGCAATTAGTGAATTTTAGCATTAACCGAAATTCGGGGTGTTACACCTGTCATGGCTTCTGCTCTCTATAATGAAGTGCTTAAAATGATTCAGCAAAACACTAAAGGATCCACGCTGAAGATAATCCATTGTATACTGCTGCAAATTGTGCAAGTATATTTTCAGCTTCATTTCTTAACTGTGTGGTAAAGAATTCTGATTCTAATAGCTGGATTATGGACACTGGAGAAACAGACTATATTGCATCAAATTTAGCATTTTTTGCTCCTCTTAAACAACTAAGTAATCCAATTAGAATATCATTGCCTAATGGAACTATTAAAACGGTCAAATATGTTGGGACAGTTATTTTAAATTCTGAATTAAGTCTCAAAAATGTTTTCTATATCTCTAATTTTAAGCATAGCTACTTTCTGTTAGCAAATTATTAGATGATATCATCTAATTGCAAGATTTGAAAGAAACTTGTGCTATTTTCAGGGCCCTTCTACTAAGCAAGAATATGCTGTTAGATCAAGAGATCTTGGTCTTTACTAATTCTGCAAGAATTCTTCAAATTGTGTCTCATGTAAGTCTGTCAGTTCTTCCAAGTCTCTTGTTACTAATGTTTCTTTTTCTTATGCTAATAATACCATTACTGCAAATGTAAAACCTAGTATTGATATTATTCACGCTAGGTTAGGTCATATTTCAGTCTGTCATACGAAACATTTAATAGTGTCCATTTCAGGCAAAAATGATAATGATAATAATTGTAATTTTAGTTGTGAAGCTTGTGTTCTAGGCAAACACCATAAAACGCCTTTTATGAAATCAAATTCTTATGCTAATAAGCCTTTTGACATGGTACATATAAACCTTTGGGGACCATATTCAAGGCCCTCATTATCTGGTGCAAATTTTTTTTTGACAATTGTAGATGACCATATGAGAATTACATGAACTCTTTTGCTTCATTTAAAGACTCAAGTGTATTCTGTAATGGTTGGTTTTATTGAGTATGTAGAAACCCAATTCAACAAGAAAGTGAAGGTTATTAGAAGTGATAATGGAACTGAGATAATTTAAGAGTCATGTAGCGTATTTTTTCCAAATAAAGGCATTATTCATCAAAGGAGTATTCCTAGAAATCCTCAACAAAATGGTAGGGTTGAAAGAAAGCATAGACACCTTATTGAAACTACTAGAACAATAATATTTCAAGTTGGTCTTCCTTATAAATTTTGGGGTGACCGTGTGCATGCTGTATCTCATATTATAAATTTGTTACCTAATTCAGTTTTGGAATGGGAAACTCCTTATGAACAAGCAACCTGATTATTGTTACTTGAGAGTTATTGGTTGTTTATGCTTTGCTGCTCAGAAGTTAAATGATAAATTTGCTACTAGACCAAAGAAATGTATTTTATTAGGTTACCCTTATGCACAAAAAGGATACAAACTATATGATCTTAGTACTCATAAAGTTGTTTTCAGCAGAGAAGTTTATTTTGTTGAAAATTGTTTTCCATTCAAGGATGATTCAAAATTAATGCCTTTATCTATTCCTCAATTAACAGAAACCTTTCTTCCTTAAGTTAATCTTGGATTTGATAATCAAAATTTTCAAAATCATTATCAAAATCTAGATCAGTTGTCTTCACATATCCTTAGAACTGATTATTCATACTCTGATTCTCCTCAAACTTCTAATATAAGTCCTATTGATCATTCAATCACACAAACTTCTCCTCATATTTCACAAATTACTGAAACTGAAGCATAAGAACAAGAACAAGAACAACCTTTGAGGGTTTCATATAGAATTAGACAGTTGCCAAAAAAAAATTAATAATTATGTTATGACAAAACTATCTACAAGGACTGTTCAACATGTTAATTCATAGAATTATGCTGCTTTTAATATTTATGAAGAACCATGTCTTACTCATTTAGACACTGTGAATTTACATAGTTTAAATAATGTCATGGTTGCTTATGAACCTTCATCATATAATCAATTAAAAGACCATCCTGAGTGGGTAGATTCAATGGACAAAGAATTACAGGCACTTAAAGAAAATGGTACTTGGGAATTAACTGATTTACCATTTGGGAAAAAGGCAACTGGATCAAAATGGGTCTATAAAACCAAATTTAAACCAAGTGGAGACGTTGAAAGATGCAAAAGCAGGGTTGTTGCAAGGGGAGATAAGCAAATATCTGGTAAAGATTATAAACATACATTTAGTCCAGTGGCAAAACTAACTACAGTAAGGTTGATTATTGCAATTGTTGCCATTAGGAAGTGGGATATTCAACAATTGGATATTAACAATGCTTTCCTTCATGGATATCTTGATGAAGAGGTTTACATGACTCCTCCTCTCGGCTACAAGTAGGTAAAACCTGGTCAGGTTTGCAAACTTAAAAGGTCAATTTATGGTTTGAAACAAGCAAGTAGATGCTGGAATAGGGAATTGACAAAGTTTTTGATTGAATGGGGTTTTACACAATCTAAACAAGATTATTCATTGTTTTTTATCCATAAGAATGCTACCTTTACAATGGTTGTTACTTATTTTGATGATTTATTACCGGCTGGAAATGATAACTCAGTAATAAATAGTTTAAAGACTGATTTGCATAGTACTTTTACAATTAAAGATTTGGACAACTTGAAATATTTTTGGGGAATAGAGGTTTCTAGATCAAGTTCTGGTATTCCGTTATATCAAAGGAAATACATTCTAGACATGCTTAACGAAAATCACTTGGATGAATGTCGACCCGCTTTATTTCGAATGCAAAAAGGTTTTAAACTCAGTCTAGTTGATGGAGAATTATTAAAGGATCCTGAAGTTTATAAATGATTGATTGATAAATTTCTATATTCGAATCTTACCAGACCAGATATATCTTTTGTTGTTCAACAACTAAGCCAATTTTTATCTGCCCCAAGAATTCCTCATTATAAAGCAGCTGTACATGTTCTTATGTATTTAAAGGGACAATGAATTCAGGTCTTTCTTTTCCAGCAAATTCAAGTTTAGTGCTTACAACATACAGTGATACAGATTGGCGTACTTGTCCAGACTCAGGGAGATCTCTAAGTGGGTATTGTATTTTCTTTGGTAATTCTTTAATTTCATGGAAGACAAAGAAGCAGAAGACAGTTTCTAAAAGCACAACAAAATATGAATATAGGAGCATGAGTTATACATCAAGTGAGAGTGTTTGTCTTGAAGGTTTGCGGACTGAAATAGGTGTTATCATTCCTACTCCAATAATTTTAAACTGTGATAATGTTTCATCTCGGCATATTGCTGAAAATCCAATTTTTTATGAAAAAATGTAACGACCTGGATTTTCGGCGACTTTGGTTATCGACATAAGCTCGATGTCGATAACCAAAACATCGAAAAATCCCGGTAATTAATGAAAGAAATTAGAGGGTGAGAATAGATAAGATAGAAACTTAGAATAGAAGAAGAAGAAGAAGAAGAAGAAGAACACAACATCAGAGTAACACGAACCTCACAGCGGAACGAATAACATATAATAGATAACATAACTTTGAAACATAATAGTTATGTATACAATAGCACTTATCAGAGTACAGCACTTACAACACAGCGGAAATAACTATAGCTATATGATCTTGAAGCCTCCTGCTCCAAGCTCTCCAAGTATATCTGTAAATTCCTGACTACTTGACTGCCCGTACAAAATTGGGCACCCAAGAGTTTAGGGAAAACAACAAAGTAAACTCCGGGTCAGTCATGGGACTGGTATGAGTAAAACAGTTTAAATAGGTATATGAACAAGTAAAAGATATCTCATAAGACCACGCCGCAGAACGGAACGGGTTTTCCCTTATGAGAATCCAAAATATATTTATATCAAAAACCTTTTGATATTATAATAATGTCTATGAACCACAGTATAATAATCATCTAGCAGAAACACTTTCATCTCACGTTCTACATATATGGTATACGATCAAAACCGCAAGCACGTATTGGGTAATGGATTTCCAACTATGACAAGGTATGGAACCACCTTCCGATCAGTGTACTCTAGGAACGATACACTGGAGTTCAACAAGAACATCTTGTAACTCAACCACACATGACCGACCACTCATTTTGCTTGAGTGTATCGAATGTATATCACCAACGGTTGGGATCAGCAACCGTTTCCCGAATGGAACAGCATCAACAATAGATTTTTAGAAGTAAATGAAACTCTAGATCAGGTGATTATACACCCTAATAGGTGTGACCTACATAGCCATGTTGCCTGCCCGATTTCTGTCATTTCCTAGTTGATGAGGCTGGAGGTCATAACGTATCTTTCAACAGATTACTCCTTCATTCACTTGGAATGCCACATCGTCACACCCGTCAAATCACAAATTGATTTCCCCAAAAATACCACGGGTATAAGATAAGAGAAACGAATTCCTCCGCCACCAACGTAAATACGTTTGAAACGATCAACTTACGTGATCCACCAGATGTACTCTGTCAAACATTCGTCCATTCAAGTTGTCCTGGGACTGGACAAACCAAAGGCACTATTCAGTACATCCATCTTAGGCACTGTTATCTAAGACTTATACAATAGCCCTTGCACATTGCTCCGTCTTCAATTATCTTTGGCATATATGATTCACAATGCTTATGCCAATATAGAGTGGTTCTTTGGAAAATAATCCAACCGGTCTCTCCATATTAACAACGTTAAAATGGTCAAAGCTTTGATAGTCTGTGATTTAACTATCAAAGAAAAACAAGTGTGCAAACAACGATATTATTCCCAGTTGGAAATTATATCGATCAATCATCGTTCATATATATATATATATATCCTCATTTTCTATGTTTAGAAAATATACGTTATTAACATTGGAAAAACATTTCCATGGCTTAATTACGTATCACTATTCTCCCACAACTATCAGTCCCTGACTGTAAACTAGTATGAGAACAATTCCCTAAGTATTAATCCCGAAGGCCGAAACCAACATCAGATAGACAATTAGAAACCCATTCGATTTACTAATCTCTAGTCAGTTTCTAATTTTGCTTAACTTTATTTGATTTACTCTATTTCGAATAACTAATATTCGATAAACTCTATATTCGATAAACTCTATATTCGAATAACTTTATATTCAATTAACTTTAATCGATTAATTCTAACTCGATTAATTCCTTTATATAATCCATTTAAGTTTCTAACACTTAAATCTTATTTAAAGTTCCCTTTTATAACTCTATTTATTTCGTAAATAAATAATTCCTTTTATAACCTTTATTTGTAAATGTTTTACAAATATTTCTCTTCCTATATTTGTCTATTTATTTTCTAAATAAATAATCCTCTTATACTTCTATTTATTTCTAAATAAATATTCCATTCAATTCAATTTATTTATTAAAAAAATATTCCTTTTATAAAACTCTATTCGTTTTATAAATATTTTCCTTTTATCTTTATCCTGTTTATTTTCACAAAATATTTCCTTTTTGATATTCTATTTGTCTTATAAATAAATATCCTCCTTTATAAACTCCTGTTTATTTTCTAAGTAAATGTTCTCCTTTAAAAAATCGTATTTATTTTCTAAGTACTTTATTTTCAAAATATTCCCTTTTATAAAATCGGTTGATTTTATAAAATTCCTTTATTTCAATGTACATTGAAATATTTCTTTTCACATCCCAGGGTCACTTATGATATTTAAAATGGCAAACCACAATGATCAATATCATTTAACACACATAATCAAACAGATTATATAACACATCATATATTTCAATACATGAACAAAACAGTATTATAAATATAAGTACACTTTTAAGTTCAAGTCCAAGTCCATTCAAGTCCATTCCAATCCATTAACATGGATCACATATGTCAATTACTTTTAAAGTAAGAATCAAGTTAACATTTTAACATAAGTTACCAACATTCAAGCAACTTTAAGCATAGTTAAAACATGCAAAAGGGTTTATGTTTGTTGTCCTAAATAGTGAGTGAACTCACCTTAATCCTTAGCAAATCCAAGATCCAAGAATAAGAATAAAGATCAAAGAATAAGAACAAAGATCCAAGCTAGTAACCTCCTTCCTTTCCTTGCTTTCACTTGCTTTTCCTTGCTTCCTCCTCCACCACCACCATTACTCAAGAAGAAGCCATTAATATAGCTTAAGAAGAAGAAGAAGAAGAAAAGAAATTGTGTAGAATTCCTAAGGGTATGCCTCCCTTTATATAGCCTTAGGAATGTACATGGGAAAAGACCAAAATGCCCCTAAAACCCTAATCTTACATATGAAGTATTACTACTTTTGCTCATTTTCCTTATTTTCTCATTATCCTTATTTGCTCATTTTTCCTTATTTTCTCATTTTCCTTATTTGCTCATTTCTTTCAAATGAAGTATTACTTTTTTTGCTCATTTTCCTTATTTGCTCATTTCTTTCAAATAAAGTATTACTATTTTTGCTCATTTTCCTTATTTGCTCATTTTCCTTATTTGCTCATTTTTCCTTATTTTCTCATTTTCCTTATTTGCTCATTTCTTTCAAATGAAGTATTACTATTTTTGCTCATTTTCCTTATTTGCTCATTTTCCTAAATATCTTGCCTATGTCATGCATGACATCATCTAGATATTTAGTTAGCCATAAATACTAAAAATATTTTTATTTGCTAATCACTTTCTTAATGATTAATTAGAAATTCACTAAAATTTTCAACAACTTTTACTGAGAAAATAGCCACTTATTGATAAAACGATTTCGGTCATTTTATCAATATTTTACCAAAAATATATTTTTGAAAGAATTTTTCCAAAAAGAGTCTAGTATCATTAATTATTAATTAAATATTCCAAGTTATTTAATTAAACGACAGTTTAATTCTCTTAATCACCTTTTAAATAATTAAATAAATTAATTATTATATCGCTGAAAATGCGGGTCATTACATTCTTCCCCACTTAAAATAATTTCGTCCTCGAAATTGCTAAGGTAGGAAACAAACCCTATCGACTGGTCAGAACTTATTTGTCCACTTCTTAACTCCAGTTTCAACTGAACCAATTTAATTTCAATTAAATATTTTTTAATTTCTAACAACGAAAATTTTCAAAAATCCTGAAAAATTTCTAACGCCTTAACTTTTCGAAAAATTTCGCCATATCCTCCTTTGTACAACCCTATCGGTAAAACCACAACTCGCCTCTCTAGGCCTTCTCCAACCCAAAAGAAAATCAAACAGCCAAGCGGCTGGCCAATTCGGCTCATAAATTCCAAACTCATATCAAATATAAACTTGTACCTTTTTGTTGGGCATATCATTATATCCCTTTCATCTGCTACCAACTCAACATATAACAATGTCATTATAATCAAACTCCAATTGATTTATTATTAAATCCAATCATTCGTTTATACTCAAGCCAAATTCTATTTCAAACTCAAGTAATATTCTTGATTCCAAACTCTTAAGTCCTCAACTCAATCCCATTCCAGATTATTCTCTAATCAAATCCAGTTTTATTTAACTTAGTTCAAGTTAAATTTCAAAAATTTAAATTCCTGGGTTTATTTCAAATCAATTTGAAATCATAATTACCAACTCAAAACGTTTGAATTTATAAACAACTTGTTTCCTCAAACCAATTTGAAAACAAAACCTTTGGTAGTAATCTTCCACTTAGAAACTCGAAAATCACACCGACGATGTATTGATCCATCCTCGGAATTATTTTCCAGTCATCAAGGTGAGTTCAATACTATATCTATTCCAAATTGAAAAACATTTTCAAAATCTCCCAGGAACTTAAAATTTCCTTATTTTAATTCCTAATTCTGATTTAAATTCAGATATAATTCATCTTATTTCATATACTTTACTTATATGAATCCTGATTGATTATTTATAACCATTTCACTTTTTTATAGTCTCATTCGATAATAATATCAAACAATATATCCAATATACTATATCAAAATATATCCGGGTAAAATTATTCCATTTACCCTTTTTTTTTAAAACATACCATGATGGTTCATCGTATTCGAGTGTTTAGTAACTCCTATCGATACAGTGGATCAAACTGATCAGCCAGAAATTCAAAAGCCACTCAATCAATAAATCTCCACAATATAAAACAATTTTATATTGAATAACAAATACGCTCACTCGTATATATACACTCAAACTCAATCTATGATATTACTAATCCCATCTCTACTGAGTTACGCCACAGAGCCAAGGTAATTACTTAACCTTAAGCTCTGATACCAAATAAAATCGATTTTCATAAATTGGAAAGTTTTTTCTAATCAGGAATTAAATCTTCCAATTGACAATGAAAATGGATACAAAAACAGAAGGGAACAAATCAAGCAGCGTTCTCTTTTTAAGGAAGTCAAAAATCCCTTCGAATATTCCAAATATTGAATCGAGCAAGTCATTAAGGGGAAATCAGAGTAGGGTTTTAAAAACCTTATAAATACACACAATTCATCATCGACAGAAATCACAAAACAATTCACAGAAAAAACCGAAACCCTAATTGCAAAAATCAGATTTGCTTACTTGATTGATCGAGAGAGAAAGGAAGAGCACGCCGCAGAAACAAGCAACAATCAAAGCCCAGTGTTTTCCAGATTTGCAGAAGGATTTCAAAGCCAAGAAATTTCATCCTTTCAGAAACCCTAGCCACGATCCCTCTCAGAGCAGCCGCCATTATTTTGATTTTCCAAAGAGAAAGGATCGAAGGAAAAAGGAAGACCGGTGCAACTCATTTTCAAAAGGTCGGCCGGTGTTAAAGTGTCCAAACAAAGAAATTAAAAGGGAGATCATTGTTTTGCTTCTCCTTTTAGTTTTTAATTTGAAATTTTGTCTTGTTGTGTTTTTCCTTTACAAACAATTTTTTTTTCTTTTCTAGTTTTTGTTGTAAAACTAGAATTACAGATTGGTGGATTATAATCTGGGAAAATCTGGTCTAGGGTACACAGGCCAGTCTAGGATTTTGAGCTTAGGGTCAGACAGGAGCAGGAGTTGCAAGTTTACATAGGATTGTAAGCGAGATCTGTTTGTATCTCCTAGTAGAAATCTTAGAGAGGCAGCAGTAGGCACAATTTGCCGAAGCTGGGTATCTTTGCATGTGATTTTTTTTTTGCGTTGATTTTTATTATCTCTGAATTTATTGTTAAAACCCTATTCACCCCCCCCCCCTCTAGGGTTATTATCGATCCTACAATTGGTATCAGAGCCAGTGTGTAACCCTAGAATCATGACTTCAATAAACAATGCTTTTTCTGAAGGTCAATCTATTGCTAGACCACCCATGTTCAATGGTGGTGATTACGCGTATTGGAAAGCTAGGATGAAAATTTATCTTGTGTCTGTCGATTACGACGTCTGGGATATCATTGAAACTGGATATAAACCTCCTACTGAAATTGTTAATGGAACTGTAACACCCAAACCAAAAAGTAGGTGGGATGTGAATGATAAGAAACTATACTCTATAGATTCTAAAGCTATGAATGCTCTGATTTGTGCTCTTGATAAAACAGAATATAACAGAATCTCTCATTGTAATACAGCCCAGGAAATTTGGCATACTCTGGAAGTCACACACGAAGGAACTTCTCAGGTTAAAGAATCCCGTCTTGCCATGTTCAGCAATGAATATGAAAACTTCATCATGCAGAAGGACGAAAGCATCAAGGACATGTATGGTCTCTTCTCTGTGCTGGTCTACAATGCTAGAGCTCTTGGAAAGGTCTATATTGAAGTGGAGCTCGTGAGAAAGATTCTGCATGTTCTGCCAATGAACTTTGAAGCAAAAGTCACAGCCATTAAAGAATCTAAAGATCTGAGTAAGCTGAGCATGGAAGAACTTATCGGGAATCTAATGACGTATGAAATGGAGCTAATAGTAAGAGAAGATCGCAACAACTCAGATCTGAAGAAGAAGTCAATAGCTCTGTCCAACATCATCACCAGCGATAGTGAAGACCCTATTGAACAGCTTGCCATGGCAGTCAGACAACTCACGAAGTGGAGCAAATTCAAACCTCGGAGAAATAAACCAAAGACCAACAATTCAGAAGACGAACCTCTCTGCTACAACTGTCAAAAGCTTGGACACATAAAACCAAACTGTCCACTTCTCCAAAGAAACAAGAAGAAAAAGAAAGCATTTGCTATAACTTGGGATGACGAGGAAGGAGAAGAAGATTCAGACAGCAGTGAGGAAGAAAGCAACCTGTGTTTCATGGCGAAGTCAGATCTAGAAGATGCCAACGAAGAAACCACTGAGGTATACTGTTATAATGATCTAGTTTTAATGTGTAAACATCTTTCTGAAATTATTGACACATTAGAATCAGAAGCAGAGAAACTGAAAGCAAAAAACCTTGATCTTGTTCACAATAATAATAAGTTGAAATTTGAACTTGAAAATGTTTCAAAAAACAATAATCTAGATTGCGAAATTTGTAAGGCTGTGAATCTAGAACTCTCAATACTCAAATGCACAATTGAGAATCTTGAAAAATTAAATTTGACTCTAAAAGAAGATGATGACACCAAAAGAATGAATTACACTTCACTTGTGAATGAGAACACAATCTTAAGAACGAAAGTTCAAGATCTTGAAGTCACTTTGAACAAATTTTCAATTGGTCAAACATCTTTTAAAATGTTGCTTGGAAACCAACTGTTTGCAAATAATAGAAAAGGACTTGGTTTTGGAAAGATACAAGAAAAAATGACTAGAATTGACAATGCTAAAGGTAAAGGTATCTTTCCCAAATGTGTAAAATGTGGAGTAATTGGTCACAGTCATGAAAATTGCAAGTATGATAATAAAATTCAAAAGATCAAAAAGGTCTGGGTTCCTAAACACTTGGCACACAATTATCGTAATGATTGGAACACAAATAAAAGGAAAAATCAAATTTGGGTGCCAAAAGAGTCTTATGGTTATCATTTTTCTACTACTGATTTGCTTGGACCTAGAAGATTCTATGGGTCATCTTCTTCTCTGTTTGTGTAGGTATGTTGGCGGGCTAAGGAGCAACAAAAATGGTATTTGGATTCAGGATGCTCCAGACATATGACAGGGGATAAAAGACTGTTCCTTAGCCTTGAAAAACATAAAGGTGGGAATGTGACTTTAGGTGACAACAGCAAATGTAAAATCATAGGTAAAGGAAAAGTAGGTAACAGTATTTTTGCCTTAACCGATGTCTTATATGTTGATAATCTATTTCACAATCTTATCTCTATCAGTCAACTTTGTGATAAAGGAATGAATGTTGTGTTTGATAGTAATGTCTGCAAAATCATTGAAATATCCTCTGGAAAGGTTGTTTTTACTGGGAAAAGAAGAGGAAATGTCTACACACTCTCTTTCGATGATGTAACTGTTTCTAGGTGCTTGGTAGCAACGGAAGAGGAGGCAACTCTATGGCACAGAAGGCTGGCACATGTAAGTATGGGTCTTCTGAAAGACTGGAAACAAATGAGCTTGTCAGAGGTTTACCTCATCAGAAATTCAAAAATAACAAAGTGTGTAAAGCCTGTACTATGGGAAAACTTAGTCGCTCATCTTTTCGTCCAAAAAATGTTGTTAGTACTTCACGCGTACTTGAATTGATTCATATGGATTTGTTTGGACCAACTGACATTGCTAGCTTAAATGGTAAACGTTATTTTTATGTATTGGTTGATGATTACTCTAGATTTACATGGGTTTAGTTTCTAGCCAAAAAGTCTGAAGCTTTTGATTATTTTTCAAAGTTTTCAAAACTTGTTCAAAATGAAAAAGGATTTTCAATTAAAACTTTGAGAAGTGATCATGGAGGTGAATTTGAAAATTTAGACTTTGAAAAACTTTGTGAAGAAAATGGTTTTAAACATGAATTTTCCGCTCCTCGAACACCTCAACAAAATGGGGTGGTTGAAAGGAAAAATCGTACATTACAAGAAATGGCTAGATCTATGTTATGTGAATATAACTTCCCTCAAACCTTCTGGGCTGAAGCAGTAAATACTTCATGCTGTGTAATGAATAGAGTTATGATTAGACCAATACTTAATAAAACGTCATATGAACTTTGGTCTTACAAAAAGCCTAACATTTCATATTTTAGAGTGTTTGGATGTCCTTGTTATATTTTAAACACAGGAGAAGAGCTTGGGAAATTTGAGTCAAAAACGATTGATGGGATTTTCATGGGTTATTCCTCAAGAAGTAAAGCTTACAGAATCTTCAATAAACAATCAAGAACAATTGTGGAAACCGTCAATGTAAAGTTCAATGAATCTGATGTGGATATGATCTCTGAAGGTGACAAAGATGATGGTGGTGCGCAAGAAGTTGAACAAGAAAACAACGATGCTGAAGCAAACAACGAAGAAGCCACTGAAGCACCAGCAAATGTTGAAAGACTGAAATTCAAGCCCAGTCATCCTCCAGATTTGGTAATCGGAAGCCCAACAGCTGGTGTTCGTACACGTTCCTCCCTCAATAGGGATGTTTGTACTTTTTGTATCCATAATGCTTTTGTATCTGAAATAGAACCAAGTTCTTATGATATTGCTCTTAATGATGAATTTTGGTTGTTAGCTATGCAAGAAGAACTTAACCTGTTTGAGAGAAACAAAGTCTGGAACTTGGTACCTAGGCCAAAAGACTATCCAGTAGTTGGAACAAAGTGGGTGTTTAAAAATAAGCTTGACGAGTCTGGAAATGTTATTAGAAACAAAGCTAGGTTGGTTGCTAAGGGATACAATCAGATCGAAGGCATTGACTTTGATGAGACGTTTGCCCCAGTTGCTAGGTTAGAAGCAATTAGAATCTTGTTGAGCTTTTCATGTTTTAAAGGTTTTAAACTGAAACAAATGGATGTGAAAAGTGCTTTTCTGAATGGAGAACTAAAAGAAGAGGTTTATGTTGAACAACCCCATGGTTTTGAGAGTCACGATTTTCCAAATCATGTGTATAAACTAGAAAAAGCATTGTATGGCCTTAAGCAAGCTCCTCGAGCCTGGTATGACTGTCTCTGTACTTATCTTTTGGAAAACGGTTTTAAAAAGGGGTGTGCTGACACAACTCTGTTTCTGTTACATGACGGTGATAATTTTTTGATTGTTCAAATCTATGTTGATGATATCATATACGGTGCTACTAATGATGTTTTGTGTGAAAGATTTGAAAAATTTATGCAGGACAAATTTGAGATGAGCTTGGTGGGAGAACTGAAATATTTTCTTGGCTTTTAAATCAAACAGAGCAGTAAAGGTATCTTTATCTCTCAAACAAAGTATGTGATGGAGTTACTGAAGAAATTTGGAGTTGAAAATGCAAAACCGATGAAAACACCAATGAGTCCAACAACCAAGCTGGACAAAGATGAAAAAGGTGTTGCTGTTGATCAGAAAAAATATCGCGGTATTATCGGTCCACTTCTTTATCTTTATGCTTCTAGACCCGATATTATGTTTTCTGTTTGTTTGTGTGCTCGTTTTCAATCTAATCCAAAAGAATCTCATTTAAAAGCCACAAAACGAATTCTGAGATATCTGGTACACACACCAAATCTTGGTCTATGGTATCCTTCTTGTAATAACTTCAATTTAGTTGGGTTTACCGATGCTGATTATGCTGGCTCACTCACTGATAGGAAGAGTACTAGTGGAACTTGTTTCATGCCAGGTCATTCACTTGTTTCTTGGTCAAGTTGTAAACAAAACTGTGTTGCTTTATCCACTACTGAGGCTGAATATATTGCTTTAGGAAGTTGTTGTGCACAGATTTTATGGATGATGCAGACTCTATCTGATTTTGGGCTTTGCTATCAACGAGTTCCTTTAAAATGTGACAGTAAGAGTGCAATAGATTTATCGAATAATCCTGTACATCATTCACGCGCAAAACACATTGATGTAAGACACCACTTTCTTAGGGATCATATTGCTAGTGAGGACATTTGTATTGAATTTATTCCAACAGAATCTCAGCTTCCTGATATTTTCACAAAACCCCTTCCCGAAGATAGGTTTTGCAGATTACGATTGGATTTGATAATTATAGAAATAAATTAATCTCTTTGCATTTTTGGGTAAATTTTCTCTTAAGATGTTCTGTTATCAATACCATTTTCTACAAATAATCCAATCCTTAAACCATCAAGAAAAGAACAGTTTTTTATTTTGGACATTTTTGATAAAATTGTGACTGTATAAGATTTCAGAATATGAGATGGTTGAAAGCTTGTCTGCAACTCTGATGTGATTAAATATATTTTATAATATGAGTAATTTAGGAATTTTTTTTTCATCCATATCTGTCACTACCACCCTTCTACCAACCATCAATGTTTTATATATATTAAGGGGATTTAAAAAAAAAGGTAATAATAATTTATATATATATATATATATAAAATAAGTAGTTCTCTGACCTCATTTAAAAATCCAAGCTCTGGTCATGCACGGTTATGAGTTTACTTATTTTCTTGCTGCAACTAATCCCATTTAAAAATCCAAGCTCTGGTTATGAGTGGTTAGTGTGTTCTTGAAGTATATATATATATATATATATATATATATATATATTCTTTCTTTCTTCTTTTCTTTATAGATTTGATTAAATCCTCCCTGGTATATACTAAATAACTTTCCATTCCATCCTCTGTTTTGTGAAATGTGTTCCTACTTTACGAATTATTATGATTTTTGGTTTGATTGCTCGGGGTTTACGACTTTGATTCTATCAAATGACTTGATTTCTAACTATAGTCCATGTCTTTTGCAAATGTTCAGAACTGTTCATCTTTTGATGATTACAAAGAGGGAGAAGGAGTTAAGATTTTGTGTTGGTTTACAGACATTTATAGATTTTATTTTGCCATTAATGCTAAGTGTTTAAATTATTTTCTATTTTTTTCACTTCTTATCTTATGTCTGTTTACAATTGGTAGGGGGAGCACAAATATAGGGGGAGTTCATTTCAAACACATCATATTATCTTCAAAAATCTTAAGTCTGCTTGTCATCATCAAAAGGGGGAGTTTGTTGAATATATGATTTTTTGTTTGATGATAACAAATAGATTTTGTTGATGTGTTTGATAGTGAAATAATAAGTATTATTGCTTAATAATGCTTTACATAGAATACAGGAAGTTTACACAAGCATTTGTTATTCAATAATATTTGTTTTATTTCTCAAAACAATTTTATACAAATTTCTCTTGGAACACCCATTCATTTACATGACTTTTTACAAATGAACTCAATACAAATGTCTTTACAACTCCCTTTACATTTCATACACAACTCTCTGCTTGACAAATTCTGCTCTGCACACTCTTACTGTCCCAGTTTCTGTTCTGCCTTTGTTGCATCATCCTGAAACCTGTCACATAAAAGAAAACACGCAGTACACTGGAACTAAAATAAACACTGAACAGATAGAATTCTATAGTTTTTTTATTTTCTATTTGTCTCAGTTTTCTGTGTGTTTTTCTCATCATTTTTCATACTTGAACAGCCACGCCATAACCATACTGGTTTGCTGATCAGAACCAGCTGATTCTGACCAGCCTCAACACAGTACAGTTTGACTGCTGTTTTTTATTTCTTTGTGTTTTAGGACAAGGTAAAAATCAAAAAGAGAAATGGAAAAATACTTTGGTTCAGCAAGTTCAAACAATTCAGCATAAATGAAACAAGTCTAGGAGATACAAGCAAATGTGGTCATGTCTCAAGATAGTTCAATCATGAAACAGTTTGGTTAAGGGTGCAGCCAGTAAAGTTAATTCAGTTCTGAATTTCCAGCATATACAAGTATGAAGCGTACACAGATGCACATATTCATGGACAAATGGAGTAGCTTTCAAAGTGATGGGCACACATACATGAAGATCAAACATGACTGGCAGCTGAATTTAAAAATACATGCATGGAGCAAGATGACATCATCATGAAGTTCAAACAAGTACACAGCTAGGCAAAAAGTGTTTCAGCATGGTGTATGCATATAACAATACATGTTCAAGTGTAAATGAAATGGACAAGGTCATGAAACATGTATAGCATACACATACAGGTCAAGCAGGTCGAGCCAGAACATCAAAATGAGCAAGCAAGAAGGGTAACAGCATTGTATATGTGAAGTTTACAAATGAGCATCAAAATCAATACAGCAGGTACATAGTATGACAAAACTCAGGCAAGAGTGTGGTGATCAAAGCAGAGCAGCACAAAGCAAAAAGTACAGTATATACACACAGCATTGTGAAGAACATATGTACACAGTGTACACTGGCATGACCAAAGCAGAAGACATGTACAAATATCAGTGCACAAAACATGGATACTAACAAATGGTAAAGCAAGGGACAATGTGTGTGCAAATTTTCAGGTGCTCAATCAACATAAATGAATGTTCAATTTATGGGATGACATGAATCATGGTATACATAATGTACTAGCACACAATTGCAACGCGACGTTGATGCAAATTCTTTTTGGAAATAAAATCAGATTTTTGGAGGAATCACAAACAGTTTTTTTTGGCAAAAATCCTTTCCAAAAATACAAGCAACAAATTAGAAATTGAAAGCAATCAATTCGGCATAGGTTTGTAAATGAAAAATCAGGGAATTTTTGTGTAATTTGCTTTCAACAATATTTCCTGTTTTAAAGTCTCTGATTAAAGCACAAAATGGAAAAACGTTTTGATTAAATCCGTGACCTGGCAGATTGTGTTTCAAGAAATAAAATCGGTTTTCATAAATTGGAAAGTTTTTTCTAATCAGGAATTAAATCTTCCAATTGACAATGAAAATGGATACAAAAACAGAAGGGAACAAATCGAGCAGCGTTCTTTTTTTAAGGAAATCAAAAATCCCTTCGAATATTCCAAAGATTGAATCGAGCAAGTCATTAAGGGGAAATCAGAGTAGGGTTGTAAAAACCCTATAAATACACACAATTCATCATCGATAGAAATCACAAAACAATTCACAGAAAAAACCGAACCCCTAATTGCAAAAATCAGATTTGCTTACTTGATTGATCGAGAGAGAAAGGAAGAGCACGCCGCAGAAACAAGCAACAATCAAAGCCCAGTGTTTTCCAGATTTGCAGAAGGATTTCAAAGCCAAGAAATTTCATCCTTTCAGAAACCCTAGCCACGATCCCTCTTAGAGCAGCCGCCATTATTTTGATTTTCCAAAGATAAAGGATCAGGTGGAAAAAGGAAGACCTGTGCAACTCATTTTCAAAAGGCCGGCCGGTGTTAAAATGTCCAAACAAAGAAATTAAAAGGGAGATCATTGTTTTGCTTCTCCTTTTAATTTTTAATTTGTAATTTTGTCTTGTTGTGTTTTTCCTTTACAAACATTTTTTTTTTCTTTTCTAGTTTTTGTTGTAAAATTAGAATTACAGATTGGTGGATTATAATCTGGGAAAATCTGGTCTAGGGTACACAGGCCAGTCTAGGATTTTGAGCTTAGGGTCAGACAGGAGCAGGAGTTGCAAGTTTACATAGGATTGTAAGCGAGATATGTTTGTATCTCCTAGTAGAAATCTTAGAGAGGAAGTAGTAGGCACAGTTTGCCGAAGCTGGGTATCTTTGCATGTGATTTTTTTGTGTTGATTTTTATTATCTCTGAATTTATTTTAATTTATTGTTAAAACCCTATTCACCCCCCTCTAGGGTTATTATCGATCCTACAATAATATCGTTGTTTGCACACTTGTTTTTCTTTGATAGTTAACTCACCGATTATCGAAGTTTATGACCATTTTTACGTTGTTAATATGGAGGGACCGGTTGGATTATTATCCAAAGAACCACTCTGTATTGGCATAAGCGTTGCGAATCATATATGCCAAAGATAATTGAAGACGGAGTAAAGTACAAGGGCTATTGTATAAGTCTTAGATAACAGTGCCTAAGATGGATGTACTAGATAGTGCCTTCGGTTTGTCCAGTCCCAGGACAACTTGTATGGAAGAAGGTCTGACAGAGTATATCTAATAGATCGCGTAAGTTTATCTGTTCAAACGTATTCACGTTTTGGTAGCGGAGGAATTCGTTTCTCTTAGCTGTATACCCGTGTTATTTTTCGATAAGTCAATTTGTGATTTGGCGGGTATGACGATGTGACATTCTAAGTGAATGAAGATGTGACATGTAAAAGATAAGCGTAGCTTCTAGCCTCACATCCGGTAAATGACAGAAATCGGGCAGGCAGCATGGCTATGTAGGTCGCACCTATTAGGGTGTATAATCACCTGATCTAGAGTTTCATTTACTTCTAAAAATCTATCGTTGACGCTGTCCCATTCGGGAAACGGTTGTTGATCCCAACCGTTTGTGATATACATTCGATACACTCAAGCAAAATGGGTGGTCGGTCATGTGTGGCCGGGTTGCAAGATGTTCTTGTTGAACCCAGTGTATTCCTCTCTAGAGGTACATTAGCGAAAGGTGGTTCCATACCTTGTCATAGTTGGAAATCCATTACCCAATATGTGCTTGCGGTTTTGATTGTATACTATGTATGTAGAACGTGAGATGAAAGCGTTTCTGCTAGATGATTATTATTATTGTGGTTGATAGACATTATTATAATATCAATGAATTTTGATATAAAGATTATTTTGGATTCTCATAAGGGAAAAACCCGTTCCGTTATACGACGTGGTCTTATGAGATATCGTTTACTTGTTCAAACTGTTTTAAACTATTTTACTCATACCAGTCCCATGACTGACCCAGAGTTTATTTTGTTTTGTTTTCCCTGAACTCTTGGGTGCTCAATTTTGTACGAGCACTCAAGTAGTCGGGATTTACAGATACTTGAAGAGCTGGAGCAGGAGGTTTCAGGATTATATAGCTATTTTTATTCCGCTATGTTGTAAGTGTTGTACTTGATAATGATATGTATAGTCAAGTACGATCTTTTATTTCAAAGTTATGTTATATTTTATTCGTTCCGCTGTGAGGTTCGTGTTACTCTGATGTTGTTGTTGTCTTCTTCTTCTTCTATTATAAGTTTCTATATTATCTTTCCTCACCCTCTTATTTCTTTCATTAACTACCAGGTTTTTTCTATGATTGGTCAGTCGTCATTGAGTTTATGTCGATAACCAAAGTCGCCAAAAACCGGGTCGTTACATGTGTTATCATGCGATTAAATAGCATTAAGCCAGTCAACTGAAACTTTAAAATGCGGACAGTGACACGTCTGCATCTGCAATCCAAAACCATTTCCATTTCTATGATTTGAAATCATTAGGACCACTACTAACAACCTTTCCGTTTCGTCCCTTCAAAGAAACTTTTTTTCCTAAGAAGTTATTAACACTCACATACTTACCAATATAATCCTAAAAATACACAACAAATTTAATTCATCTTCGCAGTAATCTAGAAAATAAGAAATCTAAGTTAACAGCTCATAAACTAGATTGGACCTTGGGAACACCAGCATACACATTTTCACTTTTTGGATAATTAATAATGACATCAGGGAATTGATTTTCCTCATTATAGCCATATCATCATACATGAAAAATATGATATTTTCCTCTTTCAATATACTAATTTACGATATTTGATAAGTATGGCAGATGTCATGCTAGAAGGATACAGCATTAAAAAGGGCTAAGGTAATTTAAAACTAATTGAAATTATGGCAAAGGTATTTAAGAAAATGATGTTTGCACCTGCATAAGTATCAAAATTATCGGCTTAAAACAAATTAAAATTGCAAGGACTTTAAGTAAAAGTTGTAAAAATTGCACAAATGCTAAACTTGCGACAGTCTTAAGCGCATGTAATAACTTAATGACTTTTAGATACACAGCCACTGGTGTAAGCGCTTCTACACTTACCTATGAGTTAGGTGATAATAACTAATCATACTACCATGCGGACAACATCTCTGTTATATTTAGTATGAAAAACTTGCTAAGAACAAGCTGTAGACATATTACACTAAGAACCGAATGCAACGGATGCAATCAGCGACAACAATTTGTGTTACAATGAACAACAGTAAGCGTAAATGTAACAACTACACAAACAAGAACAATACTACAATCCGTGTTGCACACAAGCGGATGCAGTAAAGTTAACAACAGAAAAATAATAGATTAAGAAATAAGGAAATTCGATTGAAGCTTTCCTTAGTAATTTCCTTAAGACTTTTAATTAGCCTTCCAAAATACAGCAATCGAAGACTGCACGAGACAATGATGAGTACGTCGGTCTGAGTAGAGATTCGGCAGCAGTGATTTTATTTTCGGGCAGAAAAAGAGAAAGAAGATTGATAAAAATTCGTGAGGAATGTGATCGGGATTCATCACCTATTTATAATCTTCAAACAGTTACAATTCAAATAGTCGCATATGTTTGACGTTTGAATTTGAATTCAAACAGGCGCATCTATATTATAACAGGCCGCGTCCGTTTCTCTTCATCTGTTAACGGGCTGTAAACCCATTTGAGTTCTATTGGGTCGCAACCAAATACATTGCCGCATCCAGTCAAAAAACCCGCCAAAAATTAGCTAAGTTTTTCGTAGCAAAAATAAGATTTCATTCTAGACCCAACCCCCGAGCTGGCCCGGCCCGGTTCGGTTCGGTACGGGACAAGCGGGCGGCGCGCGCGCGCGTGTTTGGTTCATATGATATAGGTCCTCCCCCTCATACAAATTTACCTGACCCTAAGGGCCAATATAGGGAAAGAGGAATATATATATATACACACACACACACATAGATCTTATCTTCTTTTTTCCAATGGGGCACTAAAGTATATGTCATTCATCTCTTTGAATTCTAACAATCCCCCACATGAACGATAATATTCTTTTCCCCCACAAAAAGTGTGATATCTTGGACTACATATGGAATAATGCTTTATCTTCGATAAGTAGATATTTCACTTTGAACTTTCCCTAGATAAAACTTATCGGATCTACTTGGCTAATTGGTGAATTATTTCATCTTGAACCATCAGCCTTTACTGTATATCCAAACAATAAGGTTTACGAAGCATTGATTCCCTTCTCATCCAATCTCTTGGGTGTGTTCATTTTGGCCCTGAACACTTTCTGGTTCTGCGAGTGTAACAGAGAATTTAAGCCTTTTAAAATTCTTATAGAGCTGACCCAGTTCACACTAACATAAGTGATCGCAACCATTAAGAGTATCCTACATATACCCTACTTGTTATTTTCAAGATATGGTCATCATTAAAAAACATAGTTTTACCCTTTTAATACTTCTGTAGGCATGCATTTATATTGTGCACCATAGGAATGGAGTAGGACCGTGTCCAAAATTGCATCACGGCTTGAGTTATTCATAACTGGTTTGCCTATTGATCCTAGTCCATGGGATCTCCAATCGCTTGGATAGGTTTCCGTATAAGATAACTCTTGTTGGTTTAGGCTTTTAAACCCACTCCCCTCGATGCGTAGTCAATTTTCTCTCTTGATAAACCTTTAGCAAATGGATCCACTAAGTTAACATTTGTTCTCACATAATCTATGGAAATAGTTCCATTTGAGAGTAACTGTCTAACTGTGTTATGGCATCCACGAATATGTCGTGACTTTCCTTATACACAAAATTATACGCACTACTTAGTGTTGCTTGGTTATTACAATGTATGCATATGACTGGTACAGATTTAGGTCAGAATGGGATATCTTCTCAAAACTGACGGAGCCATTCTGCTTCTTCGCCTGCTTTATCTAAAGCGATGAACTCTGATTCCATAGTGGATCGAGCTATGCATGTCTGTTTAGTAGATTTCCATGACACTGTTGCCCCTGCTAGGGTAAATACATAACCATTCGTTGATTTTGATTCCTTTGAATCAGCAATCTAGTTTGCATCACTATATCCTTCTAATGTGGCAGGATATTTTCCATAGTGTAAGGAATAGTTTGTGATATTTTTCAAATATCCTAGCACTCTCATTACTTCTTTCCAGTGTTCCTTCCCGGGATTGCTTGTATACCTACTTAGTCGACCACTGCATAAGTTATATCTGGTTTTGTGCAATTCATGAGATACACGAGACATCCTATTACACGAGAGTATTCTAGTTGCATTACACTCTCATTAGTGTTTTTATGCAGTACTTCAGATGGATTAAAAGTTGTTCGTACTCCCTTAATTCAAAGATTTTTAAATTTGTCAATCACTTTGTCTACATCGTGTGACTGAGATAATTCAATTCCATTAGGTTTTCTTATTATTTTGATTCCCAAAATAACGTCTGCAACTCCTAAATCTTTCATATCTAAATTGTTGATTAATATTTTCTTTATGGTCTCTATTACTCGGGTATTTGGACCAAAGATTAGCATATCGTCTACATGTAGACAAATCATCACATATGATTGTCCAACTTGTTTATAATAAACACACTTATCGCATTCATTTATACGAAAAACATTTTTCATCATGACACTATCAAATTTTGCGTGCTATTGTTTGGAGCTTTTTTTGTCCATATAAAGATTTTACTCATCTACAGACTTTGTTTTCATTTTCTTTTGAAATGAAACCTTCTGGTTGCTCCATCGAGATCGCCATTTAAGAATGTTGTCTTTACATCCATTTGATGAATCTCTAAATTATAGATGGATGCAATTGCTATTAGCATTCTTATGAGGTTATTCGTGTTACCGGTGAGTACGTATCAAAAAATTCTACAAATTCTTTTTGATGGTATCCTTTGGCTATTAATCTGGCTTTATATTTATCGATAGAGTCATCTGCTTTCATTTTCTTCTTGGAAATCCATTTGCAGCCAATTGGTTTTATTCCAGGTGGAATATCAACAATTTCCCAAGTTTTATTGCTTAGAATTGAATCAATCTCACTTTGGATTGCTTCTTTTCAGCATGTTGATTCAGAAAATGACATTGCTTCCTTGTACGTTTGAGGTTCATGTTCTAGTATATATGTTAAAAACTCCGGACCAAATGTCTTGGAAGTTCAGCCCTTACACTTCTTCTGGGTTCTATTTCCTCGATTTCATGATGATTTTCATCTTCATGTGAATTGGTTGATTCTTATCTTGTCCTTTTAGGGACATAGGTTCCTTCATTCCTTTTATGCGGAAACACATCTTCAAATAATGAGGCATCCCTAGATTCCATGATTGTATTTATTTGAATATCAGCTATATTAGACATGGATACCAAAAATCTGTAGACGCTACTATTTCGGGCTGGCCTTAGGTAGTAACAGTCTACTGTTTTTGGTCCAAGTTTGACTCTCTTAGGAGGCGGAACTGGAACTTTTGCCAAGCATCCCCACACTTTGAGGTATTTAAAGCTTGGATTATGTCCTTTCCATAACTCATATGGAATTGCTCATGTTTTATTGTGAGGAACCTTATTCAAAATATGGTTAGACATATTTAAAGCTTCCCTCCATAAGTTCGTTGGTGGTGTTAGAGTTTATGCCCTAGAGGCAATCCATTTGTTACAACACTGTTGATGTTATTATTTTATTTGGAATAAAATAATATTCTATTATAGTATATTTTCTGCGTAATATAAGTGTTAATATAATAGAAGTCCTTAGAATTATAATATGGAATTATATATTTCGAGTAAGACTTGAATTTGAGATTATATAATATAGTGAGTATTATAATTCTTAAATGTCCCTAGTCGAGTTTTATTGTTTATATAGGACAACAATAAAGCGTTGAGACTAGTATATTTATTGACTGATGATCACATCTCATTGATCATTAATATACGTGATATTAAAGTCAAAATATAAATACGTATTGGAGAATAGCGTATTGGGCTGACCCACCGTGAAATAACTACATGGAATATAATTAACAGTATCATAAGTTATTCTCACAGTGACAGTGATGTAATGGTCCTTAGATCTGAAATCATTATAATTTTATTCGAGGATATTTGTGTTTTGATATCATCTAAAGTTATTCGTAACAGAGTAACGATAACGGTGATTATTGGATACATCTCGAATCGAATGAAGAATTATGAATGATCAAGATGGAATTTAACCCTACGATAAACTCGTAGTGATATCCACAGGCCTCTTGATTGAGTGAGACTGTGAAATGCATGGCCGTGCTCAAATATTGATTTGTTTTAAACAGTCTGCTCATCGATCAAGAAAAACGGATTAAATTATAAAGAGGATGATACGATCCATGCCTTGAGTTTAATCCTGGATATAACGGTTAAAAGGATTATATTACGTTGATACACTGGTCGCGGAAAGGTTGTATCGAATCAATAATTTTATTATAACTTGGGTAGCAGCGACGCATTGCTAGATGCCAATCACTGTTTATGATTTTAAATACGATTTAAAATTATTGCCAACGTTGTAATAACCTAAAGGGACACACAACAGAACGTTACAAAGGAGATAACTAATTTTGGACAAATAGAGTATCAATTTGTTGATATTTTATTTGAAATTGGAATCGGCATTTGAATGGTTCCTATACTATGGTTAAAAGCATAAATTTAAGTAGGAGATATTTGATTCCCCTTTTAAATATAATAACAAGGCTAAAACCTAAGTGAATCATTCAGATAATAATAAGGCCAAAATTACCAAATTCCAACCCTAGAAAATTTAATGGCGGCTAGCACCGTGTGTTCCTTTGATTTCATCCTCAATTTGATCGAGGAAGAAGAAGATGTTCCAGTGGACTCCTCTAGAGGCTCAGCGCCTTGTTGAGCTCCTCTATTCAACACATCGTTTATCTTCGTCTTCAACTTTCATGGATCTACAAACGAAAGGTACGGAACTCAAATTTATTTAGTTTAATTTAAGATTCTGTAGACGATCCATATTTTAATCTGTTAAAATACTTATCTTGGATTTCAATTCGATTGAATCAAAATCCTTCAGTGGTATCAGAGCCTCGTTTCTGCGAGAAATCATAAATTGAACTTTATTTTGGGTTTGATCATGTTCATATTGTCCTATCCATTACGATTTCGTAAATAAATCCTATCCCGGAGTGATTTCTAGGGTTTGCAAAATTAGTAAGTTTTGGAATTGCGATTTTGGTTCATATATGTTTGATTATTGGATAATCGAGATTATAATGTCATGAATCCAGACTTGATGATAAATTCGATTTAAAAGTTAAATTGTTTCACTGTAAGTTGAAAAATTGTATTTGATACAAGCTAAAATGTTTTACAGTAAACAAAGTTTATATTTGATATAAAACTTTGAAATGAGTTTAATGCTGGTTTATCTGAATTTAACTAAAATTTTAAATTACATTCATTCTGTTTGTAAATTATGAAGTTCCAGTAAAAGAATCAAAACCTGTTTTGATTATTTAGTTACTGGCTCTATATATATTATAATATAGATTTGTTTTGATGTTCTGTTTTGATCTGATAATTTGGATTGATTTGATAATCCATTGGATCTGGAATTCTATAGCACACTGTCTAGCTATAATTCAATAAATATTGAAACAAAATTGTTTTGTTTGAAAACTGATTAATATTAGATATTAATTATGTCTGTTGAATTATTTGATTCAAGATCCGTTTATAAGTGTAAGCAATACCAGAACAATGGTCAAAGCTTGTTTGATTTAATATATGTTAAGTTCATGATTTTGAATATTGACATGTTTCACAAATTTAATAACCTAGTGTATTAAATTCTGGTATCATGTGATTGGACTTATTAAAATGGATAAACCCCTACAAGTTATAAAATAATACGATTGTCTGATAGCTTAATCATATCCTTTCAATTTTGCCTGACGTGTTTTATCATCTTACATACATATAATACTCTGTTTAGTTCAAGATCTGTGAGACAGAAATGTTGAAGTTTCATATGTAGATTTAGATACACAAAAACAAGGCATTGGTATCGATACATTGATTTAAACTGTTTATTTAGTTGTATGTTACTTTACTATGAAAAATAGACTGTAACATATATTTAATATGCAATTTATCATTTGTTGCATATCTGACTTATACTGTAAGTCACTAATATTTATAACAATGGTTGTTGCTATCATATCTGATTAAATAAAATAAGAGTAGCATTTTGCTGTTTTCAGATATACATGTATTTTGTTTTGGTTGAATTAATTCTGCTATATGTATGATAAATACTGTAAAACAGTATATTAGTTTAATCAGTGTTGATAAAACAAATGGGTATTTTTTTTATTTTGTTTTTTGGCAATATATATATATATATATATATATATTGTATGGGTTTATATATATGATATACATATATGGAGAGAAATATTTCCTATGATAAACAAGATAATATATATTGATATGTGAATTGTGTGAATCATTTACAGATTATAACACACCAAGGTATGCAGATTTCGATGTACTATATATATGCTGATACTTTTATAAAGTATTAGGATTTAATAGCCATAGAAAGTTGGAATTGTTGGTAAATAAAACACTATATATATTTGTTGCCATACTCAGATAATGTGGATTACTGTAAGTATGAAAAATGAATGATTATCATTCATTACAGGAAGGCAAGTGACATATATATGTTTTGAAAACCCTATCAGATCTAATGCAGAAAACAACATGTCATATGTTAGATATTGATGTAATTTTAGAAACTTTAAGTTGTTTACAACAGTTATATATGTGAATGTGCACATTGTTTTAACTGATAATGATAAGAATTGTAATTGAGAATTGAATTCACATATTGATGAAAGTCATTAGATGTTTATTTATCTCAAATCAGTATTGCCTGATTTATTAATAGGCATTAATCATTATATATATATATATGAAATTGAAAGAGTATGGACATTTTCATTACTGGTATTTATCATTGCTTCATCTATGTGAAATTAGAATGTTATACAAAACTACATTTATTTAAGATATGCAGTATGCATATTTTGTTGATCCATATGTATAACACTGCATGCTTACCCGATAACCAAAGCAAGTATGACTTGTTGTATCATATTGCATATATATTCATAAACTGGTAACTATATCAGGATATTGCTTTAGATCACATTACACCCTATATTTGATTAACATAGCATGGTCATTCAAATTATGAATTGATGTTTATACGTGTTAGGATTATTTCTCTACTGTGTACACTCATACATTTGTATGTATCATCACCAAAAATCTGCACAAATATTAAGATTAATCATATGACTTACTGAAGATATAAACATATATATATATATATATATATATATATATATTGGTAATGCAACAAAACAATCAATGTTTTGAACAAATGATTGCTTTGTTGATTGCAAAATATACATATGTGTATTCCATGAAACTAAACTGATATTATGTTCAGTAAATAAATATGAGTGTTTTCTCTAGTTATATGATAACTGTATGACAACATATACGACTATGCTAAAATGGCTTTTAGCTGTGCACTCATACACATGTTCTATAACATGTCAATGTATCTATGTACCAGTTCTCATTCATATTTATGAATCAGAATATATATAAAATTTATACATATATATACATTTGTGTGGCATTGTTATAAAATAATATCTGATTATTTGCCTAACACAATCCATGTAACAATGACAGAGAGGACATAAGAAGTGCTTAAGCACTTAAATCGAAAACCTGAAATTATTTCAGCAAATGGAAACATTGGACACTGGTGAGACCAATATGTAACGCCAATATCCCTCTTTCCTGAAATCTGGTATGCAGCAACTCTTGCGAAGAATGATACAAACATGGTCTTTAAATTAAACAAGTTCTACATGTTTAATTTCATGCCATTTGTATGTAGATACAAAGTTTTATTAATGCTGCAATATTGTGAGTTATATATATTTATTGCACACGATGTAATAATGAAAGAAAAACTGATACTGACTTGTATTGATGTATACAAAATTCATGAAATGATTTATACGAATGTTTATGCATATATAGTGTGTTTAATTATCAAGTGTAAATCATTTAAAGTGTTCATTCTGAGCTGTTAATTAAGTACCATATGGTGATTGTCTTACCTGTGCTGCGTAATGTTTTTATAATGCCAATTTTACGTAAAATATAATACATGTTTCATGTACAATTCCGTCTATTTGAAGAACTGAGACTGGGACAATAAAGCTAGGCTTTAAATTTGTGTGTGTTGGATTTTATAAGGATGTAACAATATTGGTTAAACTGTAACTTCATAATAGATTTGAATAATGTAAATTATTCAAGAATTATGATAACCAATCCTTTTGAAGTGTTCAAAAGGTGTGTATATATATACACACACACATATAGGCACGATTCCTATGTATCATTGAATTTAAATACATATATATATGGTTCATATATTTAATTTAAATCCAATTTATATATTATGAATATAAAATACATGTATTTTAATATATGTAAATAACTCTAATATTGTTTTCACTACAAATTATAAATTCCCTTTATAGCAAATATTGTTATATTAAGTCATGGTGACGTCTTCCAATAATATACTCATCACTGTCCAAGATCAATGGTTGTAACTAATGCCAAAGCGTTGTGCACCTTTTATTTTGGTTATATGCGATGGAGTAAAATGTGGTGCTCCAACCTATTATTGGGTCTGACTTAACTAGGCTGCATAATAGGATTATGGCCTTAGAGACAAAAGCATGAATTATTCTATATATTTTGAGCAAATGAATAATACTGAACAAACTGTTCAACATGCGATCCAAGAGTTATATAGACGATATAATTGACATAAGATGTAACACCCCGTGTATTCTATAACTGTGGAATTAACAAATTAAAGTATAATTAATTTGAAATCAAAGAACTAAGGGAAACGGGATACGCCATTGCGTTCGTCTCGGAAAAATATGCGAAATAGAGTCCGAGTTTTCGAAAAACGGAGTCCGTATGAAGAAGATATGGCCTTCGGAAGTTTCTGAATTAAGTTTAAAATTCGAACAGAATAAAATAAGCTCAGAAAAACAAAGTGGGGCCCAATGGGCCAGGGCGGGAAAAGGCCCGCCTGACGCACCCAGGTCGACTGGGCTGTCGACCTGGTCTAACCAAGTCGACAGGCCTGTCGACAGGGCTGTCGACAGGGGTGTCGACCTGGTCCAGAGCCAGGTCAAGCCCAGTCCAACCTGGCTGGCCTATTCTATGTTGGTCGATTTTCTGTGGTCTGCTTTGTCATTAGGGCTAGGTGGCAGGCTCTAATTGGTCTCTCTATCGAATGAATGGCTACGATCAATCCAAGCAACATCAATGGCCCTAATCAGTTCATTACCCCTATAAAAACAACCCTAGACTCTACCTAGGTTTCTTACACAATTCTCTAGCCTCCATTGCTCTCTTCTTCTAATTAAAAATAAAAATGGCGTCTCTGCTCTGCTGGAATTAAAACTAGAAGATAATCAACATCAGCCTAAGCAACTCAATTCAAACTAGAGATTAAAGTTTCTGCAAAGATTCTACAACAAGTTAAAGTTCTTTCTTTAATCCAATCAAGGCAAGTACAGTTATTTTCCGCTATAAACGTTAATAATAATTTTGATATGTTTTTGATTCTGAATCTGAGATTGTATATATATTTTCTTCTGTCAGATCTGTTTTTCTGTATCCCTTTTCTTCTTTTCTGTTTTTTATAGCCAGGCTACCACGAGCCTATGCCTAATCTCATAAGAGATGAACGTATAAACGCAAATTTTGGGATGAATGATGCGAAATTTGACAAGACTAAATTGAATGTATGACTTTAGGTCTGAGGCATAAAATATATTGGACATATGCATAAAATTGACTATGAACATATAATTTATGCATGTTGTATGCATAGCTATGTTGTAATTTAGAACTGTAATTAATGAGCATATGTTGTAAACATAGATTTGGATCTATGCATATTCTATGATAGAAGAAAAGAGGAACCATTGTAAGATTACATATGATTTGAGACTTTGGACAAAATGCATATAAAAGTCAAGATCTGATTTTTAGAAGATATGATTTAAAGATTTATATTGTTGGGTATAGTTTGCATAATGATTCATGACATGAAAAGAAGAAGGATATGGAAAGTTAGGTGTAAAGATTTACATTAATTAGGATATCTATTATTTAGATTACACCTAAATAGGGATTTTTGGATATATGGCATGCATTGAAATTAATGGTTATATTTGGTATAATTTATATGTGAATCTGCTGTAAGATGCTAGTTTAACAAAAATTGGAACATATGTTATATGGCAAATTATGTCCATATTCTGTGCTAGGTAGCTTTATGCAAACATGGAGTATATGTTGTGAATCATGACAATTATGTAAGCATAGGAATTTGGGCCAATTTATGATTGGGCAAGGCATGTAAATAGAACTTTTAGAAATATTAAATTTGCTAAATCTGCTAATTTGCCTAGTTGCCTAAACTACTAGTTTTGTTATATTGCCTAGACTGCTAATTAGATTGAAATGCCTAATCTGTTAAATTTGTCGGTTGAAATGCCTAACCTGTTATATGCCAAAATCTGCTAAGTTGCTAAATCTGTTAAATCCGTTATGTCATATAAAATCTGTTATCTGCTATGTTGATATAATCATCCTGTGATTGATATAATCTGAATTGGCATATATATATTGGGCACGCGCATAAACGGTAAATTATTAATTAATTGGCCGCAAAGATAAACATGGCTAACTCGAGGTTAGAATGAGTTTGCGGCGTAAATCTGCCCGGAACCGCCCGGCACATCCAGTGGCCGCAAACAATAGGTTCTAATGTGAGAAGTTAGTCATAACATGTGTAAGACACGAGGTTAGGTCTGGCTTGTGGCAGAAGTCTGCCCGGAACCGCCCGGCATATCCAGCGGCCACAAGCTACCGACCTAATGTGAGAGGTCTGTGCATTAATAATTAATTAATGCAAATCTAAGATAAGAATGACGTCTAAAACGTATTGGGGAAAATAGGGTTAAACCAATGGGATTAATAGATGTAGTAAAACCCGTCCATGAATCTGTAGACCCAATACAAAGTTAGACAAATCTGAAAAATCTGTACACCTGACCCGTTAGTCTGAAAACTTGTTAAATTAATTTGTGAATTAGTAAATCTGAATTCTGTATGTCTGAACTTGTAAACAAGTTAATCTGAAATCTGTTAGTCTGGGGACACAAGGTTAGGAGGGGAATTACTTGTGTCGTCTGTTGTTTGGGACCCATATTAGTCAGTAACCCTTTCTGGTATCAAAACTTTGACCCAACAGTAAGTAGGGTCCGGGCACGCTTACTGAACTAATTATAAGAGGTTCATTCTGATAATGGCGAGGGGTGTTGATGGTGCGTTCCAACCGGGTCATGTGCGTGCATGGATCCCGGTCTGCCTCTGAGGATGTAAGACGCCGTGACATCTGTAAATAGGTATGTGCCAATTGGTTGTCACTTTAGGGAGTGATACACCCTACTGTGGGGCCGACACAGGATATTTATGTATTAGGGAGCTGATCGCTTGGGGTAGGGTTTTAGGGTACGCTTAGTTCTGTCTGTTTCTGTTGGTACCGTCTGTTTCTGTTGGGTGGTAACACCTGTCTGTTTCTGTGTGGTACCGTCTGTTCGGGTGGTAAAGGCCCATTACTAGTGTACACCTAATTCCACATTCTGTCTCCATAGGGATAAATCTGTTTCTTCTTCTGTCTGTTTCTGATCGGGTAGTAAAGGCCCATTATTAACATTCTGTTTCTGTTAAAGTATTATGTACCCGTTCCTGCTTCAATTTAGACATTAGGGTGACACCTAATTCTGCTATACTAGTATTAGTGCAGAGGAGTATAAAACAATAGTTTATATCATTCTGTTTTTCTGTTGTATCTGCTACACCTGTTATAGTTATCTCACATCCAGTTTTATGTTCATATCATATTATTATTATCTGTTCATATGCTGAAAGTCACTGGACTTGCCAGACTTTTTGTCTGACCCTTGTTGTTTTCGCCTCCTTTCTTCCGCTTCCCCCCCAGGTTATCCAAGGAGGGAAATACTTTAGCTTGATCCGGATTTCTCCTTGCTTGAAGTGCTTAAAGTATGGCTTGGCTCTGTATAGCTTCCGTTCCATGGGGATTATGATTTTAAACTATGTGTTTCGAAGGCTTTTGTACAAGACTGATATTTTGTACTTGAATTCTGAAATTGAAAGGATGTAAACATATTAATTTCTGTTTCCGCTGTAATAAAGTTAAAATTTTTCAAGTACTGTTTTATCTGTCTTGTAAGTTTCTGTTCTGTTTACTAAAATGCTCCACCAAAGTTAAGGCATTCCCTTTGTGAGTGACCTTAACGGAGGTGGGGTGTTACACTTGGTATCAGAGCAAAAGGTTACCAGATTAGATAAAAGTTTTTGAAAACTATTTTCAAAAAGGTTTTAAAAGGAAGTATTTTCAAAATTAAAGCTTATTTTGAAAAACATGATCCCCAAGAGCCATATATCTTTCTTTCAGTCCTTTTTGTATTGAACCTTTCCTTTTTCGTTCCAGTATGTCTGAAGCATCTGAGATACCAGAGGGTGTTCATGTACCCGGTTGGTTTCGTCAATATCTTGAGGCTAGGACCGCCGCTGCAGGTCCAGCAAATGATCCCCCTCCTCCATCCCCTATTCGTGCAATTGCTTTCTCAAAGATCTGTAGAGATTTTAGGGCCATGGGTGGGAAGGATTTCAAAGGAACTGAATCATTCGTAGAAGCAAGGAATTGGCTCAAAGAAACTGAGGATCTATTCGTTATCTTCGAGGTGGACGATAGGCAGAAGGTACAGTTGGCAGTATGGCTGCTCAAAGACGAAGCTTCCTACTGGTGGGAAGTCACTAACGCCGAGAGGCCGGTTGAGACATGGATGGATTTCAGAACAAGGTTTGAGACAAAATTTCTCTCGCAAGCTGAACGAAGTTTACAATTGGAAAAGTTCTTGTCTCTTAAGCAAGGAAGTATGACGGTCAAGGAATACGTCAACCAGTTCAACCAACTAGCAAGATTCGGATTGGATTTAGTCAACACTCAGCATAAAAAGGCTCTCCGCTTTGTTAAAGGATTGAATGAGCCACTGCACAGCCTAGCCATGACCCATGTACCCATGGGAGCAACTTACGAGAGATTGGTGGATATGGCACTACTGCACGAGGAAGACAAGGGCCCGAAAGAGACAAAGAAGGAAGAACCACAGAATAAGAAAGCGGGGCCCAAAAAGGAAACACAAAAGAAGGATGAGAAGCCCGAAGATAAGAAGGGGAAAAAGTGCTTTACTTGTGGGAGCTCAACTCATCTGAACAAGGATTGCAGAAAAAGGAAGGGCGCTTGCTTCAACTGTGGGGAGATGGGACACTTCACTAGGGACTGCCCGAAGAGACGAGGACAAGGAGGGCAGGCGAACACTCTTGAGGCTAGTGGCTAGGATAGAAATAGGAAAATTTCTATAGTAGGTTTAATTTCTTTATCTGATTGTGACTTTTTCTGATTTTGGTATTTTGATTTTTGTAATCGATACTCTGCACTTTAATGCTAGTATTATTTCTGAATTCCGCTATAGACTCAGACCCATAAAGGGTTATGGATCATCTGTTGGAGACTGGGGTTTGAGGGATATCTGTGTTAGGCGTCAAGTATGACGCATACATTCTGAGTTTTCGTAGGGTGTCAATTTGATATTGGTTTCGGTCTTTGGGGCCGATACTTAGGACCCATGTCTAATGGGAACCAAATTTTCGTTCTATCTGTACTCGCTTCCATCATTCGACTGTATCCTATCGATCGAATATTTGAACTTTAGGTAGAAACTAATGGGTGTAAACATGTGTTTGAGACATGTTATGTTTGATGGTTGCAAGTGGATGCAAGTGGTTGCTAGTGGTTGCCCGTGGATGCATATACACACACTAGGCACTAGATCGGCTCGAAAACACTCTCATACTGCATATGGATGGGTGAGCATTTTCCAATTCTTGTGGATGCAAATTGGTTGATTCAGCACATGGATGTTGCATTTGAGTGAATGGTTGTGCACTCATATAGAAATAATATATATCATCAGAATTCTATTGCATACATGTTGGACTCATGGCACTCACATAATTCGCATTAAGGAGGTCAACTGAATCAGTAGACCGCCTGATCTTTGCATTAGATAAGGAACATATACACACACTTTTGCATATGTTCATACAACATTAGAAGTTTTCTAAGGACAATGGATGCTTGTGGATGATGGTTGAGTAGATGGGTGATTGGATGGTAGGACACATTCTTCTTAACTTGAAGATTTCGGGGACGAAATCCTTTTAAGTGGGGGAGAATGTAACACCCCGTGTATTCTATAACTGTGGAATTAACAAATTAAAGTATAATTAATTTGAAATCAAAGAACTAAGGGAAACGGGATACGCCATTGCGTTCGTCTCGGAAAAATACGCGAAATAGAGTCCGAGTTTTCGAAAAACGAAGTCCGTATGAAGAAGATATGGCCTTCGGAAGTTTCTGAATTAAGTTTAAAATTCGAACAGAATAAAATAAGCTCAGAAAAACAAAGTGGGGCCCAATGGGCCAGGGCGGGAAAAGGCCCGCCTGACGCACCCAAGTCGACTGGGCTGTCGACCTGGTCTAACCAGGTCGACAGGCCTGTCGACAGGGCTGTCGACAGGGGTGTCGACCTGGTCCAGAGCCAGGTCGAGCCCAGTCCAACCTGGCTGGCCTATTCTATGTTGGTCGATTTTCTGTGGTCTGCTTTGTCATTAGGGCTAGGTGGCAGGCTCTAATTGGTCTCTCTATCGAATGAATGGCTACGATCAATCCAAGCAACATCAATGGCCCTAATCAGTTCATTACCCCTATAAAAACAACCCTAGACTCTACCTAGGTTTCTTACACAATTCTCTAGCCTCCATTGCTCTCTTCTTCTAATTAAAAATAAAAATGGCGTCTCTGCTCTGCTGGAATTAAAACTAGAAGATAATCAACATCAGCCTAAGCAACTCAATTCAAACTAGAGATTAAAGTTTCTGCAAAGATTCTACAACAAGTTAAAGTTCTTTCTTTAATCCAATCAAGGCAAGTACAGTTATTTTCCGCTATAAACGTTAATAATAATTTTGATATGTTTTTGATTCTGAATCTGAGATTGTATATATATTTTCTTCTGTCAGATCTGTTTTTCTGTATCCCTTTTCTTCTTTTCTGTTTTTTATAGCCAGGCTACCACGAGCCTGTGCCTAATCTCATAAGAGATGAACGTATGAACGCAAATTTTGGGATGAATGATGCGAAATTTGACAAGACTAAATTGAATGTATGACTTTAGGTCTGAGGCATAAAATATATTGGACATATGCATAAAATTGACTATGAACATATAATTTATGCATGTTGTATGCATAGCTATGTTGTAATTTAGAACTGTAATTAATGAGCATATGTTGTAAACATAGATTTGGATCTATGCATATTCTATGATAGAAGAAAAGAGGAACCATTGTAAGATTACATATGATTTGAGACTTTGGACAAAATGCATATAAAAGTCAAGATCTGATTTTTAGAAGATATGATTTAAAGATTTATATTGTTGGGTATAGTTTGCATAATGATTCATGACATGAAAAGAAGAAGGATATGGAAAGTTAGGTGTAAAGATTTACATTAATTAGGATATCTATTATTTAGATTACACCTAAATAGGGATTTTTGGATATATGGCATGCATTGAAATTAATGGTTATATTTGGTATAATTTATATGTGAATCTGCTGTAAGATGCTAGTTTAACAAAAATTGGAACATATGTTATATGGCAAATTATGTCCATATTCTGTGCTAGGTAACTTTATGCAAACATGGAGTATATGTTGTGAATCATGACAATTATGTAAGCATAGGAATTTGGGCCAATTTATGATTGGGCAAGGCATGTAAATAGAACTTTTAGAAATATTAAATTTGCTAAATCTGCTAATTTGCCTAGTTGCCTAAACTACTAGTTTTGTTATATTGCCTAGACTACTAATTAGATTGAAATGCCTAATCTGTTAAATTTGTCGGTTGAAATGCCTAACCTGTTATATGTCAAAATCTGCTAAGTTGCTAAATCTGTTAAATCCGTTATGTCATATAGAATCTGTTATCTGCTATGTTGATATAATCATCCTGTGATTGATATAATCTGAATTGGCATATATATATTGGGCACGCGCATAAACGGTAAATTATTAATTAATTGGCCGCAAAGATAAACATGGCTAACTCGAGGTTAGAATGAGTTTGCGGCGTAAATCTGCCCGGAACCGCCCGGCACATCCAGTGGCCGCAAACAATAGGTTCTAATGTGAGAAGTTAGTCATAACATGCGTAAGACACGAGGTTAGGTCTGGCTTGTGGCAGAAGTCTGCCCGGAACCGCCCGGCATATCCAGCGGCCACAAGCTACCGACCTAATGTGAGATGTCTGTGCATTAATAATTAATTAATGCAAATCTAAGATAAAAATGACGTCTAAAACGTATTGGGGAAAATAGGGTTAAACCAATGGGATTAATAGATGTAGTAAAACCCGTCCATGAATCTGTAGGCCCAATACAAAGTTAGACAAATCTGAAAAATCTGTACACCTGACCCGTTAGTCTGAAAACTTGTTAACTTAATTTGTGAATTAGTAAATCTGAATTCTGTATGTCTGAACTTGTAAACAAGTTAATCTGAAATCTGTTAGTCTGGGGACACAAGGTTAGGAGGGGAATTACTTGTGTCGTCTGTTGTTTGGGACCCATATTAGTCAGTAACCCTTTCTGGTATCAAAACTTTGACCCAACAGTAAGTAGGGTCCGGGCACGCTTACTGAACTAATTATAAGAGGTTCATTCTGATAATGGCGAGGGGTGTTGATGGTGCGTTCTAACCGGGTCATGTGCGTGCATGGATCCCGGTCTGCCTCTGAGGATGTAAGACGCCGTGACATCTGTAAATAGGTCTGTGCCAATTGGTTGTCACTTTAGGGAGTGATACACCCTACTGTGGGGCCGACACAGGATATTTATGTATTAGGGAGCCGATCGCTTGGGGTAGGGTTTTAGGGTACGCTCAGTTCTGTCTGTTTCTGTTGGTACCGTCTGTTTCTGTTGGGTGGTAATACCTGTCTGTTTCTGTGTGGTACCGTCTGTTCGGGTGGTAAAGGCCCATTACTAGTGTACACCTAATTCCACATTCTGTCTCCATAGGGATAAATCTGTTTCTTCTTCTGTCTGTTTCTGATCGGGTAGTAAAGGCCCATTATTAACATTCTGTTTCTGTTAAAGTATTATGTACCCGTTCCTGCTTCAATTTAGACATTAGGGTGACACCTAATTCTGCTATACTAGTATTAGTGCAGAGGAGTATAAAACAATAGTTTATATCATTCTGTTTTTCTGTTGTATCTGCTACACCTGTTATAGTTATCTCACATCCAGTTTTATGTTCATATCATATTATTATTATCTGTTCATATGCTGAAAGTCACTGGACTTGCCAGACTTTTTGTCTGACCCTTATTGTTTTCGCCTCCTTTCTTCCGCTTCCCCCCCAGGTTATCCAAGGAGGGAAATACTTTAGCTTGATCCGGATTTCTCCTTGCTTGAAGTGCTTAAAGTATGGCTTGGCTCTGTATAGCTTCCGTTCCATGGGGATTATGATTTTAAACTATGTGTTTCGAAGGCTTTTGTACAAGACTGATATTTTGTACTTGAATTCTGAAATTGAAAGGATGTAAACATATTAATTTCTGTTTCCGCTGTAATAAAGTTAAAATTTTTCAAGTGTTGTTTTATCTGTCTTGTAAGTTTCTGTTCTGTTTACTAAAATGCTCCACCAAAGTTAAGGCATTCCCTTTGTGAGTGACCTTAACGGAGGTGGGGTGTTACATAAGATGTCTACCTAAAAGGTTGTGTTTTGGGTTTAGACAAAGCTGGGTCAAGACATGACTAGATATAGATCTTGGAACACCATTATACGTATATAATGATATACATATATAAACAGAGGGATGCTAATTTAAGTGGGAGCGTATTTTAGTTTAAATTACATATTTATGTTAATATAAATTTTGATTGTCAAAATTTTGTGATTAAATAAATATTACAGAATCAGTTATTATTTTATCTAATGTAGATATTAAATAATAAATAACTCGATAATTTAAATTAATCCTTGAGAAGGATAAATTGAATTAAATGAAATTTCTTGACCGACATTGAATTTTGAGGATTGTCCTCAAACAAATTAAAACGTAATTGTTCTAACAAATATAAAGGATCTAAAACAAAAGTTAAAGTATGTAAAGACCCGAAAATTCCCGCTCTTTGAATCGACCATAAACCACACAGGTCTGACCCAAAGGTTGGAAATCTTCGAATACTTTAACTTTGAGAATACAATACATTAGAACAACAACATCAGACTTTTATTACATTATGATAATATAACATCAGAGTACAGAATATCAGAGTACAAATAAAGTAAATTACAGCGGAAGATAAATTTTACATTTTTAATAAAACAAACAAACAGCGGAAGACTTCTATGCTCTGGACACAGCTTTAGGCTTCGATCCAGAATCCTGCTAAAGAGTTAGATATATGCAAAAGCTACTCGACTGCCCGTGTGGAAAAGAGGGCACCCGAGTTTGCAAAGTGGAACAAACTACGAGTCAGTCATGGGACTGGTGTGAGAATTCTAAACTAATATAACTAATAAGAAGGCTAATCACAGGACCACGCCACTTTCGCGGAACGGGTTTACTCTTATGGATTGCCAGTGCATAAACTAAAGTAAATCGAGAAATAACGCAATGTCTTTTCGGAAAAATGAAACCATTATAAGACCCAAGTCCCATCACACAATGCAACGCACACCAGAGGATAGGGTTTTACCTTATAATGATCAAAAGATGATAAATACGTTAAACCAATATTATTATTAGTGTGTATATGTTTTAAAAGCAATTCAAAGTAAATGTATCAATCCTAGACGGCATGGGTACCATATATCATGTCGCCATACTAGTTATACAATCAAAACCGCAAGGTCGTATTGGAAATTTGGATTCCATCATGAGTCGAGGCTAGGGGCAAGATCCTCTCTGATTTCGAGACACTCTAGCAAATGCCTCAGGATTCGGACTCTGGCGAACCCTTGGATGCGGTAGGGCCGGTCCCCGCCTATGGGCAGTGGATTGGTTATGCCTGAACACACGTTCCCCGGTCCCTTTGGACCTATAGTATGACCACCAATGGCCTATAAAAATAACGAGGCGCCTCAAAATCCATCATCCACATAAGTAAAATGTCAGCGCTGGTAGGTCCCTGACATCACTCTAGCTAGAAAGAAACGTGTGCACTCCCTACGGTCCGTATCCCGTTTTTGACTCATACCGGGGTGTGAGGCTCGCGAAGTCGCGCTATAACCACAAGGCCTGCTTTTCAACAAAGCCTTGATCATTTTCATCTTGGCGTGCCACATTGACAATCCATACCGTACCATTGATCATCCATCAATATATAAACGGGGTGTTAAGTAAAGAATGAATTCTTCACCACCAACATTTATATATTGATAGAAAATCAATAACATGATATTAAGCGGAGTACGATGTCAGACACGCGATCCATTTAAAACTTATGCTCCGGGTCCGAGCGAAAGCCAAATCCGTGCAAACCAAAACTACGTCCGGGCGGCCACCACTGTAGCCCCTTCAAGGTAGCTACTCCAATCACGGGCATCAGCAGTCGTCGTCCATTCGATGTGAAGATCGTCGGTCTTCTATCGTCGTCTTCCAATCTTGAAATTACTCGCCGTGTAATTATTTGAAATGAGTTAAACTCGGTCTTTTCAAATAATTATTCGCAAAATTATCTTTTAAATCATTTTAGATCGTTAATATCAATTTATAATGATTTATCGCTATTTTTATTTATTTAAAAATAGCTCAAAATAAATAAACGACGCGTCGGGTCAGTGGGTGGCCCTGGCGCTGTTTTTACTAAATTTTGATTTACTCATATATTAAAATCTAACCGTTGGATTTTGGCGAAGTTCATATCGTTGGAAAGCTCTACCCAAAGCGGTCCTAACGGTTCCAGTTTTGGGGAAATCCGACGGTCGGATCTTTCGATATAATCGTTTAAATGTACGATTGTCGAAACGCGAACTGCAGCGCGTGTGTCGTTAAATCTTTTTATTTATATATAAATATATATAATTAAATCGCTTGGTGATTTCAACTACAAAAGTTCATTCCTTTATTCTAGAAAGACTATGACGCAAAAATGTACTTTTATTAATCTTGTTTTTATTTGTAATTGAATTACAAATAAAGATATACTTTAAAATTCATGTTTTGCTCGCTAACTCTAATGCGACAAAAATAATGTTTTCAACATGGTATATTTTATATTAAATAAAAATGATATTTTTGTCCGCCAATTCTAATGCGACAAAAATAATGGTTTATATAATATATATTTTTATATTCAAATAAAAATGACATTTTTGTCCGCCAATTCTAATGCGACAAAAATAATGGTTTCAACATTGTACACTTTTATATTTAATAAAAATGATAATTTTGTCCGCCAATTCTAATGCGACGAAAATAATGTTTTCAACATTGTATATTTTTATATTCAATAAAAATGATATTTTTGTCCGCCAATTCTAATGCGACAAAAATAATGGTTTCAACGACGTCTATTTTTATATTCAATAAACATGATAATTTCCCTTTATTCTTTTAAACATATACAATGTAAATGTCTTTTACTTTACATTGAAAAATAATGTTTGTTATTCTTTTCTTTACTTTCTTTACATAGAAAATGTTCCCTTTTTATTTGATTTTTCTTTACACTAGAAAGATGTAACTTTTTACATAGAAAACAATGTTTTCTTTTATATTTTCTTAACATTAGAAAACAATGTTTCTTTCACATAAGAAAATGTGCATATTTGCTTTTACTTTCTTTTACAATAAGAAAATGTACATTTTTACTTTTATTTTCTTTTACATAAGGAAAGGTTCATTTCGCTTTTTATTTTCTTTTACATAAGAAAATGTTTTCTTTTTCCTTTGCATAGGAAAATGTATTCTTTCTCTTAAAAATAGATTCTTTTTCTTTACATAGAAAAATGTATTCTTCTTTACATTAAAAATATAGTGTTTCTTTTCTCTATTTTCTTTTCATAGAAAATAATGTTTCTTTTTCTTATTTTCTTTACATTAGAAAATAAGGTTTCTTTTTCTTATTTTCTTTTCATAGAAATGTTTCTTTACTCGATTTTCTTCTCATTTTACATTTACATAGAAAAAGGTAAATGCTTTTCTTTTATTCTCTTTTACATAAGAAAATGTACATGTTTACTTTCTTTTACATTAGAAAATAATGTTACCTTTCTTATTCTCTTTACATTAGAAAATAATGTTGCTTTTCTTATTTTCTTTACATTAGAAAAAAAATGTTTCTTTTATATTTTCTTTTACTTTAGAAAAATGTAACTTTTTATTTTTATTTTACTTTACATTAGAAAATGTACATATCTTATTTTTTTTCTTTTACATAGAAAGATGACGTTTTCTGTTTATTTTCTTTACATAGAAAAATGATGTTTTCTATTTATTTTTCTTTTGCATTAAAAATGTACATATTTGCTTTTTATTTACATTGAAAATGTAAATGCTACTTTTATTAAGAAAGTGTTAATGTTTGCTTTTTACAAGGTCTATATTACAAAGGAAACCATATTTTCTAATGCCTATATTAGATTCATTACATAACATGACGGTGAAATTTGGCGTCATCTCAACTAAATCAACGCACAATGTAAATTTGTGTTATTACTACAATATTAATATGATGATGTAATTTGTGTCATCACAATAATGTTAACGCAACATATAAATTGGTGTCATCACAATAAGGTTAACACAATGATGTAAGTTTGGGTGTCATCTCATCTATATTAACACAGATATGACTTGGTGCACTTTTGATGAATCAAAATAAAGGCCTCATCTTTATTTTTTATTTTATTTGTAAATAAAGATAAAGATTAAAACTTACATTTTGTTTTATAAATAAATATTTAACTTGCATTTATAAAATAAAGATAAAAATGGGTATTTTAATTTGTAGACAAGACAAAGATAAAAATTGTCCTTTTATTTGTGTTGACAAAATGAACCCAAAAATTGTCCTTATATTTATGTTAACAAAATGAGCACTAAAATTGTTCCTTTATTATGTTGACAAATAACTTAAAATTTTGACCTTTTTATTATGATAACAAAATGACCTAAACATTTGTCCTTTTTATTATGTTAACAAAATGACATAGAAATTTGTCCCTTTTATTATGTTAACAAAAAGACATAGAAATTTGTCCCTTTTATTATGTTAACAAAATGACATAGAAATTTGTCCCTTTTATTATGTTAACAAAATGACATAGAAATTTGTCCCTTTTATTATGTTAACAAAATGACATAGAAATTTGTCCCTTTTATTATGTTAACAAAATGACATAGAAATTTGTCCCTTTTATTATTTTAACAAAATGACATAGAAATTTGTCCCTTTTATTTTATTTGCAAACAAAATAAACAAAACCAGAATAAATGTTTCAATTTTATTAAAGAAAATAAAATGAGAATAAAAATCAAAGTAAAAACTTTGTCATTAATTTTGTAGACAAAATTTGTATAAAAACTTTGTCTTTTTATTTTATAAACAAAATAAATGGCAAAAATTGTCTATTATTTTGTTAACAAAACGAAGATCCAAACTTTTCCTTTAGTACATTGTAAATAAAAATAAAATTCCCATATTTCCTTACAAATTAAAATTTCCATTTATATAAAAAAAAATAAGAATAACAGTAATAAAGATGAGGACTCGTATAGATTACATCAGAATGTAGAACTGGACAAACATAGCTATTTCAACACAGCATAAGATCGTTACAAATCACACATCAAAATAGATTCTACATTACCACATCGCAAGACATACATACAAATCCAAACGATTGCGAATAATAATTATATTATTTAATTATTTAGATTTTAGAAATCTCACCAACAAACAACATCAAACTATCAAATCATACAGTCCAAATTTCATACGACGCATATATTAAATATACAATCACAATCACAATTGATTATTTTTAATTTAAATAAATAAAGAGAATTCTCACCAATAGCTTTCCATTTCGCCAAAATTTAGACAAGCTCCGAATCATTTTTTGTTAGTTCCTTATTGTAGATCTCATTGCTACGAATCCAACGCATCTGAATTTGTCCATTTCTGACTTCGTATGGCAAAGTTATGATCATTTTTACGTTAATTACATTATTCGATTTATTAATAGATAATAAAATAAATTAATAACTTAATTAGATTCTTAATCATACCCTTAATCCATCGCCTCTTTCTTGTAGCCTTCAAGAGAAAACGAACCCATCATCTCGTATGAAATCGAAAATCAGAAGGTAACAAGGAATTTAGATTTACCTTTCTTCTTTTTTTTCTATGGGGAGAGGAGGAAGAAGTTTTAACATTTGTAGAAGACAATTTCAGAGAAAAGAATGTTGAAGGAAATTAGTGGAGGAAGAAAGGAGCAATATCTACCATGCAAATATAAGGGTGGTGGCGGCTGTATGATTGATTAGGGTTTTCTTGGTTTGTGTATTTAAAATAACATTTAATTTCTAATTTTGCAAATAAACCCATAATGTATCTTTCTTATTTTTTTTTCTTTCTTTTATTTATAAAAGGCATAAAGTGTGGCATATATTCATATGAAAGAAAGAGAGAGAACATAAAAGAAATGAATGAAATGCATGCGGTAATTAATATTATCATTATTATTTTTCCTTGCAATGAATGACACGCCTCTATTTCCCATTGAATATGATTTCAAGTTTTATTTATTTTATGAAGGAGGGGACTTTCCCTTTTTTTTTACTTTATTTGGTTATATATATTTTAATTGTGCTTCTACATAAGTGGTAGGTTACAAATGAAATAAATTCGCTGACTACACATGACATGTCAATCTAATTATCATTTATTTCTTATTTAAAAATTCAAAAGAAAATTACATAAGGAAAGAGAATAATGGAAATGTAATTAATGCATGATTTAATGCTAATTGTGACAAAGTTTGTGAATTTAAAATTATATAACATCATAATTACCATATGACCAATTAGTATTCATTTACACATGTTACATTCATAATTCGCAGTCATCTTCTTAACTATATAAGTTTATTTCAAAATGCTACATTCCATATATCGTTTTGATTGCTTAATTAATTTACGATATTTTTAAAACGAATTCACATACCAAAATTCAAGTTAGTTATTACACTTATTTATAGTGTTTGGTTTCAATTGTAATCAAATTTCATTAAGTGTATATATATAATTCCACTAAATTTGGTTTGACTTAATTATGTCATTGAGTTACACGATTTAAACTAAAATAAAATAAAATAAATTAGCAATCCAAATATGGTTATATGTTTAATGTATATGGACAAAAACAAATGGTTGCATATGTAAATCAATTATACTATTGTAATTAATCTCCTACCGTTACCTTATTAATTCACTTTAATGGACTTTAAATGCAATTTATTGTAGGTTAGTTTCAATATTAAATTACAACCTTTATTTCTATCATACAACGATATTATTCAGCAAATCACCCAAACCAAATTCAAATGACAAATAAATGGATAAATTTCCCATGTTCTTCAAATGACAAATAAATGGTCATTTATTTGTAATAAATTTCCTATGAATGTTAATGCCACATAAATGAAATTTATAAACAATTTCGTATTTATGTTATTTTTATTTTGATATAACATTATCTAATTACAACGGAATTTTTATACTAACATACCTTTCTAACTATAATGGCATTTACACTAATATGACATTTCATATGATAATGACATTTTTTTTTACATTAATACCACATGATCAAGCAAGGTGACATTTCATTTTTATACAACATGATCAAAATGATATATTCCTGCTAACACATCAAAGATTTTATTTCTAAATATTTTAAATCCATTAAAATTTCTAAAATAAAAATTTTAAATTGGCCCCAAAATTCAGGGTTGTTACAAAGTATGACTTCAACTAAATAAGAATATAAAGTTTATAATAATCTACTTATACATTCCTAGTATTAGATACTAGATATAAATCACATAAATGTATGTTGATTTAAAAATTGCAGAATAAGTAGAAAACTGATAAAAGGACAAGTGGACTTGCGATTGGAAATAAAACAAATGTTGTTGGATTATCCATAGGAAGTTGATTCTTGTTATATATACTGGCTTAATTAAAATAGATAAAATAATTGTTATTATGAAATTCCATTTAAAATAAATGTTATTATAAATCTTGTTTTGACAGGTTTAAATTTCATTTGTATTAAAAGAACAATTGTTGTTCATTTTATTTAAATGCAATATCTAATGGAATTTCACAAATAGTTAATGAATTTTATAAATCTTTAACTATAATGTACTTGACATAAATACTAAATGGATTAAATTTAATGATTTAAATCCAGCATACCTTTAGCATTAATAGTTAGCTCGTATAAACACGAGAGTATATCAAAACTCCATAATGATGGAATTTTGAGACCATTTGATTTTGAATCATATGCAAATCTTGTCTATTAGGCAAAATAACAGAATCATCCTTCACTTGACACAGTGAATGAGTGATAAGTATTGGTTCTCATACATAATGATGTATTTGGAGCAATGAATACATAAGCTATAAGTAGGTTTTATTACTTCATTATATTTACTGATGATATCAGGAGATACAAATATCTGTATCGTATGAAACATATATCAGAATCCTTTGAAAAGTTCAAAGAATTCAAAATGAAGTTAGAAACCAATTTTAATAGAAAATAAATACTTTTCGAACAGATCGAAAGAGAATATTTAAGCCAACTATTTAATGATTATCCAGACAAGTTTGAAATTGTTTCACAACTTACTCCATCTAGAACACTATACTGAACGGTGTGTATGGAAGGAGAAATCGCACCTTATAAGATATAGTACGATTAATGATGTATCATATAGATCTTCAAATAAGTTAAATTTAGAACAATCGCATTTAATCCCACTAAAATAATTTTGAAGACGCCATATAAGATATGAACTAGGAATTATCCTAGTGTGTCTAATACGATGATTTGGGATGTAAAGACGTTTGTTAAATGTCCTTCCTCCGATAAGATCGGACCTAAATCAAATAACTATTTTGTGGATATAAATTTTTAGAGAATAAAATATTTATTGCTCGATTTGGTATCCTTTTGAAGGAGAGCCCGTCTCTAATACACCAATGGAAATGAAATAGAATTCTAAATGTCTCGAAAACCACAAAATATCATTGAGTCTTGTATAGACAAGAAATTGAGTGGGAGTGACACAATAATTCTAATGTTATTTGATAACACAATAATTATTGTAAATATTGTTAGTTATAAAACAAGAAATAAATACTGATTCTAAGAAAGAAAAATGTTTGAATTACGAAGTTCATGATTGAACTTAATTTATTGTCGATACAATGATATACATTGTGATAATAATATGGCAGTTGCTCAGGCCTAAAACATTAAACTCATTATCGATCCAAACATATAAGAAATATAATTCCTATGTGAAGTTGTTCACAGAGGAAATAAACATATCTGCAAAAGTTACAAACATTGTAATGTTGCAGACCTACTGAAATAAACTCTGTCACAGCAGAAGTTTAATAGTCACACTAGTTTCATGAGTATACGATACGTGACTGATTGACTCTAGTGCAAGTGGGAGATTGTTAGAGTTTATGCCCTAGAGGCAATCCATTTGTGATAACACTGTTGATGTTATTATTTTATTTGGAATAAAATAATATTATATTATATTTTATTTACTGCGTAATATAAGTGTTAATATAATAGAAGCCATTAGAATTATAATATGGAATTATATAGTTTGAGTAAGACTTGAATTTGAGATTATATAATATACTGAGTATTATAATTCTTAAATGTCCCTAGTCGAGTTTTATTGTTTATATAGGACAACAATAAAGCGTTGAGACTAGTATATTTATTGACTGATGATCACATCTCATTGATCATTAAAATACGTGATATTAAAGTCAAAATATAAATACGTATTGGAGAATAGCGTATTGGGCTGACCCACCGTGAAATAACTACATGGAATATAATTAACAGTATCATAAGTTATTCTCACAGTGACAGTGATGTAATGGTCCTTAGACCTGAAATCATTATAATTTTATTCGAGGATATTTGTGTTTTGATATCATCGAAAGTTATTCGTAACAGAGTAACGATAACGGTGATTATTGGATACATCTCGAATCGAATGAAGAATTATGAATGAACTAGATGGAATTTAACCCTACGATAAACTCGTAGTGATATCCACAGGCCTCTTGATTGAGTGAGACTGTGAAATGCATGGTCGTGCTCAAATATTGATTTGTTTTAAACAGTCTACTCAGCAATCAAGAAAAACGGATTAAATTATAAAGAGGATGATACGATCCATGCCTTGAGTTTAATTCTGGATATAACGGTTAAAAGGATTATATTACGTTGATACACTGGACGCGGAAAGGTTGTATCGAATCGATAATTTTATTATACCTTGGGTAGCAGCGACGCAATGCTAGATGCCAATCACTGTTTATGATTTTAAATACGATTTAAAATTATTGCCAATGTTGTAATAACCTAAAGGGTCACACAACAGAACGTTACAAAGGAGATAACTAATTTTGGACAAATAGAGTATCAATTTGTTGATATTTTATTTGAAATTGGAATCGGCATTTGAATGGTTCCTATACTATGGTTAAAAGCCTAAATTTAAGTAGGAGATATTTGATTCCCCTTTTAAATATAATAACAAGGCTAAAACCTAAGTGAATCATTCAGATAATAATAAGGCCAAAATTACCAAATTCCAACCCTAGAAAAGTTAATGGCGGCTAGCACCGTGTGTTCCTTTGATTTCGTCCTCAATTTGATCGAGGAAGAAGAAGACGTTCCAGTGGACTCCTCTAGAGGCTCAGCGCCTTGTTGAGCTCCTCGATTCAACACATCGTTTATCTTCGTCTTCAACTTTCATGGATCTACAAACGAAAGGTACGGAACTCAAATTTATTTAGTTTAATTTATGATTCTGTAGACGATCCATATTTTAATCTGTTAAAATACTTATCTTGGATTTCAATTCGATTGAATCAAAATCCTTCAGGTGGGCCAGAGGTTACTAGCATTGAGTTAATCATGTCTTTTAACGTTCTGTTCTTTCTCTCAGCAATACCAATTTTTTGTGGCGAATATGGAGCTATTGTTTGATGAATTATACCATTTTCTACACAGAATTGTTAATGGTCATTCATCCTCTCTACCTCGATCAGATCTTAGTATCTTGATCTTTTTATTTAACTGATTTTCTACTTCAGGCTTATATTATAAAAACAATGCAATTGCTTCATATTTCCTATTTAAAAGATATACATAGCAATATCGTGTATAATCATCAATAAATGTGATAAAATACCTTTTTCCGCCTCTTGTAGGTAAGTTTTTGAAATCACATAAGTCAGTATAAATCATTGTAACGGTTCAGTACTTCTTTCAGTAGCCTGAAATGGTTTCTTAACCATTTTTGCTTCTACACATGTCTAACATTTATATTTTTTATCTACTTGAAATTTTGGAATTAAATCCAAATTTGCAAGTTTTTCATTTTTCGAAAATTTATGTGTCCTAATCTTTCATGCCATAATAGAACATCCTACTCGACGACATAAGAAACTTCCTTTTTATTCATTTCAGAATTACAATACACACTATTATTGCCGATTACGACAACATTAGCCTTAAATAGGCCAGCACACAAGTATCCTCTCCCTATATAGACTCCAGCCTTGGACAGAACAACTTTATCTGATTCAAAGACCATTTGGAAGCCTCTCTTCGAGAGTATAGGTCCAGAAATCAAGTTTTTCCGGATGTCTGGAACATGTAGCACATCATCTAGAGTAACAGTTTTACCAGATGTGAACTCAAGGATTACTTTCTCGTTTCCCTCAATCATTGACACTGCCGAGTTACCCATGTACAGATTTTCTCCATGATCCAGTTTTGTTGTATGTGGAGAACATGGACTTTTCAGAACACACATGTCGTGTAGCGCTTGTGTCGAGCCACCGTTGAGAAGGATTCTCGACTAGATTGCATTCTGACACAACTCCAGAAAAGTTAGGCCTATCGATGTCCATGTTGTCCACCACATTTGCTTCTGAATTTTTCTCACTACAAGAGGAACAGGGGTTTCCAACGGCTAGGGGCCGTTGGAAACCCCGTTGGAAGCCGTTGGTCAATCCGTTGGTATACGGATCCACGGCTTCCAACGCAAACGACGCATACTTTCCAACGGCTTCCAACAGGTAAATAAGGACACGTGTATTTGGTTCTGGCAATTTGGCCGTTGGAAGCCGTTTGACAATGATGACCAAATAGCCGTTGCAAGCCGTTTGACGCCGTTGGAAATCTGGGTGTTTTTTTTTTACTGATTTTAGATTTCCCACTTCAAGCCACACACCACATATATAACATTCTGAACTGCTCCATTTCGAGCATATAACTCACAATCTCATCCATATATACATCCAACCACAACATAAAAAAAAAAAAAAACACATAAATTAACCAATATTTACATAAAACATAACAACCAAACTTCGCCAAAACAACACCAAACCATCAACAAACCATCACCATGTCCAAAACAACATAACCATGTCAAAACAACATAACCAACACCATGTCCAAACCGTACCATCACTAAACCATCATAACATCCGAACCATCATAACAATATATACAACTACCATGTAGCAAGCCTCACCAACTCTCAAAACACATCAAAACAAGCTAACCTGATCAATTCTCTGGACCTGAAGATGAGGGTGTACCGTACTGGGAAGTGTACTCCGCCAATCGCTGGTTACGCAACTCCAACTGCTGTTCACGGCAAAGATCACGCTCAGTAAGCTCTGCAATCGGTGCTTTCAACTGTGCGATTTCTTCCTTTTCCTGAGCCTTCTGATACATCTGCTGAGATCCTGCAATCTGTATATAATTTCAGATTTTCAGTATTTCATAATAGTATTTCAAATACATTTCAGTTTTTATTATAAATTTTAGTACGTATTGCCTCTAGATTTCCATAACCATATCGTCTGTTTCGGGTAGCAGGATCCATGACAGTATCAAATATCATGTCCTCATCTTCCTTGGTCAGCTCAGTCCTCCCTGTAGATTCCAGTACCTGCGCCCTATGCTCCTGAAATTTCTCCTGTTAAGCAAAAAACAAATAATTTTAGATAACACTATTTTAATTAAATTATAAGTCTACTTAACTATTTTATACTTACATATCTCTCACGCGCCTTATCATCATGGTCCCAAGTGTACGAAACTGAGCCTGTGTCGTCAGTCTGACTCAATGCATGTGTATGCTCGAAAACATCCCAGTACGACACATGACCCATACGCGCTCTCTCCTGAAATAAGCACGCACATATGTTAATTATAACTTAAATCACCTATTAATTTTAACTAGTTATGAATTAAAATTTTAAACTATGCAATTACAAAATATACCAGATCCTCACGATGATGCTGAAATGACTTGGACCCACCCCGATGCGTAACCGGATTCTTGCTCCGATTGGCTGCATTTCTCTCAGACGAGGCCTATACATTTAAATTAAAAAAAAAAGTATTATTCTAAATCACATAATAATTGAATAGAATAATTTGAATTAAATATGCAATAAAATTTACCAGAAAGTCCTCATTACTATTCCAATAAGTAAGTAGATCATTCCATACTGATTCGCTCACCCAAGACTGCCTTTTTCCACCTGATTTTAAAGTGTTCATTGTCTGTCTGTAATTTGCTGCCACTTTGCTGCTCCAGTGGCGCTTAACAAGATCCAAATCCATCTCCTGGAGATCCACCGTACCCTGCGTTTTTTATAAAAATAGCATACATATGAACTTATCAAATAAGAGCATGTACTTAACGTAATAAATGTTATATCATACATACATACCAAAAAATCCTGCCATATAGTCTCCTTCACTATGTCGGGTATCGAGCTCCAAGTGGGCCAACATTCAGTCATGCGGGCCTGATAAGCACGTTTTGATATCTTCAAAATGGTATTGGACGGCTCTAACTCAAAACCCCTGTGTTAAACGGAGAAAAAATACATGGTTGCTAGAACAACAATTTAAATAATTTATTGTACTTAAATTAAATTTATACTAAAAACTTAGTTTTTACCCTCTAGATGCTTTTGGCTTAAGCCAGACTACAGGACGGGATAACTCCGATGATGGACCACCCTCATCACCACCTGATGCCATACTGTTACAAACAACAACATGACATAACATGAACGAGCTTATATGTAAAAACATGGTATTAGATAACATGACATAACATAACATAACATGACATAACATGACATAACATAACATGAACAAGCTTATATGTAAAAACATGGTATTAAATAACATGAGTACTTGATAATAGAAATGTCATAACATGAGTACAAGTTCATTTGATAGAAGTGTCTAGTTAACATATGAGTTCGATTCGTCGATATGTCTAGTTAAAATTACCTTTTGAAAATGAGGAGTATTAGTTAGTCGTCCTCATCACTTTCAGATTCCGATTCCATTTCCTCCTCCATATATGCTTCATCAGTAGTCTCAAATACATCAACTAATGCATTCGATTCATCGTTTAGAGGTCCAAAATCTGTTTGATCATCGGTTATTACTATTTCTGCATTTTCTTCGACGTCTGCTTGATAAGCTTGGTCATCGGGAATATTAAGCCCATCAAATGTAAACCTTGCTTTTGTTTTGAAAACAGCCCACCAGTCTATTTTGTCTCTTCTCATAGAAGGATAAGGAGCATAATATACCTTAAGAGCTTGTTTGGCAAGTACAAAAGGGTCGTACTTATAATAATGGGAAGTATGTCTTACTTCTATAAGATTATATTTTGGGTGCACGTTGATTCCAGAACCTGGAACGTTGCTGAACCAGTTGCATTTAAACAAAAATACTTCTTCTGTGGGTCTTGTGAAATATGTCGCTTGCAGAATCTGGTTTAGCACGCCATAAAAATCGTGTATATGGTCGTTTGGATCATCACTACCTTTAACAAATACACCACTATTGTCAGTTAATTTTTCAGCACCATATTCTTTAGTGTTAAATTTATATCCATTGACAAAGAATATTGGATATGTCTTCACATTTCTTTTAGGTCCCAATGCCAAATGTTTCAATCTGTCATCCACAATACAATTTGTTGGATCAAAAACATATTTAGTAAACCAACTAGCGAATTCTTTGCTGATATCGCCGTTTGGATACTGTGATTCATAAATGCTGCAATTATAGGACATACGTTACATATATGATTAAAGATACAATATATGTATATACATAGATGCATAAGTTCAGTACCTAACAAACGGTGCAACTTCGGTGCAATTGAGAAGAATATATGTGTGTGCTGCATTATAATCTTTATCATTCAGCCATTCTTCCACACATCTACCAGAAGGCCGACCATGTTTTTTAAAAATAGATAAAGTCGCTTGGCAGTCATCTTGATCAATACCTTCATCATTACGTGTTGTACTTGCAAATGAGATGTTCACATGATCACTAAAATAATGAGAGAAAACAAAATGAAGCTTCTTCTTCGGTGTATGATTTGCAAATAGAACCTTCAACTCTAGCTTTTTGCCTCACTTTTTTCTTTAGATGATTTAAGTACCTATTTACAATTATTGTAAATTATTTTTTCATACACTTTATTAACCAAAATTTAATTAACTGAATATTAATATACCTTTCAAATGGATACATCCATCCGTATTGCACAGGCCCTCGAAGACGTGCTTCTGATGGAAGATGAATAGGTAAATGCTCCATAACATTGAAAAAACCTGAAGGAAATATTTTTTCCAATTTGCAGAGTAATATGGGGATTTCTTCCTCTAGTTTACGTAGATGGTCAATTTTTAATGTAGATGAACAAAGCTCTTTATAGAACAAACTGAGCTCTGTTACACCAGTCCAAACTTTCATGGGCAATAGTTCTTTGAAAGCGACGGGCAATAAATTTTCCATCATAACATGACAGTCGTGGCTTTTCATCCCGCTAAGTTTACTGTTTTTATAGTCAACACATCTACGAAGATTGGAAGATATACCATCCGGGAATCTTAATCCTTCCATCCATTTTAAAAATATTTTTACTTGATTAGTATCCAGTTCATAGCACGCTCTCGGTTTTCTGGTGTCATTTGGCTTTATGTGAAGCTCCGGACGATTACATATTACTTCAATATCACGTCTGGGTTTCAAATCATCTTTCGTCTTCCCTTTGACATTCAAAATTGTATTGATTACGTTATCAAACACATTTTTCTCATTATGCATCACGTCAATATTATGACGAATCAGAAGATCTTTCCAATAAGGCAACTCCCAAAATATGCTTTGTTTCCACCAATTATGAATTGTTGATTTACCTTCAATTTCTGTCTGTACTCCGGTTACATAAATCTTGGGAAAATCTTGTACAAGTTCATAAATTTCCTCACTTGTCCATACTTTAGGTGGTCGTAAAGTTTCAACTCTATTAACTGTAAAAAAATTCTTATCTCTTCTAAAAGAATGATTAATATGAAGAAAACATCTATGACAGTCAAACCATGAAATTTTCTTTCCGATAGCTAAAGAAAATGCTTTTGTTTCTTCCATACAGTACGGACAAGCTAGACGACCAGCCGTACTCCAACCTGAAAGCATTGCATAAGCAGGAAAATCGCTAATTGTCCACAATAGAGAAGCATGCATACGAAAGTTTTTCTTTTGGGAAATATCATATGTTTCTACCCCTTCATACCACAATTTTTTTAATTCTTCAATCAACGGTTGTAAATAAACATCGATTCCTTGTGTCGGATCATCAGGACCAGGGACGACAATTGTAAGAAACATATAAGGTGTTTTCATACACATCCACGGAGGTAAATTAAAAGGTGTTACAATTACTGGCCAGGATGAATATTTAGAACCAAATTGAGAAAATGGTGAAAATCCATCCGTACATAAACCAAGTCTAACATTGCGACTCTCAGATGCAAAATTGGGATACTTTTGATCAAAATGCTTCCATGCTTCTCCATCGGATTGGTGTGTTAACGTACCTTCTTCCTGTGTTCTCACCTTGTGCCATCTCATATGTTGCGCGGTTACAGAAGATGCATATAACCTTTGAAGTCTAGGAATAATAGGTAAATAATGCATACGTTTATACGGGACTTCCTTTCCCTTTTTCTTTCTTGGTTTATATCTTTCTTCATTACATATTTTACATTTCTTAAGGTTGATATCTTCCTTCCAAAATAGCATGCAACCCTTTTGACATGTATCTATTTTTTGATACGGTAAATCGAAGGCCGACATCATTTTTTTTACTTCATAATGGTTTTCGCACATTAAATTATTAGGAGGCATATGCCGCTTCGCAGCTTGTACAACAGCTGTAAATCCAGCTTCTGTGAGGTTGTATTTAGATTTCATCGCAATGTATTCAGCAGTTACTGATAATTGAGTTCCGCTTTCACAGCCTTCCCAAAGTGGTTTTTTCGCAGCATCTAATAAATCATATAATTTTTTGGCTTCAATATTTGGTTCTTCTTCATCATTACCATCGTTATCATTAAATTGTTGAACCAGGAACATAGAACGTGCAGCATCTTCAACCATTTGTTCTACGAGATTTGTCGTAGCAATTTCATTATTCACTACCTCCTCAGCTTGTATAGAAGTAGATGCTAACGGTTCTCCATGACGATCCCAAACTAAATAGTTCGGCACAAAACCGTACTGACGCAAATGAACTCTAACCATTTGCGGTATCAAATGCTTCAATAACTTGCATCTACTACATGGACAACGGATTTCGACGTCGTTTCCATTGTTACTTAAAGCGAAATCAATAAACAAGCCGACACCATTAATAAATTGTTTGTTTATCGTGCCATCATTTTCTCTTCGTTTGTACATCCAGCTTCGATCATTAAAATAATCGTCCATTTTTCCTAAGTACATATAAAATTATAAAGTATGATATAAAATTAGTTTCATAATTTTTGTATCCGATCGCTCAAACGCTAAGATTGTATTTTAATGAAAACATTTGTTTAACGTATTTATTATGATGATAAAATTGGCATTGACAATGTGTTAAAACAATTTTAGTGATTAATGCATGTTATGTTAATTGATCATTTAGTGGTGGGTTATCCTACCTCCCATTAAAAATACAATAACGTAATTAAATCGCATAAATCTTTTCAATTTAAACAATTCAACAAAATTTCGGCAGCACTTCACTTTAGTTCCCTGAATAGTACACAATTGCGTGTACACAGGGAACATAAAGGAAGTGCTTTTGAAATTTTGAGAACCGTTTAAAATGAAATATTTTACGAGATTTAATTTCGTTATTGTATTCGTAACTTGTCCAATACAAAGGACAAATCCAATAAATATTGTACACAATGAATATAAATGTCCGTTCCGCTAATAAAACGAACATCATATAACGATTATATACAATACTTATCAGACGGGGCCAAAAAATACTCTCTAAGGCTTTATGAATATTACATATTATGATTTGCTTTTTTTGTGATTGAGTGTTTTTATAACACCTTTGTGTGCCTTAGCGCCGTTGTGCGCCTTAGCCCAAAAAACACAAACTTAAATATTTGTATTTCCACGACACGTTTTCGACAAATTAAATATTGTTTTCGATGAATTGGGCCTTAACCAAATAAACAAATGCATAGAGTGTCAACTATATTACGTGTATATATATACATAACGTTATATATATGCATATGTACATAGTCACCTTTAACTAATCAAACCCTAGATTACCAACATAATCAATGAAATCCATAAACACAATCTCAATAACAACAACTACTTCAACTAATTCAAACCCTAGATCATAATAGCAACTAAGTAATTTATCACTAAAAACCCTAAATTAGCAACTAAAATGATTAAACCTCACATTAGCAACTAATTAACAGCACTACACACACAAACATACCATAATTATGCTTCAATTACACTAAACATAGGCTATTAAACAAATTTTAGGGTTAGGACATACCTTAAATCGGAGAAATCGGAGATTAGAGAGGAGGAGAGAGTGCTTTGATAGAGTCGGAGAGATCCTAGGCGTAAGATGAAGTGGAATAGGCGATTTCAGAAATGAAAGAGGGAAATTTTAGGGATTTGGAGGAGATTTTCGTGGGATTAGAGAATGAGGAAGAAGGAGGAAGCTTCGGCTGATTTGTGCTCCAGTCCGTGTAACGGAAGGCAACGGCTTCCAACGGCTTTAAAACCAACAGCCGCAAACGGTTTCCAATGGCGTATATTTTAAATACGGTGTACAGATGGGTATTTTGGCTTCCGTTGGAAGCCGTTGGTCAAAGCCCGTTGGAGGCCGTTGGAAGCATCCGTTGCAATACTGTTCAATTCTAGTAGTGTCTATTTCTTGTGTCTGCAATTGTAACGTCCCGTATTTTTGCTTGTTAGATATTTGAATTATTTTATTATATTAATTATCGATTTGGTTTTATAGATGGATTTCTAATATATAATTCATTTATATAACGATATTGAACGTTAAATTCATATATAATTATAATTCGAACTCGCAAATGTCGCAGTATTTCGTAATTTACGATTTGAAATTTCATGTATATCGGTACAAATATAAAATTCTCAATGACAATTGACGATGAAATTAAATAATCATACGAAACTGAACGTTCAAATCAATGCCTGTCCTACCTTATGATGAGGCCCGTGCTTCGCACACGTGAAATTTTCAATATATTTTATAGGCGTTAAAAATGTTTTCCTTTCAGACGACCTCCGTTTTCGACGAAACGAGTTATGGCTAAATTTCCAATTTGGGACCAATCAGAGTTATTTTACCGGTGTGTGCAAATTAAGGGTGAATCGATAAATTAAAATAACACGGTTGTACAAACGGAGTTCATTTTCAACAAAACTAGTTTCATTTTGACCGTAACATCAAATTATATCATGATATCTATTTTCGTAATTTCTGGAATTCGCGTGTCTTAGTGCGATTTTTAACAATCGATGTAATATATAGCCGTAACCATGTAAAATCAAACCTACCCTATAAAACATCTAACCATGTACAATTGTATAAAACATGCCTACCCTATAAACCTGCAGACTACCCAACATTTCATTTCAGACTGAACCAACTCTATTCCACATATACAGACTAAAATCTACTTTGCAAGTCTAATCTATTCTTATATATGTACAAGGCATCAATTAGTCTCGTCATATTTAAAACTACAACAACTCTGAAGCTACCCTACGCGCACATTCTTGAAATGAAACGCAAGCATTGGCATACTGTAACCTATACTTGTTTCCTGCCAACCTATCCACCAAACTGTACACAAATCAGCTACTCAAATATTATACTACCAGCTTACCTAAGACAGTATACCACGTATGTCCTTAATGCAAACCCCTTTTAAAACACATGCAGAGCTTATGGAAACACATCACATAGCTATAGGCCGACCTAACACCACTATATTTTCTGATTCAAGTACATGCCAACCTTGCGATATCTGTCGAAACATCACTTACACAGCCTACCCAAACGTTCTGCAAGCCGGTATTTGCTTTCAGATATGTAAATAGAATAGGCTGCCATACTTAAACCCGCACATGTCTCCTATTTCTTAACCTCTAAGTATGCAGAAGCCTACCATCTCTTTTCAATTCAAATGCAAAGCTACTTTTCTGAAGCCACCTGCCCACATCCTAGCATGTACGAAATGAAGGGACATTGTTCTTATCTCCTCCCATTCTCTTTTCTATATATAGAAGATGAAATTTCATTCTACTTGGCAACATGAAATGAAATAAAATGCAACTTCCCATAATTTTAAAAAAAAAATTAGAAGAAAAATATAGATGGCACTGGAAGGACAAAGTAAGAATAGTCACTGTGGTGTTATCTTCAAGCATGAGTTGTGTATTATATTATCTGGAGGCTCGTGAGTTTCAGTCAGCGTTAGGTGTATATGAAGGAAGTTACGGAGTACATGAGTTCGGTGGTCGATGCAGTGGGAGGAAGTCGAGGAAGTACTGATGGAAACGATCGTCGCGGAGATCGGTTTTGGTGCATGCGGAGTTGACGTGAGGAGTATATGGACTGTGGGGTAGGAAGCTACTCGATCTCTTTTCTGGTAAGATGGGAGGGAGGCACTATTTGAACGAGATGATGAGAAGTGGCGTGAGTTCTGGGATAGAAGGGGCGGAGCATTGACAAGGGGGTTGCGTGAGTTGAAACTTGCGGTTTTGAATGGAGCTCTGTGGCGCGGCGGGTTTTCAAAATAGGAATGTGGTACTGTGCTGGAAAGGGTGGTAGTATAAATATGAGGAGGCGGACGTGGGTGAAGAAGGGGATAAGGCATTAGTTCGGATACTGTGTGGGTATTATGGTCGGGTAGGAGGAGTTTCAACCATGGTCAGTGTTCAGGCGGGTCGGTCGGAGAGGGAGAAGGGAGGGCGAGTGTCATGCGGTGGTGCAAGGTTGGGTGGAGTGAGTGGACGAGGTGAAAAAGCAGGCTGAAACCAAGGAAAGAGATGCAGTTTTCAAAAACAACCAGGTAAAACTTATATATTGTGAACCGCAAACATATTGTGCCTAATTACCTTGTCCCGTGCATAATCCATTTAAATTCATTTGCCTAAATACTACTAATCACATGATTTTTTTATACCTAACTGTTATACAAACAATGCCTCAATTTAATGGATAAGTAAATGATGGTTGAGTTAGGTGACGTGTATCGTGTACACTTAATCTTTCAGGATTCACAGTAAGCCAATTTTTAAATTAAAATGCCTAAGTAAACAATAGTGTAAACATTCCCAGTGTAATATAAGTTGCCTAATACTCTATTTTATGCACCTAATTGTGTTTTTAAAATATATCTAATATGGTTTAATAAGGCCTAAGCCTGTTTCACTGTCTAATGATAATTAAAAATGGCCTAATCAAGTTTTAACCAAGTTTAGTTTTATTTATATTATATATCGAATAGTATTGGGCCTAATCTCCATTTAACGTGGCCAGTTATTAAAATGATAACGTGAAAAAGGGCATAAACCTATATATCACCTTGCCAGTAAGTGCCAGCGTAAACATGCATCCACTGGGATCGTTTTGTTTTACCTTTACCCTTGAGAGATGCTTCTGCTTGTAAAGTTTGCAGGCTATAGATAATATAAAAAGAGAATAATAATAAGTTAATCTATGGGTTTTGTGATATTGTAACATTGCTCCAGGAGGCATCTCAAAGCGTTACGCATATTTTGAAAGGTCTAATGTAAAGTAAATCGGATTTAAGTAAATAAAATATTATTTATAAATATTATTAATTTAATAAAGTGAACGTGGTCTTAAATTTATATTTGTGTCATACAGCAGCAACGGGATCGAACGGAACAAGTGACGTTGGAACCGCATCGACGAGCATACACGGTGAAGCTGGTTTGATAAAAGTTGATAGCTGTAGGGGAGTTTTTAATTAAATTAAACTCCAGTTCAATTTAATTAAACTAAAACTGTTTCAGCAACGGAAAAATCAAGGTGAGTTCAACTCACTCAGTTTTATCCCACATATATTTCATATAAGTCGGGTTTAAATATTTGTGTGCTATGATTAATATTTGGTTGATGGATGTTGAATATATATGTGGTAACTGAACCGATTAAATTAAACGTTTGTTTAATTTATTTTTTATCAATCGTTATTTTTAACGGTTATAACCGATGGAGGTAACTTACCGCATTGGTCACGTTTATAATAATATAAATGTGTTAAATTTATAAATGAATGTTTGGATTGCTGTTGTTGTTTGATTGTTGAGTATTTATCTATTTATTGAAATAAATGTTATTGTTTCAGATAACGTATTTGGATGCAGGGAAAAACAGGTCAGAGGGATCCAACTGGATTCCTCAATATTACTGTTTATTTTCATATTACAATTACATAAACCGTTTAAACCATATGATTGGATGATGGATTGGATCATTGATTGTTGAATCTAAATTCAACATTTGTTCTGTTTTAACCAATAGAAAGTAGTGGTTCAGTAACTGGTAGCAGTTGGCCTAAAAATATATCGTTTTATAAGTATTGATTTACCATCAGGTGAATCAACGGCAATGAAGTTATAAAACATATTTTATAACTGAAGATGGATTGAAATCAATATATTTTAATAAATGTTTAATAAAAGGAAATTAATATGTAGTAATTATTATTTTAGTTTTTAAATATTTATTAAATGATTTTGTAAAGTAAACTCTTATGTAATAAGATTTATAAGTAGACGAGGAAAGATTAACGCAACGATTAAGAGTTGGATTGATTATTTTAAAGATACAATCAAATGGAATTATTCAGATTAATTTTATTATTAATTAATTTAAAAGAAAGGCTAACTGGAGTGATTAACGAGATAATCAAGGTTTTAGTTGAAGTCAACTAATTTAAATTAGAATTAGTTATTTAATAAATTTATTTTTAATTAATCAAATAAAATAGTTTAACGAATTTTTTTTTACTTTAATAAGATTTAAAAAGGAATTTACTGTTTAATTGAGTTAAATAAGAAGTTAATTATTTCTACGATAGTTAATGGTGATGCAAATTATTATTTTGAATAATAATTCGTAAATGAGATTCACTGATGTAAGTAGTCAAAGTTGATGTTGAGTACTTTGAGAAGAGTTTTTGAAGGAGTTTTTTAATTAAAACCGAAATTTAAACAAAGTATAAAGGAGATTTCTACCAATGTAATTGTTTAAAATGTATGTTATACTAAATGTGTAAAATAAGAAAAGGGAAGCAGGGTATAAAGGTATATCAAACCAAAGTTGTATGAACGGTATTTATAAAAAAGGGACGTGAGGTGAAAGCGTTAAGTTTTGATTTAACGTTACTTAACAATGGAATTTGAAACGAGATTTTCAAAGTTGAAAATGGTTACATGAATAAGAAGTAGAATATAATGGATTCCAAAATAAAAGGAAACTAAAACGGGCTTGAGAATATGAAATTGTATTCCCATAAAAAAGAAATAAGGGAGATTTTTGAAAATATAATGATGTTTTCAAAGTAAGAAGATAATATTTAAAATGAGTTTATTCTAAAAAGATAAGTGACGAGTATAGTGTTCAAATGAGGAAACCAAAGGAGAGGTCGCAACGATTGTTTAACAAAGGACGAGTTGAATCGATGATAAATAATAAATGGTGTTTTAATTAATGTTTTGAAATAATAGAAAAATAGAAACTTGATACACTTATTAAATATTTTTCTAAATATTAGATTGAAATGGTTTTTAGAAGATTAATATATTAAAACGAGAATTGAATACCATATTTAAAATTATGACATATTTTAGAAGTTAAATTAACCACTCGTTAATTATTTATAATTAAATGGGCCAAGTGATGCTGAGTACTAAACAAGTAAATCTATTTTTATTTTCATGATTGTTTATTTGATAGTTAAATAACCGACTATCAAATTTGGCCAATACGATTGTTGATATGGAAAGACCAGGATCGAATTTATATTCGAAAACCATTCCAATCAACAAATACGTAAACAGTTGAAGATATTATATGCTGATCAAGACGGAGTAATTGAAGACCGTGGATCTTCATAAAACGGAAGGATTACTTCTAATCTCTGGCATAGCGGCCTGAGATACCATGTGATTCTGTCGTAGTTGGAATCTACGGATTGCAAGGACTTCTCGCTACTGATCCATGGGGTGATTCCTATATTGGATGCAGTACGGGAGTGCCTTCAGTTCATCCTGTTCTTGGATGACTTGTATGGACGAATGTTTGACAGAGTATTTCTTAAGAGTCACGTACATTGATTTTTACAAACGTACTTCTATTGGTGGTAGCTAACACTCAGGGTATTTTTGTGAGCGACAATTAGTGATTTGGCGGATCTGACAATATGGAATTCAAAGTGAATGATGGAGTGTTATCTGGGAAAGAAGAATTATAACCTCAAGCCTCACAACCGGAAAATGACAAAAATCGGGCAGGCAGCATGACTATGTGGGTCGCTCCCATTAGGGTGTATAATCACCTATCCAGATAAATTCCTTTTGCTTCTTTAATCGATTGATGCTGTCCCTTTCGGGAAACGGTTGCTGATCCCAACCGTTGGTGATATACATTCGATACACTCAAGCGAACTGAGTAGTCGGTCATGTGTGGGCAGAGTTGCAAGATGTTCTTGTTGAACCCAGTGTATTCGCCTCTAGAGATACACTGTCAGCAGGTGGTTCCATACCTTGTCAAAGTCGGAATCCAATCTCCAATAAGCGCCCGCGGTTTTGATTGTATACTATATATGTGGAGCATGAGATGCAAGCGTTCCGCTAGATTACTATTTATTTGTATTTAGACGCTATTTTTTTTGAAAATGGTTTAATTACTTTATTTCATCCCATACAGACACTATTATAATATCATAAGATATTTATATATGATTTCAAAATATTTTGGGTTATCGTAAGGTAAAGACCGTCTGTATTTATGTGTGTATTTGGTCTTACGATTATCCTTGTCTTTCGAAAAGATTTTTCAACTTTAAAATCAAGTTGGATGATCCTCCTTAAACTCAGTGTGTTTTCCTCACTCTGGTTCACTAAACTGACCCGGTATTTGAAATGCTCGGGTTAGACCGGGTTGTACAGGTTCAGGTTATCAGATGCTGTAAAGAGACGGGCTGGAAGAGTTCAGACGTATGATATTATACTGTTATTATTCCGCTGTGTGTTGTCTATGAGGACAGACTATTATAACTGTCCAGATGTATTGATGTACTCTGATAATTGTAAGTATTTTACAAGCTCTCAATAAAAGTTATTTCTATATTATATTTTGTTCCGCTGCGATGTGAGACTCCGATTTTATCGTGTTGGTTCTTCTTCTTATTTCTTCTATTCTTATATTTATTTATTTCTTATCTCACCCTCTAATTTCTTTCTATTGACATCTAGATTTCCAGTGCAGTTTGGGTTGGACTAGTATTGTTTAGTCAGCTCAAAAGGTACCGGAAATTTGGGTCGTCACAGTTGGTATCGGAGCAATGGTTTAGTAATAACCTTGGCTTTGTGGCGTAACTCAATAGAGATGGGGTTAGTAATACCCTAGATTGAGTTTGAGTATATATATATATATATATATATATATATATATATATATATATATATATATGAGAACACGTATTTGTAAATTCTATATAAAAATGGTTTGCATTGCGCTGTTTGATCGGTTCAAGTGTTGAGAAGCATTGAACTGGTAACCGACGCGATATTGTTTTCTAAAGAGGGAAAAAATAATTTTTGCTGAAATATATTTTTTATAAAGAAAAGTAATAATTGTATCAAATTATGTGTTGATATGTTTGATTGATTGTATTGAATTCAAATTGGATTTAAAATTTGGAATTATTTAATCTAACCAGAATAACTTCAATATAAAATTAGTAAATAAGATTGAATAAAATAAGAATTGGAATTTTGAAATAAAAGTAAACTACATTTGGAAATTAGTTAATTGATGTGGAATTGAAATTTAACTTGGTTGAATATGGATAGTGAGATGAGATAAATTGATTTGAAAATTGGAAATTGAATAAATAAAAATCAATCGAATATTGATCGATTGATATTTAGATAAGTTAAATCCAAGTTAATATTAATATTAATATTGAATATAAGTTAAATTGATTGGGTTATGTTGATTGTACATTGGTTGTTGATTGTTTGAAAATAATCCAGTAATGTTTATTAAGAGTTGATGAATTTTCGGTTTATAATAAACTAAATTATTGGAAAGAAAATGGAGTTTGTAACATTTCTTCTATCTTAGTAATTTCGGGAAAGAAATTCTTTTAAGGGGGAAGGAATGTAACATCCCGTATTTTGCTAGTTAGATATTTGAATTATTTTATTATTTTAAATATCGATTCGCTATTATAGATGGATTTATAATATATAATTCATTTATATAACGATATTTGAACGTTAAATTCATATATAATTATAATTTGAACTCGCAAATGTCACAATATTTCATAATTTACGATTTGAAATTTCATGTTTATCGATACGAATACAAAATGCTCAAAGACAATTGACGATGAAATTAAATAATCATACGAAATAGAACATTCAAATCAATGTGTTGCTTACCTTATGATGAGGCCCGTTCTTTGCGCATGGGAAATTTTTCAATATATTTTATAGGCGTTAAAAATGTTTTCTTTTCAGACAACCTCCGTCTTTGACAAAACGAGTTATTACTAGATTTCCAGTTTGGGACCAATAAGAGTTGTTTACCGGTGTGTGCAAATTAAGGGTGAATCGATAAATTAAAATAACACAGTTGTACAAACGGAGTTCGTTTTCAACAAAACTAGTTTCATTTTGACTGTAACGTCAAATTATATCATGACATCTATTTTCGTAATTTCTGGAGTTGGCGTGTCTCAGTGCAATTTTTAACGGTCGATGTAATATATAGCGGTAATCATGTAAAATAAAACCTACCCTATACAACCGTGCACAATTGTATAAAACATGCCTACCCTATAAACTAGCAGACAACCCAACATTTCATTTCAAACTGAACCAACTCTATTACATGTGTACAGACTAAAATATACTTTGCAAGTCTAATCTATTCTTATATTTGTACAAGGCATCGATTAGTCTCGTCAAAATTTAAAACTACAACAACTCTACACTTCTGAAGCCACCCTACGCGCACATGCTTGAAATGAAACGCAAGCATTGGCATGCTATAACCTATACTTGTTTCCTGCCAACCTATCCACCAAATTGTACACAAATCAGCTACTCAAATATTATACTACGGGCTTACCTAAGATAGTATACCACGTATGTCCTTAATGCAAACCCCTTTTAAAACACATACAGGGCCTATGGAAACACGCCACACAGCTATAGGCAAACCTAACACCACTATATTTTCTGATTCAAGTGCATTCCAACCTTGCAATACCTGTCGAAGCATCACTTACACAGCCTACCCAAACATTCTGCAAGCCAACATTTTCTTTTAGCTATGTAAATAGAATAGGCTGCCATACTTAAACCCGCACATGTCTCCTATTTCTTAACCTTTAAGTATGCCAAAGCCTACCATCTCTTTTCAATTCAAATGCATGGCTACTTTTCTAAAGCCACCTGCCCACATCCTAGCATGTACGAAATGAAGGGACATTGTTCCTATCTCCTCCCATTCTCTTTTCTATATACAGATGATGAAATTTGATTCTTCTTCGCAACCTGAAAATGAAATAAAACGCAAGTTCCCATAGTTTCAAAAAAATATTAAATTAGAAGAAAAATATAGATGGCACTGGAAGAACAAAATAAGAATAGTCACTGTGGTGTTATCTTCAATCATGAGTTGCGTATTATATTATCTGGTGGCTCGTGAGTTTCAGTCAGTGTTTGGTGCAGATGAAGGAAGTTACGGAGTACGTGAGTTCGGTGGTCGATGCAGTGGGAGGAAGTCGGGGAAGTACTGATGGAAACGATCATCGCGAAGATCCGTTTTGGTGCATGCGGAGTTGACGTGAGGAGTACATGGACAGTGGGGTGGGGAGCTACTCGATCCCTTTTCTGGTAAGATGGGAGGGATGCTCTGTTTGAACACGAAGATGAGCAGTGGTGTGAGTTCTGGGATAGAAGGGGCGGAGCGTTGACAAGGGGGTTGCGTGAGTTGAAGCTTGCGGTTTTGAATGGAGCTCTGTGGCGCGGCGGGTTTTTAAAATCGGAATGTGGTACTGTGCTGGAAAGGGTGGTAGTATGCATATGAGGAGGCGGACGCGGGTGAAGAAGGGGATAGGGCATTAGTTCGGATACTGTGTGGGTATTATGGATGGGTAGGAGGAGTTTCAACCATGGTCGGTGTTAAGGCGGGTCGGTCGGAGAGGGACAAGGGAGGGCGAGTGTCATGCCGTGGTGCAACGTTGGGTGGAGTGAGTGGACGAGGTGAAAACGCATGCTGAAACCAAGGAGAGAGATGCAGTTTTCGAAAACAAGTAGGTAAAACTTATAGAAAATGAACTGCAAACATATTGTGCCTAATTACCTTGTCTCGTGCATAATCCATTTAAATTCATTTGCCTAAACATTACTAATCACGTGATTTTTGTATATCTCACTGTCATCAAACAATGCCTTAACTTAATGGATAAGTAAATGATGGTTGAGTTAGGTGACGTGTATCATGTGCACTTAATTTTCCAGGATAGGATTCACAGTAAGCCAATTTTTAAATTAAAATGCCTAAGTAAACAATAGCGTAAACATTCCCAGTGTAATATAAGTTGCCTAATACTCTGATTTATGCATCTAACTATGTTTTTAAAATATGTCTAATATGGTTTAATAAGGCCTAAGCTCGTTTCACTATCTAATGATAATTAAAAATGGCCTAATCAAGTTTTACCCAACTTTAGTTTTATTTATATTATATATCGAATAGTATTGGGCCAAACCTCCATTTAATGTGGCAAGTTATTAAAATGATAACATGAAAAAGGGCATAAACCTATATATCACCAAGCTAGTAAGCACCAGCGTAAAAGTGCATGCACTGCGATCATTTTGTTTTACCTTTACCCTTGAGAGATGCTTCTGCTTGTAAAGTTTGCAGGTTATAGATAATATAAAAAGAGAATAATAATACTAAGTTAATCTATGGGTTTTGTGATATTTTAACATTGCTCCAGGAGGCATCTCAAAGCGTTACGCATATTTTGAAAGGTCTAACGTAAAGTAAATCGGATTTAAGAGAATATAATATTATTTATAAATAATATTAATCTAATAAAGTGAACGTCATCTTAAATTTATATTTGTGTCATACAGCAGCAACGGGATCGAACGGAATAAGTGACGTTGGAACCGCATCGACGAGCATACACGGTGAAGCTGGTTTGATAAAAGTTGGTAGCTACATGGGGGTTTAATTAATTTAAACACCAGTTTAATTTAATTAAACTAAAACTGTTTCAGAAACAGATGAATCAAGGTGAGTTCAACTCACTCAGTTTTATCCCACTTATATTTCGTATCAGTCGGGTTTTAATATTTGTGTGCTATGATTGTTATTTGGTTGATGGATGCTGAATATATATGCGGTGACTGAACCGATTAAATTAAACATTTGTTTAATTTAATTTTTATCAATCGTTATTTTCAACGGTTTTAACCGATGGAGGTAACTTACCCCATTGGTCACGTTTATAATAATATAAACGTGTTAAATTTATAAATGAGTGTTTGGATTGCTGTTATTGTTTGATTTTTGAGTATTTTATCTATTTATTGAAATAAATGTTATTGTTTCGGATAACGTATTTTGATGCAGGGAAAAATAGGTTGGAGGAATCCAGCTGGATTCCTCAAATTTATTGTTTATTTTCATATTACAATTACATAAACCGTTTAAACCATATGATTGGATGATGGATTGGATCATTGATTGTTGAATCTAAATTCAACATTTGTTTTGTTTTAACCAATAGACAGTAGTGGTTGGGTAATTGGTAGTAGTAGGCCCAAAAATATATCATTTTACAAATATTGATTTAACGTCAGGTGAATCAACGGTAATGAAGTAATAAAACATATTTTATAACTGAAGATGGATTGAAATCAATATATTTTAATAAATGTTTAATAAAAGGAAATTAATATGTAGTAATTATTATTTAAGTTTTTAAAAAGTTACTAAATGATTTTGTAAAGTAAATTCTTATGTAATAAGATTTATAAGTAGACAAGGAAAGATTAACGCAACGGTTAAGAGTTGGATTGATTATTTTAAGGAGACAATCAAATGGAATTATTTAGATTAATTATATTATTAATTAATTTAAAAGAAGGGATAACTGGAGTGATTAACGAGATAATCAAGGTTTTAGTTGAAGTCAACTAATTTAAACTAGAATTAGTTATGTGATAAATTTATTTTTAATTAATCAAATAAAATAGTTTAACGATTTTTTTTACTTTAATAAGATTTAAATAGAAATTTACTGTTTAATTGAGTTCAATAAGAAGTTAATTATTTCTACGGTAGTTAATGGTGATGCGAATTATTATTTTGAATAATAATTCGTAAATGAGATTCACTGAGGTAAGTAGTCGAAGTTGATGTTGAAATATAGTTGGATTTTAAGAAGAGTTTATGATGGAGTTTTTTTTTATTAAAACCAAAATTTAAACAAAGTATAAAGGAGATTTCTGCCAATGTAATTGTTTACAATGTGTGTTATACAAAATGTGTAAAAAAAGAAAAGGGAAGCAAGGTATAAAGGTATATCAAACCAAAGTTGTATGAACGAGATTTAAAAAAAAGGGCATGAGGTGAAAGCGTTAAGTTTTGATTTAACGTTACTTAACAATGGAATTTGAAACGAGATTTTCAAAGTTGAAAATGGTTAAATGAATTAGAAGTGGAATACAATGGATTCCAAAATAAAAGTAAATTAAAACGGGCTTGAGAATATGAAATGGTATTTCCATAAAAAAAGAAATAAGGTAGATTTTTGAAAATATAATGATGTTTTCAAAGTAAGAAGATAAGATTTAGAATGGGTTTATTCTAAAAAGATAAGTGACGAGTATAGTGTTCAAATGAGGAAACCAAAGGAGAGGTCGTAACGATTGTTTAACAAAGGACGAGTTGAATCGATGATAAATAATTAATGGTGTTGTAATTAATGTTTTGAAATAATAGAAAAATAGAAACTTGATACGGTTATTAAATATTTTTCTATATATTAGATTGAAATGGTTTTGAGAAGACTAATATATTAAAACGAGAATTGAAAACCATGTTTAAAATTATGGCATATTTTAGAAGTTAAATTAACCACTCGTTAATTATTTGTAATTAAATGGGCCTAGTGATGCTGAGTACTGAACCAGTAAATCTATTTTTATTTTCATGATTGTTTATTTGATAGTTAAATAACCGACTATCAAATTTGGCCAATACGATTGTTGATATGGAACGACAGTGATCGAATTTATATTCGAAAACCATTCCGATCAACAAATGCGTAAACAGTTGAAGATATTATATGCTGATCAAGACGGGGTATTTGAAGACCGTGGATCTTCATAAGACGGAAGGATTACTTATAATCTCTGGCTTAGCGGCCTGAGATACCCTGTGATTCTGTCGTGGTTGGAATCTACGGATTGCAAGGACTTCTCGCTACTGATCCATGGGGTGATTCCTATATTGGATGCAGTAGGAGAGTGCCTTCGGTTCATCCTGTTCCTGGATGACTTGTATGGACGAATGTCTGACAGAGTATTTCTTAAGAGTCACGTACATTGATTTTTACAAATGTACTTCTGTTGGTGGTAGCTAACACCCAGGGTATTTTTGTGAGCGTCAATTAGTGATTTGGTGGATCTGACAATGTGGCATTCAAAGTGAATAGTGGCGTGATATCTGGGAAAGAAGAATTATAACCTCAAGCCTCACAACCGGAAAATGACAAATATCGGGCAGGTAGCATGACTATGTGGGTCTCTCCCATTAGGGTGTATAATCACCTATCTAGAGAAATTCCTTTTGCTTCTTTAATCTATCGATGTTGTCCCTTTCGGGAAACAGTTGCTGATCCAAACCGTTGGTGATATACATTCGATACACTCAAGCGAAATGAGTGGTCGGCCATGTGTGAGCAGGGTGCAAGACGTTCTTATTGAACCCAGTGTATTCGCCTCTAGAGATACACTATTGGCAGGTGGTTCCATACCTTGTCATAGTCGGAATACAATCTCCAATAAGCGCCCGTGGTTTTGATTGTATACTATATATGTGGAGCGTGAGATGCAAGCGTTCCGCTAGATTGCTATTTATTTGTATTTAGACACTATTATATTTTTTTTTGAAAATGGGTTAATTACTTTATTTCAGTCCATATAGACACTATTATTATATCAGAAGATATATATATGATTTCAAAATATATTTGGGGTTAGCGTAAGATAAAAACCATCCGTATTTATGTGTGGATTTGGTCTTACAATTATCCTTTTCTTTCGAAAAGATTTTTGAACTTTAAAATCAAGTTAGATGATCCCACTTAAACTTAGTGTGTTTTTCTCACTCTGCTTCACCAGACTGACCCGGTATTGGAAATGCTTGGGTTAGACCGGGTTGTACAGGTTCAGGTTATCATATGTTGTAAAGAGACGGACTGGAAGAGTTCAGACGTTTGATGTTATACAGTTATTATTCCGATGTGTATTGTGTATGAGGACAAGTTATTATAACTGTCCAGATGTATTGATGTACTCTAATCATTGTAAGTGTTTTATAAGCTCTCAATAAAAGTTATTTCTATATTATATTTTGTTCTACTGCGATGTGAGACTCTGATTTAATCGTGTTGGTTCTTCTTCTTATTTATTTATTTCTTATCTCACCCTCTAATTTCTTTCTATTGGCATCTGGAGTTCCAGTGCAGTTTGGGTTGGACTGGTATTGTTTAGTCAGCTCAAAAGGTACCGGAAATTTGGGTCGTCACAGAAATCTTTTGCTTGATGACCAGTTTTGCCGCAGACCCAGCAATCGCCATTGAATTTCTTGGACTACTTCTGATCATGCTGCTTGTTTTTTGGCGCCTTCCTTTTGTTTTTATTCGAGTGTCCTTTTTTCTTTGACCCTTCTGCAACAAAAGCCTCTTTGCTTTTTGGTTTAGTGACTCCGCGATTATCTGCCTCAATCTTCAATCTTATGATTAGATCTTGTAAGGATATGTCCTTCTTGTGCTTCAAATAGTTGTGGTAGTCCTTCCAAGATGGTGGCAACTTTCCAGTGATTGTCTCAACCAAGAAAGATTCACCAACTTCGTGGCCTTCTTCTTCCATTTCATGAATGATGATTTGATGTTCATGCAGTTGCATAGGTACAGGTTTTGAGTCTACCATTTTTTATTCCACGAACTTGTCAACTATAAACTTCTTCAATCTCACATTTTGTGTTTTGTACTTTGCGGTAAGCGTGTTCCAGAGAACTTTTGCAGTCTTGAGTGGCTGGCACACTTTATACAAAACTTTGTCTAAACAGTTCAGGATGTAATTCCTGCACAAGAAATCTGAGTGCCTCCATGCATCAATATTCGGAATCTCACTTGGCTCCTTAGTTTTTCCTAGCATAGGCGGCACTGGTTCATCTTCCTTAAGATATTTTGCAGACCGAGAGTAGTGAGATAAAATAGCATCTGACTTGGCCGTGTCAAAAAATCATCGCCTTCTCCCTTAAACAGGTCTGGCTTGTTCAAGTTGTCTATCTTGATCAATATCTGCTCTGCTTCCGTCTCTGTAAGTAAAAGTCTTATGATGTAGAGATATTACACTGAGAACAGAATGCAACAGATGCAATCAGCGGCAGCAATTTGTGTTACAATGAACAACAGTAAGCGTGGGTGTTATAACAACACAAACAAGAACAACACAACAATCCGTGTTGCACACAAGCGGATGCAGTAAAGTTAACAACAGAAAAATAGTAGATTAGGAAATAAGGAAATTCGATTGAGGCTTGCCTTAGCAATTTCCTTAAGACTTTTAATTAGCCTCCCAAGATACAGCAATCGAAGAATGCACGATATAGTTATGAGTACGTTAGTCTGAGTAGAGATTCAGCCGCAATGATTTTATTTTCGGGCAGAGGAAGAGGAAGAAGATTGATAAAAATTTGTGAGGAATGTGATCAGAATTTATCACATATTTATAATCTTCGAACGGTTACAATTCAAATAGTCGTGTTTGTTTGACATTTGAATTTGAATTCAAACAGGCACATTTATATTATAACAGGCCGCACTTGTTTCTCTTCATCTGTTAACGGGCAGTAAACTCGTTTGATTTCTGTCGGGTCGCACCCAAATACATTGTCGCATCCAACTAAAAAACCCACCAAAAATTGGTTCATTTTTTGTAGCAATAATAAGATTTCATTCTAGACCCAAACCCCGACCCGGTACAAATTTACCTGACCCTAAGGGCCAATATAGGGAATGAGGAATAGTTATATATACATAGATCTTATCTTCTTTTTTCCAATGTGGGACTAAAGTATATGTCATTCATCTCTTTGAATTCTAACAATCCCTCGCTTGAATAATAATATTCTTTTCCCCCACACAAAGTGTAATATCTCTGACTACGTATGGAATAATGCTTTATCATGGATAAGTAGATATTTCACTTTGGACTTTCCCTAGTTAAAACTTATCGGATCTACTTGGCTAATCGTTGAATTATTTCATCTTGAACCGTCAGCCTTTACTGTGTATCCAAACAATAAGCTTTACGAAGCATTTATTCCCTTCTCATCCAATCTCTTGGATGTGTCCATTTTGGTCCTGAACACTTTCTGGTTCTGCAAGTGTAATAGAGAATTCAAGCCTTTTAAAATTCTCATAGAGCCGACCCAGCTCAAACTAACATATGTGATTGCAACCATTAAGAGTATCCTACATATACCCCACGTGTTATTTTAAAGATATCGTCATCATTAAAATACATAGTTTAACCCTTGTAACACTTCTGTAGGCATGCATTTATATTGTGCACCATAGGAATGGAGTCGGACTGTGTCCTAAATGCATTACGGCTTGAGTTATTCATAACTGGTTTGCCTATTGATCCTAGTCTGTGGGATCTCCAGTCGCTAGGATAGGTTTCCATCTAAGATAACTCTTGTTGGTTTAGGCTTTTAAACCCATTCCTCACGATGCGCAGTCAATTTTCTTTCTTGATAAACCTTTAGTAAACGGATCTGCTAGGTTATCATTTGTTCTTACATAATCTACGGAAATAGTTCCATTTACGAGTAACTTCCTAACTGTGTTATGGCGTCTTCGAATATGCCGTGGCTTTCCATTATACATAAAATTATGCGCTCTACTTAGCGTTGCTTGGTTATTGCAGTGTATACATATGGTCGGTACAGGTTTAGGCCAGAATGGGATATCTTCTAAAAATGACGAAGCCATTCTACTTCTTCGCCTGCTTTATCTAAAGCGATGAACTCTGATTCCATACTGGATCGAGCAATGCATCTCTATTTAGTAGATTTCCATGACACTACTGCCCCTGTTAGGGTAAATATATAACCACTCGTTGATTTTGATTCCTCTGAATCAGCAATCTAGTTTGCATCACTATACCCTTCTAGTACGGTAGGATATTTTCCATAGTGTAAAGAATAGTTTGTGGTATTTTTTAGATATCCTAGCACTCTCATTACTTCTTTCCAGTGTTCCTTCCCTGGATTGCTTGTATACCACTTAATCGACTTACTACATAAGCTATATCTGGTCGTGTGCAATTCATGAGAAACATGAGACAACCTATTACACGAGAGTATTCAAGTTGCATTACACTCTAATTAGTGTTTTTATGCAGTACTTTAGATGGATTGAAAGGTGTTCGTACTCCTTTAATTCCAAGATTTTTAAATTTGTCAATCACTTTGTCTACATAGTGTGACTGAGATAATTCAATTCCACTAGGTGTTCTTATTATTTTGATTCCCAAAATAACGTATGCAACTCCTAAATCTTTCATATCGAAATTGTTGATTAACATTTTCTTTATGGTCTCTATTACTCGGGTATTTGGACCAAAGATTAGCATATCGTCTACATACATACAAATCATCACATATGATTGTCCAACTTGTTTATAATAAACACACTTATTGCATTCATTTGTACAAAAACAATTTTTTATCATGACACTTTCAAATTTTGCATGCCATTGTATTGGAGCTTGTTTTAGTCCATATAAAGATTTTACTAATCTACAGACTTTGTTTTCATCTCCTTTTGAAATGAAACCTTCTGGTTGCTCCATGTAGATTTCCTCATCGAGATCGCCATTTAACAATGTTATCTTTACATCCATTTGATGAATCTCTAAATTATAGATGGATGCAATTGCTATTAGCATTCTTATTGAAGTTATTCTTGTTACTGGTGAATACGTATCTAAAAAGTCTACACCTTCTTTTTGCTGATATTCTTTGGCTACTAATCTGGCTTTATATTTATCTATAGAGCCATTTGCTTTCATTTTCTTCTTGAAAATCCATTTGCAGTCGATTGGTTTTATTCCAGGTGGAATATCAACAATTTCCCAAGTTTTTATTGCTTAGAATTGAATCAATCTCACTTCGGATTGCTTCTTTCCAACATGTTGATTTAGAAGATGACATTGCTTCCTTGTATGCTTGAGGTTCGTGTTCTAACATATATGTTAAAACCTCCAGATTAAATGTCTTGGAAGTTCTAGCCCTTACACTTCTTTTGGGTTCTATTTCCTCGATTTAACGATGATTTTCATCTCCATGTGAATTGGTTAATTCTTCTCTTGCCCTTTTAGAGACATAGGTTACTTCATTCCTTTTATGAGGAAACACATCTTCAAAGAATGGGTATCATTAGATTCCATGATTGTATTTATTTGAATATCAGCTATATCAAACTTGAATACCAAAAATCTGTAGATGCTACTGTTTTGGGCTGGCCCTAGGTAGTAGCAGTCTATTGTTTTTGGTCTAAGTTTGACTCTCTTAGGGGGCGGAACTGGAAGTTTTGCCAATCATCCCCACACTTTAAGGTATTTAAAGCTTGGTTTATGTCCTTTCCATAACTCATATGGAAGTGCTCATGTTTTATTGTGAGGAACCTTATTCAAAATATGGTTAGACATATTTAAAGCTTCCACCCACAAGTTCGTTGATAGGCCAGAGGTTATGAGCATTGAGTTAATCATATCTTTTAACGTTCTGTTTTTTCTCTCAGCAATACCATTTTATTATGGTTAAAATGGAGCTGTTGCTTGATGAACTATACCATTTTCTACACAGAACTGTTTAAATGGTGTTTCGTACACTCCACCTTGATCAGATCTTAATATCTTGATCTTTTTATTTAGCTGATTTTCTACTTTAGCCTTATATTTTACAAACGATGCAATTTCTTCATCTTTCCTATTTAAAAGATATATATAGCAATATCGTGTATAATCTTCAATAAATGTGACAAAATACCTTTTTCCACCTCTTGTAGGTAAGTCTTTTAAATCACGTAAGTCAGTATGAATCATTTGTAATGGTACAGTACTTCTTTCAACAGCCTGAAATGGTTTCTTAACCATTTTGCTTCTACACTTGTCTCACATTTATATTTTTTATCTACTTGAAATTTTGGAATTAGATCCAGATTTCCAAGTTTTTCATTTTTCAAAAATTTAATGTCCTAATCTTTCATGCTTTAATAGAACATCATACTCGACAACATAAGAAACTTCCTTTTTATTCATTTCAGAATTACAACACACACTATTGCTGCCAATTACGGCTATATTAGCCTTAAATAGGCCATCACACAAGTATCCTCTCCCTATATAGACTCTAGCCTTGGATAGAACAACTTTACCTAATTCAAACATTCGGAAGCCTTTCTTTGAGACTATAGGTCAAGAAATCAAGTTTTTCCGGATGTCTAGAACATGAAGCACAATCATTTAGAGTAACAGTTTTACCAGATGTGAACTTGAGGATTACTTTCCCATTGCCCTCACTCATTGACACTGCCGAGTTACCCATGTACATTTTTTCTCCACGATCCAGTTTATTGTATGTGGAGAACATGGACTTCTTAGAACACACACGTCGCGTAGCGCCTGTGTCGAACCACCGTTGAGAAGGATTCTGGACTAGATTGCATTCTGACACAACTCCAGAAAAGTTAGGCCCATCAATGTCCATGTTCTCCACCACATTTTCTTCTGGATTTTTCTGCTTCTTTTGTCTGCAATCTTTTGCTTGATGACCAGTTTTGCCACAGACCCAGCAATCGCCATTGAATTTCTTGGACTGCTTTTGATCATGTTGCTTGTTTTTTGGCGCCTTCCTTTTCTTTTTGTTTTTGTTCAGGTGTCCTTTTTTCTTTGACCCTTCTACAACAAAATCCTCTTGGCTTTTTGGTTTAGTGACTCCGCGATTATCTGCCTCAATCTTCAATCTTACAATTAGATCTTGTAAGGACATCTCCTTCTTCTTGTGCTTCAAATAGTTGCGGTAGTCCTTCCAGGATGGTGACAACTTTCCAGTGATTGCCTCAAACAAGAAAGATTCACCAACTTCGTGGCCTTCTGTTTCCATTTCATGGATGATGATTTGAAGTTCATGCAGTTGCATAGGTAAAGGTTTTGAATCTACCATTTTGTATTCCATGAACTTGTCAACTATAAACTTCTTCAGTCTCACATTTTGTGTTTTGTACTTTGCGGTAAGCGCATTCCAGAGAGCTTTTGCAGTCTTAAGTGGCTGGTACACTTTGTACAAAACTTTGTCTAAACTGTTCAGGATGTAATTCCTACACAAGAAATTTGAGTGCCTCCATGCATCAATATTCAGAATCTCATTTGGCTCCTTAGTTTTTCCTGGCATAGGCGGCACTAGTTCATCTTCCCCAAGATATTTTTGATGACTGAGAGTAGTGAGATAAAATAGCATTTGAATTTTCCATGTCAAAAAATCATCACCTTCTCCCTTAAACAGGTCTGGTTTGTTCAAGTTGGCTGTCTTGATCGGTATCTTCTCTGCTGCCATCTCTGTAAGTAAAAGTCTTAAGATGTATAGGTATTACACTAAGAACAGAATGCAACAGATGCAATTAGCGACAACAATTTGTGTTACAATGAACAACGGTAAGCGTAAGTGTTACAACAACACAGACAAGAACAATACTACAATTCGTGTTGAACACAAGCGGATGCAGTAAAATTAACAACAGAAAAATATTAGATTAGTAAATTTGATTGAGGCTTGCCTTAGTAATTTCCTTAAGACTTTTAATTAGCCTCCCAGGATGCAACAATCGAAGACTTCACGGGACAGTGATGAGTACGTCAATATGAGTAGAGATTCGGCAGCAATGATTTCATTTTCGGGTAGAGGAAAAGGAAGAAGATTGATAAAAATTCATGAGGAATGTGATCAGAATTCGTCACCTATTTATAATATTTGAACAGTTACAATTTAAATATTCGCGTCTGTTTGACGTTCGAAATTGAATTCAAACAGGCACATCTATATTATAACAAACCGCACCCGTTTCTCTTCATTTGTTAACAGGCTGTGAACCCATTTGATTTCAGTTGGGTCGCACCTAAATTGCCACATCTAGTAAAAAAACCCACCAAAAATTGGTTAAGTTTTTCATAGCAAAAATAAGATTTCATTCTAGACCCAAACTCCGACCCAGTTCGGTTCGGTACGGGACGGGCGGGTGGGGCGCGCGTGTGTGTGTTTGGTTCATATGATATAGGTCCTCCCCCTCGCCCAAATTTACACGACCCTAAGGGCCAATATAAGGAATAAGGAATAGATATATATACACATAGATCTTATCTTCTTTTTGCCAACATGGGCCTAAAGTATATGTCATTCATCTCTTTGAATTCTAACAATTCCCCAGATTAATATTAATATTCTTTTCCCCCACAAAGTGTAATATCTAAGACCACGTATGGAATAATGCTTTATCGTGGATAAGTAGATATTTCACTTTGAACTTTCCCTAGTTAGAACTTATCGGATCAACTTGGCTAATTCGTGAATTATTTCATCTTGAACCGTCAGCCTTTATTGTATATCCAAACAATACGCTTTACGAAGCATTGATTCCCTTCTCATCCAATCTTTTGGTTGTTTTCATTTTGGTTCTGAACACTTTCTGGTTCTGCGAGTGTAATAGAGAATTCAAGCCTTTTAAAATTCTCATAGATCCGACCCACCTCACACTGACATAGGTGATCGCAACCATTATGTGTATCCTACATATACCCCACTTGTTACTTTTAAGATATGATCATCATTAAAAAACATAGTTTTACCCTTGTAATACTTCTGTAGGCATGCATTTATATTGTGCACCATAGGAATGGAGTAGGACTGTGTCCAAAAATGCATTACGGCTTGAGTTTTTCATAACCGGTTTGCCTATTGATCCTGGTCCATGGGATCTCCAGTCGCTAGGATAGGTTTCCGTATAAGATAATTCTTGGTTGTTTAGGCTTTTACACCCATTCCCCTCGATGCGCGGTCAATTTTCTCTCTTGGTAAACCGTTATTAAATGAATCCGCTAGGTTATCGTTTGTTCTCACATAATATATGGAAATAGTTCCATTTAAGAGAAACTTCCCAACTGTGTTATAGCATCTACAAATATGTTGTGACTTTCCATTATACACACATTATGGATCTACTTAGCATTGCTTGGTTATCGCAGTTTATGCATTTGGCCGGTACAGGTTTAGGCTAGAATGGGATATATTCTAAAAAATGATGAAGCCATTCTTCTTTTTCGCCTACTTTATCTAAAGCGATGAACTCCGATTCCACAGTGGATTGAGCTATGCATGTCTATTTAGTAGATTTCCATGACACTGCTGCCCCTACTAGGGTAAATACGTAACCAATCGTTGATTTTGATTCCTCTGAATCAACAATCCAGTTTGCATCACTATATCCTTCTAAACGGTAGGATATTTTCCATCGTGTAAGGAGTAGTTTGTGGTATTTTTCGAATATCCTAGCACTCTCATTAGTGTTTTCCAGTGTTCCTTCCCTGGATTGCTTGTATACCTACTGAATCGACTTATTGCATAAGCTATATCTGGTTTTGTGCAATTCATGAGATACATGAGACATCCTATTACACAAGAGTATTCTAGTTGCATTACACTCTCATTAGTGTTTTTATTCAGTACTTCAGATGGATTAAAAGGTGTTCGTACTCCTTTAGTTCCAAGATTTTTGAACTTGTCAATCACTTTGTCCATAGTGTGACTGAGATAATTCAATTCCATTAGGTGTTCTTATTATTTTGATTCCTAAAATAACGTTTGCAACTCCTAAATCTTTCGTATCTAAATTGTTGATTAACATTTTCTTTATGGTCTCTATTACTCGGGTATTTGGACCAAAGATTAGCATATCGTCTACATATAGACAAATCATCACATATGATTGTCCAACTTGTTTATAATAAACACACTTATCGCATTCATTTAAACGAAAACCATTTTTCATTATGACACTATCAAATTTTACGTGCCATTGTTTTGGAGCTTGTTTTAGTCCATATAAAGATTTTACTAATCTACAGACTTTGTTTTCATTTTCTTTTGAAATGAAACCTTCGGGTTGCTCCATGTAGATTTCCTCATCGAGATCGCCATTTAAGAATGTTGTCTTTACATCCATTTGATGAATCTCTAAATTATAGATGGATGAAATTGCTATTAGCATTCTTATTGAGGTTATTCATGTCACTGGTGAATACGTATCAAAAAAGTCTAACCTTCTTTTTGACGATGACCTTTGGCTACTAGTCTGGCTTTTTATATGTATCGATAGAGCCATCTACTATCATTTTCTTCTGGAAACTCCATTTGCAGCCAATGGGTTTTATTCCAGGTGGAATATCAACAATTTCCCAAGTTTTATTGCTTAGAATTGAATCAATCTCACTTTGGGTTGCTTCTTTCCAACATGCTTATTCATAAGATGACATTGCTTCCTTATAGTCTGAGGTTCGTGTTCTAACATATATGCTAAAAAATTCGGATTAAATGTCTTGGAAGTTCTAGCCCTTACACTTCTTCTGGGTTCTATTTCCTCGATTTCACGATGATTTTCATCTTCATGTGAATTGGTTGATTCATCTCTTGTCCTTCTAGGGACATAGGTTCCGTCATTCCTTTTATGCGAAAACACATCTTTAAAGAATGAGGCATCTCTAGATTCCACGATTGTATTTATTTGAATACCAGCTATATCATACTTGAATACCAAAAATCTGTTGGCGCTACTATATTGGGCTGGCCCTAGGTAGTAGCAGTCTACTGTTTTGGTCCAAGTTTGACTCTCTTAGGAGGCGGAACTGGAACTTTTTCAAAGCACCCCCACACATTAAGGTATTTAAATCTTGGTTTATGTCCTTTCCATAACTCATGTGGAATTGCTCATGTTTTATTGTGAGGAACCTTATTCAAAATATGGTTAGACATATTTAAAGCTTCCCCCCCACAAGTTCATTGGTAGGCCAGAGGTTATGAGAATTGCATTAATCATGTCTTTTAACGTTCTGTTCTTTCTCTCAGCAGTACCATTTTGTTGTGGTGAATATGGAGCTGTTGTTTGATGAATTATGCCATTTTCTACGCAGAATTGTTTAAATGGTAATTCATACTCTCCGCCTCGATCATATCTTGGTACCTTGATCTTTTTATTTAGCTGATTTTCTACTTCATCCTTATTTATTAGAAATGATGCAATTGCTTCATCTTTCCTATTTAAAAGGTATACAAAGCAATATCGTGTATAATCATTAATAAATGTGATAAAATACCTTTTTCCACCTCTTGTAAGTAAGTTTTTGAAATCACATAAGTCAGTATGAATCATTTGTAATGGTTCAGTACTTCTTTCAATAGCCTGAAATGGTTTCTTAACCATTTTTGCTTCTACACATGTCTCACATTTATATTTTTTATCTACTTGAAACTATGGGATTAAATCCAGATCTGCAAGTTTTTCATTTTTCGAAAATTTATGTGTCCTAATCTTTCATGCCAGAATAGAACATCATACTCGACGACGTAAGAAACTTCCTTTTTATTCATTTCATAATTACAAAACACATTATTATTGTCGATTACAGCTACATTAGCCTTAAATAGGCCATCACACAAATATCCTCTCCCTATATAGACTCCAGCCTTGGACAGAATAACTTTATCTCATTCAAAGACCATTCGAAAGCCTTTCTTCCAGAGTATAGGTCCAGAAATCAAGTTTTTCCAAATGTCTGGAACATGAAGCACATCATCTAGAGTAACAGTTTTACCAGATGTAAACTTAAGGATTACGTTCCTGTTGCCCTCAATCATTAACACTGCCGAGTTACCCATGTACAATTTTTCTCCATGATCCAATTTGTTATATGTGGAGAACATGGACTTTTCAGAATACACATGTCGTGTAGCGCCTTTGTCGAACCACCATTCAGAAGGATTCTGGGCTAGATTGCATTCTGACATAAGTCCAAAAAAGTTAGGCCCATCGATGTCCATGTTGTCCACCACATTTGCTTATGAATTTTTCTTTTTCTTATGCGTGCAATCTTTTGCTTGATGACCAGTTTTTCCACAGACCGAGCATTCGCCATTAAATTTTTTGGACTGCTTCTGATCATGCTGCTTGTTTTCTGGCACCTCCCTTTTGTTTTTGTTCGTGTGTCCTTTTTTTTACCCTTCTGCAACAAAAGCCTCTTGGCTTTTTGGTTTAGTGACTCGCGATTATCTGCCTCAATCTTCAATCTTACGATTAGATCTTGTAAGGATATCTCCTTCTTCTTGTGATTCAAATAGTCACGGTAGTCCTTCCAACATAGTGGCGACTTTCCAGTGATTGCTCAACCAAGAAAGATTCACCAACTTCGTGGTCTTCTGCTTCCATTTCATGGATAATGATTTGAAGTTCATGTAGCTGCATAGCTAAAGGTTTTGAATGTACCATTTTGTATTCCATGGACTGATCAACTATAAACTTCTTCAGGCTCACATTTTGTGTTTTTTTACTTTGCGATAAGCGCGTTGCAGAGAGCTTTTATAATCTTGAGTGGCTTGTACACTTTGTACAAAACTTTGTCTAAACAGTTCAGGATGTTATTCGTGCACCAGAAATCTGAGTGCCTCTATGCATCAATATTCGAAATCTTATTTGGCTCCTTAGTTTTTCTGGTGTAGGCGGCACTGGTTCATCTTCCTCAAGATATTTTTGCAGATCGAGAGTAGTGAGATAAAATAACATCTGCCTTTGGTATGTCAATATATCATCACCTTCTGCCTTAAACAAGTCTGGTTTGTTCAAGTTGGTTGTCTTGATCGATATCTGCTCTGCTTCCGTCTCTGTAAGTAAAAGTCTTAAGATGTAGAGATACTACATTGAGAACAGAATGCAATAGATGCAATCAGCGATAGCAGTTTGTGTTACAATGAACAACAGTAAGCGTGAGTGTTACAGCAACACAAATAAGAATAATACTACGATCCGTGTTGCAGACAAGCGGATGCAGTAAAGTTAAGAACAGAAAAATAGTAGATTAGGGAACTAGGAAATTCGATTATGGCCTGCCTTAGCAATTTCCTTAAGACTTTTAATTAGCCTCCCAGGATACAAGAATCAAAAACTGCACGAAACAGTATTGAGTACGCCAGTCTGAGTAGAAATTCGGCAGCAATGACTTTATTTTTGGGCAGAGGAAGAAGAAGAAGATTGATAAAAATTTGTGAGAAATGTGATCAGGATTCGTCACCTATTTATAATCTTCGAACAGTTACAATTCAAATAGTCGCATCTGTTTGACGTTTGAATTTGAATTCCAATAGGCGCATCTATATTATAACTGGTCGCACTTGTTTCTCTTTATCTGTTAGCGGGTTGTAAACCCGTTTGATTCCTGTTGGGTCGCACACAAATACATTGCTGCATCCAGTCAAAAAATCCAGCAAAATTAGGTTAAGTTTTTCGTAGCAAAAATAAGATTTCATTCTATACTCAAAGCCCGGCCTGGTACGGGACGGACGGGCGGCGCGCGCGTGTGTGTTAGGTTCATATGATATAGGTCCTCCCTCTCACACAAAGTTACCTGACCCTGAGGGCCAATATAGGGAATGAGGAATAGATATTTATGCATAGATCTTATCTTCTTTTTGTCAATGTGGGACTAAAGTATATGTCATTCATCTCTTTGAATTCTAATACAAGTTTATGTTAGAATCAAACGTAATATTAGAGGAATGCTATGGGCTATAGCTAGGGATGTTAATGGATATTTAAAAAATACAAAGTTTGTGTACATTCATTTCTGAAAAGCAGATAAATAACATGATGATACGAAGACATCTACATTCGAAAACCATCCATCCATTTTTTAAATACTTTTGTTTAAAATTATGTGTATTTTTAGTGCATTAATAGATGTTTATTTATTGTTTTATTAAGTAAGAAATGCAGGTTAAATGCTCGAAACTATTTATTATCATCATATTTTTTTATTTTTAACACTAATAATCAATGCAACTGAATTTTTTTTTATTTTGAACTAAAATTTTCCATTTATGTTTATTAACTGGTCACTAATGAATAGGATAACTATTTAATATTTTTCTGTATCCACGGATGCGCGAATATCCATTCTTAGAAAAAGGTTTCGGATATAGATACGAATATGGCGGTATCCGCTTCTAAAATAATCCATTGACAGACCTAGCTCCAGTCATTTTTGTCATACTCTATTAGTTGATAAATTTGATCAACGCAGCAATATGCAATTTAGATTTCAGTTCTCACTTTTGTCAAATTTGTCCATGCACATGTCCATTGGACATGCATGCATACTCGTTCAATATTAACATGATTGTATTATCATGTGATTAAATAACATTAAGCCCGTCAACGAAAACTTTAAAATTCATATAGTGTCACATCTGCATCTTCAATCCCAAAACATTTCTAAATATTGATTATCTACATATGCGGATATGGATGGATATCGAATATATATCTTATATGCTAGCAACTGATAAATCAAGAAACATAAATATAAAATTTTAATTCAACATAAATTTCTTCTCTATCACATTGATTATAAAAACATGAAAAATATAACAAATAGTTTTGAGCATTTGGTAAGCATTGAACTCATATAATATAAACTACTAAGTATTAACATAATAACATATTAAATACTTATCTTTTAGTGCGCTAAAGTATATATAAATTTAGAATGTGGAAGTGTTTGTATCTGCATCTGTATCTTTATCCCTTTTTTTGGACTTTTATCCTTTTTTGTAATACAGAAACAAATGGATTTGAAGTTTTTTCCAGTATCTGTTGAAAGGCTTAAATAGCATTATGCCTAAAGCCTTATGCATGGTGGGATCGTTGTTACCAATTAATGTTTCCAACAATTGTTGTTTAGATTTATGTACAGACTCTCAGGGATGCTGCTTAATGAAGTGACTGTTTCGATCCTTGCACACAAGGAGAAATATGCAGAGACTACATTTTATTCTTACTGGCTCACAATGCTATCAACTTGAGCATGCTCTGGATTTACTAGCGATGACATGGATTAATCTTAGCTGCCTACACATACACAAGGTCAAAGAACTGAAACAAAGAGAGTCAAAGTCAAGGACCATATATTCAAGCAATCAAAACACTTAAATAACATGAAATGCAAAATCAAAGAATATTAATTCATGACAGAGATTTAGAGAAATTCTAGCAGCCGATAAACATCCAAGGGCAATACGCATAAAATTGTCATTGGCAAATTCTCCAAGGTCAATAAACAAAGTGGAATGATAAAACAGGACCAAGGAACAATAAAGAAATAGATATGCAAAGTTGGGAAACATTAGGAGATGACAAAGTAGAGAACTACAAAAAGATAGCCAAAATTGGAATCGAAATCACAACTCGGCCATCTTGGCTTGGACACGAGTTGAAGACTACGAAAAATAACCAAACTTTTGTTATAGAGTGAATAGCAAGACAACTAAAAATCAAAACAAGGCAGAAGACATGAAGTCAAAACGGTGCCGAGTTGAGATCCAAATGAAGTGGGGAACGATCTTTTACAGGACCTTCGTACGCGACGTGAAGAACATGGTTGAGAGTTTTGAGGCAATTTTGATGGTGGTGCTCCTCTATAAAATAAAGGAGAATATGCACTTCAAAGATGATCCTTTTCGTACTACATTATGACGGGTTAAGTAGTTCAATTATGGAATATGAACCGTATAACTCATACCCGAACTGTAAGCAACAAAGTCGTAAAATATACTTCATATAAGCAATGTACAATCAATAGAAAACGATTAAATAAACGTAGGCCATAGTATTTGCCAAGACACTATAAACATTATGCGATCTTCTTCCTTTTAATCTTTTTTCTTTCATAATTTTTATTTGTTGCTGGGGTGTTTGTGTTAATTTCTTGTCCAAACAAAAAAGGCTATAGCATAGACTAAAATTTAATCAAATGATTTCCAACTTAACAACTAATAGTATTAATTTTAGATCTGCGCGAACCTTTTTAGGAAATTCAACTCCTATAGGTGGCCTAGGAATGTGTTTATGTGTGTCTGGATATTGGTCTATTGAACATCTACAAAATAAACAAATTGATTAGAAAATTTGTGCATAATTCAAAATCTACGCCAGAAATAAGGCGATTAGTTTACATGAATTGATTTCCTACTATATCATCCATTCCAGCAATAGGAGAACGATATATTGAAGGGCATGGTTCACCATTACAAATTGATAAATACCCATTCATCTCAATGTTGCACAAACACAGAGTCAAAAATAATGGTAATACTAAGAATAAATTGCATGCCATGAAAAAAATCTGGAACCATTTGCCATAGTAGCATGCTATCATAATACAATGAGTAAGGCCAAAATTTTATCTGAGTCGTAATAAATTGTGAAAGTGAAAATCAACATTGAGAACAGAGATATTCTCGGTATGCTTGTGAGTATCACTTTTTTTTTAGTTCGCTATCGGGTACCACATGATTATCAAAAATCGTAAAATCATATGACTTCAATCATGGTTCAGACTGGATCTCGCTGGTTTCGATTCGACTTACATTCCGATTCAAACTTGGTTAAAACAGGATTAAAAATAAATAAATCATTTAATCTCTAAGGAAAAAAATTTACTCCGAGGACTAGAATTAGGGGAGTCAAATGATCCGCTATAGCAGACTCCACTCCAACACAAACCCCCTTCTCTTTTCCAAAAACAAACCCTCCTCCTTTCCCCCTTTTAGCAAATCCAACACATCAATCCTCCGAACATTCTCAATTTTCGATTACGCGGCGCAACTTGCCAGGAATCGAACCTGCAACCTCAATGAACTTTATTCCATGATCGCTAGTAGGTAGCCGTAATTTGGGTGCACAATTTTAAATACAGAGCTTTCGAAAATGAAAAAAGATACCAATGGAAAAACCGAGTTTCAACTTTTAATGTAGAAGTAAACATCATAGTCAATTTCACAGTGCGTACAAACTTCAAAATATTATCATTTCATATATAAGATTTAAACTCCATTATAATGGAAAGTTTGAACTTTTAACGATTAAAATCCTATTCTAAACACCTTGTACATGATTGTTTTACTAGTTGCAACTAATGAAGAAACATGCCAAAAAAATAAGCAATTATCTTTTATATATATATATATATATATATATATATAGAGAGAGAGAGAGAGAGAGAGAGAGAGAGAGAGAGATCCTCTATATGAACACAAAATTTTGACACAAATTAAAAGACACAAAATCTCAGCCACATGATTAATTTGTCTTTATTTGTGAGATACAAATCATGGGGTAATCTTGTGGTTCAGATTTTTTGTCTTGCATTTTATGTCAAGTCTTTGTGTCTAAATAGACTTCTCTCTCTATATATGCATACATATATATATATATATATATAATAAAATCCCCCCTTTAGACAAACAAGGAGACAAAGAGCGGCTCAGATTTAATATTAGAAAAGACATCAAACGGATGATATTTACTATCATTTAAACATGGTTATTTTTCTCTTTTATGGTATATACGGTCGTATTCATGATAAGATTTCTTAATTAATATTTACTATCATTTAAACATGCTTATTTTTACTCTTTTATGGTATATACAGTCGTATTCATGATATGATTTCTTAATTAACATTTACTATCATTTAAACATGGTTATTTTACTCTTTTATGGTATATACGGTCGTATTCATGATATGATTTCTTAAAAATATTTACTATCATTTAAACATGGTTATTTTACTCTTTTATGGTATATACGGTTGTATTCATGATATGATTTCTTAATTAATATTTACTATAATTTAAACATAGTTATTTTACTCTTTTATGGTATATACGGTCGTATTCATGATATGATTTCTTAATTAATATTTACTATCATTTAAACATGGTTATTTTACTCTTTTATGGTATATACGATCGTATTCATGATATGATTTCTTAATTAATATTTACTATCATTTAACCATGGTTATTTTACTCTTTTATGGTATATACGGTCGTATTCATTTAAACATGATATGATTTCTTAAAAATATCCCTTGGTAGGACAAACCAAGAGAAAAAGAGCGGTCAGGATTTATTCAGAGCATATATATCAAACGGCAATGAAAAGAACACGTATCAATTTACTTAACGTGGGTAGCATCCACATACGGTTGTTCACAGCTGTCCCTCCCTCTTTCTGTCCACTCCCACGATCTATTTCTCTTCCTCATAAATCATTTTCTCTAATCAATTCTTTTTCACTACTTCAGATCGTCAATACAATCAAGCCGCGGATCAACATGCTCTTGATGGTGCCACCGAAACACAATCAACCCGCGGATGAACATGCACTTTATGGTGCCACCTTCTTCTTCTTACAATCCATATCTCTGAAGTATGAACAGGTTTTCTATCGATATTTCAATTCGCTGTATTTACGTCAGTGTAATGTTTCCTTCTTCAATTTCAATCTCGCTTATTTGAGGTGATGTTGTATAAAGTAACGTTTATTACTTTTAAGCGGTTTTCGGTGCATTAATTCATTCGATTTTTGAAACGTAAGAATGTCATCTTCAGCCTAAAAGGGCCATATTTGCAGATCTTTGATGTAATTAGTTTGATTTTTTTTTGTTAATGATGTTCTGTTGCACAATTTAGTCCGACTGTGGTTGAAGCTTTAGCATCTACCGAAGTTGTTCACATCTACTATTTGTAAAAATGGAAGACCTAAGATTCACTTCAGTTTTGTATCATGATACACTTAGGATCTATAGCACAACGCCGTTTTTTCTTACGAAAGACAAATCAGTTATAAAAATAGAATTCAACTTTAATGGAAAGACGTAGTGATATGTCTATTACAGTCTTACTTATACACTTGTTGGTATTGCTGCTACTCCAAATAGCTGGCTGGGGTCTTGATAACTCACTTACAATGGGCTGCTGCTAACTCGGGTTAGTGAGGATCCCATTTGAACAGGTTTTCTATCGATATTTCAATTCGCTGTATTTACGTTAGTGTAATGTTTCCTTCTTCAATTTCAATCTCGCTTATTTGAGGTGATGTTATATAAAGTAACGTTTATTACTTTTAAGCGGTTTTCAGTGCATTAATTCATTCGATTTTTGAAACGTAAGAATGTCATCTTCAGCCTAAAAGGGCCATATTTGCAGATCTTTGATGTAATTAGTTTGAATTTTTTTTTTGTTAATGATGTTCTGTTGCACAATTTAATCCGACTGTGGTTGAAGCTTTAGCATCTATCGAAGTTGTTCATCACATCTACTATTTGTAAAAATGGAAGACCTAAGAGTCACTTCGGTTTTGTATCATGATACACTTAGGATTTATAGCACAACGCCGTTTTTTCTTACGAAAGACAAATTAGTTATATAAATAAAATTCAACTTTAATGGCAAGGCGTAGTGATATGTATCTTACAGTCTAACTTATACAGTTGTTGGTATTGCTGCTACTCCAAATAGCTGGCTGGGGTCTTGATAACTCACTTACGATGGGCTGCTGCTAACTCGGGTTAGTGAGGATCCCATTTATGGATTTTCTTTTTCCCAACTAAAGTTTATTTATGTGTTAAGAAGTTTGAAATGAATTGTATCAATTGTTAAGTTAGATGTTGATAAATTTTCAATTTTATAAGATAAGTCATAAGCAATTATTTATTGTATCATGACCTTTTCAATTTCTAAGTAGCTTATATCCTTTTCTGAGTTAAACATTCAACAAAAATATTTAAGGATATTGCCAGTACAAAGTGGGTTACCATAAGCCTTCTTAAGGCCAGTTATAAGTTAGTGTTTTGAAACCATTGGTTTGCAATGCAGGATGCAACTTTATACCAACTGAAAGGTTTAATATTGTTTATTTTGTTATTTTCTGATGTTGGGTTAGTGAAGGTAGGTTGATGAGTGGTGTTGTATAGGATGTGTCAGATAATTGCACAAGCAGGTGGAGAAGCAAACCATATGTATTTATGTATGTGTTTGTGATATGCATATATGAAAAGTGATAATTTAGTAATTTTAAAAAGAGTACATAGTAGTCAAGGATCTCTAACTGAAATGGTAGAGATATGGCGCTTTAAAGAGATGTTCTGGAGGTAATGGGTTAGACCCCATGAGACTTAAAAAAGATGTCGTGGATTTCATATTTTAATTATTTTCCTCAAAGGAAACTTGCTGTTTTACTATATTTGTTATGCTTTATTAGGGTACTTGAAGAATAAATTTTATGTAATAAATTTTTGCTCTTATATGGTATCTACTATCCTTGAGCAATAAATTTAAAAACAGATCTATTTAGTCGTGAGTTGCTTCAAAGAAATTAATAATTTGATTTATTTTTTTAATTAATTTTACAGTAATCTAGAAGGTGGGTCAATGTAACACCCCGCCTCCGCTAGGGTCACTCGCAAAGGAATGCACTAGCTTTAGAGGGGCATTATTGGTAAACATGCACAGAAATATCACAAGACAAAACATATAATAATAGCGGAAGTAAAATCAAACTTTCATATCATTTATAAATAAGGTCTAAAGCCTTTTACATCAGAGTACATCAAAACCTGTCTTGCAATAGTAAAGAAGCATAAATACTTTTTCATAAATTATTCCCCAAGTAAAACAGTAAAGTAGCCATAGCCAAGAAAAGTCCAAGCCCTACATGATGACCTTCAAGCAGAAGAAGTCCGAACTAAACAACAGTATTTCCTCCCTGTAACCTGGGGGGAAACGGAAGACAAGAAGCGAAAGAAAACGGGGTCAGTCATAAAGACTGGTAAGCCCTATCTACTATCAGTATATAAACTAATAAAGTTAACTGGCATGAGAAACTGGGATGAAACATATGGATAATAGCATACTGGCATGATGAATAACTAACAAGATAGATCAACTAAACAAAGAAAGCAGGATGAACTACAGTACCCAAATAAACTAAGGTGTCATGATAAACTACGGTGTCAAGGTAAGACAAAGTATCACACCGTCAGGTTTCTATCAAGTATAATATCCCCAAGATATCTATCACGTATAACGTCCCATGGTATCTATCCTGTATTTTTGCTCTGCACCTACCGTACTAGTATCCCCACCGTATCATGTGTTAACCATGAGTGACCCTTACTCAAAAGTTGTGTGATGGTCCATGTCAACCTAACATATAGCATATGTAGGTTCGTAAACTCGTATGTTTCTTCCGATGTATAAGTTCAGTCCCTTGCCGTACGTTGTACGGGTTTTCCCATGAGATTCTACTTCAACGTAGTTCCATGATCCTTAAGATCGTTTTGGACTGTCACCGTATATCTAGCTAGGGTCTTCCAACATGAATCATCGTTTGTACAACTAGGACTTATGCCACCTAGGACCACTAGGGATTACGCTTACCTATTGCAAGTTTTCGTATTTCGGTTTGGGTTCAACCACCTAGGGCCACTAGGGATTACGCTAACCGTTAACCGCGCCCTTTTTCCCACGTATGAATCGTGAATCGTTTTTCCATGACTGTATGCACATGTATCACATCGTGCCATCCGAGTCCTGTCACAGGGAAAATCAAGAAATACAGGACTCGGTCGCGAGCTTTCGATTTATCTGCCGATGCAGATTCTAAGGTCTGTTTTTCCTATACGTGGCTATGGTCCCACGTGACCCCTCCCTCAACTAATGAAAGGCAATCATGTATGAGAACTATACCTCGGCCCACTTTGCCCCACTTACCTATTGGCCCACCTCACCCATAACTCGATAGCAAGTATATGGTCTGTTGGGAGTTCTCCGCCTTTCCGTCTACGCACGTGATTGACTAAAAGATGGTAGGTAGCCGACGAAATGCTATCCAGGGCAAAAATCAAGTATCGCCGACTCACGCTAATCCATCCCCGTCTTTAGGTTGCTCATACAGCAACCAAGGCATACTCTTGGTTCTTCTAACGTAGACCTTAACCTCTTGTGAGCCCAGGAGGATCATCTGCGACCTCATAGAGGGATACCAAGAATATCCTCACGTTCCCCGAAGCCGCTGCTTCGTTACCCAGTTCGCTGGAGCCTTTATCTAAATCAGATAACTTGCTCCTACTCGTGTGCTTAAACGATGACCTACCGTATCGGGTTACTCATCTATCTAAGAACTGGTCCAACTTTCCTTGACTACGAATTATTACTTAGCTATTCTCCAACTAAGGTTTACCACTTAGCCTTATTCCCGTTATTCTTGTTAATTACGGTTATCCACCTAATTCTCTGAACTAGGGTTTATATAATGGATTAAGTGCCACTTAAGTTCATGACTTAACCCGTCTACAAATCATGTCAAAATTGGCTAAGTATCCAAGTTGAAGACTTAACCCTACAAACCATGTGTCAAGTTGGTTAAGTATATCAAGCAATCCATGACCTAACCTCATCTAATTATCATATTAGATTGGTTAAGTATATATTAACTTGACCTTATCAAACTACTGAGTCAAACCGGTCAAGTGTATTTAAACGATTCGTGACATAGCCTTATCATGTTATCACGTTAGATTGGTTAAGTATTGGTTAACTTAACCTCATCAAATTATCGAGTTAGATTGGTTAAGTATAGGTCACTTAACCACATCAAATCATCGTGTTAGATTAGTTAAGTGTTTAACTTAACCCCATTAAATTACCAAGTTGGATTAATTAAGTCTAGGCTAACTTAACCCCATCCGATTACCATGTTTAGATGGGCTAAGTCTAATCTTAACCCCATCCATTAACTGTATTTTTCGGTTAAGTATCATTAAGAAAACTTACTTAACCTTACCAAATTATCGTGTTGGATTGATTAAGTGTTGGTTAACTTAATCCCGTCCACTAGTCGTATAAAAATGGTTAAGTGTCATTAGGAAAATCAAGTTACTTAGCCTACCCAACCTTGTCATGTTTTGTTAAGTATCATTAGCCTAATCAAATTACTTAACCCATTTATCCATGTCATATTTGGTTAAGCGTCATTTATCAAATTAGCTTAACCCTATTATGTGGCATTAATTATTTAATGCACCCCAACCTCTCACATTTGACTTTGTTGTGGATACGAGTTAAGCCGGGCGGGTCCGGGTAGCTTTACACCACAACCTAGTCTAACCTCGGGTTCAAGCACAACATGACCAACTTCTCACATTGGGTCTTATTGTTTACAACTACTAGTTAGGCCGGTCGGGTCCGGGTAGTTTTATGTTGCAAACTCAACCCAACCTCGAGTTGGTCACTTTCATGTTTAGTCTAGTGTCAAATTACACTTACAACCCATACATGTCTAGTTTTATGTTCCATGTTCATAGCCAAAATTACATGTTGCCATGTTTATACAAATTAACCCAAATCGTGTTTCATGTCATTAAAACTTACCCATAACATAACCCAACGCTTCTAAACTCGCATAAACGTTCGCAACAACGCAATGGATTAAAAGAAGAGACTTGGCAAAGGCATGACAAAAAGGGGTATTAAGGCCACAAGTTAATCATGGTGGCAAATGAGGCATAAATGTGTTCATTAACTTGCATGTTACATTTTCAAGCCTCAAAAACATGCATAACATTCAAACTTGGCAAATAGGTGAATCATGGTGATAAATGACATGGAATGATGACAAGTAACTCGCATATAACATCATATAAGGGTTATGACTTCATATGCAAGTTGACATAAAGGTTATGAGGTTTCTCATGTTGCATAATGCAACATTTCAACATAAAGGTTATAGCTTTATGACCACAAGATCAAGATAATGACTTCATAAACTTGCATAACATGATAGCATGTATCATACTTAATGATCATACCCAAACTTGCAACATGAACATTTAACTTCATAGTTAATATCTAAGAGTAGGAAAAGGGCTTACATTGCTATGAAGGCACAAATCAACATATAATAAAAAGATTGAGACGAAGCCACTCATGCTCTCACCAAAAACCCCAAATCAACAAGCTCCAATAAAACCCATGAGCAAAAATCAATAAAAATCCAATCTTTGATGAAGATTTGCCTTGAAATCAAGTTGAGAAGCTCTCATATGAACATAGAAGCTCTCATACACTCACAAGATCATAGAATTTCTCATAGATATGAAGATAGAATTTATGACAAGAGGATGGAGGCTAGGGTTTGAGTGGAGGCCATGATCACTAGAAATTTTGGCATAGTTTAGTTGTAGGAATGAATAATGAGGATTTTAGGAGAGGGTCAGGGGTCTTTTTATTGAAGATTAGGATAGTTTAGGCCATAGGATAAACCCTAGAACCAATCATATGCAAGTTAACATAAAGGTTATGAGGGTTCTCATGTTGCATAATGCAACATCTCAACATAAAGGTTATAGCTTTTAGCCCACAAGATCGAGATAATGACTTTATAAACTTGCATAACATGATAGCATGTGTCATACTTAATGACCAAACCCAAACTTGCAACATTCATTTAACTTCATAGTTAATATCTAAGAGTAGGAAAAGGGCTTACAATGCTATGAAGGCACAAATCAACATATAATAAAAAGATTGAGACGAAGCCACTCATGCTATCACCAAAAACCCCAAATGAATGCTCCTTGGAAAAACCCTTGAGCAAATATCAATAAAAATCCAATCTTTGATGAAGATTTGCCTTGAAATCAAGTTGAGAAGCTCTCATACAAACATAGAAACTCTCATACACTCACATGATCAAAAAATCTCTCATAGAAATGAAGATAGAGATTATGACAAGAGGATGGAGGCTAGGGTTTGAGTGGAGGTCATGATCACTAGAAATTTTGGCATAGTTTAGTTGTAGGAATGAATAATGAGGGTTTTAGGAGAGGGTTAGGGGTCTTTTTATAGAAGACTAGGATAGTTTTAGCCATAGGATAAACCCTAGAACCAATCCTAGCCTTCAAAGCATGTCTTGGGGAAGAAGTCACATGTAGGAACCATTTAGGGCCTTAAAATCGACCCTAGAGTCAATTCGAGCCACCAAAACTCATCCCGGGCCTCAAAAATGGGTTTTGGGCCGCCCCAGGACAAGAAAAACGACGTGTACAGGGGGGGAGTCGACAGGCAAGTCGACACCAGGGGGTGCAAGTCGACAGGGCTGTCGATACCAGGCCAGTCTGCCCGAAAACTGCTGAAAACTTGTTCTGCCCATATCTTGGTCATACGGACTCCGATTTTCGAAAACTCGGACTCTATTTCACGTATTTTTCCGAGACGAACGCAATGGTGAAGTCCATTTTACCTCATTCAGAATTTAAAATTAAATTCTGCCTTGATTCTTGTCTTAACACGTTATCGAAATACGGGTCGTTACACGAAACACGGGTTGTTACAGTCAAGGTCCAAAATTAATCGATGAGCTACAAATGGATGAAAAAGAATTTGAAAAGGAAAGGATCATATTATGATAAGTATAAAACAAGAAAACGAAAGGTTGGTATTGCCTATTCTCATATATTTTTTTATTTTGTTAGAACTTATTCATTATTCTACTACATTTTCCTTTCTGAATTTTTGGCAAGTTTGATGTGGTTGTGTTTTGTCAATGGAGTAGATCTTTCCATACGTTATGACATGTATTTTTTTCCTTAGTATAATAATTTTAGCCATTAATTATGAAATGTGATATGAACAAATAGAGATTACATTACTGCATGCGCTTTCGGCTCTTGCATGGATATCCATTTCTCAAGTAGAGATTTAAACCATTAATTATCCATCATTTAACCATTCTTAAGCCAAATTTCCAAGTATTCAATTATTATTTAATCCTTTAATGTTGATCTCATGATACATTCAGGTATGTCTGTTTTATGCACTAATTACCACTCATATTTTGTTTCCATTTTTAATCCATTATCCTTGAGCAATAAATTTATAAACATATCTGTTTAGTCATCAACTGCTTCAAAGAAATTAATAATTTGAACTTTTTTTTAATTAATTTTACAGTAATCTAGAAGGCGGGTCAAGCTCCAAAATTTATTGATGAGCTAGAAATGAATGAAAAAGAGTTTGAAAAGGAAAGGATATAAGTATATAACAAGAAAAGGAAAGGTATGTATTGCCTATTCTTATTTTTATATTCTGTTAGAATTTATTCATTATTATACTACATTTTTTTCTAAATTTTTATCAAGTTTGATGTGGTTGTGTTTTGTCAATGGAGTTGATCTTTCCATACATGATGACATGTATTTTGTTGAATTTCTTGACAAAAAAAGGTTTATAAAGTTTATTTAAATTAGGTTTTATGCATTATAGAAAGATTTACAAATTTTTAAATCATTCATCAATGATATATCATATATGCCTTAATTTTTTGAAAGAAATCGGGAAATACATCTGTATAATATCCTGAGAATGATAACAGATATGTGTTCATAATTTTTGCCATGGGTTTGTATATTTTCGATTTTAAGTACCCTTTACGACAGTTATACAGAAAGCTTAGCTTTTAACATTGTAAGTCATTTTGAGCATCTTCAATTTTTATTGCTTTTCCGATGATTATGTAGCTGACAGTATTTTATATAAGATTTATATTTTCTACCACAAAAGGCCATTTAGTTAGCAGTTGGTTTATCTATGAGTTAAACAGCAACTAAGCATGTGCAGTTTATAGTGCTTTATATAAGATATAATTTTCAACCAGTAAAAGCTATGTATTTTATAGCTTTACTGCTCTGTACCTCTTCAGAATTTGAAGTTGGAGCGGCATAGTAAATTTGGAAGAAAGCAATGGTGAGAGGTGGAGAAATGGTACTATAATGAAGTGCTTTGAACAGACAATGAAAGAATTAAATGCCGGGCGGCAGTAATTAGGTGGGTATCATGGAGTAGCAGTTTCTTTTTTCGTTTGTCTTCTCACCTGTTTACCATACAATATAACACAAAATTTCCTGTGTATTTAAATGCATTGTTTTGTACATCTTAGAATCTATGGATGTATTTAATTCAGTATTGTTCTATAATGAAGCCTAAATTTGTTTACTTCCATATAACATTAAAATTCATCTTCCAAATTTTGTACAATGTTAACTTTGTCCTTTTAATACAAATCAGTTGGAATTTTACTTTTGTTGTGACTATATAGTATAACAGCTTTAAATATTTGTTCTATATAATGCTTCCACAAAGATGCTCCTGTCCATGAATACAAAGCCACCCACAAAGAAACACTTCAGAGCTATCAGTTTTACATGTAAGCACAATAATATTGTTACAACATGACTCTCTTCTAATATTAATGATTACCTTTTTGCTTAACTGCAAATAACATTTTATTTTTCTATTATAATATATCAATCAACTGAGATCTTCCTGCTGCAACTGCTATTTGGTACTCAAACATACACATAAAATTAATTTCATTAAACTACACATTTTACATGCATGTCAACACGCCACCAAAGTACCCAGTTTAGCTTATGATGGAAAAACAAGATTGATTCCGTCTCATCGTTTCCTTTTTTCTTCAAAAACTGAATTTTAGACTTGAATGTGATATTCGTATCTACATGTCACTGTTGTAACGGATAACTATTTTTTTCTTCTTTTTCATGCAGGATGATGATATAATCTACAGTACATCATTTACTTTATGAAAAATTTACTTTCTACATTTCAATCGTAACAAATACATATGTTAGTTACATTATATATATCACTAGAATATTCTATCCGCTTATACATGCACACTACGACACTTGTAGTCTATGCTCCCTTGCAAACTACAACACCCTATAGTTTATGCTTCCGTGCAACGCATGGGTATCCACTCGTCTATATAATAAAATAGCTGGGTAGATAAACAAAAAGACAAAGGATGGCTCTGATTTAATGTAAGAAAAGATATCAGACGGCTCAAAATTGGACGGCCGTTTCACATTACTCGACCTTCACTTCCACGATCTCCACGATTCGTTATCCGCTCTTCCTATTTAACCTGCCATTTTCATCGCTCATCTTCTATTGCAAATTAAGTTCTCACTTTGAAAACCGCTTTCATGTGGTTCGAAGTTCTACTTTTAACTCACCAGTGTCACCTAAATAAAAGGTATTTTCCCCATTTCAGATCTCCATCTTCTGTTGCATACATTTTGTACAATTGTTTATGCCAGCAGTACACATTTGATTATTGGATTTTTTTGCTCTGTACCATTTATTTTGAACCGAGGTGTTGAATAATAAATGTTTTCTTCTTCCTCAGTTTATTGTATGTTTTTACCTGATACCACTAAGTTGATATGACAGTGTACAATTTATGATTCGTGACTTCCGGTGCTAATGAGTTTCTACAAGTTGACGTGGTTGTATTCAGTTTGATCTTTTCATTCAAATTACTTTGTTTCGGTTCCATGTTATGTATTTCAAGGTGTCCATTGTTTTGGTGTGTGTAGTTTTAACTTCTCAGTCATATCTGTATGCACACAGAACGTTCGACAAAATGTCCAAGCGCTATTGACTGCTTGAATACGAAATCATTCATCTTCCAAATGGTTTTAACAAACCTTTACTGATTGCTCGAATCATAGGCTATTTTGGTGATTAATTCTTAACTGACTACTTGAATACGTAGGCATATTTTGGTGATTAATTTCAAAGGAAATTTTTCTGAAATCAGGACATTTCAACTTGCTTTCTCTTATTCACGACTATCTGCTCTATTGCTTTATGCTTATGAATGATTCAGTCGCGACGCAACAAATAACAATTTTAGTCTGCTTCCCTTCTTACCATTGATCTGAAACATTAGTGGATCTATTTTCTTAAGTTTTGGTGTTATTTGGGTACAAGAACTTACATTCTAGATTGTGCAATATAGTTTCTGGTACTTGAAAAGGTGTTTGATAGCAGCAGTGTCCATTCTATTTAGTACAAACATATTCCGTAGTAAGGGTCTTTTTTTCCCAGGTGGAAAGAACTGATTTTTATTTTATTTTTTACACCAGCTCCTATTGTAAACAGCCTGCAAACCTTGCATACCCTCGAAGTCAACTGGATGGGTACATGGATACAAAATTTATTGTTTTTTGTTGGAGACAAAACTAGGATTTTTGATCAAGGATGATAAAGAGGACGGTGAGTTTGACGGATGGGCAGATATTGAGGATGGAGAAATAATATACTTCATATAGTTAATTATACTTCTTTGTTAATACAATAACAAGTAAAATTACTATTAACATATGCAAATAGAAGATATCATAACGCCTGTTTTGTATATCCTTTTTACATGTCTCTCATGTATAATTTTCATTTGATATTTTTACTCGATCTGCATTCAGTCTTGACATAAACAGTAAAAAGATTTTATACGTTAATCATGTGATGGATAACTAACTCCTTGGTACTTATATGCTGGATGACTAGCTCCATAAATGTGTGTTATTTATAATGCAAATTGTATCACAAGACATCATATTCAATGCTTTAAAATTTGAATGTTGGGTAAGTCTGCAATTGCATTATTGTGCAGTCTTCTTTCTGAACCGTGTTGCTTTCTTCAAAAGTTGCTCATTTCTTATGCACTAATAGAATAATACATGAGTTGATTCTTGGTATCCACCAGAGCGTAGCATTCAAAATATGAGTCATTGAGGTCAAACGGAAGAATATGATTGTACTGATTTTACTGTACACTCATCACCAAAATAACCTTACTCAATTATTTAATGGGTAGATTGCACAACACAGTTCAACTATGTATAATTTCGCGAATGACAACAATTAAGATGATATTTTAACTAGGGCAACTAAAATAATTATTCCCTACTATATTGACTATCATTACAGTATATATTGTGAAATACTTCAATGTTTATTTCTAAATCCTGCTATGTTTATGATCATTTTTTCCACTACCTAGACTATTGACTGCGGCTTCTGTTTCAAGGCAGTAAATCACTATATTACAAGTATGTAATTATTTTGTAACATATCAATCTATATTAAGGGTTTTCTGTTCAAAATTTGCATTGGATTTTTGCATCCGTTATCACATTTTTCTTTGTCGCTCAACTGACTTCATAATAGTTAGACAAATATTCATCATAATATAGAGGAGACTGGGGATGTTGTTCAGTTTGTGTTAACAGTGGATGCTGGGGATCCGTAACCAATTTAGTTTTTTATGTTGACATTAATTACCAATTTAAGCAGAAACCACTCACGACCCAATTTTTTCTGCATATCCGTTTTTTGATGCATTCGACATGTCCAGCATGTTGGACGTCCCAACGGACAAAGGCCTGTTTAGTTTAATGATCATTTTTGGTAGATTTTGTTGATTAATTAATTGTACACTAATAAAATTTATAATTATACACGACATTGCTGCCATTCATCTGAGTTTTAACTCTCGAGTTTACAACCACTTTTGTGAACGTTGGGAACTATGAAGTATTAAACACAATTAGAAGGTATTTATAGTTTCCTCCATTCACACTTTATGTCACAATTTTTTTATATGACCGGTTTTCTTAGTACATACGACCCACCCCTTCTGTGTTTTCTGTGTATATTGGTTTTTAGCATATTACCAATTTCCGCTACAACATGGAGGATCCTCACTTATAGCTCTGGGAATTCATCTATACGAAGTAGCTTAATTTAGTATATTACGATGTTAGTTCTTAAGCTAAGATCATATGTTTTTATTGCAACAACTAGGAACTTTAAAGGGATTCTCTCAGGCTCTCAGCATTAGTTTTACATGTTGATCATATTTAAATAATTTTTCATTTTATATAACATTATTTTGCATGTATTGTCTCCACGTCAGTTTTTTGAATATGTTTGCTTTGTGGAGAACTCACAGTAAAGTGCCAAGCTTTAGTCATTTAAACATTTTTTCTTTAACATGCTATGCATTTTTAATTAAATGTTGTTCTTCACGAGGCATTTGCTGTCTATGTTTATATTCTACTTAATTTTTTGTCAATTGTTATATCAGATATTAGAGATTATTTAATGTAGAGCAATGTGTTTTCAGTTAAATTTTACTTTCTTACACTTAGTAATTATGATTGATTTTTGTTTAACGTTATTACTGTTATGGTTGAACAATGCAAATCCATTATGCACATGCTATGCATTTTCGTTCACCGATCTATGATAAATTAACATAGTTATGATCTAAAAGAATGTTCAAATATTTTCCTAATATAAATTCATTAAATATCCCATGCTAGAATAGTATGTCATAATGGATTTAATATTATGTCTTACTTAAAGGCTTTTGAATTTGATCGCTCATGATTAATATGCACACCATCAAATCATATTTCTTTTATATTTTTAATGTATAATAAATTAATTAACACATGGTTTAACATTGATAAATTGTATAATGGTTTCATTAATCAATTCTGTCTCCGTACATTCTAAAGTTTTAGAAAATCACCTCTGTTTTATAACCAAGCACGAGTGCACTGTATGGTTTGTTATTACCAAGGTTTTAAATCTCGGATATCGGTCGCGTTTCGTCTCGGGGATTTTATAGACTCGGTCTCGTATCGCGGGAGATCTCGGACGAGATGAGTCTAACTCGGGAGTTCGTCTCGGATTTTCATCTCGGGTCTGAAAGTTCATATCGGAACAATCTCGGGGTACATGATATGTTAAAAATGATATTTTAACAAAATGATTTTTATGAACGTTATCAAAAACATAGTAACTTAAACTTAAAATGTAAAATAACTTTATTATTCTTTATTTTGCGAAAGATCGTTCATACTCTAAATCGTAATATGCTTAAAACAGGAATATTGTTAGACAGGAAACATTAAAAGGATCCAAAACATTAAAAAATTCAGCATAAATAGACCATAAAATACATAATTTCATAAGTAACATGTATGTAAAACGACAAATAGAAAATCATAAGCATTGTAAAACATATACGAACATACAATATAGCCATTTAACATGCAAAATGTAAAATAACAAAAGATTGATATGGCTAGAATTGAGTTTTTTAATTATAGTTCAAGTTCAGGCAAAAATTTAAATTTTAACCGAAAAAACTAAGATCTCGGACGATATTCCAGTATTTCGTCCCGATCGATATATCGTTCGATATTGCAATATCTCGGGCGATATATTCGAAAGGAGATTTAGAGTGATATTTGTTGTTTCGTTTCGGAAGGAGCCCAAAACGAGATCTCGGAGGAGATCTCGGGCGATATTTGCGAGATTTGAAACAGTGGTTATTACTGATTTTGTTCATATACATTGCTAATTATTTATTTATTTGTAACTACAATTGTTGACATTGATTGTGTAAGTGTTGATTCATTATGTTTTAATCCATTCCTCTTTGTTTCACAACCAACTTTCTCAGAATTTATAATTCGTGATATATAATAAATACTACAATGCATAATCCATTGGGAAGAAACAAGACAATATTTGTTACCAAATACCTAACCAAAACAAATATCAGTCTTAAATACCCGTGCAACGCACGGGCTGTGTACTAGTCTATAACAAAAAGGAAGAGTTAGATTTTCAGAGATAAACAAGGGCTGAGATTTATCCCTGGCATAGACAAAGAGCGGCTTAGATGTATACATGAAACAACATCTCATTCCTACCATCTGCCACGATCTCCTCGATCTTTTACATCACCCAATTACTCTGTCCTTCACCAAACCGCTTTACCCTTATCCAGGAAGAAAAATCTGAAAAATAACCTAATGTCCGATCGATGTTCTCACCCAAAGCTGTAACCTCTCTTAATCCGTCTTCCAAAGCTCTAACCCCCAAGCCCTCAAGTATTTGTCACCAAAAATTTATTCGATTATTTAATAGCTCACCCTTATTAAATTGCTGCGGAGTCGATCCTCAAACGATGGCTGCGGTTGGTCCTATCAAAACATTTACTGGTAACTGTTGAGCATGCTTTTATCTACCTTTTATTATTCGTTTAATGGTCATTTGTAAATGTGATTATAATCATGATATTTCAGTTTGATTGATTGTTTACTGCAATTCGCGAACTTCAATTTCAAGCGTTTCATAGTTCATCGTGTTTTGTTTATTGTCTGATATCTATGGGTGAATCGGTGTGTACGACAAATTGAAATAAACTACAAGAATTTCGATGAAAGACGATCTTCAACTGATTAGGGAAAGTTTATAATATGGGGTGAAATGTTGTTTTTCTAATTGAGGTTATGGAGCTCTGTATTGCTTTGAAGTGGACTCATAGCTGCTGTTGAAATGCTCTGAATGCGTTTAAGCTAATTCCTGTTAGCAGTATGGGATTTAGTGTATAAATAGCGATGTTAAGTAGTTTTGAGTAAATAATAAAAAGGAAAATTGCTTGGATAAAAAGATTGAAACTGTAATAAATCTGATTGAAAAATTCCAAATATTGATGATTTATCAACTTATTTCACATTTATTCAGAAAATTAAGTGGTCATCAAATACTTTAATTACAGAACTAACTTATTAGTTACTTATGTTGCTTATGAGCTATTGCCAAACACGCTTTAATAGTTCTCATAATCAATGAGTATTTAAAATACCATCCATTGTGGAGAACTTACTGATTAAAGCTTATGAAGTGATTGGTTGGTCATTTCAATTAATATTACTACCCCTATACATTCAGGGACGATCTAGGATTTTCCAAAGGTGGGGATTAATAAAGGTAGTAGGGGAAACGGAGAAACAAAGGAAAATGAAGGGAGAAAGGAAGAGAAAAAGGAATTGGAGAGAATGTAAGCGAAAAAACCAAGTTACGAAGAACCGCTAATCTCAATTCCGAAAAAGTAAAACGATGACAGGTCGATGATTGCGATTCTGAACACTAACGTGCAGTGCGAAGGACGTGCTTTCAGGTTTAAAAAACCCATTGATAAACTCTAAGGTAATTTGAAATGAAACCTACTCTTTCTCATCGTATTCACAAGACATGAGATTTATGGCAGTTTACAGGGGTGGAAACGGTAAACGCGGACTTTGATAATGGTAAGCTGACGGTGGTAGGGATAGTGGATTCGGGTATGATCCCGGAACATGTAGAATCCAAAACCCGAAAGAAAGGGGAGCTGATTTCAACACTTAACTAGGTGCCTAAAATGGATGTTGTGCTACGAAACCAAAATCGAAGATTCCTGAAAAGCCTAAAGAGGTAATATTTATGATTTCTTTTTAAGTTTGTTTAAACCAAAACAAAAAAACTGCATTCTTATTTAAGTCAATTCTGTATTGATTCAGCCAGTAATATCAACTGTAGTGTTTAAATTTTGGCTGCACTGCAAATGATGTACTAGAAAAATTAATAGAACTATTTGGAAAATCAGAGTTAAGTAAAGCACGTTACCTTTGTTTTTTAAACTTATCATTACTGCTTCTGTAATTGGAAACAATTACAGCTTGGTGGTAGATGGTTTTTCACATGCAGTAATTTACTTAGCCATATAAGTCTTCCATCCGTGTATTATTCATGAAACTCAATTGTAGCTAATAATGCAAACGTATGCATATGAATCCATGATCAGAGAATTTTGGTAAAAAATATGATTACAACTATAAAAGAACACCGATGCAGTGGTATATGTAAGATAAAGTTAAAGCGACAACAATCGAATTTTGGTCTCATTTTCAATTACTATAAAAAAATTCCATGTACATGTCCATGCAGCAGTAGCCTAAGATTTAACTCAATTCTAGCTTTTGTCACATTGATCTACGCATATAAGTTCATATATTTCATAGTACGCAGAAGTTGACTCATATATTTGCATTATTCTTTTTTTTCATCCATTATATTAGCCGGTCCATAAGTACGGATAAATTGCTTTAGGTTTTTGCTTTTACAACATCCAGTATATGCTCCTCAAAGCTACGGAAGCATTAAAAAAGAACCACTAATTCAAACATAACCATATCCACAAATTAGTCGTCATTGCACTAATTTCCAACGTCACAGGTATGTCGATCCTCTCATTTACATTTTGAATTTTCCTGATTATGCTCCTGTTTTTTAAGTCCCGATTCACATATGGATATTATTTCGGGACGAAGGATCTTATTGGATTTATATGTTCGTTTCTATCAAAAAAATGATCTCGGATATCGTTTTAATGCTATTACCTATGTAGAAGTTTGCTCTTATACTCAATAAAGAATGTCGCACATTTTTTTCATGTATGTTTCTATGCAAAAATTGGCCCTGGCTTTCTTTTTGCTGCCAAGATTAACCTTCTGTTTAGTTTCTGATTATTAACTTATGCATATCAAATGTTTTGACAAATGCTTTCATTTCCAGTAACTATGATTTGCTTGGTGTTTAAATGGGCGGATGTAAAACTGAACACAAATGAAATGAATATTGTTTGTTCTCATCCAACATTTAAACTTATAAAAATATCTACATAAAAATCTCCTTTGGCTTAACAGCGGAGACAAAAGACTATGCGAGATTTAATTTTGGGTTAAGAAGTTGATTTCAACTGATTTTTAAAGCTTTTTATATAGATAAATATTTTTGACATGTTAGAAATAATGATAATAATGATCCTCTCATTTACGTTTTGAATTTTCCCGATTATGCTCCTGTTTTTTAAGTCCCGATTCACATATGGATATTATTTCGGGACGAAGGATCTTATTGGATTTATAAGTTCGTTTCTATCAAAAAATGATCATGGATATCATTTTACTATTGTTACCTATGTAGAAGTTTGCTCTTATACTCAATAAAGGATGTCACACACTTTTTTTCATGTATGTTTCTGTGCAAAAATTGGCCCTGGCTTTCCTTTTGCTGCCAAGATTAACCTTCTGTTTAGTTTCTGATTATAAACTTATGCATATCAAATGTTCTAACAAATGCTTTCATTTCCTGTAACTATGATTTGCTTGGTGTTTAAATGGATGGATGTAAAACAGAACACACATGAAATGAATATTGTTTGTTCTCATCCAATATTTAAACTTATAAAAATATCTACATAAAAATCCCCTTTGGCTTAACAGTGGAGACAAAAGACTATGCGGGATTTAATTTTGGGTTAAGAAGTTGATTTCAACTGATTTTTAAAGCTTTTTATATAGATGAATATTTTTGACATGTTAGAAATAATGATAACATCATAACAATGATCCTCCCATTTACGTTTTGAATTTTCCCGATTATGCTCCTGTTTTTTAAGTTCCGATTCACATACGGATATTATTTCGGGACGTAGGATCTTATTGGATTTATATGTTTGTTTCTATCAAAAAAATGATCTTGGATATCGTTTTACTGTTGTTACCAATGCAGAAGTTTGCTCTTATACTCAATAAAGGATGTCGCACAGTTTTTTTCATGTATGTTTCTACGCAAAAATGTCCATGGCTTTCTTTTTGCTGCCAAGATTAACCTTCTGTTTAGTTTCTGATTATTAACTTATGCATATCAAATGTTCTGACAAATGCTTTCATTTCCAGTAACTATGATTTGCTTGGTGTTTAAATGGACGGATGTAAAACTGAACAAACATGAAATGAATATTGTTTGCTCTCATCCAATATTTAAACTTATAAAAATATCTACATAAAAATCTCCTTTGGCTTAACAGCGGAGACAAAAGACTATTCGGAATTTAATTTTGGGTTAAGAAGTTGATTTCAACTGATTTTTAAAGCTTTTTATATAGATGAATATTTTTGACATATTAGAAATAATGATAACAATGAATTCTTGGTCTTATTGTCAACAGAATTTAGGTTGAAATAGTTTTTACTTTTTAGATTAACTGGGTCATTTCAAGCATTAATTAGTAAGTGAAAGGCATGTTCTTATTGTTCATTCATTTATGTATTGATCATCTCCTATTCTGATTTATTTTTTACTGTTCTGCTTTCGAATACATATACAATTGTTTATTGTATTTTTAATTAAAATCACTGTTTCTCTATTTGAACTTCTTTATTGCTGCTTTCATGTTACATTAATTCTCTTTATCAAACTATTATGCGTTCACATTAACTCTGTTAATACTTTGAGTTAGTGATTCGTGTTTCCCTACCCGAGTTTATCCTATTATATTCATTTTGGATTGTAGTTGCTTTAGTGATTCGTGCTACTAAGTGAAATAAGGTTGTTGTTGTACAGAAAGTTTGCTTTGCTTGGACGTGGAACTACATAAATGACCAACAAGCTACTGCGATTTGATGCTGTGGAAAACCAGGAATGATTCCATTCAAGGTTTTTTTTTAAATATGTTTGATTTTTATGGATTTTATGCACTTGATGATTTAGGACTTGCTACTGATAGTAATATTGCTAGACGCACTACAACTCACGCTTTTTCTTCGATTGCTTCAACATAATACTGACTGTACAGTTTTTATTTTTTTATTACTCCAAAAGCTTGCCTAACTATATTCCCACTGTCATTTAGGTGAAGAAGACTAACTTCAGTTAATTACTATAAACATTATACTTTTCTTTTTCTTTTTTGTTCTTTTGTAAAATTTGTTGTTTTTTGCAATATTATCTGTACAGTCAGCATCCATGAAGTGAATAATAGTCTCCATGAAGTGAATAGTTTATTTCAATCATCCAATTCGGCAAAAAATTATCCATCTGTATTTTATACTTTATTTTCTTTTTTCTATATGTGTGGTCTATGCTCTACATTTTTTTTCTTTGTCGGCATTAATCTGAATTGAAATGCTCAGGCTTTTGTGGCTTAGTTGTTTTGTGAACATGGTTTGATGATGCACCTTTAATCGGTTGACGTATGATGCATATCTATCCTTTAACCGATTGACGTATGATGCATATCTATATTTTTGATGCAGTGACGCTATGCTTAGCTTTGATGATCAAGCAACCAACAATACTGTATGCTAAGGTGAAAACTTGCATGTTAGTAGCTGTTTGTACCGCTTTAAAGGTGTGAAAGTTAACATAATATCATGCATTTTACCATCAGTTACCTCTGTTGTCCATTCTACTGTGCTAAATTTTGTATTAAGTGTATTTTGTTCGTTATTGATAAGCTTTGCTTTTGAAATAAGAGGAAACACAGTAACTCTCTGTTTGATTTTCAACTCATTACTGCAAGTCAGTCACGTACACCTGTTAGTATGCTGTCATGTGTTTCAGTTTAAGTCACAAAATTTATCTTTGTTCTCCTTAAGAAACAATCATTATTTCACAAATTGGGTTTTTCTGTTATTCAAAGTATTAATGTACGACATGTTTCATTGCCTTTCTGAGAATTTGATGGTCGAATTATAAAGTTTGTTTTATGCATTAAGATTACTATTTTTTGTTAAAACATTTATTTGTAAGAACTTAAATGCATATTTGTGAAGCTATACAACGAATTTGGGAAATAGTATGTCCGCAAAAGTTCATTATTATTTTACATGGCAACTATTTTATTATTTCATTTATTCTTTCTCTAATTTTTTACATAGTTAGTCAAAGTGAAGCTAATAATAACAGATTCAGTATGCCTTTATGCACTGCAAAAATATTTTTAGTATCATGCGGATTCTTTTTCTAATTAAAAGGGTTAAGGTAACATATCTGATATTAAGTTTCTGAATATTGATTCTACTTTGTATATTGAATTCCATGAAGTTTCTTCGTTGATTTAGTGAATGTAATGGTTAGTCGAATTTATTTCCGTTTGGCAGTATCCTATAACATAGCTCATGACCATAATTTGTCACTTACCATTCATGTGTGTTTATTTTGAATGTCTGATGAATAATTCAATCTCATAATAGAACCTTCTGTGAGCCTTCTGCTTAGTTTTTGATTATTAAGTTATGCATATCATAATTCTGTACTCATTTTTTTGCCCTCATTGTCTTCAACCAATACAGAATATCACACAATATGGTTGCTTAATTCATCATTTAATACATCTATCTTTTCATCAACTCAATAGAGATACATAAAATTTAATATTGTTTACCCTACGTGCAACCTGTTCCTACTCGCTATACATGAATTATTTACTTCTTGCTGCAAAATTTAGTTTACACAGTAAAATCCTAACAAATTATTTACTTCTTGCTGCAAAATTTAGTTTACATAGTAGAATCCTAACACATACATATAACACTTACATTATATATCTTGCTACTATACAATATGCTCTCACCACTTATTGATGCATGCAAAGTAAAACACTTAAAAGTCTATACTCCCGTGCATCGTACGGGTTTCCATTCGTATATATATATATATATATATATATATCTTCTACTATCTTCTACTAATAAAGAAAAGGGGTATTTAGTTTGAAGGACAAGTTTCAAAAAAAAATTAGATCAAAGGACAACTAAGTTTCATAATTAAATTAAGGACAAAGGCCAAATTATATTATGCAATATAAAATTCACTTTAACTCTAATTATTAACAAATTATTTTATAAAATAAAAAACAACCCTCAAAAATGAAAGAAAAAAATATAATTTTGAATTATTTTAGTCAATTTATGTTATTATAAACATATAAAAATAACCAGTTTGGAAAGCTAAATGATATAGCTTTATAACTTAAAAATATAGCTTTATATTGTATCATCCAAATATAGAATTAAGTCATTTTAAAGCTAATCTCATTTACACCATAAAAAAGCTATACCGTAAATAACGAAGCTATATGCATTTAGCTTTCCGTCCAGAATTTTCTGATATAGCTTTTTCTTCCATATTTACAACAAAAAAACATTTCATAATTAATTTTTATTATTTTTTAATCTTATAATCACAGAAAATTATTTTTATATTAATTTTTATTATTTGTGAAATGCCAACACATGTCCTTAGTTTAAAATATTTGGACTTTCTCTAATTAAAACATGAAAGTAGTCCTTAATTTACATAGCAAAAGTCGCTTCTCCTTTGATCTAATTTTTTTTCTAAAATGTGTTCTTGAAACAAATATCCACTAAAGAAAATCTTTTAGCATGGTGAAGCTTTTATGCATTTCCAGAAATAACCACTATCCTCTCACAGTCTAACATGATAGAATATTTGGTTTGAGGGCAAACACGTCTTTCAGTTGTTCCACTTTCTACTCCCCACTCCATCATATGCGGTTAGTCAACAGACCCCACCCATTTCTTCTATTTTCTTCCTTTGCTCATTGTCTTTTTTGCGTTTTCCTCTTTTGCACATATTTTCTTCTCCATTCCCAAACCTTAACCGACTCAATCTTCCACCTTTACTCCACCTTCAGAAAATTCGAGCTTCGGTTCCTTCAATTGTTCACCTCCTCCGGCCTTCTCCTCTCCAGTTCCACCGTCTTGCTTTCCAATCCTCTAATCGATCGACCGGATGTTTAACTTGCTTCAAAATTTCCGGTTTTTGTCAGATCTGCTATTGAAGTTCAGATTTGGCAGTCCACGAGTCCGGATTTGCGGTCTTCCAATACCTCGGATCAAGTTTTAATTTGCGGTATTCTTAAAATTTTTGCTTCTAAAATAAAAAATAAAAGTAATCAATTGTTTTTTGTTTGGATGCTCCTTTTGCGTATAGAATTATGCAACGATTTGGGTTGAAGAATGGCAGCACAGGTAAAAAGGTCTCCATTGTCGCTTTTTGTATGGTTCCATATTGCAAAAAATATCAAAGAGCTTGCGATTTTGTTTCCTTTAGTTTCATATGTTTTTATCAGATATCGATGGAGAAAGCTTGGATATTTCATATGTTCCTATGGAATAATGATGGAGAAAGCTTAAATCTGTTTTGCTAACGGTGGTGGTACAGTATTTGGGTAATGTTTCCTTCCCCATTTTTCGTCTAACTTGATTTTCTTTTCTTTCAGTTGTTACTATAAAGAAATTATTCGGGAGAAAACTATATTCTGTCTAAATGTTAGTAGTTTTAGTCATGTTTCTTATGTTCGCACAAAATAGATTTTAAGGTTTGGTTGTGCTACTAATTCAGTTGTAAGAAATATATGTTTGATGATTGGATTTCATAACTTATTATATATATGCGATCATGCTGAATTCTTCAAAATATAATGATAAAAGAAATAGTATGCTAATTAATATGAAATATGGAATTATAAAAGTACTTAGTTGTGCTATTAATTCAGTTATAAGAAACATATGTTTGCTGATTAAATTTCATAACTAATTATATATATGCGATCATGCAAAATACTTCAAAATATAATGACAGAAGAAATTAACTGGTATGCTAACTAATATGAAATATGGAATTCAATATCATATTGATTCACCGTGTTTTATAGGCTTTCTGTTTCGCGTCCTCGACTTATTAATCTACAACCTTTTTCTTCAACAGCTCAATTCCTTAACTCTGTTACCAGATTAAATAGTTTTAGATACGATACTGGATAACTATTAATCTGTATTTATGTGTCACTCGAGCTTTATAAGCACTTATTACCTGGAGAATGCAAATGTCAATTTTGAACATGGGAAAATAAAAGGGGATCATAATAATTTCTACAATAGACCATAGAACCTATTCTTCACTTTAAAATCTTTTCTGAAGGAAAAAATTCTAATTTTTGTTTGGTTATCCTAAAAGAAAAAGTAGTAGTATTTGTTTTAGTGTCATATCCTTCGCTCATTATATATGACATCCATGCTTATTGTAGTATCATACAGCAAAACGGACCTTTGACCACTTGATTTATGAAGGCATTCAAAATCATAATGTATATATATTTTATAATAACATAAACCAGAAGGCTGAATTAAAGAGAACCGAACATACTTTGTATTATGTGCAAAAATATGATGCCGAGGATTAACGAATCATTACACTTTCTAATATTATGTTTTGACAAAATAGATTAAGAATCCTTTATTTTTTATTGTACAGTGACCGAACCACTCTAATGTCTATCTAGATATGCCAACTACCTAAATTTTAATCCCTATTGTGTTAGGTGATTCCAAGATTACATTTGAAGCATTAAAATAGTTTGAGAAAGTAGGTATGAATGGTATGGAATGGTTGATATGAAATGATTCAATTGGATAAATATCTTATTTTGAATGTCATTATGTCTGATGTTTCTTTTTATTTACTATTGATAGACTGATGGATCTATTTGTCGTCGTACATGGATTGGCTGAGCTCCTATATTTACACCAGTAAATTTATTTTTCTCCTCTCTTCTTACTTTAAGTGTGCGATGATACCACTTCCCGTGTTCATATTTTATTCGACAAAATTTTTAATTCAAGTTTCGAAATAGAAATAGAAATATTGAGTTATATTTGTATTAAATTGTTATGGACGAAGTTTGATTACTCTTCCATTCATTGATCAGTCAACTAAGAATTTGTGCTTTGTTTACATATAATAAATGGATGCATGCAGCCACACTTAGATTTAGTTATAGCAATGAGCAAATTTAAACCATGCAAAGTATACAGCCCACAATTACCTAAACAATCCACAATCATAACCTTTTTCTTCAACAGCTCAATTCCTTAATTCTATTACCAGATTAAATAGTTTTAGATACGATACTAGATAACTATTAATCTGTATTTATGTGTCACTCGAGCTTTATAAGCACTTATTACCTGGAGAATGCAAATGTCAATTTTGAACATGGGAAAATAAAAAGGGATCATAATAATTTCTACAACAGACCATAGAACGAATTCTTCACTTTAAACTCTTTTCTGAAGGAAAAAAAATTCTAATTTTTGTTTGGTTATCCTAAAAGAAAAATTGGTAGTATGTGTTTTAGTGTCATATCCTTCGCTCATTATATATGACATACGGACCTTTGACCACTTGATTTATAAAGGCATTCAAAATCATAATGTATATATATTTAATAATAACATAAACCCGAAGGCTGAATTAAAGAGAACCAAACATACTTTGTATTATGTGCAAAAATATGATGCCGAGGATTAACGAATCATTACACTTTCTAATATTGTGTTTTGACAAAATAGATTAAGAATCCTTTATTTTTTATTGTACAGTGATAGAACCACTCTAATGTCCATCTAGATATGCCAACTACCTAAATTTCATTCCCTATTGTGTTAGGTGATTCCAAGATTACATTTGAAGCACGAAAATAGTTTGAGAAAGTAGGTATGAATGGCATGGAATGGTTGATATGAAATGATTCAATTGGATAAATATCTTATTTTGAATGTCATTATGTCTGATGTTTCTTTTTATTTACTATTGATAGACTGATGGATCTATTTGTCGTCGTACATGGATTGGCTGAGCTCCTATATTTACACTGGTAAATTTATTTTTCTCCTCTCTGCATACTTTAAGTGTGCGATGATACCTGCTTCCCGTGTTCATATTTTATTTGACGAAATTTTTAATTTAAGTTTCGAAATAGAAATAGAAATAGAAATATTAAGTTATATTTGTATTAAATTGTTATGGATGAAGTTTGATTACTCTTTCATTCATTGATCAATCAACTAAGAATTTGTGCTTTGTTTACATATAATAAATGGATGCATGTAGCCACACTTGGATTTAGTTATAGCAATCAGCAAATTTAAACCATGCAAAGTATACAGCCCACAATTACCTAAACAATCCATAATCATAAACTTTGTAGTAAATTAACATTTCGCACTTGACTCATAATCATAATTCATATTTTGAAATTACATAAAGAACAATACTATATAGAAAAATGCAATAAAAGTTTAGCCTGAGCTGAACTGATACCAAGAAATACTAAAAATGGAAAGCCATAATACAACTGAGATTGAGAAGTCCACCGAAGGCGACAGAGTGATGAACTGAAACCATTGCTAAACAGCTGGAATGAATTAAACTATAGTGAACTGAAGCCACTGCAAAACTAGGACCATGGATACAGCTGCAAATAACGTGAAATAAATTTGACAGTACCAGTTGTTGATGATAAGAAATATTTCAACCTTTTTTTACCAGCATGAAATGTGGGCATCTCTGTGCTTACAAGCAATGAAGTCAAAATTTATACCTCCATTTTTTTGACGTATAAACTATAATTCGGAAACAATACCAACTTTTACACAACTGAGAAGTAACTCAAATAATTGAAAGTTTTAACTTGGGACAACAATTTACAAGTCCGTTACATTCTTATTGGATGGTTGGATAAGCCAACACGTGGTTATTGAGACAACAGTTTATAAAGCCAGCACAGTGTGTGAAAATAACAATACAGTAAACTCTTTCTTTATGAAGATATTCTTATTTATGAGCAGCAGTTAAGAGCTACGACAATGTTATTATAAACACCGGTACTTAGGCATGTCCGTTGGACGCATACGTAGACAATTGATCAGTCAACTAAGAATAATGAAATCATAGAAAATATTAACGATTGCAACTGTGGTCCACCTGTGTATGCTCCTCTATTTTCCAGAACTTATACTTCCAACTATGTTTCTAGACATTTTTCTGACTGGAGTTGAAATTGTTGATATCGCCTTCTGTACCTTGCGCATATGAACACAAATATTAGGAAAATTATTTGCATAGATGATATAAGCAATTTTTTTAAACCTAATATAAGAATATTTAATTGCTTATTTGGGTTACCATGAGTTACTTTTTTATCATTATAGTGAATATCTTCATTCATAAATAATGTTCTCATTATAAATTCTTGCAAATTTTATTATATCTTCCTTTCTGCATTTTTTTTGTATCAGTTGCTATTGATCTCAGACAATGTTTAGTATTTTAGGTTACTAAACATTTCAATTGTTTGATGCTGCTAATTTGTAACTTTCTATGTGTCAAATGTTTTTCAAATAGCAATGTGCTTGCAAAACTATAAGAGAGATCATTACATATAATTTATATTCTCATGTTAAGCGACAAATTTGTTTTAATGTCTGATGAAAACTTGAATCATGCATTATTACTAACCATATATGTGTTGCTCAACCTCTAATCATTGTTTGCACTTGGAATAATGCTTTTGGTTACCATGTCAAATTCAGAATTTGTGATGCAAAGTTTGGCAACTTAAGAAAGCTTTACTGATATTATTTGATCTCATAACCATTTCTATGTTTCTATATTTTGCTGCTAACGTGTGTGTAATTGTTTTTAATTTACATGCTACTTAGTGCGGTTTAATTTGCATCTTTCACAACCTTAACAATGTTGTGGTAATTGTAGGGGAATGAATTGACATGGATGCACATGCTGCACATAAGGCTGCAAGGGAATCAACTGCAACTTTACAGTTCATGCTTATAGTCCTCCTCACATATTTTTTTTCATGTTTGTTCATTCCTTTTTTTATTCAGACATAAGAAAATTATTATGAAAATGTATTTGAAATAAACACTGTTTGTAGTCTTATTTATGTGCATTCAATATCTTATCACTTCCTTAGATAGTTCAGAATGATCATTTACGCTAATGGTATGGTGTTGTTGTACAGTGTTACGTTGTTTTATAAAATAATTTAGCTGCTACATGAATTACACATCAGACTTGGTTGGTAGTATATGTGCAACTGATTTATTTACATAATGTCTTGGTTGTTGTTCTTGCTATTCCATCTGCTTTGCGCAAAACCAAGGTTTGATTCAATTGTCTACGCATACGTCCAACGGACGTGCCTAAGTACTGGTTATAAACTTATAATAATGCAAAACCCTCGGTCAAAGGTCAAAGTGAAGCCTTTTTCGGACTTCCAACAATAGCCCTATCGCAACTACAAGAGATAGGATAACAGAGAGGAGGTGGGCGTCATTTTAACATCCCACGTTCTAGAATGGTTATTCCGTCCCCATGCATCCATCTCTTTGACCACTTTCTCTTAGAGCATCTCCAACAAAGGAGGCAATTCATGTTACGGTATGTAATATTGGTTGTTTTTGCACCCAACAGATGTTACGTGGTGTAATATTAAGCCAAATGTTACGGTCTGAATTCAGAGTTCTGAATGGGACGCGCGCGCCGATTTTATCGGCTCATGGCCAATATTTTTTTTCTTTCAACTATTGTACCCTATTTTGTCATATACATAAACAAAACCATTATTTTTTTTATAAAATAAACTTTGAAACGTAATAATAGATGATGATTAATAACCCTTACAAATACAAAAGAACGAGTTGGTACAATAGATAATGGTTCTTCATAACTAGGTATCACTGCATACATGATCAATAAGTTCGGACAAGCATAAAATAAAACATGAAAATAGATAATGGTTCTTCATAACTAGGTATCGCCGTAATGGTTCCATAAATGATTCATAAGATCCTTCTGCAGCCGGTTATGGAGTTCTGCATCTCTATACAAAACTTGACGGGTCAAATGAATGTTGAAGTCCTCTTCTGTTAGTGGTAGGTTTTGTCGGAATACTTACGGTGGTAGCGAAGCACCCTCGTAATCGCAGTGACGTTGTTCTTCATCCATATCTCTTTCATCTTATATAATCATGTTGTGAAGAACGATGCAAGCAAACATGATTGTAGACATCTTACTCCTGGACCGCAGCCGACATGGATTACTTTTCATTGCAAATCTAGATTGTAAAACACCGAAAGCACGTTCCACATCTTTCCTTTGTCCCTCCTGCATCGCCGCGAACATGACTTGTTTAGGAGTTAAAGGATTTGGACATGTTTTAACAATGGTGCTCCATTTCGGGTAAATGTCATCACCTAGGTAATAGATATGGTTGTAAGTATTTTGTCCTAGGGTAAATGTTAAAGGAGGTACCTGGCCTTGAGCAAGATCATTGAACAGATGTGATCTTTCTATAACACTTAAGTCGTTATTCGAACCGGGTATCCAGAAGAAAGCGTGCCATATCCACAGATCGTACAATGCCACAACTTCCAAAATGATGGTTGGTCGTCTTTCCTTGCCGTTGTACTCACCTTGTAATCCCTTAGGACAATTCTTCCATTCCCAGTGCATACAGTCCAGACTTCCTAACATTCCCGGCCAACCCCTGCTTTCGTGCATCTCTCTGATTCGCACTACATCTGCATCGTTCGGAGACCGTAAGTATTCTTCTCCATAGACGTCCGCAACTGCTTGACATAAAGTTTCAAGTGTTTCTAGTGCCGTGCTCTCTGCTATGCGGTATGCATCGTCCAAAGCATCGGCTGGAGTGGCATAAGCTAACATTCTCATAGCGGCCGTCATTTCCTATTCACCGGACAACCCCTGTGTCTTTGATGCATTTTGTTTGTACTTAAAGTAATCATTGTTACCTTGAATACCAACCAATATCCGAAGAAATAGGTTTCTCCGCTTCCTGAGTCTTCTGCGAAACATATCAGGCCCGTAATAACAATCGTCATCGAAGTAATCTTGCATCAAAGACTTGTGGTATTTAGCATGATTTCGATGTATAAACCTCCTTCCAGGAACCGATCCCCCTCTAGTTGTGGACGATGAACCATACGCTTCACGGTATAGGTCCCGTATTTCTTGTATTTCTTCTGCTTCCTCTTGAAGGATTTCATCTTCATCTGAATCGCTAGCAAAAGCCAGCAAGCATTTTGTATAGCTGGAATCCATTTATATTTGTGAATAAGTTTTGATTTGAGATATGAAGTGGAATGTTGCTGTTATATATAAGGTATGTGGTATTGGTAAGTGGGTAGCTTTATTGGGTGGAGTGTTCTTCTTTATTGGATGATGTTCTTCTTTATTGGAAAGAGGGTTCCTTTATCGTTTAGGGTGCTCCTTTATTGGTTTGAGTTCTTCATTATTGGACAGAGTCTTCTTTATTAGACAAAGTCCTCGTTTATTGGGAAGAGTGTTCCTTTCTTTATTAGACAGATATCTCCTTTACTGGTAAGAGTGTCTCTTTATTGGACCAAATGCTACTTTATCTTGGATAGAGTGTTCTTCTCTTTATTGGAAAGAGTGCTCCCTTATTGGTAAGAGTGCGTCTTTATTGGACAGAGTGTCATTTATTGGACAAAGTGTCCCTTATTGGACTCCTTTATTGGTAAGAGTGCGTCTTTATTGGACAGAGTGTCCTTTATTGGTAAGAGCCGCGTCAGACACATTCTTGTTCAAACGTCGTATTTCTGCTTGCGTTTCCAATGCATATTGAACTCCACGTTCGCACATCGGAGGGTCAATCCACTGCTTAAAATAACAACAGTCAATTTCGTCTGGAAAAACGGTGTGATCTTGATAGGCGACACAACCAAAAAACCGGCGTCCAGCATTTTTTTCGGTCTTCGAAACAACCACGACCGATTCTTCTCCACAACGGCACCTAGGGTTGGATCCACCAAGATGTGATGGCTTGAGAACACGTCCTTGAAGAACCATTTCTTTTTCAGCTCTTTGAGTTGCAACCCTCTCATCAGCACTTTCCCATTTGTCCATGTTGGAGGCCACACTTTCTTCTCTTTGTTCCGCCATTACTCACAAATTTGCTCCTTTGGGATAGAGGATGGAGCTGGCGGCTGGAAGCAAAATAAATTGTGAGTAAGGGTTTCAGAGAAACCAATATATATAGGGAAAACAAGAGTGTGGGTCCAGGGTCGTCCACTAACCCGTATTATTTATACGTATGTACACGTCAGAGTTAAAAAGGAGTTAAAAAGGCGGGTCGTCCACTTATGCTCATAATTTAAGCATTTATGGACACGAAGGAGTTAAAAAGGAGGGTCGCCCACTTACCCTCTCATAATTTAAACATTTAGGGACACGAAGGAGTTAAGAAGGAGGGTCGCCCACTTACCCTTTCATAATTTAAACATTTAGCGACACGTCGGAGTTAAAAAGGAGGGTCGTTCACATACTGGAGTACCAGTTTTGGCACTAACCGAAGTACCAGGTTTGGCACTTGGCAAGGTGCCAAACTTGGAACTTGCGACGTATTAGGTTTGGCACTTTCCGAAGTACCAGGGTTGGCACTTGGCAAGGTGCCAAACTTGGCACTTGCGACGTACCAGGTTTGGCACTTGCCAAAGTACTAGGGTTGGCACTTGGCAAGGTGCCAAACTTGGCACTTGGCAAGGTGCCAAACTTGGCACTTTCGAAGTACCAGGTTTGGCACTTGCCGAAGTACCAGGGTTGGCACTTGCCGAAGTACCAGGGTTGGCACTTGGCAAGGTGTCAAACTTGGCATTTGCGACGTACCAGGTTTGGCACTTGCGACGTACCAAAGTTGGCACTTGTCAAGGTGCCAAACTTGGCACTTGCGACGTACCAGGTTTGGCACTTGCGACGTACCGAAGTTGGCACTTGGCAAGGTGCCAAACTTGGCACTTGCGACATACCAGGTTTGTCACTTGCCAAAGTACCAGGGTTGGCACTTGGCAAGGTTCCAAACTTGGCACTTTCGAAGTACCAGGTTTGGCACTTGCCGAAGTACCAGGGTTGGCACTTGGCAAGGTGCCAAACTTGGCACTTGCGACGTACCAGGTTTGGCACTTGCGATGTACCAAAGTTGGCACTTGGCAAGGTGCCAAACTTGGCACTTGCGATGTACCAGGTTTGGCACTTGCGACGTACCAAAGTTGGCACTTGGCAAGGTGCCAAACTTGACACTTGCGACGTACCAGGTTTGGCACTTGGCAACGAACCAATGAAACGAGCAAACATTACACAGAACATATAGAACGGCACAGAACATACGAAACAGGCAAACATTACACAGAACATATGAAATGACACATATCACATAACACATAATAAAATAACATACAGTCCAAAACATCGAGACATACATACATCGTGCCATACATATATGTACATCGTGACATACACAAATATACATCATGATAAATCTGCGGCATCATCACCATCACCATCCAAAGACATCTCGTCCCCGCTATCAGAAGTGTCATAATACAGAATATCGTCATCACTACCTCCAAGCCCGTCATGACTACCTCCAAGCCCATCATCACTACCTCCAAGCCCGTCATCCCCTCCTACTCTGTCACCCCCTGCAACTCCGTCACCCCCTCGACCACCGTCACCCCCTCCTACTCCGTTACCCCCTTCGACTCCGTCACCCCCTCCAAGCCCGTCACCCCCACCAAGTCCGCCACCCTCTCCTACTCCTACTCCTGAACCTCCTACTCGGCCTCCTAAACCTCCTACTCCTCCTCCTGAATCTCCACCAGTACACGACCCTACAACGGTACCTGATGCTGCTGTATCACCACCCCTTGCTGCCGCTAATCTGGCTTGTAAGTCATAGATCTGCTCTTGCGATCCCTGAACAATCGCCTGGTGCTCCTCATACATGGACTGAGAATGTAGCAGCGCCATCTCCTGAATAGCCGCAATATGTATCCTATGCTGGTCTAACCGGGGTGCATACTGCATAAATAGAGCATATAAAATCAGTATTTACAGCGTATAACATACAACGTAAATTCACAAGTACAAGTTTTACCTCATGTGGCAGATATAATCCAGCAGTAGGGACACCGTGCACCATGTGTGCAGGTGGGTAAACAATAGGCAGGAGTATCTGTGCTCCGCTAAGATCAAATGTCTGAAACGTGTCGGCCAGATCGAAATCCGTAGGAGGGTCGGAGATCTGTGAAGGGGTCGGGTCAAATGTGAACGGCAGAGGGTGAACTCTACCACTGACCAATCGGGGACCAATGTGATCGGAGTTCACACCTCGCATATAATCCGGCAGCAAGTACCGTCTAGGAGCTACCCGAACCCAATAAGGATCAAACTCTGAATCGGGTATGTGAAAATCGATCGTATCAACCCATCCTGCCTGTCTCAAACCAGCCACATACTGTCTCCCTATAACACGCTGCGGCCCAAACATATCAAGTGGTAGAGGTGGATTTACAGGTACGGGCAATTGACCGGTACCCTGGTAATAACATCGGTCTCCCAAGTACCAAACAGGAAGGTGGGCCGGTGGGAAGAAGAGGACACGTCGAGTAGATATGCGACATGCAATGGATAATGGATGGGCATCAGGTACTGGGCCATCCGCTGCAAGTAATAACCAATAAGAAGCCTAAGGTGCTCGTAGCATGTTCCCCCTCTCCCTCATATCTAACTGTGTACGAGCCTCCATCAAGTCATGTCTCACACCAGCAGGAGCACGCCGAACTACATGAGTACTCTCCCATCTACACATGCGTGGGAAAAAGATCTCAGCAGCATGACTGGCGGTGGGCTGTATGCGTGGGTGCATGTTGGTCGTGTACTCGTAGTACCAGCATGGCAACATGTACCAAAAACCAAACATCTGCTGAACCTCTCCAAAAGCATAGGAATCAAGAGTTGTGTATAGATATCCCAATATGGCAGAGCACCAATCAAACATATGCAGCTGCTCTAAATCGACTAGTGCTGCTAGGTAGCCGAGACTAATCGTACTCCGTTGGTTCGAGATGAACGTCGAACCAAGGAGATATAAAATGGTAGCCCTGTATACTACATCGTGGAAAGCTACCTCACTGGCATGCACTGTAATATACTGAAGTAAATATGTGACTGAAACGGCACCATTAACTATATGAGCCGCCGACAAATCTGGCAAATACTGTAGGTAGGAATCGGGTAACTCAAAAGAGGAATTAAAGCGAGGTGGGTCTCTATCTGGACGGCCTATCTCAATCCCTGTAAGCATGTAAAAATCGGCTGGGGTGATACCTAGCTTAAAATCCGGAAAGTGAAAGGTGTGTGTCGTAGGCCACCATCTCTCCGCTAAGGCCTCGACCAAAGGTCGATCGAAGGACTGGGGAGGTACAATACGTAAAAAATGTCCGAATGGACTACCAACTAGCCTCTCTCGAATATGCAGTGGTAATAAGTCAAGGGCACTATAAACAAACTTCGCCCAACTCCCGCGAAGGTAGACGTACCCAGTCTATTAAAATTATACTAGTTAATTGACTATAAAACCTATAGTTCATACTATTAAAACATATAACATACATGCACTAAACTCTAACGTAAAACCTACAGGGGATACTTTTTAACAGTTCAGTAACTGCAAATATTAAAATAATTAAAATTAATACCTGAACGGTGTCCAGCGCGGTAAAAGATCGATGTGTGAATCCCTGTGGCAGCTCGTGGAGGATACGTAAGTCCTCAGTTGTCGTACCCTCTGGTGGTGGAAGGTGAGCTGGACCGGAATCATCATCTGGCATAACTGGAACTATGTGTCTCCCCATCTTCGTAACGCGTGGCGGCATCCCGGCGTCGTAACGAATAAAAATAAATTAAAAAGGAGGAAATGTAGAGGAAATATAAAACCACCCCCCTCCCGCGCCATATATAGGCGTGGGAGGGGCGCGAGCCGATAAAATCGGCTCGCGCCTGTTGGGAGATATCAAAGATATCTCCCAACATGTTACGGGTCGTAGCGTTACGACCCGTAACGCTGTTGGAGATGCTCTTAACAACTGATGTAGCTTCTTTCCCAATTAATCCCTAGCCCCAAATGATTTGCATACAGAAAAAATAAATGAACAGAGTAAAAAAGAATAATATCAACGGAAAGCGATTGCCTACCGTCGACGAGGTGTAGGCGTGGCGGCCGACGATTCAAGGAATGACGGATTTGTGTACTTCAAGTCACGCTGGCGTGCGTGGGTCTGGCAATGGCATGAAATTCAAAATAATCGCTATAATATTTAGCACACTGACTCCATGACGGTGATGGGTATCGTGGGAGATAAAGAAGGAAGTGTTGATGTCTATGGCAGACAGTAGAGGCGTGAGGTTTTGGGCGACATCAAAGTCTGTTGTGCTGGCTTTCAGCAATAATGGAAACATCAAAGTTTTAAATTCGGCAGTAGAGGTGTCTTCTATCCTTCCACAGAACAAACCTACGAAGCAATTATATTTTTTTCAAAGATGAAATTTTGTTTAATAATTTATTGAACAAATCAGGTTCACCAATATTCGATCCTCAGTGGCGTTCATGCGATTATCTGAGAATAATAGATGCATATGAAGCATTCCAGAAACAAAGTCAATTGAAAGGTATGAAATGATTATTTTGAATTGATCTAATTTGATATATTCTCATATTCTGATTGTCAGTATGGTCAGAATTTTGATTTATTTGTTCTAAATATTGTCATAGGTATTTAAACTGGATTAGCGAAAGAGTACATGTGATATTACCTAAAGGTAATAATTTTGGCCATAATCTTTTAATTTGTTAGGTGTTTGTAAATTAGCGATGAAATGAGATATGACCATGGAGAGATTTCGTTACTGTAGGCACTTTCACCTCATGCCTGAATAGCCATCTCTCAAGCTAGATGCATCCAATAGGACCAGGTAACAAATTTCTCCTTTAAATGATTATATCGTGTTATCAGATTACGTATGTGATCGCCTAACTTCCAACTGAAAACAGTTAAATATTGTGTTTTCAATATAATTTTTCCATTACAGTTCCATAGAAACACGGAAGTGCACAATCAACTTTTCTTTGCTTCACTTACTTTACATTCACAAAATGATCAAATGCAAGGAAATTTCTCACTAAGTTACTGTGTTGGGATTTGCTACTGTTATCGAATTCGATTGAACAACTATTTGGTAACACTTTACTAACTGATTTATTTAACCTGAGTGGTACGTTTCGTTAATTTTATTGAACCAAAATGATGCATGTTTAAGAATTCATGTCAGCGAAGTTATATCAACTTATTTTATTGAATATCACTAACAAGTTACTGAATATATATGAAGTAAAAGATGATGAATATCATAAATCCATTTACTTTAGTTTTGGTTATGTAGAATTTTGTTTAATTTGGTTTCCAAAATTTTATAATTAGCTACAGCTTGGATGTTGTTACATCACCAGCAAAGTATGCTTCATATTTGTGTCCTAAATCAAAGTGGTTGTTCATTTTTTTCAACAAATATATTATTTTATAGACAGTTCTACTCCTTACATAGTTGGAATATTCAGCTGATTGAATCAAAATATACACTGTGCAGTCGAAGCTAATGGACCATGTGTTTTTTTAGTACCTCAAACTTTACATTGAACATACGAATATGATAATCTATACCCAAAAATCCCGTTTTTGAATTAATTTGGAGGAAGACATAAAAAATAAGCACATACAATGGTACCAATTACTTTTATACTATTATTGTTTTGCCACTTTTAGTAGGTTATCCTTTGTAATGTAAGCATATATTTTTTTTAAAAGAAAAATACCAATCCTGTGTAATGTTGGTATATAAAAATAACCTAAAGAAGGAACCCATCAACTTATAGACTTATAGTTCAATTCGGTTTCCATAAAAACATGAATTATTTTGGTTCTCTCGAATACACTCAATAGTCTTCTGCGCATTTACGCCTGCTGTATGATTTTATTGCTTTGAATAACAAACTCTTTCATGTTTTAATAAAGTAAATGAAGGATATTAATGTAATTCTTTAATCCATGTTTACGCTTCCTACTACACGTTCCATACATAAACTAAAACTGTCAGCACTTGCATTTCTATTTCAATACATGATGAAAACTCAATAAATTAAACTCCTCTATTAATGTCGTGATCTCTTATCTACTTATTCAGTTATTGATTTTACGATTTTAAAAAATTAACAATATGCTGTGGTTAGGATCTGACAATCATTTTGGGAAGAAAAATTGGTATATTTCATCTATGTTGAGCCTTTATAATCTACTTTTTTTTGCTTTTTCTTAGTGTTATTCATATGTATATTGTTTTTTGCCATTTTAATGAAGCAACCGATCTCATTGTATCAGGTTTACGATATGTATTGCAACCTTTGGATTTGAACCTAATTGTTTCATGAAATTACTGAGAACGTTTAGACTTCCAGCAATACTATGAATGATAGAATTGTTTAGACGATGCTAAGAAAACACTATACATATTAGAACCTAATGATTTTATGTCTTCCACTGTACATCCAGTTCATGAGTGCTACTGCACATTCGGCTTAATTTGAATTATAAAGGCTTCTTTGATGAAACGATAATCGTTTCACTCTTTGACAAAGGTACTGCTTCATAACGATTTTATCTGATATTTTATTTTCCCGTTATAGCCTGAGTGTGAAACTCTACAGGCTTAAAAGTTAGACTCTATATGTTGCATAAACAATTTTTATTTATTGGTGTAGCATCATTGAAAAGTTCAGCCAGGTACACAATATGAATCAGTTAAGTAGTACTCATGCCTTTTTTTTTAGTATACTAGGTTGTACAATTTTTGGGATCAACCAGTGAATAATAGTGTTAACAATGGGCTGACCTAGCATAAGAAACTTGCACATATATAAGCAACCACGGCCATAGCAGCCTTTTAAGCGAACAAGGAGTAACCTCCCACCATGTTGCTACATGGTTGTTCAAGGATGAAGAGCTGCAGTGGCAACCTGTGCAGTTAAAGCGCTTAGCGGATCCAATGCGGCGGAGTCCAAAAAGTCATAGCGGGGATATAGCGAGGAAATAGCAGGATATAGCGGATGACTCTAAAATAACACATATAACTCCTTCAAAATGTTTTTATGAATATATAAATGATAAGTAAGTGAAAAACTAACACTTTATTTAACTTTAGTTGGTACATTTTTAATTTTAAATACAAATATGTGCAAATATCGACAAATGAACATAAACTTTCGTTTAAATTAATTAAATTCAATAGCATATTAGAGTATTTTTGTTTCTAAAAGTAGATATTAAAAAATTCAACTAAAAAACCAAATTTAATAAAAAATTTAATGCATAAATTTCATTTTGTAGTTCATTTCTTTCATCAAAGATATAGGGGGAATAACAAAATATAAGGGAAATAACGGGATATATCGAGAATAGCAGAATATAGCTGGGCTTAAAGCTGAGAGACTATATCAGAGGCTATTTGAGGAAAAACGTGGCAGTGGTAGTGTGCTACAGGATATAACGGGGTTATAGCGAGGTAATAGCAGGGCATTAACTGCATAGGTGGCAACGGGATATAATATTTGAAATCTTGGTTATTGAAGTAGCCTAAAGAGGGAAGGCAAAATATATTATCATTTTCTTCGATGCTTCTGAAAAATTGCTCTGGAGGAAATCAGATAGTCTTGGTTATATGCAAAAGAGGTTTTATCCTTCTTAAAACCCCACATTTTTAAGCAATTTTCATGCTAACTTTTAATTTTGTTCTACGGGTATTATATTTGTATTTTTGTTCAAATTCTATATTTATTTATGTACACGAGCATATGTTCTAATCCAAGAATCCATGATTCATTGCTAGAGCACTAGGTAAATAAATATATGATTACATTATAATTTGAGCAAAAGACGCAAAGTTTACAGATGCCATAATGTCTATCATTTGATTCTCGCATTGAATAGTTAGCATCTCCTACTTTCAATTTCTATAGAGGATTTCACGGTGTCAAACCATACATTTGAGATTTGCATTGATGATCGTTGGCATTAGTACAACACATCTCCTAAAGGTGGACGGGTTTTCTCGGGTTCCTGGAGGAGCAATTGAGTGGAGAAGATACGTAGATGGATGGTGTGGGGTCCACAGCAACGGTAAAGAGGAAGGCGGGGCTTCGATCAGGGCCGGCCCTGAACAGTGGGAGGCCCAAGGCCAAATTACTGCATGTATGAAGACCCAAGGGAAAAAATTCAAAGGAGGTGGAACCAAAAGGACACACCCATAATCAAACAAGTTCAGCAGTATCAAACTTTACATGTGTGCAAATTGCAATGAACGGATGTTCCACTTGTTTCATATGCATATCTTTGCATATATGCAAAGAACGGACGTATTACTTGTCTCATGCCTATGTCTAGTATCAACTAAAATCACCTCTAGCAAAACTGATGACTCGAAGTTCATTTAAACTCACAGTTTCATGGTGGGTTTAACCAAAATTCAGTATCCATTCAGATGCAAATGTAGCGGATCGTTTGTATAAGCCAAGCTTCGTTAAGAAGATGGGCAAACTTTGCAAACAATATTACAATCACATTAGCCATGCATGCTCTATCTATCCAGTATGCTTGCTATACTTACAAATAAAGCCATTTTTTCAAAGGATGAACAGCAGATTCGAAAAGCAGATAAAAGGAATAAATGAAACATTTTGGCTTTTGCTTTGGTCCATCGTAAAAACCGAGATGAGACATGGAAAAAGGAGTGTTTTTTTTACATCAACAGGATCAATTGGGTCAAAGCAGACTCGAACTGAGAAAAGCTGCAACAAAGGAATCGTTTTACATATTGGATCAGAAAAGGACATGACGTGACATGAACAGTGTTCAAGGCAAGTTCATATTGGATCAGAAAAGGACATGGCGTGACATGAACAGTTGAACACAGACCAGTGCACAATCAGGGCCGGCCCTGAACAGTTGGAGGCCCAAGGCCAAATTACTGCATGTTTGAAAACCCAAGGGAAAAAATTCAAAGAAGGTGGGAAAATGTGGCCCTTGCACTCGAACCTGGGACTTCTGCATGACAGCTTAAAGCCTCAACCACTCAGCTACTTGCACTTCCATTCAAGCTTTAGCCAATACAGTTCTATATACATACTAATAAATATATCCTTGAGGCCCCCACCCGGCCCGAGGCCCTAGGCGGTCGCCTAGGCCCAGGGCCGGGCCTGGCTCCGATCGCCAGTAATGATGCTGACTCCGGTGGCCTTGGGTATTGCGAACGACGGCTCGAGCTGATGACGCAGTACTGTAAATTAAAGAATATCGCGATGCCTGGAATCACGTATCTTAGTTATGGGAGGAGTTTCCTGTATATGTTTTTCTTTTTATGTGAGAGAAAAAAGGGGGCAGTTAGATATTGTGTTAGTATTTTTGAGTGCTTTAGGAGTTGTAGTGGTCACGTGGTGAGGGATAATGGTAAGGAGAGTTTCTGTTGTGAGCAGACGAAGTGGAAGGAGGCAGTTTTGGTTTAGCATGGAAGGAGATTGGACGTGGAGAATATTGTTGTGCACAAATTAATCGGTTTGTTGCCTTATTAAATGGTTAATTTGGTTCGTTTGCAGAATTTTTTTAAGTCCCATCTCTACAGGCAATTTACCTATTTTCCCCACTCTTTTCACTATTTTTTTTAACTTGGGCTAGATGACAGTCAATACCAAAAAGATTAAATGAAGGAGTCAAAAATGTTGTTTGGCAGTTAGTGCATGAAAAAATTAGTAAAAAGGCTAAACGCTTTGCTTTACGCACCACGCTTCTAACTGACTAATTTTGGCAACATTCGCTTCGCTTTTTCTTTTATAAGTTATATCCGTGAGTTATATTTTTGCTGTTGGATTCTCCAAAAATAAACCAAAGCCTCTATTTAGTACTATTTAATATGTCCAATTTAAACATCATCTTCAATTTTTTTCAAATTCATCTATGCATACGTCCATCGAACGTGTGTACTGGTTTATGTAATTGTGCATAGTAGAATCTGACAATGGAAAGAGAGCATAAAGATGACAATGTAATTCATTCTCACAAGAATATATCTTCAATAGAATTAGAATTTATTCACAGATTCATATATCGAATAAGACGCATAATTTACTTGATGGCGGGATCAAGTTTCTCTTTGATTTCAATCCATTCTTTCCTTGAAAGTTGTCTATATTTTTTTGTAAAGATTACAAATAGAGAAGTAAAGAGGGTGACTTGAATTAGCGAAAAGCAAGTCAAACATCACATTGTTCCTCCACTTTTCTTCTTCCTACATTGAATTGTCAAGGATATAACATATTGCGACAAAAATTATCATATGTTCCAAATAAACATTAATCTGTAAAAATTACACATATCGTCAAAGTATGCTCTACTTTTCTTTACTCGGCAAGTAGGCGGTCTTCGTCGATAAACGGCAGTTTTACAACACCCTTTAAAATGAGAATTCAAGAGAAATTACATGAAATGATCACAAACATTATGATGTATTGCACCAGAAATTTAAAAAATATCCTTACTACCCTATGTTTATGCAATGACATCAATCTGTCTAGTACAAAACATGAATCTAACCAATTTCTGCTATCATCCTTACAATTGCGAGAACTCAATAGATGAGACTAATTTTGTGTAAATTGTAATATCCAACTATGCATATTTTATTAAAGTTTGTTATCTGAACAGAACTATGGAGTTACTGGGGAAGTAATGAGTTCTGGATTATGTCGTTCAAGTAGTAGGGTGTATATAATGCATCTAGATAAATAAAAAAGAATATCAGATGTATTTCTACCTGCCGAGCAAACCTTTTGCCATTTATGTCCACTTCAAAATCTGAAAATAAACCATGATTGAGGTTCTAATCAGAGAGTTTAAACAGGAAATCATAAAGCAATTTTCTTACATCAGAAGCATACCGGTTGGATAGAAATCAATAATAAGAGACCCCGGATCAGACATCAATGTCCGATAGTGCAATGGAAGTGCATGTGAACTGCAATGCACAATCTTATTAGCTACCAATATAAAGTTTTACAAAATTGTTTATCCAACACAACTCGAAAGCCAAACTATCCAACCTTGCAGTCGGAAAGACCCCAATCAACTGATTAAATGGTTTTAAAGGGGTACCGAGTTTGAAACTAAGAGCAGTCCCAATGGGGGGTTGCTCGCTGTCAACTCAGGGGGGTTGACACGAGCAGCCCCCCAACCGGATATGGGTCAAAACCCATAGCCGGTTATGGTGAAACCGGTGTATACTTCACCGGTTTCACCATGACCGGTTAACCGGCTATGGGTTTTGACCCATAGCCGGTTGGGGTGAAACCGGTGTATACCTCACCGGTTTCACCACGACTGGTTAAGGGATTTATACCCTTAACCGGTCGGATTGGGTCAAAAGACCCGATCTCCCTCTTCTCCTTTGCATTTTATCTCTCCTCCCGCCGCCACCCACTCCATTTTAACTTCTTTCCGCCGCACCCATTTTCCACAAAAAAAAATAAAAATAAATAAATAAATAAATGAGAAGGTTAGGTAAAGTTAAATTTGGTTCTGGGAGTAGTAGTGCCGCAAATATCAATGCACAAGAGGAGAATGAAGCGGTTGAAGAGACCGGTCCAAGCGAAGCTCATCGTTCAAAACACTTTAAGCGAAGGCGGGTTGCTAGACCCGGTGTTTATGCTATGCTGGATCCGCATATCGATGTTAATTTGAATAGAGAAAAAGCGTTGGCTAATTTTCGGGAACTTCCCGAAGGCGAAAGACACCTTACCGAATCCGTGAAGACGTCTTTAGAGGTATAACTTCTTCAACTGATTGTTGTACTAATTCGTAGTTAAAAAAAAGTTTGTCGTTATATATGTAGTAATTGTTTTATATGTTAATAGGCTCGTAATGATCGTACACGAGGATCGTGGGTTAGTATTGTCCGTTTGTTTACGACCATTCGTGCGTATGACACAGATGGCACTATTGCGGAATATCTTAGAAATATGGGACTTGGAGATTTCTTTAGTACGTAATTTTGATGATCTCACTTACATAATACATATGTTATATAACATAATGTATTAACTCGATTTTATTATTTTTACTTTAGGTATTCAAAACCTGTACAATAATGATGTTCAGTTATGTGGTGCATTAGCCGTGTGTTGGTGGAAAACAACACATACATTTCACTTTAGTTTCGGAGAGATAGGTTTTACGCCACTAGATTTTACCATGCTTACTGGCATTCCAATTGGTCAGGGTGCAACTTTACCTTACGATGATTGATATCAGCGGTATGACCTATTGGTTAGTATATTCCCACATTTGAACTTACAAGGGGGAGGCTTATCAGACAATCATCAAATTAGAACCTCTTTCATTAGGCAAGCCATCATGAAATTAGTGAAACTTCAGCCAGCAGTTCACCACTTATTAGAGATTCTCAGATTATTCTTATTATATATGATGAGTAATTTATTATTTACGAATTCATCAAACACATTGCCATGTGGCTATGTTGTTATTGTTGCGAATGTGTCGTTCGACAGTACTCCTACTACATATGACTGGGGTACGCCGATTCTAGCTCATTTGTACAACGGTTTGGGTAAGCAGTGCACTATTAGTTCTCGTGGGTCGTCGATTACAGGTTTTTGGGAGGTTTTAAAGTATTGGTGTTTTGAATACTTTCATAACATGACTTTTCCGACATTGGATCCTACACTATCACATTTCTATCCTCGTGTGAAAGGTTGGGCCCCCGAAAACCGGCGGTTTGTTCCAGGAGGTGATTGTCGTCATGTATTTGCAGTGGCTCGAAATCAGATAGAGATGAGGACCACACGAGAGTCAGTTTTGTGGCGTCCGTTTGCCTATTCCTCTTTCTTGTCAGGCCCAGCCCAGCAACACGCTCAGTTTCTGTCACGTAGAAGATTTCCATTGGTATCGTCACCACCCGCTTTAGTATGTTATTGGTACCTGGGGGAGCGTTGTTGGAGATAGTTATTCGATGTTGATGTTGTTCCCGATGATCCCCACCCTGATACAGGTCATCTACGGGTTTATTCCAGTGTTGATTTGCAGCAGTATGCCGATGAGTGGTGGCCAACTGAAAGTTTTCTCATTCCCTTTAGAGATTACATTCCTTTTTGGGAGTCGTTTTATTCGTCGTGTAATACGACAACGTTTGTTCATGCCGCCGCAGTTGATTTAGTTTGTCCATCCGACTACACTCCATTTGGTGATCCAGCTGTATTACGTGACAAGTCTCAGGGTACGCTTACTTTGCAGAAGCCTACTCGTGATCAGCCTACTCAGCCTCCTCCGCAACCTCCTCGACCTCAGCCTCCTCGGCCTCAGCCTCCTCGGCCTCAGCCTCCTCGGCCTCAGCCTCCTCAGCCGACTAGTTACGGTTGGACTGTGGGTATTCCTGGCACATCCGGTCCGGATACGTACATAGATATTTCATGGCCTATTGTTACACAGTTTCCAGATCCCGCTGTTCTTCCTTACGAGGAACTATATCGTATGCATATTGGACTTCGCGATACTATGTATAGAGCGTATAAGCGCGCGGTTGATCAATTGACGGCTCGTATTAACGAGCTAACTGCTGAGGATGACAAGCGATCTCATTCGACACAACGTGTAGATGACGATGATGATGACCATGTCGATAGTGGACCAGAAGTTGATCTTGCGGATGATTCGTGGTTCTTTAGTGATATGCGTTAGATTCATTTTATGTGGTATTTATTGTAGCTGGATATATATGTACATTATCGTGAATATTTGTAATGGCTGTGTGTAACAACTAATGCTTGTAAGATCTTATTGTACTAGTAATTTTATGCTGTATGCTTGGAAGATCTTATCTGTTAAACTGTAATCTGATATCGTATTAGTGTATTTTGTACGTTGTAACTTATCTGATTATTGGTAATGGATGTGTGCAACAACTAATGATGCGCATAAAGATATAACAGTGAGTCAGTGTCCGTTCACATCATGACTGTAAGAAAAGCATATTCCATATTGTATTAAGCCAGGCGAAACAGTGAGCCGTAACATCATTATTTATTTTACTGTTTTCTACTCCCCGCGGCTATATATGTTACTCAATTTATGCACATAATATCTCACTCAAACAACTTCGTTCTCATTCTATTACTTCCTCCTCATTTTATCACTCGTTGAAAATGCCTTTTTGGCCATCAGAAACTGACTCTGAAGAACATGCATGGGAACAGATGAGACTTCAGGAGCTCGAAGACGAATTCGATTTTCTAATGCAAATTAGGCCCCAAGAAGTTCAAGTACCGCATGTTCAACCATCGCATGAACAGGGGAACATAAATCTTCCACAAGAAGTTCAAGTACCACATGCTCAACTATCGAACCATCAGGCTCTCGCTCAACCACAACAGGAAGTAGAGTTCTATCGAGTACCACCGCAAGAACATGAAGGTGAATCTTATCGTGTACTTTGCTATTGTGGTCATGCGGTCCAAGTTCTGGTTCGAGCAGAAGGCGACAATATTGGTCGGCGCATGCAGGCTTGTCCATTTTATCCAAATGGATGCAGCTACACGGAATGGATTGACGAGCCGTTGTGCCCAAGGGGAATAGTATATGCAAACGAACTCGAACGAGAGATAAGGCTCTCGAAAATCAAGTTCAAGAGTTGCGAATGAACGCAATGCGACTCCCTTAAGGCTGAACGTCCTGCTTTTAAAATGCTTTGATGTTTTAGTAGGCAAGTACTATTATTCGTAGTTGTATCTGTAACGGCCGGTTGTATCTATATGCTTATTGTTATGCGAAAACCTAATTGTTGAATGCTTTATGATTGTTGAATGTAAATGACTGTTGAATGCTTTTAAAATGCTTTATGATTGTTGAATCATTTTAATCATAGCGGGAATTAAAAGTTATGGCCAGCAGCTACACTATGATTTACCTTTCGTGACTTTCAAAGCATGTGTCGACAGTAAAACAAATATTGATGTAACCGGTCACTGATACAACTGTAGGACTACTGTAGGGAATCTGCTTTATACTGATAACGTATATCGAGGACGACCAAATTGTTGAATCATTTTAATCATATGACTGTAGGAGTACTGTAGGGAATCTGCTTTATGATTGTTGAATCATTTTAATCATAGCGGGAATTAAAAGTTATGGCCAGTAGCTACACTATGATTTACCTTTTCGTGACTTTCAAAGCATGTGTCGGCAGTAAAACAAATATTGATGTAACCGGTCACTGATACGACTGTAGGACTACTGTAGGGAATCTGCTTTATACTGATAACGTATATCGAGGAAGACCCAAACATGCCAAAGGAATATGTGCTGCACTATAATACAAACACTCTCGAAAAGAGTGACATGACTCCACCCATAGCACCAATATATAATTAACTTCGAATATGTATATATATGCCCAAGTTTTATGCTCTTTAAGTTCATAACTCAAATACTACACAATCACAATTTGAGCTATGGACAACTGGGAAAATGACGATGCTGCTTCCGTTAATCAACGACCTGGCAAAGAAATTGTACTTGAAGGGAAGGTTTCCGAGCCCCTACGTAAGATTGTAGCCAACCCTATTTGCCATTGTGGTCAGGAATCAGTCGTGGTTGTTGCGAATACTGAAAACAATGCAGGTCGTCGATTTTTCGCTTGCGAAGCATACAAGGACCACAAGGTTTTTCCTAAAGAAATTGATTGTTGTAACTTTAAGCAGTGGATTGACGCTCCCATGTGCGAACGTGGACGTCAGTATGCACTGGAAGCGCAAGCCGAAATTAGACGCTTCAGTAAAATTATTGCCGATAAACCTAGAGCTGGACCCTTCCCAAGGCCGTGGTAGATGTAAGTGTGTACTATATTTTTAATGCTTATTGTACGTCAGTTGTTGTAGTTTGTACGAATGTGGTTGTTGTTGTACTCGTTGTTTTTATTTGTATGATTGTTGTTGTAGTTTGTATAATTGTCGTTGTTGTAAGCTTTTAAGCTCCAAGGTTGTTGTAATTTGAACTTGATGTTTGGGTATTCAGTTGTTGTATACTTCTCCAGCACTCTTAGACTACATTGACTAGTCAAGATCGAGATAAATAACAACACTATACGTAATTAATAATAATGGCAACATTTCTTCAATGCCAAGATTTCTTGTGATGTGAACGGTCAATGTAGGGAATATAACATAATATCACGAGACTAATAGTAACATAATATCACTGTAGGGAATATAACATTTTTCGCACTGCAAGGATGTGAACGGTCACTGTAGCTCTTGGTAGTACATTATCCTTATAAGTACTGCATATTTGATAATGAATCCCATAACTTTTATATCTTCAAGCAGCACCATTGCAGACTTAAGTACAAAAATTAATTTCCTTGCTTGCTTATACTACTTCTACTAACTCTACTTATTCTACTTTGCATAGGTTTCATGGACGATTCTGAAATAAGTGATGAACAAATGGATATGATTTTTAATGAGTACGAACGGAGCCTAGGCAACCATAACGCAGTTGAATTAGTGCAGGATACACAAATTGGAGCAGTTCCTGTAGCGATTCAACATCGAGCGATTACAGCTCCGCGTCCTTATCCAGTAAATCAACGACCTAGTAATAGTGTCCAGACAACGAATTCTCCAACTCGAAAATTTTCTTCCAAGGATTTGCTAGCTCTTGTAAAAGCCAAAATTGCGGTGGAAAAAAGAGATGAGTTACTAATGCAAAGTGGAGGGGGTTTAACATATGAAGAAAGATGGGCAATGGTCACGAGGCTATACAATAACCATCGTTCCAGGCCGAGTAGACGAACATCAGTTGAAATCCAAATGGCTAATCGTCATTTTGGAGCCGCTTGTGACAGGTACACAAAGATTATCGAAGCTGTTGAAGACGAAAACATATTTAAAACAAATCAAGCAACATATGATTCTCGTTACCTTTTTGAGTATGGTGAGGAATTTGTTGGCTACGAAGCGTATAAACTCCGCTACAGTTGGTTGACCCGCTATGGAATTGAGTAGGCTTATAGTATTATGATTGTATTATTGTTTTAATGTCTATTTAATTTGATGTTTGTACGTTGAATATGGAGTTATCTGTAAATCTTGTTATGTCGGCGTGCTATTTAAGAATTTTGTCTTTCTAAACGATAAGAGAGCTATCTTGTTCAACATCAATTTCAGATAACAAATGCAAGAACTAGAACAACATCATTGACATAAGGAAGACAATCTTGTGGACAATGTTGTGGACCCGTGAACTAAAGTCATTATCCCATCATTTTATGTCTTTTTGTATACCCGTGAACTAAAGTCATTCATGTGGACAATCTTCTGGACAATCTCGTGGACCCCTTTCATTTTATGTTTTTTTGTATACCCGTGAACTAAAGTCATTATCCTTTTTATGTTTTTTTGTATACCCGTGAACTAAAGTCATTATCCTTTTTATGTCTTTTTGTATACCCGTGAACCAACATTGGATGATTGCATTAATAACTCACCTACAAAGCCGACTGAACCAAACACATTCAATTATGTTCCACAGAAAAAAATAATATACACCATGAATGCTTTGAAGCGATTATGGTGCTTCTCAAGTTCATCACCGTGTTCGTCTTCTTCCGACGAAGGTCAAAACCATCACAACAAGCAACGTATGTATCAACGCGAAACTGTAAATGCGATGCAACGTGATTTCGCAGAGAGCACACAATCAAACCAAGGAGGTAGTATAATGGGGAAAAGAGATATACGCTATGGACGTGACTATGCGGGGGGCCACAACCAGTTGATGAAGGATTACTTTGTGCCAAACCCAGTATACGGCGATGTATACTTCCGTCGTAGATTTCGTCTGTCAAGGACAGTGTTCGATCGAGTTCTAAACAAGGTTTCCGAGTCCAATATATTTTTTACCCACAGGAAAAATGGAATCAACGAACTTGGAGTTTCACCATTACAAAAAGTAACTGCGGCACTTCGTATGATTTCGTACGGAAGTTCAGCTGACTCATTAGATGACAAATTACGGATTGGTGCATCAACGGCAGTTTTGTGTTTGAAAGAATTCTGCAAAACAGTTGTTCGTGTCTTCGGTGAAGAGAACCTCCGATCACCCACCGAACACGACATTGAGCGATTATTAGCAATGGGAGATCAACGTGGTTTCCCAGGTATGTTGGGAAGCTTAGATTGTATGCATTGGACATGGAAAAACTGTCCAGTAGCACTACAAGGCCAATACGAAGGACACACTAAGAAAGCTATGCTGGTGTTAGAAGCCGTAGCTTCGTTCGATTTGTACATATGGCATGCCTTTTTTGGCGTTCCTGGATCACTCAACGATATTAATGTCTTACGACAATCATACTTGTTTAATGATTTGTACAACGATCTGTCGCCGCCGTGCAACTACAAAATTGGCGATAACGACCATTCTGTTGGTTATTATTTAGTAGACGGAATTTACCCTAAATGGAAAACACTTGTGCAGGCATTCAAAAAGCTGAACAATGCCAAAGAGGCCAAGTTTACAAAACAGCAAGAAAATTTGTGAAAAGACATAGAAAGAGCATTTGGAGTTCTACAGGGACGGTTTCAAATTTTACGACAAGAAGTGCGCTATCATGATCAGGAAGTCATATCTGATATTATGTATTATTGTATTATACTACATAATATGATAGTTGAAGAAGAAAGGGGAGGATTTGAACTGCAACTTCAGAACTATCCGGATATAGCAGTAGCGTTTACAGGAAAGCCGTACAAGGACCCGAATACTTCTGCAGAATACTTGCAACGTATCCAGGACGTTAGAGATCTCCAAGCACATCTAGAATTAAGGGACCAATTGGTGGAACATTACTGGGAGCATGCGGGAAACCAGTGGGAAGTGGATTAACATATCTACCTATTCAAGTTAATAACTTAAGTTCGCTACGTAATATTTATGCTTTTATGTATCGTTGAATGCTAGTTTTATGAAATATTCCGTTATTGTTTTCTTGTAACAACATAAAAGCCAAATTTAATTAAGGAACTGGTACAACACTAAGGACACTTACACTACATCCATGGCTACTACATCACCGGTACTTAATACTTAGATAATGAAAAAACAACATAAAAACAAACAACTACAACAAAACGATAAAAACTTAAATCCGTCCTATCCCATGCGTCTTTTGCGGCAGGCTTCTAGTTCCTGCTCCATTAATAAGCGTTGCATTGGGTTTAATGTATCAAGGTTGACAGTCATGAGTTCCCTGTCATCTAAACGTTCGAGTCGAGCCAATTCACGCTCTGTAACAACCCATGTTTCGTGTAACGACCCGTATTTTGATAACGTGTTAAGACGAGAATCAAGGCAGAATTTAATTTTAAATTCTGAATCAAGTGAAAAGGGCTGTTCCATTGCGTTTGCCTCGGAAAAATACGCGAAATAGAGTCTGATTTTTCTAAAATCGGAGTCCGTATGACAAAGTTATGGTCCGACGAAGTTTTCTGATTTTTCAAGTTCAAAACAGATTGGAAAATCAAAAAGTCAACCCTGGTCAAGGGGGTGTCGACTGCCCAGTCGACACCACCCCCAACCAGGTCGACTGCCCAGTCGACCGGGCAGTCGACACAGGTGGCCAGGCCACTTTGGCCTGGTGCACCTGACTTCTTCAACAAGACATGTTTTTGGTTTGGTTTGTTGGCTTGTGACGAATTTCAGTGGCTCAGATCTATCCTAGGGCTAATCCTATGGCCTAAACTATCCTAATCTTCTATAAAAAGACCCCTGACCCTCTCCTAAAATCCTCATTATTCATTCCTACAACTAAACTATGCCAAAATTTCTAGTGATCATGGCCTCCACTCAAACCCTAGCCTCCATCCTCTTGTCATAATCTCTATCTTCATTTCTATGAGAGATTCTTTGATCATGTGAGTGTATGAGAGTTTCTATGTTTGTATGAGAGCTTCTCAACTTGATTTCAAGGCAAATCTTCATCAAAGATTGGATTTTTATTGATATTTGCTCAAGGGTTTTTCTAAGGAGCATTCATTTGGGGGTTTTGGTGATAGCATGAGTGGCTTCGTCTCAATCTTTTTATTATATGTTGATTTGTGCCTTCATAGCATTGTAAGCCCTTTTCCTACTCTTTGATATTAACTATGAAGTTAAATGAATGTTGCAAGTTTGGGTTTGGTCATTAAGTATGATACATGCTTTCATGTTATGCAAGTTTATAAAGTCATTATCTCGATCTTGTGGGCTAAAAGCTATAACCTTTATGTTGAGATGTTGCATTATGCAACATGAGAACCCTCATAACCTTTATGTTAACTTGTATATGAAGTCATAACCCTTATATGATGTTATATGCGAGTTACTTGTCATCATTCCATGTCATCTATGACCATGATTCACCTATTTGCCAAGTTTGGGGTTATGCATGTTTTGGAGGCTTAATAATGTAATATGCAAGTTAATGAACACATTTGTGCCTCATTTGCCACCATGATTAACTTGTGGCCTTAATACCCCTTTTTTTCATGCCTTTGCCAAGTCTCTTCTTTTAATCCATTACGTTGTTGCGAACGTATATGCGAGTTTAAAAGCATTGGGTTATGTTATGGGTAAATTTTAATGACATGAAACACGATTTTGGTTAATTTGTATAAACATGGCAACATGTAATTTTGGCTATGAACATGGAACATGAAAACTAGACATGTATGGGTTGTAAGTGTAATTTGACACTAGACTAAACATGAAAGTGACCAACTCGAGGTTGGGTTGAGTTTGCAACATAAAACTACCCGGACCCGACCGGCCTAACTAGTAGTTGCAAACAATAAGACCCAATGTGAGAAGTTGGTCATGTTGTGCTTGAACCCGAGGTTAGACTAGGTTGTGGTGTAAAGCTACCAGGACCCGCCCGGCTTAACTAGTATCCACAACAAAGTCTAATGTGAGAGGTCAGGGTGCATTAAATAATTAATGCCACATAATAGGGTTAAGTTAATTTGATTAATGACGCTTAACCAAATATGACATGGACAAATGGGTTAAGTAATTTGATTAGGCTAATGATACTTAACAAAACATGTCAAGGTTGGGTAGGTTAAGTAACTTGATTTGCCTAATGACACTTATCCATTTTTATACGACTAGTGGACGGGGTTAAGTTAACCAACAATTAATCAATCCAACACGATAATTTTGTAAGGTTAAGTAAGTTTTCTTAATGACACTTAACCGAAAAATACAGTTAATGGATGGGGTTAAGATTAGACTTAACTAATCTAAACATGGTAATCGGATGGGGTTAAGTTTGCCTAGACTTAATTAATCCAACTTGGTAATTTAATGGGGTTAAGTTAAACACTTAACTAATCTAACACGATGATTTGATGTGGTTAAGTGACCTATACTTAACCAATCTAATTCGTTAATTTGATGAGGTTAAGTTAACCTATACTTAACCAATCTAACGTGAAGACATGATAAGGCTAAGTCACGAATCGTTTGAATACACTTGACCGGTTTGACCCGGAAATTTGATAGGGTCAAGTTAATATATACTTAACCAACTTGAACATGGTTTGTAGGGTTAAGTCTTGAACTTAGATACTTAGCCAATTTTGACATGATTTATAGACAGGTTAAGTCATGAACTTAAGTGACACTTAATCCATTATATAAACCTTAATTCAGAGAATTAGGAAGATAACCGTAATTAACAAGGATGACGGGAATGAGGGTAAGTGGTAAACCTTAGTTGAAGAAACTAAGTAATAATTCTTAGTCAAGGAAATTTGGACCAGTTCATAGATAGATGAGTAAGCCGATACGGTAGGTCATCGTTTAAGCACACGAGTAGGAGCAAGTTATCTGATTTAGATAAAGGCTCCAGCGAACTGGGTAACGAAGCAGCGGCTTCGGGGAACGTGAGGATATTCTTGGTATCCCTCTGTGAGGTCGTAGGTGATCATACTGGGCTCACAAGAGGTTAAGGTCTGCGTTAGAAGAACCAAGAGTATGCCTTGGTTGCTATACGAGCGACCTAAAGACTGGGATGGATAGCAGTGAGTCGACGAATACATGGTAGAGCCCTAGATAGCTGTTCGTCGATCATCTACCATTTTGAGTCAATCGTGTACGTACGGAAAGGCAGAGAACACCCAAAAGACCATAATTGCTATCTAATTATGGGTGCGGTAAGGCCGTAGGATTGTGGGCTGGCCAGTTGTGTAGTTCTCATACAAGATTTTTCTTGTCTTGCCTTTCACTAGTTGAGGGAGGGGTCTCGCGGGACCATAGCCACGTATAGAAAAAAAACAGACCTTAGCATCTGCATCGGTAGATAAATCGAAAGCTCCCGACCGAGTCCTGTATTTCTTGATTTGCCCTGTGACAGGACTCGGATGGCACGATGTGATACATGTGCATACAGTCATGGAAAAACGATTCACGATGAATGCGTGGGAAAAAGGGCGCGGTTGACGGTTAGCGTAATCCCTAGTGGCCCTAGGTGGTTGAACCCAAACCGAAATACGAAAATGTGCAATAGGTAAGCGTAATCCCTAGTGGTCCTAGGTGGCATAAGTCCTAGTTGTACAAACGATAATTCATGTTGAAAGACCCTAGCTAGATATAGGGTGACAGTCCAAAACGATCTTAAGGATCATGGAACTACGTTGAAGTAGAATCTCATGGGAAAACTCGTACGACGTACGGCAAGGGACTGAACTTATACGTGGAAAGAAACATACGAGTTTAGAAACCTACATATGCTATATGTTAGGTTGACATGGACCATTACACGACTTTTGAGTAAGGGTCATTCATGGTTAACACATGATACGGTGGGGATACTAGTACGGTAGGTGCAGAGCAAAAATACAGGATAGATACCATGGGACGTTATGCGTGATAGATATCTTGGGGATATTATACTTGATAGAAACCTGACAGTGTGACACTTTGTTTTATCTTGACACCGTAGTTTATCATGACACCTTAGTTTATCTGGGTACAGTAGTTCATCCAGTTATTTTGGTTTAACTTATCTATCTTGTCATCATACTTATGTTCATCTCAGTTCCTCATGCCAGTTAACTTTACTAGTTTATATGCTGATAGTAGATAGGGCTTACCAGTCATTATGACTGACCCCGTTTTCTTTCGCTTCTTATCTTCCGTTTCCCCCCAGGTTACAGGGAGGAAATAATGTTGTTAGTTCGGACCTCTTCTGCTTGAAGGTCATCATGGATGGATTGGATTTTTCTTGGCTATGGGTACTTTACTGTTTTAATTGGGGAATAATTTATGAAAAAGTTTTTATGCTTCTTTACTATTGCAAGATAGGTTTTGATGTACTCTGATGTAAAAGGCTTTAGACCTTATTTATTAATGTTATGAAAGTTTGATTTTACTTCCGCTATTTTATATGTTCTGTCTTGTGATATTTCTGTGCATGTTTACCAATAATGCCCCTCTAAAGCTAGTGCATTCCTTTGCGAGTGACCCTAGCGGAGGCGGGGTGTTACATTTGGTATCAGAGCAGAAGGTTACTAGACTGGGCAAAAGTTTTTAAAGACCTTCTGAAAACTATTTGAAAACCGTTTACAAAGAAGCATTTTTCAAGAAAAGTTTTCAAAGAAAAAGGCTATTCCCCAAGAGCCATTAGCACTATCCTTGGTTTCCTTAATTGAATCTCTTTCCCTTTCTTTCCTCCATCTGTAGTCACAGTGGTTTTAACTGCGACTAGTCTTTCTAGCTACGAAAGTGTTTTCCATACGATGGAGGTGGTTTCCGAGAGACCAGTGGCTGCGTTACAAGAAAGGATAGTGTAACACCCCGCCTCCGCTAGGGTCACTCGCAAAGGAATGCACTAGCTTTAGAGGGGCATTATTGGTAAACATGCACAGAAATATCACAAGACAGAACATATAAAATAGCGGAAGTAAAATCGAACTTTCATAAACATTAATAATTAAGGTCTAAAGCCTTTTACATCAGAGTACATCAAAACCTGTCTTGCAATAGTAAAGAAGCATAAATACTTTTTCATAAATTATTCCCCAAGTAAAACAGTAAAGTAGCCATAGCCAAGAAAAGTCCAAGCCATCCATGATGACCTTCAAGCAGAAGAAGTCCGAACTAAACAACAGTATTTCCTCCCTGTAACCTGGGGGGAAAACGGAAGAAAAGAAGCGAAACAAAACGGGTCAGTCAAAAAGACCGAGTAAGCCCTATCTACTATCAGCATATAAACTAGTAAAGTTAACTGGCATGAGAAACTGGGATGAAACATAAGGATAATAGTATACTGGCATGATGAATAACTAACAAGATAGATCAACTAAACCAAGAAAGCAGGATGAACTACTGTACCCAGATAAACTAAGGTGTCATGATAAATTACGATGTCAAGATAAAACAAGGTATCACATCGTCAGGTTTCTATCAAGTATAATATCCCAAGGTTTCTATCAAGCCTAACGTCCCACGATATCTATCATGTATATCTGCTCTGCACCTACCGTACTAGTATCCCAACCATATCATGTGTTAACCATGAATGACCCTTACTCAAAAAGTCGTGTAATGGTCCATGTCAACCTAATATTTAGCATATGTAGGTTTCTAAACTCGTATGTTTCTTTCCATGTATAAATTCAGTCCCTTATCGTACGTCGTACGGGTTTTCTCATGAGATCCTACTTCAACGTAGTTCCATGATCCTTAAGATCGTTTTGGACTGTCAGCCTATATCTTGCTAGGATCTTCCAACATGAATCATCGTTTGTGCAACTAGGACTTCTGCCACCTAGGACCACTAGTGATAATGCTTACCTATTGCACGTTTTCGTATTTCGGTTTGGGTTCAACCACCCAGGGCCACAAGGAATTACGTTAACCGTCAACTGCGCCCTTTTTCCCATGCATTCATCGTGAATCGTTTTTCCATGACTGTATGCACATGTATCACATCGTGCCATCCGAGTCCTGTCACAGGGCAAACCAAGAAATACAGGACTCGGTCGGGAGCCTTTGATTTATCTGCCGATGCAGATGCTAAGGTCTGTTTTTCTTATACGTGGCTATGGTCCCACGAGACCACTCCCTCAACTAGTGAAAGACAAGACAGGATAAATCCTGTATGAGAACTACACTATGGCCAGCCCACACTCCTACGGCCTTACCTCAACCATAATTAGATAGCAATTATGGTCGTTGGGTGTTTTTTGCCTTTCCGTACGTACACGCTTGACCTAGAATGGTAGGTAGCCTGACGAAATGCTATCTAGGGCTCTACATGTATCGTCGACTATCCCCTATCCATCCCTGTCTTTAGGTCGCTCGTATAGCAACCAAGGCATACTCTTGGCTCTTCTAACGCAGACCTTAACCTCTCCTGAGCCTAGTATAATTACCTAGCAGCTCACAGAGGGATACCAAGAATATCCTCACGTTTCCCCGAAGCCGCTGCTTCGTTACCCAGTTCGCTGGAGCCTTTATCTAAATCAGATACTTGCTCCTACTCGTATACTTAAACGATGACCTACCGTATCAGGTTACTCATCTATCTATGAACTGGTCTAAATTTCCTTGACTAAGAATTATTACTTAGTTATTCTTCAACTAAGGTTTACTACTTAGCCTTATTCCCGTTATCTTTGTTGACTATGGTTATCCACCTAATCCTCCGAATTAGGGTTTACATAATGGATTAAGTGTCACTTAAGTTCATGACTTAACCCGTTTACAAATCATGTCAAAGTTTGGCTAAGTATCCAAGTTCAAGACTCAACCCTACAAACCATGTTCAAGTTGGCTAAGTATATGTTAACTTGACCCTATCAAATTACTGAGTCAAATCGGTCAAGCGTATTCAAGCGATTCGTGACTTAGCCTTATCATGTTATCACGTTAGATTGGTTAAGTATTGGTTAACTTAACCTTATCAAATAACCGAGTTAGAGTGATTAAGTATAGGTCACTTAATCACTTCAAAATTACCGAGTTAGATTGGTTAAGTGTTGGTTAACTTAACCACTTCAAAATCACCGAATTGGATGGGTTAAGTCTAGGTTAACTTAACCACATCCCCTAACTGTATTATACGGTTAAGTGTAATTAAGAAAGCTTAATTACCCGTATCAAATTCACGTGTTGGTTTGGTTAAGTGTTGGTTAACTTAACCCCGTCCACTAGCCGTACAAAAATGGTTAAGTGTCATTAGGCAAATCGAGTTACTTAACCTACCCAACCTTGTCATGTTTTGTTAAGTATCATTAGCCTAATCAATTAACCCATTTGTCCATGTCATATTTGGTTAAGTGTCATTAGTCAAATTAACTTAACCCTATTATGTGGCATTAATTACTTAATGCACCCCAACCTCTCACATTAGACCTTGTTGCGGTTACTAGTTAAGCCGGTCGGTTCCGGGTAGATTTCCACCACAACTTGGTCTAACCTCGGGTTCAAGGTACAACATGACCAACTTCTCACATTGGGTCCTATTGTTTGTAGCAACTAGTTAAGCCGGTTGGTTCCGGGTAGATTTCCGCTACAAACTCAACCCAACCTCGAGTTGGTCACACTTATATTATCTAAGTGTCATGTCTATTATGTTTCCAAAACATATTACAAGTTTTCAAGAACTTGGGTAGACCTGACTTAATAGGTAAATTCCCAAGGGGTAGACCTAACTTAATAGGTAAATTCCCAATCTTATGTTTTCATGTCAACTTCCATGTTATATTTAATGTTGCATGTTGTCATGTTTACCCAAATCATGTTCATGTCATTAAGTTTGCCCAAAACATAACCCCAACGCTTTTAAGCTCGCATATACGTTCGCAACAACGAAATGGATTAAAAGAAGAGACTTGGCAAAGTTATGTCAAAAAGGGGTATAAAGCCACAAGTTAGACATGGTGGCAAAATGAGGCGTGAATAAGTTTACTAACTTGCATATTACCTTACTAGGCCTCAAAAACATGCATAAATCCAAAAGTTGGCAAATAGGTGATACATGGTTATAGATGACATGGAATGGTGACAAGTAACTCGCATATAGCATCATATAAGGGTTATGACTTCATATGCAAGTTGACACAAAGATTTAAGGGTTCTCATGTTGCCTAATGCAACATTTCAACATAAAGGTCATGGCTTTTAGCCCACAAAATCAAGATAATGACTATACAAACTTGCATAATATGATAGCATGTATCATTCTTAATGTTCAAAACCCAAACTTGCAACATTCATTTAACTTCATAGTTAATATCTAAGAGTAGGGAAAGGGCTTACATTGCTATGAAGGCACAAATCGATTTAAAATACAAGATTGGGATGAAGCCTATGCATGCCATCACCCAAAAAACCCAAATAGGAAAGCTCTTTAGAAACCCCATGAAAAAAACCCATAAAAATCCCATCTTGATGAACAAAGATCAAAGCTTTGGCATGAAATCAACTTGAAAAGCTCTCATACAAGCATAGAGACTCTCTAACACTCACAAGATCATGAAACCTCTCATAGAAAAGAAGATAGCAAGAGGGTGGAGGCTAGGGTTTTGAGTGGAGGCCATGAGAGGTGAAATTTTGCCATAGTTTAGTTGCATGAGTGAATAATGAGGATAAAAGGAGAGGGTTAGGGGTCTTTTTATAGAGGATTAGGATAGTTTAGGCCATAGGATCGATCCTAGATCTAATCCCAACCTTTAAAGCATGTCTTGGAGAAGAAGCCACATGTAGGAACCCCTTTAGGGCCTTAAAATCAGCCCTAAAGTCAATCCGGGCCACCAAAACCCATCCCGGGCCTCAAAAATGGGTTCTGGCCCGCCCCAGGACGAAAAAGTTGACCTGTACGGGGGACAAGTCGACACCATGGGCCCCAAATCGACAGCCAAGTCGACAGGGCTGTCGACACCTGGCCAGTCTGCCCGAAAACTGCTGAAAACTTGTTCTGGCCATATCTTGGTCATACGGACTCCGATTTTCGAAAACTCGGACTCTATTTCGCGTATTTTTTCGAGACGAACACAATGGAGAAGTCCATTTTACCTGATTCAAATTTTAAAATTTAATTCTGCCTTTATTTCTTGTTTTAACGTGTTATCGAAATACGGGTTGTTACATTCTCCCCACCTTTAAGGATTTCGTCCCCGAAATCTCCAAGTTAGGAAGAACATATCCTACCATCCATCAACCATCTACCCAAACCATCATCCACAAGCAACCATTGTCCTTAGACGATTTTCTAATGCTTTATGAGCACATGCAAAGAGTGTGTGTATATGTACATATCTAATGCGAATGATCATGCCTGAGTGATCTAATGCAAAATATGTATAGTTCCATGCATCTAACATGTATGCAAATAGTCCTAGTCATATAAATACTATATGTGTGCACAATCATTCATTCATATGCAACAACCGCATGATAACACATTCGATTTCATCCATAAACAAGCGTAAATATGCATATGCAATATGAAATGAGACTGAACCGTTCTAATGCCTAATATACATTCAAGCATCCACGAGCAACCACTTGCAACCACTTGCAACCATATCAATCATAACATGTTTCAAATACATGTTTACATCCATAAAATTCTACCGAAGATCCTCAAAATAGGATCTAGAAGATAAGCTAGATAAACTCCTTACGGGGTTTACAACAAAAGCAGGACCGAGAGGATATTCACAAAAGATAGCCTACAAGTAAGCTCTACAGAAAACAGGGATCAAGGATATACTCTTAAGAAGAGATATCATGCGCGTATCTAGTCTTCAGTCTTCTGAGTCGCATTTCCTTGAACTTAATTCCATTGTGCTTTGAACATCTTTTAACTTCATGGTTTCGTAGCCTCTTAATTCCTGTTTCCATAACATGAGTTGGAACTCATTTCCTTGTCGCCTCTCGTTCCACTTCCACTTATTCTTAATCTAGAATACTTGGCTCAAACCTTCGTACTCATGATTCCATGCGAGCCCTCCAAAATTCACTAGTGAATCTTGGATCTCGTATCCTAAGGTATTCCATGTAGAAGAACTTTCTCTTGAAAGTAAGCAGATGCCAACCAGGTTACCAAGCGCACTTACTAGGGTGATTTCTATAACCTATGCATAAGTGAGATAAACCATCTGTATTATCGGTGAACACCACTCGATCGGGCTTCAAATTTCCAATAAAGGCATCCAAGGATTCTAAGTAACTAATCATGACAGAACCCAAAAGGTTACACAATACTTCGAGGGTATTACCAAGGCTAGCCAAAAGTCTAACTACCCTCCTATCAAAACCAAGAGTGGCACCCCTTACTGGATGACCACTTCATCCCTAGAATCCATCCATAGCTTATAAACATAAGCATTATTCCCAAACTCAACACTTGGCATAGACATTCTCAAATCCAAACAAGTCATGAACAGATGGACCGATTCTCCAATAGGATTTTGAGACAAAAATGGGATTCTCTATTACACTAGTACTTAAGGTGCAGAGACTCAACTATCGAAGCGGACTTAAATGAAGCGGTGATCAAAACAAAGTCCCGACGGGAAGATAGAAAAGAAAAGCTAAACCTTTAACAAGATCGTTACCCTCCTTTCGAGATACCCTAGAAATGAGAGCATACTATTGCCCTCCCGATGATCTTGTCCTTGTCAGATGATACTTAACTATCCGCCCCGTTTTACCATGCCAAAGGTACTCTCTCGTCATGGGTTTCATTGTTCATCTTTCTCCCTCCTTTGAGGACTAAGCCATACCAACAAGTTTCTCATTCTTAAGCTCGTATCCTTAATCCTCTTTCTTACTATCCTTTCTTGTAACTCGGCCACTGGCCTCTCGAGAACCACCTCCATCATACGGAAAACACTTACGTAGCTAGAAAAGACTAGTCGCAGTTAAAACCACTGTGACTATAGATGGAGGAAAGAAAGGAAAAGAGATTCAATCAAGGAAACAAAGATAGTGCTAATGGCCTTTGGGGAATAGCCTTTAAAAACTTTTCTTGAAAAATGCTTCTTTATAAACGGTTTTCTAAAAGTTTTTCAGAAGGTTTTTAAAAACTTTTGCCCAGTCTGGTAACCTTCTGCTCTGATACCAGATGTAACACCCCGCCTCCGCTAGGGTCACTCGCAAAGGAATGCACTAGCTTTAGAGGGGCATTATTGGTAAACATGCACAGAAATATCACAAGACAGAACATATAAAATAGCGGAAGTAAAATCGAACTTTCATAAACATTAATAATTAAGGTCTAAAGCCTTTTACATCAGAGTACATCAAAACCTGTCTTGCAATAGTAAAGAAGCATAAATACTTTTTCATAAATTATTCCCCAAGTAAAACAGTAAAGTAGCCATAGCCAAGAAAAGTCCAAGCCATCCATGATGACCTTCAAGCAGAAGAAGTCCGAACTAAACAACAGTATTTCCTCCCTGTAACCTGGGGGGGAAAACGGAAGAAAAGAAGCGAAACAAAACGGGTCAGTCAAAAAGACTGAGTAAGCCCTATCTACTATCAGCATATAAACTAGTAAAGTTAACTGGCATGAGAAACTGGGATGAAACATAAGGATAATAGTATACTGGCATGATGAATAACTAACAAGATAGATCAACTAAACCAAGAAAGCAGGATGAACTACTGTACCCAGATAAACTAAGGTGTCATGATAAATTACGATGTCAAGATAAAACAAGGTATCACATCGTCAGGTTTCTATCAAGTATAATATCCCAAGGTTTCTATCAAGTCTAACGTCCCACGATATCTATCATGTATATCTGCTCTGCACCTACCGTACTAGTATCCCAACCGTATCATGTGTTAACCATGAATGACCCTTACTCAAAAAGTCGTGTAATGGTCCATGTCAACCTAATATTTAGCATATGTAGGTTTCTAAACTCGTATGTTTCTTTCCATGTATAAATTCAGTCCTTTATCGTACGTCGTACGGGTTTTCTCATGAGATCCTACTTCAACGTAGTTCCATGATCCTTAAGATCGTTTTGGACTGTCAGCCTATATCTTGCTAGGATCTTCCAACATGAATCATCGTTTGTGCAACTAGGACTTATGCCACCTAGGACCACTAGTGATAATGCTTACCTATTGCACGTTTTCGTATTTCGGTTTGGGTTCAACCACCCAGGGCCACTAGGAATTACGTTAACCGTCAACCGCGCCCTTTTTCCCACGCATTCATCGTGAATCGTTTTTCCATGACTGTATGCACATGTATCACATCGTGCCATCCGAGTCCTGTCACAGGGCAAACCAAGAAATACAGGACTCGGTCGGGAGCCTTTGATTTATCTGCCGATGCAGATGCTAAGGTCTGTTTTTCTTATACGTGGCTATGGTCCCACGAGACCACTCCCTCAACTAGTGAAAGACAAGACAGGATAAATCCTGTATGAGAACTACACTATGGCCAACCCACACTCCTACGGCCTTACCTCAACCATAATTAGATAGCAACTATGGTCGTTGGGTGTTCTCTGCCTTTCCGTACGTACACGCTCGACCTAGAATGGTAGGTAGCCTGACGAAATGCTATCTAGGGCTCTACATGTATCGTCGACTATCCCCTATCCATCCCTGTTTTTAGGTCGCTCGTATAGCAACCAAGGCATACTCTTGGCTCTTCTAACGCAGACCTTAACCTCTCCTGAGCCTAGTATAATTACCTGGCAGCTCACAGAGGGATACCAAGAATATCCTCACGTTTCCCCGAAGCCGCTGCTTCGTTACCCAGTTCGCTGGAGCCTTTATCTAAATCAGATACTTGCTCCTACTCGTATACTTAAACGATGACCTACCGTATCAGGTTACTCATCTATCTATGAACTGGTCTAAATTTCCTTGACTAAGAATTATTACTTAGTTATTCTTCAACTAAGGTTTACTACTTAGCCTTATTCCCGTTATCTTTGTTGACTATGGTTATCCACCTAATCCTCCGAATTAGGGTTTACATAATGGATTAAGTGTCACTTAAGTTCATGACTTAACCCGTTTACAAATCATGTCAAAGTTTGGCTAAATATCCAAGTTCAAGACTCAACCCTACAAACCATGTTCAAGTTGGTTAAGTATTTGTTAACTTGACCCTATCAAATTACTGAGTCAAATCGGTCAAGCGTATTCAAGCGATTCGTGACTTAGCCTTATCATGTTATCACGTTAGATTGGTTAAGTATTGGTTAACTTAACCTTATCAAATAACCGAGTTAGAGTGATTAAGTATAAGTCACTTAATCACTTCAAAATTACCGAGTTAGATTGGTTAAGTGTTGGTTAACTTAACCACTTCAAAATCACCGAATTGGATGGGTTAAGTCTAGGTTAACTTAACCACATCTCCTAACTGTATTATACGGTTAAGTGTAATTAAGAAAGCTTAATTACCCGTATCAAATTCACGTGTTTGTTTGGTTAAGTGTTGGTTAACTTAACCTCGTCCACTAGCCGTACAAAAATGGTTAAGTGTCATTAGGCAAATCGAGTTACTTAACCTACCCAACCTTGTCATGTTTTGTTAAGTATCATTAGCCTAATCAATTAACCCATTTGTCCATGTCGTATTTGGTTAAGTGTCATTAGTCAAATTAACTTAACCCTATTATGTGGCATTAATTACTTAATGCACCCCAACCTCTCACATTAGACCTTGTTGCGGTTACTAGTTAAGCCGGTCGGTTCCGGGTAGATTTCCACCACAACTTGGTCTAACCTCGGGTTCAAGGTACAACATGACCAACTTCTCACATTGGGTCCTATTGTTTGTAGCAACTAGTTAAGCCGGTTGGTTCCGGGTAGATTTCCGCTACAAACTCAACCCAACCTCGAGTTGGCCACACTTATATTATCTAAGTGTCATGTCTATTATGTTTCCAAAACATATTACAAGTTTTCAAGAACTTGGGTAGACCTAACTTAATAGGTAAATTCCCAAGGGGTAGACCTAACTTAATAGGTAAATTCCCAATCTTATGTTTTCATGTCAACTTCCATGTTATATTTAATGTTGCATGTTGTCATGTTTACCCAAATCATGTTCATGTCATTAAGTTTGCCCAAAACATAACCCCAACGCTTTTAAGCTCGCATATACGTTCGCAACAACGAAATGGATTAAAAGAAGAGTCTTGGCAAAGTTATGTAAAAAAGGGGTATAAAGCCACAAGTTAGACATGGTGGAAAAATGAGGCGTGAATAAGTTTACTAACTTGCATATTACCTTACTAGGCCTCAAAAACATGCATAAACCCAAAAGTTGGCAAATAGGTGATACATGGTTATAGATGACATGGAATGGTGACAAGTAACTCGCATATAGCATCATATAAGGGTTATGACTTCATATGCAAGTTGACACAAAGATTTAAGGGTTCTCATGTTGCCTAATGCAACATTTCAACATAAAGGTCATGGCTCTTAGCCCACAAAATCAAGATAATGACTATACAAACTTGCATAATATGATAGCATGTATCATTCTTAATGTTCAAAACCCAAACTTGCAACATTCATTTAACTTCATAGTTAATATCTAAGAGTAGGGAAAGGGCTTACATTGCTATGAAGGCACAAATCGATTTAAAATACAAGATTGGGATGAAGCCTATGCATGCCATCACCCAAAAAACCCAAATAGGAAAGCTCTTTAGAAACCCCATGAACAAAACCCATAAAAATCCCATCTTGATGAACAAAGATCAAAGCTTTGGCATGAAATCAACTTGAAAAGCTCTCATACAAGCATAGAGACTCTCTAACACTCACAAGATCATGAAACCTCTCATAGAAAAGAAGATAGCAAGAGGGTGGAGGCTAGAATTTTGAGTGCAGGCCATGAGAGGAGAAATTTTGCCATAGTTTAGTTGCATGAGTGAATAATGAGGATAAAAGGAGAGGGTTAGGGGTCTTTTTATAGAGGATTAGGATAGTTTAGGCCATAGGATCAATCCTAGATCTAATCCCAACCTTTAAAGCATGTCTTGGAGAAGAAGCCACATTTAGGAACCCCTTTAGGGCCTTAAAATCAGCCCTAAAGTCAATCCGGGCCACCAAAACCCATCCCGGGCCCCAAAAATGGGGTCTGGGCCGCCCCAGGACGAAAAAGTTGACCTGTACAGGGGGCAAGTCGACACCATGGGCCCCAAGTCGACAGCCAAGTCGACAGGGCTGTCGACACCTGGCCAGTCTGCCCGAAAACTGCTGAAAACTTGTTCTGGCCATATCTTGGTCATACGGACTCCGATTTTCAAAAACTCGGACTCTATTTCGCGTATTTTTTCGAGACGAACACAATGGTGAAGTCCATTTTACCTGATTCAAATTTTAAAATTTAATTCTGCCTTTATTTCTTGTTTTAACGTGTTATCGAAATACGGGTTGTTACAGATAGTAAGAAAGAGGATAATGGATACGAGCTTAAGGATAAGCAACATGTTGATATGACTCAACCCAGGACATAACGAGAAAGTATCTATGGTATGGTAAAACGGGACGGATAGTTAAGTATTATGAACAAGGACAAGATCATCATGAAGGCAATTGTATACCCCACTAGAGTACCTGAGAAGGGGGATAACATCCTTGTGGAAAGGTTTAGTCTTTCTTTTCTATCATCTCGTCGGGACTTTGTTTTGATCACCGCGTCATTTAAGTCCGCTTCGATAGTTGAGTCTCTACACCTTAGTACTAGTGTAATAGAGGATCCCATTTTTGCCTCAAAATCCTATTGGGGAATCGATCCATTTATTCACGGCTTGTTTGGATTTGAGATTTTCTATGTCAAGTGTTGAGCTTGGAAATAATGCTTATGTTTATAAGCTATGGATTGATTCTAGGGATGAAGTTGTTATCCAGTGAGGGGTGCCACTCTCCGTTTTGATAGGAGGGTGGGTGGACTTTTGACTAGCCTGGGTAATACCCTCGAAGTATCGTGTAACCTTTTGGGTTCTGTCATGGTTAGTTACTTAGAATCCCTTGATGCCTTTATTGGAAATTGGAAACCCGATCGAGTGGTGTTCGCCAATAAGACGGATGGTTTACTTCACTTATGCATGGGTTATAGGAATTACCCTAGTAAGTACACTTGGTAACATGGTTGGCATCTGTTTACTTTCAAGAGGAAGTTCTTCTACGTGGAATACCTTGTGGTACAAGATCCAAGATTCACTAGTGAATTTTGGAAAGCTTGCATGAGATCATGAGTACGTAGTCCTGTTTGTGCCAAGTATTCTAGAAGGAGAATAAGTGCAAGTGGAACGAGAGGCGACGAGGAAATGAGTTCCAACTCATGATTATGGAAACAGGAAATAAGAAGCCGCAAAATCGTGAAGTTAAAGGACGGTCAAAGCACAATGGAATTAAGCTCAAGGAAATGCGACTCAGAAGACTGAAGACTAAATACGCACATGATATCTCTTTTTAAGAGTATATCCTTGATCCCTGTTTTCTGTAGAGCTTGCTTGAAGGTTATCTTTAATGGATATCCTCTTGGTCCTGTTCGGTTGTAAACCCCGTAAGGTGGTTATCTTGCTTATCTTCTCGATCCTATCTTGAGGATCTTAGCTAGAATTTTATGGATGTAAACATGTATTTGAAACATGTTATGATTGATATGATTGCCAGTGGTTACTCGTGGATGCTGGAATGTATATTAGGCATTAGAACGATTCAGTCACATTTCATATTGCATATGCATATTTACGCTTGTTTATGGACGAAATCGAATGTGTTACCATGTGGATGTTGCATATGAATGAATGATTGTGCACACATATAGTATTTATATGACTAGGACTATTTGCATACATGTTGGATTCATGGCACTAAACATATTTCGCATTTATAAGATCACTCAGGCCTGATCATTTGCATTAGATAAGTACATACACACACCTGCTGCATGTATTCATACGGCATTAGAAATCGTCTAAGGACAATGGTTGCTTGTGGATGATGTTTTGAGTAGATGGATGATGGATGGTAGGATATGCTCTTCCTAACTTGGAGATTTCGGAGACGAAATCCTAAAAGGAGGGGAGAATGTAACAACCCGTGTTTCGTGTAACGACCCGTATTTTGATAACGTGTTAAGACGAGAATCAAGGCAGAATTTAATTTTAAATTCTGAATCAAGTGAAATGGGCTGGGCCATTGCGTTTGTCTCGGAAAAATACGCGAAATAGAGTCCGAGTTTTCGAAAATCGGAGTCCGTATAACAAAGTTATGGTCCAACGAAGTTTTCTGATTTTTCAAGTTCAAAACAGATTGGAAAATCAAAAAGTCAACCCTGGTCAAGGGGGTGTCGACTGCCCAGTCGACACCACCCCCAACCAGGTCGACCTCCCAGTCGACTGGGCAGTCGACACAGGTGGCCAGGCCACTTTGGCTTGGTGCACCTAACTTCTTCCCCAAGACATGTTTCTGGTTTGGTTTGTTGGCTTATGACGAATTTCAGTGGCTCAGATCTATCCTAGGGCTAATCCTATGGCCTAAACTATCCTAATCTTCTATAAAAAGACCCTAACCCTCTCCTAAAATCCTCATTATTCATTCCTACAACTAAACTATGCCAAAATTTCTAGTGATCGTGGCCTCCACTCAAACCCTAGCCTCCATCCTCTTGTCATAATCTCTATCTTCATTTCTATGAGAGACTCTTTGATCATGTGAGTGTATGAGAGTTTCTATGTTTGTATGAGAGCTTCTCAACTTGATTTCAAGGCAAATCTTCATCGAAGATTGGATTTTTATTGATATTTGCTCAAGGGTTTTTCTAAGGAGCATTCATTTGGGGTTTTTGGTGATAGCATGAGTGGCTTCGTCTCAATCTTTTTATTATATGTTGATTTGTGCCTTCATAGCACTGTAAGCCCTTTTCCTGCTCTTAGATATTAACTATGAAGTTAAATGAATGTTGCAAGTTTGGGTTTGGTCATTAAGTATGATACATGCTATCATGTTATGCAAGTTTATAAAGTCATTATCTCGATCTTGTGAGCTAAAAGCTATAACCTTTATGTTGAGATGTTGCATTATGCAACATGAGAACCCTCATAACCTTTATGTTAACTTGCATATGAAGTCATAACCCTTATATGATGTTATATGCGAGTTAATTGTCACCATTCCATGTCATCTATGACCATGATTCACCTATTTGCCAAGTTCTGGGTTATGCATGTTTTTGAGGCTTAATAATGTAATATGCAAGTTAATGAACACATTTGTGCCTCATTTGCCACCATGATTAACTTGTGGCCTTAATACCCCTTTTTGTCATGCCTTTGCCAAGTCTCTTCTTTTAATCCATTACGTTGTTGCGAACGTATATGCGAGTTTAAAAGCATTGGGTTATGTTATGGGTAAATTTTAATGACATGAAACACGATTTGGGTTAATTTGTATAAACATGGCAACATGTAATTTTGGCTATGAACATGGAACATGAAAACTAGACATGTATGGGTTGTAAGTGTAATTTGACACTAGACTAAACATGAAAGTGACCAACTCGAGGTTGGGTTGAGTTTGCAACATAAAACTACCCGGACCCGACCGGCCTAACTAGTAGTTGCAAACAATAAGACCCAATGTGAGAAGTTGGTCATGTTGTGCTTGAACCCGATGTTAGACTAGGTTGTGGTGTAAAGCTACCCGGACCCGCCCGGCTTAACTAGTATCCACAACAAAATCTAATGTGAGAATTTAGGGTGCATTAAATAATTAATGCCTCATAATAGGGTTAAGTTAATTCGATTAATGACGCTTAACCAAATATGACATGGACAAATGGGTTAAGTAATTTGATTAGGCTAATGATACTTAACAAAACATGACAAGGTTGGGTAGGTTAAGTAACTTGATTTGCCTAATGACACTTAACCATTTTTATACGACTAGTGGACGGGGTTAAGTTAACCAACACTTAATCAATCCAACACGATAATTTGGTAGGGTTAAGTAAGTTTTCTTAATGACACTTAACCAAAAAATACAGTTAATGGATGGGTTTAAGATTAGACTTAACTAATCTAAACATGGTAATCGGATGGGGTTAAGTTAGCCTAGACTTAATTAATCCAACTTGGTAATTTAATTGGGTTAAGTTAAACACTTAACTAATCTAACACGATGATTTGATGTGGTTAAGTGACCTATACTTAACCAATCTAATTCGTTAATTTGATGAGGTTAAGTAAACCTATACTTAACCAATCTAACGTGAAAACATGATAAGGCTAAGTCACGAATCGTTTGAATACACTTGACCGGTTTGACCCGGAAATTTGATAGGGTCAAGTTAATATATACTTAACCAACTTGAACATGGTTTGTAGGGTTAAGTCTTGAACTTGGATACTTAGCCAATTTTGACATGATTTGTAGACAGGTTAAGTCATGAACTTAAGTGACACTTAATCCATTATATAAACCCTAATTCGGAGAATTAGGTAGATAACCGTAATTAACAAGGATGACGGGAATGAGGCTAAGTGGTAAACCTTAGTTGAAGAAACTAAGTAATAATTCTTAGTCAAGGAAATTTGGACCAGTCCACAGATAGATGAGTAACCCGATACGGTAGGTCATCGTTTAAGCACACGAGTAGGAGCAAGTTATCTGATTTAGATAAACACTCCAGCGAACTGGGTAATGAAGCAGCGGCTTCGGGGAACGTGAGGATGTTCTTAGTATCCCTCTGTGAGGTCGCAGTTGATCATACTGGGCTCACAAGAGGTTAAGGTCTGCGTTAGAAGAACCAAGAGTATGCCTTGGTTGCTATACGAGCGACCTAAAGACTGGGATGGATAGCAGTGAGTCGACGAATACATGGTAGAGCCCTAGATAGCAGTTCGTCGATCATCTACCATTTTGAGTCAATCGTGTACGTACGGAAAGGAAGAGAACACCCAAAAGACCATAATTGCTATCTAATTATGGGTGCGGTAAGGCCGTAGGATTGTGGGCTGGCCAGTTGTGTAGTTCTCATACAAGATTTTTCTTTTCTTGCCTTTCACTAGTTGAGGGAGGGGTCTCGTGGGACCATAACCACATATAGAAAAAAAAAACAGAACTTAGCATCTGCATCGACAGATAAATCGAAAGCTCCCGACCGAGTCCTGTATTTCTTGATTTGCCCTGTGACATGACTCGGATGGCATGATGTGATACATGTGCATACAGTCATGGAAAAATGATTCACGATGAATGCGTGGGAAAAAGGGCGCGGTTGACGGTTAGCGTAATCCCTAGTGGCCCTAGGTGGTTGAACCCAAACCGAAATACGAAAACGTGCAATAGGTAAGCGTAATCCCTAGTGGTCCTAGGTGGCATAAGTCCTAGTTGTACAAACGATGATTCATGTTGAAAGACCCTAGCTAGATATAGGGTGACAGTCCAAAACGATCTTAAGGATCATGGAACTACGTTGAAGTAGAATCTCATGGGAAAACCCATACGACGTACGGCAAAGGACTGAACTTATACGTGGAAAGAAACATACGAGTTTAGAAACCTACATATGCTATATGTTAGGTTGACATGGACCATTACACGACTTTTGAGTAAGGGTCATTCATGGTTAACACATGATACGGTGGGGATACTAGTACGGTAGGTGCAGAGCAAAAATACAGGATATATACCATGGGACGTTATGCGTGATAGATATCTTGGGGATATTATACTTGATAGAAACCTGACGGTGTGACACTTTGTTTTATCTTGACACCGTAGTTTATCATGACACCTTAGTTTATCTGGGTATAGTAGTTCATCCAGTTATTTTGGTTTAGCTTATCTATCTTGTCATCATACTTATGTTCATCTCAGTTCCTCATGCCAGTTAACTTTACTAGTTTATATGCTGATAGTAGATAGGGCTTACCAGTCTTTATGACTGACCCCGTTTTCTTTCGCTTCTTGTCTTCCGTTTCCCCCCAGGTTACAGGGAGGAAATACTGTTGTTAGTTCGGACCTCTTCTGCTTGAAGGTCATCATGGATGGCTTGGATTTTTCTTGGCTATGGTTACTTTGCTGTTTTACTTGGGGAATAATTTATGAAAAAGTTTTTATGCTTCTTTACTATTGCAAGACAGGTTTTGATGTACTCTGATGTAAAAGGCTTTAGACCTTATTTATTAATGTTATGAAAGTTTGATTTTACTTCCGCTATTTTATATGTTCTGTCTTGTGATATTTCTGTGCATGTTTACCAATAATGCCCCTCTAAAGCTAGTGCATTCCTTTGCAAGTGACCCTAGCGGAGGCGGGGTGTTACACGCTCCCTAATATCCAAATCACGCTCTCTTGATGTTTGTAATTCTTCATGTCTTCGTTGTTTTACCTTAGCTCTCTCAGTTCTCTTAGCTTCCTTGGCTTCCGCCAAAAGGCGATTACATTCATCAGAAGCTACCATTTGACTATGTAGTTGTTCGTAATACGAACTATAATCTGTGACCGCTTTTGTTTTCCTTTGAATTTACCAAGAGGCCTACCCCCAGCACTAGTAGAAAAAGGAGTGTTTTCTTCAGGATCTAGACTTCTCGGGCTAGATTCCTCCATCGGCCTCCTCGGCATAAATTGCGATGCTGAGTGTTCTTGGCGTATGTTGCTCCATTTTTCTTCCCTAGACAGAATGTCGTAACAGTTGTGCAAATTGAATGGTACGTTTTTGTGCTCTGCCATGTACTGTTCGTTCGCTTTGCTTAGCTGTGTGGATTTAACTAGTGTAAGCTGCTAAAATTATGCAGTAAAAAAATTGTATAAGTAACTATGTAAGTGATAATTACCAAGTCAAAATCGTTGGCACCGCTTTGCCGTCTACTTTCTAGTCCTGCCATAATCTCCTTCCAACTTTGACAGTTAGCGTTGATTCTCTTCCACGACTGTTTCAAAGAGTCTATGGTTCTCGTTGGATTTTGTGGACTGCGGCCGTTGAATAATTTCAGAACAGAACTCCAAAATGAGTTTTCCGTCTGAGTCGTACCTTTAATATCTCTAGAGCATTCGACCCAACAAAAAGCTAGTTCTGCTTGTTCTTCTGCAGAGCATTTCACTATTTTGTTTGGTCTTCTCACTAGCGTGTTCGCATGCATATCAAGAATTTCAGTAACGTCAACTTCTGTTTCCTCAATCAAGACGTTATTGTCTCCAAAGACACTGTTTAAATTTCTTGATATATTTGGAGAAGTTTCATGCGAGACTAACCTTTGCTGGCTACTAGAAGAAGCGTAGTGATGATCAACGTAATTTTGCTGCAAAGGCATGTTATGGCCAGAACCAGAACTTTGAGTATTCTGATAATAATTGGAGTTTTGCTGCGATAGATAGAAATTTGGGCTTTGTTGAGCATAACAGTTTGGACCATTTGGGAAGTTACCATAATGAGGATTTTGATTCTGTGGGTACGTGGATTGCATAGGAGACTGATTGCGGTCGGACTGGTAACTCTGTTGATTTTGAGCAGTTTTTGCGGTAGCTTTCTTGCCTTTGACATTTTGTGACATTGCAAATAAATTGAAAAGGAAATGAAGAAGGAAGATATGAGTGTGTTATGCTGTAAAAATCAATGTTGTATATATAACCATCAACAAAACGGTCACAAAACAAGCAGAACGGTCAAAAAATACAACGGTCGGAAGGGTAAAACGGCTATATAGCCATATACGGTTTGTGTAAAGCCGTCCAGGGGGTAGAATTTTTAAAATTCTCCCCTCTTGGCCGGTTTTACACAAACCGGCCAAGGTGGGGACACGCGTCCCCACCTAAACCGGTGTGTGTGAAACCGGTTATGCCATAACCGGTTTTACACACACCGGCCATGGCTGGATTGTGGAGTATTGTGGAGTGTTGTGGATCTGAGAATCCCAATGTTTGCCACCGAGAATCAAAATTTTTGCTAAAGTTCTGCCATTCTACTAAAGTTCTGCCGTTCTACTTTAGTTCTGTCGTTCTGCTAAAGTTCTGCCGTTCCAAAGCCTTGTCCAGATCCACCGTTCACAAAAGTTCATAAAAGTGCTGTTCCAAGTGCTGTTTCACAAAAGTGCTGTTCCAAGTGCTGTTTCACAGAAGTAGTTCCGCCGTTCAAAAGTCTTGTCCAGATCCGCTGTTCCAGAGTTCTGCCGCTCTCAGAGTTCCGCCGTTCCCGAGTTCCACCATTCCAGAGTTCCGCCCTTCAAAACAAAAGTCTTGTCCTGAGTTCCGCCGTTCAAGAATCCGAAAGTTGTGGAATTTTCATATCGCGGACCCGAAGTTCTTTTCGCTGAGTTTATCTGTCTTAAAATGGAAGTAAGTAGAGATAATTCGCTTCAAGCAGATGGTAAAAATTATGAGTATTGGAATTCTGTCTATTCTGCTTTAGATCCATCAATGATTAAACAATTTCAGAAGTTCCTTGCATCTCAGCCACATGCCATATCAGCTTCGTCTCAAATAGGTTTATCATCTAGTTCATCAGGTATATCTTCTTCTACCTGGATTTTATACTCTGGTGCTTCGAATCATATGTCACCTAATTTCTCCGATTTCACTTCTTTGGCTCCTAAAGTTTCTGTACTTGTCATGAGTGCTAGTGGTACATCTATGCCCGTGCAAGGTGTTGGTTCAGTCATTACACCTTCTTTGTCATTATCTAATGTCTATCACATTCCTAGACTTGCATTAAATCTTGCTTCTGTTGGTCAAATTTGTGATAATGGCTACTTGGTTTCTTTTTTTTCTTCTGAATGTTATGTTCAGTATCCAAAGTCTCAGAAAGTGATTGGGACTGGCCATAGAGAAGGAGGACTTTATGTATTGGATCAGCTCAAAGATCCTAAGATTTCAGAAATTGCAGCATCTGTTCCAGGTGTGGATGTTTCGTCATTTCGTTTGAGTCAATCATCTTCTATGTTTAATTTGTGGCATTCTCGCCTTGGCCATGTATCTAAGTCTCGATTGCAATTCTTAGCGTCTACAGGAGTTTTGGGAGAATTGAAAACTCATGACATTTCTAATTGTAGTGGTTGTAAACTTACAAAATTCTTTGCTTTACCTTTTCCCCAAAGTAATACAGTTTCTACTGCACCTTTTGATCTTATTCACTCTGATGTTTGGGGACCCTCTCCTGTTTCTACAAAGGGAGGCTCTCGTTATTATGTCTCTTTTATTGATGACTACACTCGTTATTGTTGGATTTATCTTATGAAACGTCGTTCAGAATTTTTTGGCATCTATAATGAGTTTCGATCTCTTATTAAAACTCAGCATGGAGCTGTTATTAAATGTTTCAGATGTGACTTAGGGGGAGAATATACTTCTCTTGCTTTTAAGGAACTTCTTGCTTTATATGGCACAATTTATCAGACTTCTTGCACTGATACTCCTGAACAAAATGGGGTTGCTGAAAGGAAACATAGACATATTCTTGAGACTGCTAGATCTCTTTTATTGTCTGCTAGTGTTCCAAGTGAATTTTGGGTAGAGGCAGCTCTTACTTCTGTTTATTTGATTAATAGAATTCCTACTTCTCATAATTCTGGCTTGTCCCCCTATGAAAAGTTGTATGGTTGTCCACCAGATTATTCTTCTCTTCATGTTTTTGGTTCCACATGCTTTGTTCTTCTTCCTCATGTCCAACGGAGTAAGCTAACTTCACGGTCTGCTATATGTGTTTTTCTTGGTTATGGTGCAGGACAAAAAGGATATCGTTGTTTTGATCCAGTCAGTCACAAGCTATATGTTTCTCATCATGTTGTTTTTCTTGAACATATTCCTTATTTTACTATTCCTGATCGTACTCACAATATATCTATGTCTGATATTGTTCATATTGATCCTTTCACTGCTGATGATGATGAGCTACTTCCTGCTGAAAATCCAGACACTTCCATTGACTCAACAACCACCCAATCACCTTCTGAGACAGTAGATACTAGTGAACGTCGATATCCTATCCGAAATCGTCAGTCTACTAGGCGACCTGATTTTGAATACTCTTGTCTTTCCAGTTCATTTTCTTCATTTCTTGCTTCTATATATTGACTCTCTGAGCCTTCATCTTTCAAAGATGCGGTTCGTGATCCTCTTTGGCAACGTGCTATGGCTGAGGAGCTGACTGCTCTTCATCAGAATCATACTTGGGATTTAATACCTCTTCCTGTAGGAAAACGTGCTATTGATTCCCGTTGGATCTATAAGATTAAAACTAAAGCTGATGGATCTATTGAAAGATATAAAGCTCGCTTGGTTGCTAAAGGTTATTCTCAAGAATATGGTATGGATAATGAGGAGACTTTTGCTCCTGTTGCAAAAATGACTACAGTTCGAACTCTTATTGCGGTTGCTTCTGTTCGCCACTGGAATATTACTCAAATGGATGTTAAAAATGCCTTTTTGAATGGAGATCTTCATGAAGAAGTCTACTGTGATTACTTCTCTTGGTTTTTGCTCGAGTAACCATGATTCTGCTTTATTTGTCAAGTGTACCTCGGCTGGTCGAATTTTGCTTTCTCTTTATGTTGATGATATGATTATTACAGGCGATGATGTTGTTGGGATTATCTTGTTGAAGTCTGAGTTGACTCGATGTTTTGCTATGAAAGACTTGGGTCCCCTTCGTTACTTCTTGGGTATTGAAGTTGCTTCTTCTCTAAAAGGTTATCTTCTTTCCCAATCTAAGTATATTTCTGACATTTTTGAGCTCGCTCGTCTCTCAGATAATAAGACTGTTGATACTCCAATTGAGCTCAATGCTCGATACTCTATTACTGATGGATCTCCATTGCCAGTTCCTAGTCTTTATAAAACGATTGTTGGAAGTTTGGTTTATCTCACTATCACTCGCCCTGACATTGCATATGCTGTTCACATAGTCAGCCAGTTTGTTACTTCTCCTACTACAGTTCATTGGGCTGCTGTTATTCGCATTTTGAGATATCTCCGTGCCACTTAGTTTCAGACTCTTTTTCTTTCTTCTACTTCATCTTTAGAGTTATGTGCTTACTCTGACGCAGATTGGGCTGGTGATCCTACTGATTGCAAATCCACTACTGGCTTTTGTATTTTTCTAGGAGATTCTCTAATCTCTTGGAAAAGTAAGAAGCAGGATGTTATATCTCGGTCTTCAACAGAGGTAGAATATCATGCTATGGCTTCTACTACTTTTGAAATTGTTTGGCTACGATGGTTGCTTGCTGATATGGGTGTTTTCATGCGACGACCAACTCCTTTGTACTGTGATAATAGAAGTGCTATTCAGATTGCTCATAACTCTGTCTTTCACGAAAGGACCAAGCATATTGAGATTGACTGCCATATTACTCGCCACCACCTTCAGAATGGCACATTGACATTGCCATTTGTCTCTTCCTCCTTGCAACTTGCAGATTTGTTCACTAAATCTTTGTCATCTTCACGCGTCCGGTTTTTGACTGATAAACTCTCGATGATCATTGCTATCGCATCACGAGTTTGAGGGGGGATGTTAGCGTAATTAATATTCAACTAAAGGGCAATATAGTCTTTTGTTTTATGTTTTGCCTATATATAAAGGCCTCTTGTGTTATTTTAGGGTTAAGGCTTTCTCTTCTATCAGCCTCCACTCTCAATGTATTTTGCTTTTCATTAATGTTATCAAAGGGGTGTTCCATTTTTAGTTTATTTTAAAATTGTAAGGGGGGTTAAAATAAATTAGCCTCCCCTTAAACATATTAATAAAATTTCCAATACTAACCTTATACTCTTAATTAATGCAACCTTAAAACATAAACTCTAATTTAATTCTACATATAGAAAAATAATAATACATGAAACATAAATGTTCTGCATACATGAAGATAACATATTCAAGCATTGTTCACTTTAGTTTTCACTATCAAAGTAAGCATGGAACACAATAATAACAAATAAACACATACAAAACACACTAGCCACAAATGAAAAAAAGAGTAATAACATACACATTCGCTTAACACAGCATGGACATAAGCATAAATTCACTTAACAAACATGTGTTTTAATGTTGGAATATGTACACTGTTTTAATGTAATTACTTTTGACAAATCATCTCATAAGGAGGTTGTTTTCTTATCAAACTGTAAGATCTAAACCGTAACACACTGAATTCACCCTCGAATAAAATCCAAACTTTCCATGATGAATTGTATTCATCATTCGCGCAAACGAACGAAATTCATCCGTTTTCTGCAAATTGTATTCATCCTTTTCAACAAAATCTAAAATTTCAAAATGGTAGTTTATCAACGTTTGAGTTTATTTATTTTTTTATCTCGCGGCGTGTTTGGATCGAACCGAGATTGAATTTTGATCGATAGGGTTAAGGGATGATGAGGCAGGGGTACTTTAGTCTATATTTTATTTTATTTTTAAAATTCCAAACTCCCTTAACAAATAAAAAAAAGATGATGGAGTCCCCTTAAATTTATCCTCCACTTAACAAAAAATGGAGTCCCTTCAAAAGATCCCCATACTTTGGCCCTAGGGCAACAAACGTGATTGTGGAAACAAAATCATTTTCTCATCAAATTCTTTTAAGGTTTCAGTCTTCCTATCCACAGTCTTGTGCCTCCATCCTAGCACGTCATTCTTTCCCAGTGTTCTTGTCTTCGATCTTGCTACTAGACCGTCCAGCTTCAGTAGGGTTGACTGTTTTTTAATCTATTCGTTGTTGCTAAAGATGTGGTTGAGTGAATTCATAGAAAATGTGAGCTCGAGTTTGTTGACACCACTTTACTTGGTGTCAACGTGACCTCACAGCCTTATTTGTGGAAATCATGGGGACACATGTGGCACCACCTGATTTCCACCAATGGGAGTCTGAGGTCACGGTGACACCACGTAAAGTGGTGTCAACAAACTCGAGCTCAATATTTTTGATAATGCATTGTAGTCATATTCAAGTGAAGAAAACCATGCTTGTTGTTTATTAAATTAAATTCAAATTAGTACTTTTACTGAAGTAAGAATAGATCATTTGCAGTTGTTTTGATTAGATGTGAACCTGAAAATTTTCTATTGCTAAGTAAATTCAAGAGCTTTTTAGTTCAAAAAATGTGCACCACGTCCATTATTACAATTTTCCGCTAGGATTTTTTTTTTCAGTTATCTGATTAGTACTGCAAACTAATTAATTATGGAGGATAAACCGAATAATTTCATATAAACAACCACGTTAATTTCATTTGGAGAAGAATATCATACTCTATTGATAATAGATTAACACCTATAACCGTAATACAAAATAACCAGATCTGAATCATGAACAGAAAAGGAGGAAAAGGGTTTCTCGCTGTAAAAGCAAAAGCAAATGCTGCCAACAAAAATAAGAAAGATCCCACCTCTCGATTGCTCTAGCAGGTTTTTCTTTAATGTGTGGAATGTTTAGGTTCCTGAAAGTTTGATAGCATAAGGCAATAATTTAGATTGTTCACTTCATTTTTGGTAGTTTAGACTAGTGTGCTGCTATTGACACCCCACTTTCCTCTCCTGGCCACCTTAAAAAATTTAATAGACATGATTATTTTTTACACACTTCTGGCCACCACAGTTATTCATTCACTCAGCCGTCAACCACCGAGAGTAATTCAAAATTTCGGATGCACACAGTCGAACAGAAATTTACAAATTGCTCAACATATTTCATTAGCATTCGGTGGTAAAGAACCGAAAAACAATCACATTCACGGTTGTACACAACCGACCAAATCACCTAGCAATGCAAATCCACTGTTCGGTTACCAACTACCGAATATAAATTGAAATAACGGTTGTAAACAACCGTCGAAAGCATAAAATAAGTTCCACCGGGAAAAAAGCTAGGGTTTATAGTTTAAATCGACCAAACTATGTAAATTAGGGTTTTAATCGAAGATTGCTTACTCGATATTTACCCCTGAGAACCCCCGACGTCGACGATCTTCTTGAAGCCGCGGCTTGGTTGACCGGAGCTTGGCTTCTTCATGCGAGGTATCGGATTTCCTATAATCGAAGAAGGAAGAGTGCGTTTGGATGGTGCTGGTGGTCTCTTTTTTTCATTACTAAATTATATGGTGGCAAGCAATGGGTAATTATAAATGACGAGGTGATTTTTAGTTGCGGTGGCCAGTAGTCTAAAGTGGGGTGTGAATAGTAGCACACTTTGGACTATAGTGGATAATATGCTCCTTCTTTGCGCCTTAACCCTAATAAAAGGCGATTTGATTTGCTTTCCAAAAAATCACCGTGCTACGCACAATGTATTACATGATTTATTATTTTCACTCTGTGCTTTTCAGTATGGTTATTGTTCCTTACAAATATTTCTGTTTGTTTGTGCTGAAACATAAAAATTATATCTTAATTTCATATTGTTCTGTTTGTCGATTAGATGCCATAAACATTTTATTTATTTTACATTATCTGTTGGTGGTTATTTACTGGTGCGAGCAATGTCCTACCAGCAATAACCGGTCGGTTCCTTTAGTTCCACGCTCTTTTTGTTCTTGGATGTTAATTAGATGAAATAGAGTAAGAGGTCCTATTACCCAGGTGTATATTTTCCCTTAAATCATGCTACGAATACAAGATTGTACTCCTTTTACTGCCTATCATTAATTTTTTTCATTCTAAAAAAAAAAACTAAAACACTTATATTGTTAGCAGTATTGGATGTTTGATTTATTGTACGATTGATGCTTTTCCTGCAATAGGAGGGAGAAAATTCATTTCATTCGCCAAGCCAACGTATACACAAGCCCAAACAGAAAAAATAAATAAAAGTCTTTTGTAAAGCGGAGCCGACATTCTCATTCATTTCATTTGCCCCCCTCAAACCAAAAGCTAGGGTTAGTCATTCATTTCATTTGCCCCCCTCAAACCAAAAGCTAGGGTTAGGGTTTGCGCCTTGAAAGAAATAGAAAATGGTGACTCTGTGGGCTTCATATGATTTGATTGATGAAGGATCTTACTCCACAGGCCTCCACAACAGGTAAATCAAGCTATGCTTGAGTTTAAACACTTGAGAGAGCCCGATTTGCTGAGAGAGGTTAAACTGGACGAGGAACCACTGTGTTCTTATGAAGTCCTAGCTGAAGAGATTAGATCCGACAACAATCAGACGAAAACTGAAGTAGTGATGAATTAGGTGTCTGGAATGTAGATGATCCTTCCAGATCTATTAGCTATGTTGGCAACGTCAACATTTAGTTCCTCCTTGAGCTTGAAAAAGCAGGATTTTGACAGAGGCTTCGTAAGATTGTCTGCCTTTTGATCTGAGGAAGGTACATACCCTATCTTCAATTTCTCTTTTATAACTTGTTCTCTAATGAAGTATAGGTCTAATTCAATATGTTTGGCTTTAGAATGCAATACTGGATTTGAAGTTAGGGATATGGCACTCACATTATCACACCAAACAGTAGATTTTTTAGGTGATAAGATTCGTAACTCATTTAACAATGATTCTATCCAAATAACTTCAGTTATACCGCTAGCAACACTCCTAAATTCTGCTTCAATACTTGATCTGGACACAGTATTCTGTTTTTTTGCACACCATGAAATTGGATTTTTTTCCCAAGAAAAAACAATAATCAGAAGTTGATTTCCTGTCATCACAATCTGTTCCCAAATCTGCATCAGCATAGGCATTTATACTTAAAGTGTTGCTAGTCTTAAAAATTAAACCATGATCAATTGTTCCTTTGAGATATCTCAAAATCCTCTTGACTGCATTCCAGTGATTATCCAGAGGATTTTGCATATACCACTACTAGAGAAACAGTGTATTCCGACGCCGTGTTTCCAACGGCCTCCGACGGCGAATTAGAATTCGTCGTAGCCATTGGAAACCGATGAAATAAAGACCATTGGCGGCCGTTGGAAAACGTTGGAAATTTTCCTGCATATGTTCCAGAGAGCCCGACCCGCTTCTTCATTTCACCCCTTTCTTCCCCAAATCTGATTTCCCAACCCTTATCACCCCTTCACCACCTCCAATATCAACTCCTCCACCCAATCAGCCACCGCCATTGCCTCTGACGTCCACCGCGAGCTCCTCCAGCCCTCCGACTCCGTTATTTCTCTTTAATTTAGGTAAAATTCCTAAACCTATTTTATATGGTTACTACTCATTTGTGCTTAATATGTCTTTGATTTGATTTCTAGTTGTTCGCATACGTATATTACATCATATTATTCTCGAATTGCTACTGTTATCACCCTAATTATCAAATTCTTTAGAATGAATGGTTTAAATATATGTCATATACTTATGAAAAAATATGTCATATGTGTATAGTATGTTTGTGAATGAGCTTGTATAGTAAATTTGTGCCAAATTAACATATGTAATATGTGTATAATATATAAACATATTGAATTTTGTGATTGAATGGTGAACAATGATTTATGCATACATGGTTCTTTTAAAACAAATAAATTTTCTTTAGTCAAATATGGCATGAAATTTATGAATGATCTTGTATAGTTTTTGTACAAATTTATTTTTTAAATAACTTTGACGTAAAATAATTTAGAAGTTTTGATATAGTATGTGTGACGGCCCGCCCCGCACCAGCCTGCATTTCCTCCAAAAAGTGCGCTGTACACATGCCCGACTAGCACAAGACGGTCGTCATAAGAAAGAAAAGAAGAGAATGAACTAATCAAGAAACCTGCAGAATGTCTCACAGCGCATGGAATAAAATATAATAATAACATACCTGACACAAAACAGGCGAGACAGTGCATAAGCTGATAACTAAAATCAACATCAATCATCAAAGCAGCGGAAATCCAAATACAGCTTATTACAATCTTCCAAATTTACTGTCTCTAAACAAAAGAAAGCTGAAGTAGAAGATACACCAACAATGCCCAAGCAGTGATCTTCAACAACACAGGGAGAATACTATATATATTACGTGGAAGCCTCCTGCTCGTCTCCGGATCATCTACCCATGCATCACCAGCTAACCTGTCTCTAGTCTGCTCGTGTGAGCACCCAGAGTAATAAGAGGAGACATAAAACTCTGGGTCAAACATAAAGCCTGGTATGAGCGATAAGCATCTAAACAGAATAATAACAGGTATACTAAACCATACCTGAACCTGGACCTGCAACCAAAGAGTTAGTACCACATACCGTACAATACCCCAAGGTGCCATAATAAATGGTGTAAGAATACGGGGGTGGGGTGTGCATGTCACAATGATAGCAAACAAATCATCCATAGCAACCATCCTCGCATCTCTCACTCAGTGCGTAAAGCGTACGACATCTACCACTTTGGAACACTAGACAAACTGAGGTAACGACGAATCCCGACTTGTAGAAACCCTGCTGTGACCAAGCCAAACACTTGGAGTCATGACCAAACATTTCAATGACCCACTTCATTGGTCGTAGCCCTTGGTTCTACCGATGCCATAATGGCCCTGAATCCGCCTTCGCACCTCCTACCATAGTGGTCCAAAGCTATAGACGTCGATAACTCCTTAACACGCGTCCCGCAGCAAAGCCCAACCATGAAGCGAACTCGTTGATTCCCATCTGAATCCTGAGCTCTAACTTCTCATTTGGACTTCCTTTGCATCTCGGGTTTGGTCGAATGGGAGTTGGTCTTCAGAAGAGTCATCACGAAGTAGTAAAAGTACACGTCTGGTTCCCCATGCTCGGTTCGGTTCGGATACGTTCCCGGTTCGGTTCGGAGTGCCACCATCCTCTGGGTTCGGGTCCTTCTCCCTCATGCGGTTCGGTTCGGTGATTCTGAAGCGGTTCGGTTCGGTGATTCTGAAGTGGTTCGGTTCGGTGATTCTGAAGCGGTTCGGTTCGGATACCCCATAGCTTGAGTGTCTCCGTCTCCGTCTCCTCAGCATCAGTTCGGTTCGTGTATTGCTCTCGATTCGGTTCGGAATATGGTATCCATGCTCCTCTTTCTTCCGCCCTCCTTGTTCCTTCCGATCCCACGCTACGCCCCTCCGATCCGACCAGACCTTCCTTGTTGCCTCTTCACGTCATGCTCCAGAAAGTACCACGCCCCGGTCCGGTTCGGATATGTCCGATCCGATCCCCTACCCGATCCGATCCCCTACCCGATCCGATCCCCTACCCGATCCGATCCGGTTAGATACCCTGCAGCTTTCTGCAACTTTCCAGCAACTGTTTATACGCCTCTCGACGGCGTTTTCGACAAATCTAACTATTCTAATCAATCACAATTCATGTCAAATAGTCATAACAACATAGCAAGCTAACCACAAACACCAAAACAACAATTCAAATGAATCAAAATGGATCAAAAGTGACTAAAACCTCACATTTTCCTATAATCCCTCTTGATCATGTTTAAGCATACGATTAGCAAAACACATCAAAATTAACCCAAATTTCTAACAGAGCCTTAAAACATTATTTTAGAATTTTAAGAATTTTTCCAGAATTTATTTACGTATAAATTCGCTAATCTTTACTAATTACCCTTAATCACCGTAATTAGTGCAAAAACTATGCAAATCACTCACCTTGGCCACAAACAAAATTCTCAGAACTGAAACTCCTCTGATTTGGGCAAATACTGATGTCCAACAGCAGCTCTAACCCTGCTTTGGTGCTTTTTCTTCTTAATTTGATGCCTCTAAGCCTTAATCCTTGATTAGGAAGTGGTTTTTGGGTGTTTTAGAGAGATTAGAGAGTGGAGGCCATGGCTAGGTCAAGAGAAATGAAAGTGGCGGCTGGAAAATGTCTAAAGAAATGTTTTCTAACCCTAATCAGCCTCCATATACCCCTAAACCCGAAATTCCCCTTGGGCCTAGCTGCTAATTACCCGGTTAAGCCCAATTAAGCTGTTTTTCTCCATCTGAAACTTGTTTCAGCCATATCTCCCAAACGGTAAGTCCGTTTAGCTAATGTAACCACTCTACGGAAAGAGAAACCATCATCCGAAGCCAATGGAAGTGGTTTCAGGTCAAAATTCCTTTCCAGTCAAAAGTTATGGCCAAAACAGTGCCAACCAGGGGTAAAATGGTCATTTTAAAAATCGGGAAAAATCATGAACATGGGAAATGACCCCAATAGTCGTCTCCCAAAGTTACATGACCATACGACTTCGTATGCGAAAGAAATAAATATCCTACGATCCTATGATGCGTAGAACGCGGGTCGTTACACTCTTCCCCCCTTAAGAAATTTCGCCCCCGAAATTCCTTAACCCAAAACATACAAAGGATCCCGCATGCCTAACAACCATATACAACAATCAAATATGCAAAACAAGCAAACAAGCCTATCCTAGCATGCGGAAAAACTAAATCGAAGTCAAAATCTTACCAGACAAAGAGTTCTGGATACTTCTTCCTTATGTCCTCCTCTGTTTCCCAAGTACAATCACTCTCGTCCTCGCTCCACTGTACCTTGACTAGCTTCACCGCCTTCCTTCGAAGTTGCTTCATGTCGTACTCGACAATACGGGCCGGCTTGCGGTTCCCAACCGCCTCGGGTTCTACTTCGAAGTCCTCTAACTGATCAGGTGAAATAGTCATATCTGAGTCGTGAACGAACTTCCTTAGTTGGGAAACATGAAATACGTTATGAACTCCCGCCATCTTCTCTGGTAAGTCAATCCTATACGCTAAATTCCCGACTAGTTCAAGAACAGGGAACGGGCCAACAAACCTTGGTGTCAATTTGCCTCTCCTGCCAAATCGTATTACGCTCTTCAACGGAGAAATCTTGACAAACACCAAGTCACCCACGGAGAATTTTAAGTCTCTTCTCCTCTTATCAGCATAATTCTTCTGCCTATCTTGGGCTGCCTTCATTCGTTGCTGAATGATCTTGATCTTATCTGAAGTCTCCCTCACCACATCTGGTCCAAGCATAAACTTCTCGCCAGTCTCTATCCAACATGATGGTGAGTTGCACGGCCTTCCGTACAAAGCTTCAAATGGAGCCATACCGATGCTGGATTGGTAGCTATTATTATATGCAAACTCTACTAGATGCAAATGGTCATCCCATGATCCTCCAAAATCCAATATACATGCTCTCAAGAGATCTTCCAAAATACGATTCACCCTCTCCGTCTGACCGTCAGTCTGAGGATGATATGCGGTACTGAGATGTAACTCTGACCCTAGAGCCTCTTGTAAGCTCTTCCAAAACCCACTAGTGAACAACGGGTCTCGGTCGCTCACAATGCTTTTAGGTACTCCATGAAATCTCACTATCCACTTCATATACAATTCTGCTAACTTAGTTGCCGTTCTGGTCGATTTGACTGGTATAAACCTTGCACTTTTAGTCAGTCGATCTACGATTACCCAAATGCTGTCATTTCCCGATCTAGTCCTTGGTAATCCATCGATGAAATCCATCGAGACTTGCTCCCATTTCCACTCGGGAATTTCTAAGGGCTGTAACAAACCACTAGGCTTCTTTTGCTCGGCTTTAACTAGCTGGCAATTCATGCATTTGGATATAAACTTCCCAACGTCTCTTTTCATCCCTTCCCAGTAGTAGGTCTGCTTCATATCTCGATACATCTTATTACCACCGGGGTGTATAGTCAGCTTTGAGTGATGACATTCTCTAAGCACTTCATCTCTCAATCCATTGACATTGGGTACAACAAGCTTTCCATTCTTTCTAAGCCATCTATCTCGATCAAGCCCATACTCGTTCATCTCCTCATCGATACCCATCTCTAACTTGGAGATGATTTCCAATAGGTTCGGATCGTCCCTCTGACTAGAGCCGATCCGCTCAATCAAAGTGGGTCTGATCGTCAAACTCGCTAACATTTCTGGATCCAATTCGCACTTTGGTCTGAAATCAAACCCCGCGATAAACTCCAGTTGCTTCCATTCAAGGAACATAGCCCCTAAGCTGGCATGTCTTCTACTCAATGCATCAGCCACCGCATTGCCCTTTCCTGGTGTGTATGCGATGTCAAAATCATAGGAAGCTAAGAACTCTAACCATCTCTGCTGACGGAGATTTAATTCCTTCTGCGAGAATAGATACTTTAACGACTTATGATCTGTAAATAGCTCAAATCTTTCTCCCAAGAGATAGTGTCTCCACATCTTTAACGCGAACACGATCGCTGCCAATTCTAAATCATGGGTAGGGTATCTTCTCTCGTGCGGTTTCAATTGCCGACTTGCATAAGCTACAACCCTACCGCCTTGCATCAGTACAGCACCCAGTCCGGTACCACAGGCATCCGTGTATACCGTCATCTCTTCACCCCCCTTAGGAATGACTAACACTGGTGCGCTTGTCAACTTGTCCTTTAGACTTCTGAATGCATTCTCGCACCTTTCATCCCAGACAAAAGCTTGATTCTTCTTGGTCAACTGGGTCAATGGTGCTGCTATCTTGGAGAAACCTTGGATAAACTTACGATAATATCCAGCTAATCCCAAGAAACTTCTTACATCTGTTTCATTCTTGGGCGTAGGCCAATCCTGTACCGTAGCCACCTTTGCTGGGTCCACGGCAATACCATTCTCTGATACGACATGGCCCAAGAACCTCACTTCCCTCTTCCAGAAGTGACACTTAGAAAACTTTGCTTTCAATTGGTGTTTTCTCAACACCTCCATCGCTACTCTTAAATGTTCCTTGTGTTCTTCCTCTGTCCTCGAATAGACCAAAATATCATCCACGAACACAAGAACAGACTTATTCAACTGATCTCTGAATACCCTATTCATAAGATCCACAAAATATGCCGGGGCATTAGTCAGCCCAAATGGCATAACCAACCATTCATAAAACCCAGACGGCGTTCGAAATGCCGTTTTAGCTATACTCTCAGCTTCCACTCTAAGCTGATGAAAACCTGTCGCGAGATCCAACTAAGAAAATACTCTCGCGCCACTCAACTGATCAAACAAATCATCTATCCGCGGTAGAGGATACTTGTTCTTCCTCGTCACTTTATTCAACTCGCGGTAGTCTACACACAAACGAAGGGAACCATCCGCCTTGGTAGCAAACATAACTGGTGCTCCCCATTCAGAAACACTCCTTCTGATAAATCCCTTCTTCAAAAGATCGCTGACTTGCACCTCGAGCTCCCGCTGCTCTCTTGGTGCCATACGACGAAGTGGCATCACTATAGGTCTGGCACCTTTTTCCAAATCAATACGGAACTCAATCTCTCGGTGTGGTGGAAGTCCGGTCACTTCTTCGAAAACATCCGGATACTGGCCAACCACGGGCAAACCTGACAACTCACTATGCGGAATGTCGAGGGAGTTTAGAAAACTAGCCAATACCCCCTTACTGGGTAGACCACCAAACACTATCCTCCGCCCATCATCCGCTCTAGCTGTCACCAACAAGCCCTCACAGTCTACCACCACCCCGTATCTTTGGAGCCAATCTACTCCCAAAATAATGCCAAACCCAGTAAAGCCCAAAACAAAGCAATCACAAACAAACATGCATCCATGACTCGATAGAACCACATGACGACAAATCATGCTAAGACTAGTCGAACCACCAATCGGGTTCGTCACTACTAAAGGTCTATCGACAATCTCGGGCTCCAATCCCAACCTATCTACCAGGTCACTAGATATGAAAGAACTGGAAGCTCCGGTATCAAACAAAACTCTAACAGGAACATCATAAACAGAAAGCATACCTTGAATGACGACATTCTTTCCCTTCTCCGCCGCAGTTGGGGCATTCGACGAAGAAGGAATAGCATTAAGAGCATATGCTTTCACCATTTGCTTTTCCTTAGGGGGTTGCGGACACTTGTCGTTGTGATGTCCCAATTGACCACAATTGAAGCACCTCCTATCCGCTGGCTTGGCCCGACAATTACGAGCATAATGGCCCTTCTTACCACAGCTGAAGCACTCCACATCTTGCTTATTCTTTTTCTTCTGGCCATCCTTAGCCTGATTCTGCTTTCTCTTATTCTGAGAACCACCTTTGCCTCCACAACTAGCTTGTGGCTTTGGCTCATCTGCGGATGCAACTTCAGTCTTCGGCTTAGGGTAGAGACTTTCTGACCTTAACGCTTTCCCCACAATCGATTCAAACGTCTCATCGATGTGGTTAATAAGTTTTTCCCCCAAGTATTGATCCAAACCAGTTATGAATTTCTCATTCCTTTTCTCGGCAGTATCTATAAGAGATAACCCATATTTTGACAAAGTGTCAAATTCAGCAATATACTCCGAGACAGCCCTGCCATTCTGCTTGAGCTCCAAGAATTTCTTAAACAACATTGACTTCTGAGCAGCTGGAATGAACTTCTCACTAAAGCGAGCCTTAAACTGCTCCCAAGTAATCTGATCTTCGGGAGTAGCTGCCTTTATAGCATTCCACCAATTCATTGCCCGCCCTTGCAGCTGACGGGACGCTAGCTTTCTCTTCATCGCATCCTCGATACCCAAATCCTCGAAGATACGTTCGCAACTATCCAACCAATCTTGAACATCCGTAGCCGACTCCGTTCCGTGGAATGACTTCCCACCAAGACTAGTATAATCCTTATTCAGCTTGGCGAAGTCGACTCTTGGCGCCTGCACTACTGGACCACCACCATTTCCACCATTGGGAGCTGCCCTCTGCACATCTCTAAGCATCTCTCTCATGAGGTCAGTAAACATCGTCCTCATGTCAGCAGCATTCCCATTATTGGCTCCCCTACCAGCACCTCTAGTATATCGGCTCATCGTCAATCTGAAAAAGGAAACGATTAACGACTCCATAGTGGTGCTAGTGCAGTACGACTTCATCCTTATACTAGTAATAGTATATATATAGCTTTTTAAAAACCAAAGTAATCACAAATACGCTCTCTCGTATACGTATAATATCTCTCCCTGATAACTTCCCTAGGTTAACTACGCAACCTAGAGCTCTGATACCAAGTGTGACGGCCCGCCCCGCACCAGCCTGCATTTCCTCCAAAAAGTGCGCTGTACACATGCCCGACTAGCACAAGACGGTCATCATAAGAAAGAAAAGAAGAGAATGAACTAATCAAGAAACCTGCAGAATGTCTCACAGCGCATGGAATAAAATATAATAATAACATACTTGACACAAAACAGGCGAGACAGTGCATAAGCTGATAACTAAAATCAACATCAATCATCAAAGCAGCGGAAATCCAAATACAGCTTATTACAATCTTCCAAATTTACTGTCTCTAAACAAAAGAAAGCTGAAGTAGAAGATACACCAACAATGCCCAAGCAGTGATCTTCAACAACACAGGGAGAATACTATATATATTACGTGGAAGCCTCCTGCTCGTCTCCGGATCATCTACCCGTGCATCACCAGCTAACCTGTCTCTAGTCTGCTCGTGTGAGCACCCAGAGTAATAAGAGGAGACATAAAACTCTGGGTCAGACATAAAGCCTGGTATGAGCGATAAGCATCTAAACAGAATAATAACAGGTATACTAAACCATTCCTGAACCTGGACCTGCAACCAAAGAGTTAGTACCACATACCGTACAATACCCCAAGGTGCCATAATAAATGGTGTAAGAATACGGGGGTGGGGTGTGCATGTCACAATGATAGCAAACAAATCATCCATAGCAACCATCCTCGCATCTCTCACTCAGTGCGTAAAGCGTACGACATCTACCACTTTGGAACACTAGACAAACTGAGGTAACGACGAATCCCGACTTGTAGAAACCCTGCTGTGACCAAGCCAAACACTTGGAGTCATGACCAAACATTTCAATGACCCACTTCATTGGTCGTAGCCCTTGGTTCTACCGATGCCATAATGGCCCTGAATCCTCCTTCGCACCTCCTACCATAGTGGTCCAAAGCTATAGACGTCGATAACTCCTTAACACGCGTCCCGCAGCAAAGCCCAACCATGAAGCGAACTCGTTGATTCCCATCTGAATCCTGAGCTCTAACTTCTCATTTGGACTTCCTTTGCATCTCGGGTTTGGTCGAATGGGAGTTGTTCTTCAGAAGAGTCATCACGAAGTAGTAAAAGTACACGTCTGGTTCCCCATGCTCGGTTCGGTTCGGATACGTTCCCGGTTCGGTTCGGAGTGCCACCATCCTCTGGGTTCGGGTCCTTCTCCCTCATGCGGTTCGGTTCGGTGATTCTGAAGCGGTTCGGTTTGGTGATTCTGAAGCGGTTCGGTTCGGATACCCCATAGCTTGAGTGTCTACGTCTCCTCAGCATCAGTTCGGTTCGTGTATTGCTCTCGATTCGGTTCGGAATATGGTATCCATGCTCCTCTTTCTTCCGCCCTCCTTGTTCCTTCCGATCCCACGCTACGCCCCTCCGATCCGACCAGACCTTCCTTGTTGCCTCTTCACGTCATGCTCCAGAAAGTACCACGCCCCGGTCCGGTTCAGATATGTCCGATCCGATCCCCTACCCGATCCGATCCCCTACCCGATCCGATCCGGTTAGATACCCTGCAGCGTTCTGCAACTTTCCAGCAACTGTTTATACGCCTCTCGACGGCGTTTTCGACAAATCTAACTATTCTAATCAATCACAATTCATGTCAAATAGTCATAACAACATAGCAAGCTAACCACAAACACCAAAACAACAATTCAAATGAACCAAAATGGATCAAAAGTGACTAAAACCTCACATTTTCCTATAATCCCTCTTGATCATGTTTAAGCATACGATTAGCAAAACACATCGAAATTAACCCAAATTTCTAACAGAGCCTTAAAACATTATTTTAGAATTTTAAGAATTTTTCCAGAATTTATTTACGTATAAATTCGCTAATCTTTACTAATTACCCTTAATCACCGTAATTAGTGCAAAAACTATGCAAATCACTCACCTTGGCCACAAACAAAATTCTCAGAACTGAAACTCCTCTGATTTGGGCGAATACTGATGTCCAACAGCAGCTCTAACCCTGCTTTGGTGCTTTTTCTTCTTAATTTGATGCCTCTAAGCCTTAATCCTTGATTAGGAAGTGGTTTTTGGGTGTTTTAGAGAGATTTAGAGAGTGGAGGCCATGGCTAGGTCAAGAGAAATGAAAGTGGCGGCTGGAAAATGTCTAAAGAAATGTTTTCTAACCCTAATCAGCCTCCATATACCCCTAAACCCGAAATTCCCCTTGGTCCTAGCTGCTAATTACCCGGTTAAGCCCAATTAAGCTGTTTTTCTCCATCTGAAACTTGTTTCAGCCATATCTCCCAAACGGTAAGTCCGTTTGGCTAATGTAACCACTCTACGGAAAGAGAAACCATCATCCGAAGCCAATGGAAGTGGTTTCAGGTCAAAATTCCTTTCCAGTCAAAAGTTATGGCCAAAACAGTGCCAACCAGGGGTAAAATGGTCATTTTAAAAATCGGGAAAAATCATGAACATGGGAAATGACCCCAATAGTCGTCTCCCAAAGTTACATGACCATACGACTTCGTATGCGAATGAAATAAATATCCTACGATCCTATGATGCGTAGAACGCGGGTCGTTACAGTATGTTTGTACGAATTTATTTTTTAAATAACTTTGAAGTTTTGATATAGTATGTCATGAAAATTATACCAAGTCAAATATGTCATGAAAATTATTTTGATATAGTATGCTGATTACATATTCATATATGTTGCAGGTATATTAATTATGTCGTCTGACCCTGCTTATGGCTCTGGCTCGGGCTCTGGCTCGGGATCTGCCTGTAGACGACATAGCATCACCCCTCATGCTGAGGGTAGTGGCGGATAGCTAGCTCGTCCGGTTGTTTATTTGGAGCCTAAGGCTGGCAGGGCGTAAGTATAAAAATTAGCAGAATAACAGTTTACAGTTTCTTTACATACTATAATTAACTATATAAAGTTCTAATTTATATTTAACGCAGGGGATTTGAGTTAGAGCCGTCTCAGAATGTTTTAGATATCTCTAAGGAAGCGTATATGGCGAGAATGAGCGTTTTCTGGCCTAAGTGGAGCAAGATGCCAGCAGACGTCAAAGAGACTATCTGGCAGGATTTCCTGGTACGTTTATACCGCTTGGCAGGATTTCATGTTATTACTTTGTGTCTTCCCTATCTTTTGTGCACTCATCTTCACCATTGTTGTCCACACTCATATGTTGCACCACATGCAAAACAGTATTCACATGCGTTGAAGTTGCTCCATGTTCATGCAACTTGTTCACTTAAAAATAAACACTTGCATGTATTTGCATTGTCCATGCTGTATAAGCCAGACTAATTATTTAACACTAATTATACAAGGAGCAGTAGATGTGCAGGACACTGACATGAAGCTAGTTCAGTGACACTGGAACTCGAAGGTCGCCAAGAATTATAGAGAGAAGATGAATGAGCTTAAGAAACATGGAAAGCAACCAAAGTGGATAGGCGATGAAGTGTTTGAGAATATGGTTGCGTGGTGGGACACGCCTGTGTTCAAGGTAAATTTATAATGAATCTAATTTATTTATTTTCCGATTTTAAGTAATTTGTCAATGTACATTTTCAGGCCGAGTCAGAAAGGAACTCCACGAACAGGAACAAGAATCATGCTCATCGCGGGGGATCTAAGTCTTTTCAACATCACCGCGAGGACTTGGTAAAATTGTTAATTATTACATAAATTTATTAGTTCAGTGATTTACAATGCGAAATAATTATTCAAATTACCAACTACAGGAACAATTTTATCAACGTCCCGTGTCATACATGGATGTCTTTACTCACACCCATGCAACTAGGAAGGTAGACGAGGCAGGAAACGTCACATATGAGTGGGATGAGCACGACAAGGCGACACAGTCATACGTATGTCTATTTTAAATATTACAAGCATGAATTGATTAGTTTATTGTAAAATAAAATCATCGTTTTATTATTTGTCAAATGAATTTGTTTTTTTATTACAGGCAAAGTTCCAGGAGGCACTGGCTGTAACGACCCAGAAAATCTTAACCAATTTAAATTTTTTAAATTGGCTAAAATAATGGATTTTAAATATTTAAAATAAATATTTTAGATAATGGCGATGAAAACTAAGTTTAAATCGACATTTGAAAACGAATATAATTAATTATAATTATATATAGAATTGAAAATGGCGCGGTAGTTCGATAATTCGATTTCCAACTTCAATTGAATATACCGGGTGCAAAACAATCCGGATTTTAGTGAAACCAAAAATATTAAAATCTGTTAGTGAATATCTTTCTAACGAATCCGACCAATCGAAATTTGATAGCGGGAATCAAAAGATATGTCCAGTTGAAAATTCTGAATAGTCGTTGTGGAATTCAGGCCCTTAAAAATGGACATTTTGCAAACGACCTCGGATTTCGATGAAACCACTTTTGTTAGATCCACAGTGTCGAGTTATTGCTAGGTTTCAAATTTCATAATTTTTCGAATCAATATGTGAGCGTGGCAAAGGAAAGTGCGTTTGACCAGTTTTAGTTGATTTTAATCGACTGGAAATTGACCATTTTTCAAACGGTCTCAGAATTCGACGAAACTAGTTTTGTTAGGACCGTATCGTCAATACAAAGCTAGAAAATATTTTTCGAGAATTTTTCTAGTTAGTATGTGACCCCGGTAATTGGAAATGTACGTTTAAAATTCAATATAGTGATTTAAAGGTAAAATCAACGGAAACTGATTGTAACGATCAAATCAGCTTACGATACATATCCCATTGTGTTCGGAATGGGGGTGAAACGCTATGGGCGACAGGCGGTGGGCCTCGTTTCGAGGTCGTATGTAAAAGTCAACCTTTTTGCAAAAATTTAATAATTAAACAATTAAAAAAAAATATAATTTCCCTCCCCCCCTTTATCTTCGTTCTGCCCCCCCCCCCCCCCCCCGTAGCTCATTCCCGATTCAGTTAAACAGAGAAAAAAAAAACCTAACTTAGAAATCGACCGCCTCCACCAACCTCCCACCGCCGACTGCACCACCGCTCCGCCCAGTCTGTCGACGCCTGCCTCCCTGTTCGAGCCTCGAAGACATCGACGCCTGCCTCCCCCGTTCGTCGAACCAGTGACGAGCCCCCAGAAGCCATCGCAACACCAATTCGCGAGCCCCGTTCGAGACCCCTCCGCCTTGCCGCCTTGCCGCCGACGAACTGCAGAGACCCCCCCTATCTGTAAGTATTTTTATTTTATTTTTATTTTTAAATTCTTAAAAACTGAATATTTTTAAAAAAGCATAAAACTGGAATTTTTTTTAAAAGTATAAAACTGGAATTTTTTAAAAAGTATAAAACTGGGAATTTTTTTTAAAAGTATAAAACTAGAATTTTTTAAAAGTATTCAAACTGGAATTTTTAAAAGTATTCAAAACTGAATTTTAAAAAGTATAAAAACTGATTTTGTTTTTAAAATAAAAACCGATTTTTAGAAAAGATTAAAACTGATTTTAAAAGCAAGTAAAAACTGATTTTAAAAGCAAGTAAAAACTGATTTTAAAAGCAAAGAAAATCAGATTTTTTTTATATATTGAAAGTCGAAGTAAAAATCACATTTTTATATATCGAAAGTCGAAGTAGAAATCAGATTTTTATATATTGAATAACATAGTAAAAATTCGATTTTTACATGTGTAGAGAATACGGGCGAAAGCGACAAAAGGCGAAGATTTCTATAAAGGAAGTGTCGTGCAGTTGGATAGCTATTAGTGAGATTTCTGATTTAAAAATATTATATATGCGTGAAATGAAAGTGAATAGCTATATATAAATATAAATATATATATATATATATATATATATATATATATATATATATATATATATATACGCCCCTCGTCCACAAACCATGGACGATATTTATTGGTGGAAATTGTTGTGAAAATGGATTGATAGCGAATGATTGTTTGGGATTGTTTGTGATTGATATTGGATGATTGTGGTTGAAAAATACCCATTTGTGGTTGTGAAATATTTGGTTGAAACCACATAGGATTAGTTTGTGGAAATGAAATAAATATATACATGCCGCCTGCGTGCGAACTAGATGCATGATCACCATTGTCAAAAACCGCGAGGTTTTAAGGTAGAGCGAGGAGCCGTACTAGGGACGGTGCCGGTGTAACTACCCTGCCATTATGCTGCCGAAATTTTGAATAATATTTGTGTGTTTGAATTATTTTCATATGCATAAACTATATTTATTCATTGTATAGAAAACATTCATGTGTTGAATTGATATTCATTCGTTGTTTAGAAATTCATGTGTTGAATGGTATTCATATTTTGAAATAAATTGTTCGATAATAAAAATCACATTTTTATCTATATATAAAAACTATAGAAAACATTCATGTGTTGAATTGATATTCATTCGTTGTTTAGAAATTCATGTGTTGAATGGTATTCATATTTTGAAATAAATTGTTCGATAATAAAAATCACATTTTTATCTATATATAGAAACCATAGAAAACATTCATGTGTTGAATTGATATTCATTCGTTGTTTAGAAATTCATGTGTTGAATGGTATTCATATTTTGAAATAAATTGTTCGATAATAAAAATCACATTTTTATCTATATATAGAAACCATAGAAAACATTCATGTGTTGAATTGATATTCATTCGTTGTTTAGAAATTCATGTGTTGAATGGTATTCATATTTTGAAATAAATTGTTTTATGATAAAAATCCTATTTTGTCACCTATATGAACTATATAGAAAAATAGTGTTTTGAAATGAATTGTTTTACAATAAAAATCACATTTTTATTGTATGCATGAATCGTTGAAATGTGAAGTGTTAAAAATAGCCACTTGTTCAAAATAAACATATATGAGTTGAAATATTCATTAATTAGCTAATGAAATGATTTGCACCTATTTATGTAACATTAGAACGAATGGAGTTTTTAAACCAAATAGAAATCAAATATGAAGTCGAATAGAAATTGATAAATGATAAGAACTATATATATATGTACATGCAATATTCATTGAACAGGTTATAGCAAAGGGGCTAGAGAAGAGGAATAAAATTTTGTGCCCGACAAATAGGTACACATTTACTGATTTGTTTGGGTGATGATTTTGAGCCTGTTGGCTAGCCGCTTGGCTTTTTCTTTTTCTTTTTGAGATTAGAAGGACCGGGAACGCTATTTGCGATTTCCCGATGCTCCCGGTGCAGGGGAGGTTATGGCGAAATTTTTCCAAAATTTAAGGTGTTAGAAAAATATTTGAAGTGAAAACGGTATTGAAATTGTTGAATGAACTATATTTATATAAATATATAAATATAAATAAAATTAAAACGAAACGAAGCCGTGCAGTTCGTATTTTGAAACCGTGATTTCAAACAACTAGTACGGGAAATCCGACCATTGGATTTCCCCGAAACCTCAACCGTCGGGTTCGCCTTGGAATAATCTTTCCAACGGCACCAACTTTGTAGAAATCCAACGGTTGGATTGTCTGGAATGTTTAATTCAAATCTGAAGAAAAACAGCGCCAGAAACGATTATATTTATTTTTATATATAAATATAATTATATTTAATCGAATAACGACGCTGCAGTTCGTATTTTGAAATCGAAATTTCAAACGATTGTACCGGGAGATCCGACCGTCGGATTTTCCCGAAACTGGAACCGTTGGGTTCGTTTTGAAAAGACCTTTCTAATGATGTAAATTTTGTGAAGATCCAATGGTTAGATTTTCAGATATGTGTAAATCAAATCTGAAGAAAAACAGCGCCACGGCCGCGTTATGGCCCGAAGCGTCGTTTTGAATATATTAGCTATTTTAAAATAAATAAAAATAGCGATAAATAGTTATAAAATATCATAAGCGATATGGAATGGAAATAAACTGAATTTGCTTGATTTATGTGATATTTGATGGTTGAATGTGTTTGGTGTGAAAATTACATTAAAGAACAAAATTAGTGTTGTCGAATAATTTAACCATTGAAATAAATCGAATTGAAATTCTAAATATACGTGAATTATTTGAAAAGGCCGAGTTAATTCTCATTTCGAATAATTGACCGACGATTGAAATTCGAAGATGAAGACGATGGTCGAAGACCGGAGATCTTCACCTCGTTTGGATGGTAACCGAGGTCCTGATTGGGAGGCATCCCGAAATATGGATAATGAGTGGTGATCGTTCAGACGTACGTGTTGATCGAAGGGTTTGCGAGGTATTTAGTGCCTCCGGTTTCGTTCAGACCCAGAACGGACTTGTAAATGGACTGTGTGTCTGACATAGGATTTATTCTGTGTGGCACGCTAAGATGCAGTGATCAGGGCTTCTGTTGAAAAGCAAAGTCTTGTGGTGATAATCAAAGCACCGCCTGTGTGGCGTAGCTTTGTGTATAACGTAAATTCGCGAGCCTCACACTCCGGTATGAACCTAAAACGGGAGAGGACATCAGGGAGGGCCTGCGTTTCTTTCTAGCTAGGGTGGTGTCAGTGACCTACCAGCCCTGACATTTATATACTTTTCACCTATGTGGTTGTTGCTGTTGCGAGGCGCCTCGGTTTGATCGGACGATCCGGGTCCGATGGAGTCATTCGTTGGCTCGTTTACGCCCCAAAGGGCGGAGAAACGCAGTGTTCAGGAATTTTAATCCACATCGGTGGACCGGCCCTGACGATCCAAGGGCCCACCTGTGTCTGGGTCCTGGGACACGGGCTAGAGCGTCTCGAATTCGGTAAGGACTATCTTTTGCCTTGGTTCATGACGGAAATCCAATTTCGAAATACGTGACGATGCGGTTTCGATTGTATAGATATTTGGCGACATAGTGGCATGGGACGCTCATGTCGTCTATGATTGATAGTTATGATTTGAAATTGTTTTCGAAACATATAAACACTAGCAATAATATCAAATGCCTTTGTTTTATTCGTATCAAACATATTTAGGCCATTATAAGGTAAAACTCTGTCCTCCGGTTTGCGTTGCATTGTGTGATGGGAACTGAGTCTTATAATGGCTTCATTTTTATAAAAAGCATAGCGATGTTTAAAAGAAAGATTTGTTTTAAAGCACTAGCAATCCAATGGAGTAAACCCGTTCCACGAAAGTGGCGTGGTCCTGTGATTAGCCAATTATATATGTGTTGAGTGGATTTCTCATACCAGTCCCATGACTGACTCGTAGTTTGTTTCACTCTCAAACTCGGGTGCCCCTTTTTCTACACAGGCAGCCTTGTATTCAGGTTTAGCTGGTTCTTTCTGGATAGCTGGAGCTGAAGATGGATTCTATCATTTATTTCTTTTTATGCTGTTCAGCTCCTATTGTACATATTTTGTTTATTTCCGCTGTAGACATTTATGTATAGCTGAACTGTATTTGTACTAAGTAAGATCCTGTATACTGTGTAACTCTGATGATTAATTTTATCCAGTATATTTTGTTGTTCATATCTGGTGTATTTATTTAATTCTGTTCTGCTATTATATGTTTCTGTGTTATATTCCAAAGATAACCTTGTTTCCGTGAAAACGGGAAATCGGGTCGTCTCAACGTGGTATCAGAGCTTTGGTTAAGCTTAGTTCTGGAATATAACATTTGAACGAACTCGTCAGAAATAGAACCAGTAGTGTTCTAGGACGGGTAACTCTATACAGATAGGATCAGCAATATCCTAGTATGAGTAGCAGAATAAAATTACACCTCGATAGACACATTTACATTCAAGTATTTGTCTCTATATTTTGAAATATCTTTTCTGTTGACCTGACACTTGATCTGCTATTTGCAGAAGAACTAGAAAATGAGTGCCAGAAACAGAAGAAGTAATACTGACCCGGATATAGAAGCTCTATTCATGAAATATAGAAATCTGGGTGGAAAGTCGTTCCTGGGCGAAGAAGCAATTATGAAAACACAAGCTTGGGTTCGTTCGGCTGAGAAAATATTCGAAGCATTAAAGCTTAGGGATGACCGGAAAAGATTGCTGGCCTCCTGGGCTCTCAAAGATGAAGCTTTGTTTTGTTGGGATTCAGTTATTAAAGATAATCCAGAAGGAGATATCACCTGGGATAGATTCAAAGTAATTTTCTTGAAAAGATTTACTCCTCCCGAAGCAACCGAGAGATTATGTGATGAATTTTCTTATCTAATACAAGGTGATATGACCATTCCCGAATATCATAAGAAATTCAATGAACTTTCTCACTTTGCCCCTCATCTAATTCAAAATCCGAAGAGGAAAAATCTGAGATTTATTCATGGCCTTCAAAGGAAATACCAGAATAAAGTATTGGGGCATGTGAAGCTTCCTTTTTCGGAAATGATTTATATGGCTTATCAATATGAAGATCTCCATAAGAAAGGAATGTTATGCGACGAAGAAGAAGTTAGTTCTAGTGTCGTAGCAAAGTCGGAAACTGATATTCCTGAAGCCAGTATGAGGTTTGAGGACAGTAAAGAGCTTAAGGTAGATCGAAAAAGGGCTAGATCTGAAAAAGAACCTGTCACAACTGCCGTATGCAATAACTGCCATCAAAAGGGGCATTTGTCGATAAATTGTGGGCCCTTAAAGAAACGAAGCAAGGGTGGATTCAAATCCGGTGGGAAGGCTCGAGAGAGTAGGAAATGCCGGAAGTGCCATCAAGCTGGTCATATTAAGAAAAACTGCCCGCTGTCTCAGAAATCTGAAACGGTACAGGTAAATGAAGTAGCAGAAACCTCTGAGCCCTCAGCTAGTCAAGAAAGGGCCGACGTCTTGGAAGGCACGCTCAATGTCAGAAACATTCCAGTTAAAGTACTGTTTGACACAGGCGCGTCACGAAGCTTTATTGCAAAGAGTGCAGTCAAGAAGTTGGATTTGAATTTGAAGAAGCTCAAAGAGCCAATGACTGTCCGAAATCCAGTTGGAGGTTCCATCAATCTCAGTTGGGTTTGTGCAATACCCGTCTCTTTTTCTTGCTATAAATTCCCTATTATCTCTGTCGTCATGAATTTTGATGAATTTGATCTTATTTTGGGATTGGATTGGCTGACCAAATATGAAGCAGAGGTTAGATGCGCCGAGAGAGTTGTTAGAGCTAAGATTAAATCAGGGGGTTATATAACCATTCCCTGTGAAGGTCAGAATGCTAATAGAAAAGACTTCTGGGCAGCTTTGAATGTTTCTCCAGCCCAAATTGAAAATGTCCCTGAAATCACAGAGAATATTCCTGACCTCATCAAAGACATTCCTGTCGTTAAAAACTATGCGGATGTGTTCGAAGAAGTTGTTCGCTTACCTCCGCAGAGAGAAATAGATTTCAAGATTGCTTTGATTCCCAATGCAAGGCCGGTAGTTCACGCTATTCGAAGAATGTCCTTGAAAGAGAAAGAGGAATTAGACAATCAAACACGACAGCTAGTATGGAAAGGTCTGATCAGGCCTAGTTTCTCTGATTGGGGTGCAGCAGTGGTATTTGTCCCAAAATCTGACGGTACTCTACGGCTATGTGTAGATTATCGTGAATTAAACAAGCAGACTATAAAGAACAAATATCCATTGCCACGAATTGATGATTTGTTGGATCGATTAAATGGAGCACAAGTATTTTCACGAATGGACCTAGCTACAGGTTTCCATCAACTTCGAATTGCCGAAGAATGTGTTCCAATGACAGCGTTCAGAGGCCCCGACTTATTCTACGAGTGGTTAGTAATGCCATTCGGCTTATGTAACGCTCCAGCTTATTTCGTCGATCTAATGAACAGAGTATTCAGAGGAGTATTGAATAAATTTGTTCTGGTTTTTATTGACGATATTCTAATCTTCTCTAAATCAAAGGCCGAACATGAAAAGCATCTGGAACAGGTTCTAGAAATTCTGAGACGGAATGTATTGAAAGCCAAGTTTTCCAAATGTATCTTCTGGCAAGATGAAGTGAAATTTCTGGGTCATGTAGTATCGAAAAATGGAATCGCTGTGGATCCAAGCAAAATCACAACTATTCAGAATTGGAAACAGCCCAGTACTCCCACTGAAGTCCGCAGTTTTCTCGGATTGACTAGCTATTACCGAAAGTTCGTTAAAGACTTTTCGAAGATATCTGGTCACTTAACAAAGCTTACAAAGAAGCATTCTAAGTTCAAATGGACTCAGGAAAGTGAGGAGGCTTTCGAAGAGCTAAAGTTGAGATTAACTACAGCTCCAGTGTTAACCATTATAGATGGCAACCAAGATTTAAAGGTCTGGACTGATGCTTCTAGAGAAGGCCATGGCGCAGTGTTAATGCAGAGGGGCCAAGTGATTGCTTATGCTAGCCGTCAACTGAAGCCACACGAGAAAAACTATGTAACTCATGATCTTGAGTTATTGGCTATCATATTCTCTTTGAAAATCTGGAGACACTATCTTCTGGGCGAGAGATTTGAACTGTTTACAGATCACCAGTCGTTAAAGTATCTGTTTACTCAGAAGGACTTAAATTTGAGGCAGCAGCGTTGGCTGGAGTTTCTTGCAGCATATGACTTTGAAATTATATATACTCCAGGGAAAGCCAATGTCGTGGCCGATGCGCTGAGTCGGAAGAATGAAATGATCGCCAGTTTCATCATTGCGACTTCGTTGATTGATAAGATATCGGCTCTCCAAGAAGATGACCAATTTATCAAAGGAATAAGTCGGCGAATTCGTGAAGGCAATGCTTCGGATTTCCAGCTAGACAGCGAAGGGATTCTGAGGTTAGAAGGGCGAATTTGCGTTCCAGATATTCTCGAATTAAGAAGAGAGGTGCTTGATGAATGTCACAAATCTAAGCTCAGTATCCACCCAGGTGTGAATAAAATGTATAACGATATCAAACGCACATTCTGGTGGAAGTCATTAAAAAGAGATATCTCGATATATGTTAGTCGATGCCCTACTTGCCAGCTAGTCAAAAGTGACCAACAGAAATTGGCTGGATTGTTGCAACCACTAGAAGTTCCTGGCTGGAAGTGGGAGCATATTTCTATGGATTTCATTGATGGTCTGCCCAGAACAAGAAAAGGAAATGACAGTATTTGGGTGATCGTAGATCGCTTCACGAAGACCGCCCATTTCATACCTGTCAAATCAAACAGAACTGCTCAGAGTCTGGCGCAGATTTACTTCAGGGAAATAGTTAGACTACATGGAGTGCCGCTCAGTATAGTAAGTGATAGAGATACAATTTTCACTAGTAAATTCTGGGAAGCATTTCAAGTCGAGCTGGGAACGAAGTTAAACTTGAGCACCGCTTATCATCCTCAGACAGACGGTCAGAATGAGAGGGTGAATCGCATTTTAGAAGATCTATTGCGGGCTTGTGTTATAGATTTCGGTGGATCATGGGAAGACCATCTGCATTTGGCTGAATTCTCTTATAACAACAGCTATCAGGCGAGTCTGACAATGTCGCCATTCGAAGCATTGTATGGTAGACCTTGCAGATCTCCTGCTTGTTGGGTCGAGCCCGGAAATAGACTTGTGTTGGGTCCCGATATGATTCGAGAAGCTGCCGACAAAGTCGATTTTATTAAGAAGAGATTACTCGCCGCTCAAAGCCGACAAAAGAGCTACGCCGATAAAAGAAGAAGAGATATATCCTTTGAAGTTGGCGACTATGTGTATTTGAAATTATCGCCGATGAGAGGAGTTATCCGGTTCGGTAAAACTGGAAAGTTGGCACCCAAATTCATTGGTCCGTTTCCTATTCTGGAACGGATTGGGACTCTCGCTTATAGGGTCAAACTGCCTGACTGGTTGCCTGGAGTTCATGATGTATTTCATATATCTCAACTTCGAAAGCACGTTCATGATCCAGACTTGGTCGTGGAAGAAGCAGCTCAACAGGATATTGAAATTACTCCAGAATTAGCTGTGAGGCGAGAGCCGCTAAAGATTATCGGCAAAGAAACCAAAGAGCTGAGGAACAAGAAGGTTCACTTAGTCAAAGTGCAATGGAGTGGAGATCCGCGAGATTGTACTTGGGAAACTGAGGAGAGCATTCAGAAAGCTTATCCTAGATGCCGAGTAGATATCTCTGATTGACTCCGGTGCGAGGTACATTTACCCTACTTGGCACTACCATTCAATTCTCTATTCTGTTGTTATTTCCTTTTCATGGATGTGCACTATTTATTCTATACTCTGAATGATTTTTAAAGGAATATAATTTTGATTAGTATATTTTTGAAGGTTAAAAACAATTGGATTGGTTGTTGTGGTGTGAGATCGTAGAATTATCAAACCACTTTCGACTTTGTTCCTTTTCGGGGTCGAAAAGTTTTAAGTGGGGGAGATTGTAACGACCCAGAAAATCTGAACCAATTTAAAATTTTTAAATTGGCTAAAATAATGGATTTTAAATATTTAAAATAAATATTTTAGATAATGGCAATGAAAACTAAGTTTAAATCGACATTTGAAAACGAATATAATTAATTATAATTATATATAGAATTGAAAATGGCGCGGTAGTTCGATAATTCGATTTCCAACTTCAATTGAATATACCGGGTGCAAAACAATCCGGATTTTAGTGAAACCAAAAATATTTAAATCTGTTAGCGAATATCTTTCTAACGAATCCGACCAATCGAAATTTGATAGCGGGAATCAAAAGATATGTCCAGTTGAAAATTCTGAATAGTCGCTGTGGAATTCAGGCCCTTAAAAATGGACATTTTGCAAACGACCTCGGATTTCGATGAAACCACTTTTGTTAGATCCGCAGTGTCGAGTTATTGCTAGGTTTCAAATTTCATAATTTTTCGAATCAATATGTGAGCGTGGCAAAGGAAAGCGCGTTTGACCAGTTTCAGTTGATTTTAATCGACTGGAAATTGACCATTTTTCAAACGGTCTCAGAATTCGACGAAACTAGTTTTGTTAGGACCGTATCGTCAATACAAAGCTAGAAAATATTTTTTGAGAATTTTTCTAGTTAGTATGTGACCCCGGTAATTGGAAATGTACGTTTAAAATTCAATATAGTGATTTAAAGGTAAATTCAATGGAAACTGATTGTAACGATCAAATCAGCTTACGATACATATCCCATTGTGTTCGGAATGGGGGTGAAACGCTATGGGCGACAGGCGGTGGGCCTCGTTTCGAGGTCGTATGTAAAAGTCAACCTTTTTGCAAAAATTTAATAATTAAATAATTTAAAAAAAAAAATATAATTTCCCTCCCCCCCTTTATCTTCGTTCTGGCCCCCCCCGTAGCTCATTCCCGATTCAGTTAAACAGAGAAAAAAAAAAAGAAAACCTAACTTAGAAATCGACCGCCTCCACCAACCTCCCACCGCCGACCGCACCACCGCTCCGCCCAGTCTGTCGACGCCTGCCTCCCCGTTCGAGCCTCGAAGACATCGACGCCTGCCTCCCCCGTTCGTCGAACCAGTGACGAGCCCCCAGAAGCCATCGCGACACCAATTCGCGAGCCCCGTTCGAGACCCCTCCGCCTTGCCGCCTTGCCGCCGACGAACTGCAGAGACCCCCCCCTATCTGTAAGTATTTTTATTTTATTTTTATTTTTAAATTCTTAAAAACTGAATATTTTTAAAAAAAGCATAAAACTGGAATTTTTTTAAAAGTATAAAACTGGATTTTTTTTAAAAGTATAAAACTGGAATTTTTTTTAAAAGTATAAAACTGGAATTTTTTAAAAGTATTCAAACTGGAATTTTTAAAAGTATTCAAAACTGAATTTTAAAAAGTATAAAAACTGATTTTGTTTTTAAAATAAAAACTGATTTTTAGAAAAGATAAAAACTGATTTTAAAAGCAAGTAAAAACTGATTTTAAAAGCAAGTAAAACATGATTTTAAAAGCAAAGAAAATCAGATTTTTTTTATATATTGAAAGTCGAAGTAAAAATCACATTTTTATATATCGAAAGTCGAAGTAGAAATTAGATTTTTATATATTGAATAACATAGTAAAAATTCGATTTTTACATGTGTAGAGAATGCGGGCGAAAGCGACAAAAGGCGAAGATTTCTATAAAGGAAGTGTCGTGCAGTTGGATAGCTATTGGTGAGATTTCTGATTTAAAAATATTATATATGCGTGAAATGAAAGTGAATAGCTATATATAAATATCTATATATATATATATACGCCCCTCGTCCACAAACCATGGACGATATTTATTGGTGGAAATTGTTGTGAAAATAGATTGATAGCGAATGATTGTTTGGGATTGTTTGTGATTGATATTGGTTGATTGTGGTTGAAAAATACCCATTTGTGGTTGTGAAATATTTGGTTGAAACCACATAGGATTAGTTTGTGGAAATGAAATAAATATATACATGCCGCCTGCGTGCGAACTAGATGCATGATCACCATTGTCAAAAACCACGAGGTTTTAAGGTAGAGCGAGGAGCCGTACTAGGGACGTTGCCGGTGTAACTACCCTGCCGTTATGCTGCCGAAATTTTGAATAATATTTGTGTGTTTGAATTATTTTCATATGCATAAACTATATTTATTCATTGTATAGAAACATTCGTGTGTTGAATTGATATTCATTCGTTGTTTAGAAATTCATGTGTTGAATGGTATTCATATTTTGAAATAAATTGTTCGATAATAAAAATCACATTTTTATCTATATATAAAAACTATAGAAAACATTCATGTGTTGAATTGATATTCATTCGTTGTTTAGAAATTCATGTGTTGAATGGTATTCATATTTTGAAATAAATTGTTCGATAATAAAAATCACATTTTTATCTATATATAGAAACCATAGAAAACATTCATGTGTTGAATTGATATTCATTCGTTGTTTAGAAATTCATGTGTTGAATGGTATTCATATTTTGAAATAAATTGTTCGATAATAAAAATCACATTTTTATCTATATATAGAAACCATAGAAAACATTCATGTGTTGAATTGATATTCATTCGTTGTTTAGAAATTCATGTGTTGAATGGTATTCATATTTTGAAATAAATTGTTTTATGATAAAAATCCTATTTTGTCACCTATATGAACTATATAGAAAAATAGTGTTTTGAAATGAATTGTTTTACAATAAAAATCACATTTTTATTGTATGCATGAATCGTTGAAATGTGAAGTGTTAAAAATAGCCACTTGTTCAAAATAAACATATATGAGTTGAAATATTCATTAATTAGCTAATGAAATGATTTGCACCTATTTATGTAACATTAGAACGAATGGAGTTTTTAAACCAAATAGAAATCAAATATGAAGTCGAATAGAAATTGATAAATGATAAGAACTGTATATATATGTACATGCAATATTCATTGAACAGGTTATAGCAAAGGGGCTAGAGAAGAGGAATAAAATTTTGTGCCCGACAAATAGGTACACATTTACTGATTTGTTTGGGTGATGATTTTGAGCCTGTTGGCTAGCTGCTTGGCTTTTTCTTTTTCTTTTTGAGATTAGAAGGACCGGGAACGCTATTTGCGATTTCCCGATGCTCCCGGTGCAGGGGAGGTTATGGCGATTTTTTTCCAAAATTTAAGGTGTTAGAAAAATATTTGAAGTGAAAACGGTATTGAAATTGTTGAATGAACTATATTTATATAAATATATAAATATAAATAAAATTAAAATGAAACGAAGCCGTGCAGTTCGTATTTTGAAACCGTGATTTCAAACAACTAGTACGGGAAATCCGACCATTGGATTTTCCCGAAACCTCAACCGTCGGGTTCGCCTTGGAATAATCTTTCCAACGGCACCAACTTTGTAGAAATCCAACGGTTGGATTGTCTGGAATGTTTAATTCAAATCTGAAGAAAAACAGCGCCAGAAACGATTATATTTATTTATATATATAAATATAATTATATTTAATCGAATAACGACGCTGCAGTTCGTATTTTGAAATCGAAATTTCAAACGATTGTACCGGGAGATCCGACCGTCGGATTTTCCCGAAACTGGAACCGTTGGGTTCGTTTTGAAATGACCTTTCTAATGATGTAAATTTTGTGAAGATCCAACGGTTAGATTTTCAGATATGTGTAAATCAAATCTGAAGAAAAACAGCGCCACGGCCGCGTTATGGCCCGAAGCGTCGTTTTGAATATATTAGCTATTTTAAAATAAATAAAAATAGCGATAAATAGTTATAAAATATCATAAGCGATATGGAATGGAAATAAACTGAATTTGCTTGATTTATGTGATATTTGATGGTTGAATGTGTTTGGTGTGAAAATTACATTAAAGAACAAAATTAGTGTTGTCGAATAATTTAACCATTGAAATAAATCGAATTGAAATTCTAAATATACGTGAATTATTTGAAAAGGCCGAGTTAATTCTCATTTCGAATAATTGACCGACGATTGAAATTCGAAGATGAAGACGATGGTCGAAGACCGGAGATCTTCACCTCGTTTGGATGGTAACCGAGGTCCTGATTGGGAGGCATCCCGAAATATGGATAATGAGTGGTGATCGTTCAGACGTACGTGTTGATCGAAGGGTTTGCGAGGTATTTAGTGCCTCCGGTTTCGTTCAGACCCAGAACGGACTTGTAAATGGACTGTGTGTCTGACATAGGATTTATTCTGTGTGGCACGCTAAGATGCAGTGATCAGGGCTTCTGTTGAAAAGCAAAGTCTTGTGGTGATGATCAAAGCACCGCCTGTGTGGCGTAGCTTTGTGTATAACGTAAATTCGCGAGCCTCACACTCCGGTATGAACCTAAAACGGGAGAGGACATCAGGGAGGGCCTGCGTTTCTTTCTAGCAAGGGTGGTGTCAGTGACCTACCAGCCCTGACATTTATATACTTTTCACCTATGTGGTTGTTGCTGTTGCGAGGCGCCTCGGTTTGATCGGACGATCCGGGTCCGATGGAGTCATTCGTTGGCTCGTTTATGCCCCAAAGGGCGGAGAAACGCAGTGTTCAGGAATTTTAATCCACATCGGTGGACCGGCCCTGACGATCCAAGGGCCCACCTGTGTCTGGGTCCTGGGACACGGGCTAGAGCGTCTCGAATTCGGTAAGGACTATCTTTTGCCTTGGTTCATGACGGAAATCCAATTTCGAAATACGTGACGATGCGGTTTCGATTGTATAGATATTTGGCGACATAGTGGCATGGGACGCTCATGTCGTCTATGATTGATAGTTATGATTTGAAATTGTTTTCGAAACATATAAACACTAGCAATAATATCAAATGCCTTTGTTTTATTCGTATCAAACATATTTAGGCCATTATAAGGTAAAACTCTGTCCTCCGGTTTGCGTTGCATTGTGTGATGGGAACTGAGTCTTATAATGGCTTCATTTTTATAAAAAGCATAGCGATGTTTAAAAGAAAGATTTGTTTTAAAGCACTAGCAATCCAATGGAGTAAACCCGTTCCACGAAAGTGGCGTGGTCCTGTGATTAGCCAATTATATATGTGTTGAGTGGATTTCTCATACCAGTCCCATGACTGACTCGTAGTTTGTTTCACTCTCAAACTCGGGTGCCCTTTTTTCTACACGGGCAGCCTTGTATTCAGGTTTAGCTGGTTCTTTCTGGATAGCTGGAGCTGAAGATGGATTCTATCATTTATTTCTTTTTATGCTGTTCAGCTCCTATTGTACATATTTTGTTTATTTCCGCTGTAGACATTTATGTATAGCTGAACTGTATTTGTACTAAGTAAGATCCTGTATACTGTGTAACTCTGATGATTAATTTTATCCAGTATATTTTGTTGTTCATATCTGGTGTATTTATTTAATTCTGTTCTGCTATTATATGTTTCTGTGTTATATTCCAAAGATAACCTTGTTTCCGTGAAAACGGGAAATCGGGTCGTCTCACTGGCTCATGTTCTTGACGAGTCGGGCCGTGATGAGTTGACGCAGGAGGAGGAAGACTGTTTATTAGATGCTATTATGGAAAAAACACAGGGGAGCAGGCGCTACGGATTTGGCAACCTGACAGTAATATTGCATGTTATTAAAATTGCATGTTATATAGTATAATAGAAACACATACATGTGTGTATATAGTATAAGAGAAAACACATACATGTGTGTATACACACACAAATACAATTGCATGTATGTTAGCTTTGTTATGAATTCATTTTTATTATGATTTTGTTATGAATTCAAACACATATAAGAGAAACACAAACACAAACACATTTTTGTTATGATTTTGTTATGAATTCATTTTTGTTATGATTTTGTTATGAATTCAAACACAAACACACAAACACAAACACATATAAGAGAAAACACATACATGGGTGTATACACACACAAACACAATTGCATGTATGTCAGCTTTGTTATGAATTCATTTTTGTTATGATTTTGTTATGAATTCAAACACATATAAGAGAAACACAAACACAAACAAACACAAACACATTTTTGTTATGATTTTGTTATGAATTCATTTTTGTTATGATTTTGTTATGAATTCAAACACAAACACACACAAACACATATAAGAGAAAACACATACATGTGTGTATACACACGCAAACACAATTGCATGTATGTTAGCTTTGTTATGAGTTCATTTTTGTTATGAATTCAAACACATATAAGAGAAACACATACACAAAGAAACACAAACACGTTTTTGTTATGATTTTGTTATGAATTCATTTTTGTTATGATTTTGTTATGAATTCAAACGCAAACACACAAACATAAACACATATAAGAGAAAACACATACTAATATGATTTTGTTATGAATTCATTTTTGTATTTTATAAAAATCGCTTGTATAACAAATTACTTGTATTTGCAGGATCGACAAGAAAAGAAGGCACATGATAAGGAAGAAATTAAAGAGTTTCGAGCGTTGATTGATCAGCTGCAGGACTAGAATCGCGTGAAGGGTATGCAGATTGAGCAGCTGAATCAAAAGGTTGCAGAGTACGTGCATAATCATGGTGATGTTCCTTCATCGTCTTCTTCTGGTGATCGTAGCAACGATGCATCTTGAGGTATGTGTTTCGATGCTTGGTTGGGGATGGTTTTTTGTTTTGATGTATAATGAGACAAGCTTGGATGTGATTTGACGGTTTGTATATATTGGTACGGTTTGGTGACATGTTTGGATGGTTGGTTTGAATGGTTGTATATGTTGTTACACTTTGTGGACATGCTTGAATGATTTTTTGGATGTGTAAATAGTCTTTGTTGCATATATATATATATATATATATATATATATATATATATATGTTTATGCATTATATTTTGATTGTTCGTGGTGTTAGTGGTATATATGTGATGCATAGTTGTGGAATTGGTTGGAAATAGTTTGGAAATGGAACTGGAATGGAAATGAAATGAGGTGAGGAGGTTGGAAGGAAGCTGGCTTACTGTTATATAAAAAAAGAACCCAGTTTTTCCAACGGCTATCAACGGTTTCCAACGGCAATATGAACATTATATGCTAACGGCTTCCAACGATTTAGACTGTTGAAACCCGTTGGAAATAATCCGTCGATTCTGATGGAAGCCGTTGGAAGACGTGAACACTATTCCAACGGCTTCCAACGGCCGCCAACGGCAAATAGCCGTTGGAATAGCCATATGTTCTTGTTGTGTACTGACTAACTTTATTGACACTAAAAGCAATGTCAGATCTAGTTATAGTGGCATATTGAAATGCACCAACAATGCTTCTAAAAAAATTTCCATCTTGAAAAGGTTCTCCTTTATGTTTGGATAGTTGAATGTTGGTGATCATAGGAGTAGGTAGTAGATTGGCTTTGTGCATTTGAGCTCTAAGAATAATTTCTGCAATATATTTTCTTTGACTAAGTTGTATTTCTGCTTCTGAAATTCTCTTCACTTCCACACCCAAAAAATAATTTAGGTCCCCCAAATCCTTGATAGAAAATTCTGAATTTAGCATGCTAGTAACAGCTTTGATTTCCTCAACATTACTTCCTGTAATAATAAAATCATCAACATAAATCAGTATATATGTTGCATCTGAATCAGTAATTTTAATAAAGATTGAGTTATCTGATTTGGATGTTTTGTAGCCATGATTGATAAGAGTTGCTTTCAATTTATCAAACCAAACTCTAGGAGCTTGCTTCAACCCATAGATAGCCTTATTGAGCTTGCACACCAAATTTTTTGTTGACCGTTGAGTGAACCCTTGAGGCTGTTCCATGTAAACCTTTTCCTGTAAATCGCCATTAAGAAAAGCATTATTAATATCAAGTTGCTTGATGCTCCAATTTCTATACAAAGCAATTGTTAGAATTATTCTGATTGATGTGGGTTTCACAACAGGTGAAAAGTCTCTGAAAAATCAAAACCACACTGTTGTGAATACCCTTTAGCAACAAGTCTTGCTTTGTAATTAAAAATTGAACCATCAGCATTTCTTTTTAATTTGTAAAACCATCTACAACCAATAATATTTTTGTGTTCTGGTTTTTCAACCAGTTTCCAAGTTCCCTTTTTAATCAAGGCACTGTATTCATCATGCATTGCTGACTTCTAGTTTTCATTATTAACTGCTTCATAATATGATGATGGCTCTTCAGAGACTATTGCAGTATTATAAATCTTAGGCTTATTCCACATTTTGCTCTAGTAAGCATTGGATGCTGATTAGTAGCCTCATTAACTGCAGTAGCTTGGTTGTCAACAGCACCACTTATATCTATTGAATGAACATTATGTGATTCACTAATACTCTGTCTTCTTTGTTGAGCATTGTCTCCCATTTGATGGCTGGAAGAAGATTGCTCTTGACCTGGCCTACCTGAAGGCATTGTGAATTGAGGTCCAGCATTGCTGCTTTGCTCTTGAACTGGCCTGCTTGATGGCTCAGTGTGTTGAGAGTTTATATTAGTGTCATGTTCATTAGCATGAACTGGCACTAATATTACTGTCTCATCAGGTATGTCAAACATTACCTTTCTAATATTTCTACCTGTAACTGGAGTACTTATACTTGTTTTGCTAAAAGGATATACATGTTCATTAAATCTTACATGTCTTGAAATGTAGATCTTTCCAGTTTTATCTAAACTCTTGTATCCTTTTTGTTTGTTACAATGTCCCAGAAAGGTACAAACTGTTGACCTATAATCTAACTTGTGATTATTATAGGGTCTTATATAAGGAAAACATTGACACCCAAACACTTTTAGATGTTGGTAGTCTGGTCTGATTTTAGTTATAACTTCTTGATGACATTTGAATTTTAATACCTTGGTGGGCATTAAATTAATTAAATGTACAGTAGTATAAAAAGCATCCGCCCAATATTTGAATGGCATAGAAGCTTGAGCTAATAAAGTCAAACCAATTTCAACAATATGTCTATGTTTCCTTTCAATTAACCCATTCTGTTCTGAAGTTTAGGGACAAGTAGTTCTGTGGTTAATTCCATTTTTGTCAAAAAAAGACTTTAAAGGTAAAAATTCTCTTCCACCATCTGTCTGAAAAGTGTGAACTTTATTTCCAGTAATGTTTTCAACCTTATTTATAAACTGTATCACGACATTACTAGTTTCAGATTTGGACTTAAGCATATATATCCATACAAATCTAGAGTATGCATCAATGATATATAATATTTATGACCATAATTAGAACTGATATGTGCAGGACCCCATAAATCTGTAGCTACTAGTTCAAGTGGTCTAGTGTAAACAGTGTGTGAGTCTGGAAATGCAAGTTTATGACTCTTTCCCAATTGACAAGCAGAACACATATATGATTTAGGGTATTGATAAACAGAAACATTGGTATTCATCATTACAAGCTTAGTTACTTTTATACTGGGATGACCCAGTTTGTAATGCCACAAATCAAACTCTTTAAGGAAATCAGAATCTTTAGTAACAGACATTATACACTTGTCATTTTTAAGATCAGAGTTACTGATATCAAATCTATATAATCCCTTACTCTCTTTACCATGCAAGAGAATTTTGTGTGTCAGTATGTCTTTGACAATATATGAATTAGGGTAAAATTCAAAATAAACCCCATTGTCTTTAGCAAATTGGGAAACACTCATCAAATTTTTCTTAATTGATGGAACTCTTAATAAATTCTTTAGAAATAATTTTTTTGTTTCATCTAAACTTGCATTTCCAATGTGTGTAATTAGATCAGTTTTACCATTACCAACAGTAATATTTTGATTACCTTTGTATTCTTTGTTCCCCAAATTCAGATTGTTTAGATTGTTGGTCATATGATTGGTAGCACCTAAGTCTGGGAGCCCGCAATCATCTGAAACATCATCAGTAGTGGTTGAATCAGTATTATGAATTTCTCCTTGTGATTTACTGCTGTCATTTGAGGCATTAACCAGATTTGCAGAAGCATTGTTGCTTTGTTGTGAGGGAGTGTAATTAGTATTGACTCTAAAATAACACTTTCTAGCATTGTGTCCCACTTTTCCACAAATCTGACATTTGATCCTATTATTGTTGTTGTTGCTTCCACCACCTCGTCTTCCTCTTCCAGACCAACCCCCTCTTTGGTTGTTGCCTTGGTTTCTTGAATTATTTTCTTGATTTTTTTCTTTGCCATATGTAGTGTAGTTGATTGATAGGTCTGCATTAACAATATTCTTGTGTTATATCCTACTCTCATGTGATAGTAGGGTGGAATGTACATACTGTAATGAGGGAGTTGGATCCATGGACAGTATGATAGCAGTGACATCTTCATATTCATCATCTAAACCACTTGCAATAGCAATAACTTGCTCAGACTCAGGTATCCTTTGGTCCGTAGAATTTAATTGGTCACAAATGTTTTTAATCTTCAACAAGTATTCATTCATTGATGATTCTCCTTTTCTTATGCTATGTAACTGCCTTCTATAATGCATAACCCTAGCAGATGACTGATTTGAGAAATTTCTTGCAACATTTTCCCAAATTTTTTGAGCAGTTTTGACTCCAATCAATTGTGGTAGAATAGTTGGACCAATAGATGACATCATCCATGAACACACCAGACCATCTTGTCTTTGATGCATGGTGTATTCAGGGTTACTTATGAGTTTGTCTTCACTGTCTCTAACAAACATTGGAGGAATAATTTTATTTCCTAGGATATAATCCTCAAGTCCATATGCTCTATAAGCTGTTTCTACCTGTAATTTCCATAACAGGTAGTTTGATTCATCAGGATGTGTTGAGAACAGTTGACTGTGAGGCTTAATGATGGATTTCATTAAATCTTGAAAGGGATCTGATGGTGGTGGTGCAGTAGTTCTATTGTTGGATACGACTGGGAAAAAATCTGACAGAACAGATACCACAATCTGATTGGCAATCTATGAAGGCACTGAACCAATATTGATGACTTCTTGATCTGACTTGATCGGTTTGAGAGCACCTAAAATGCCTCTGATCAACCTTATTCTGAAGCAAGATAGCAGCCACAAAACGTTGGCGGGGCTTCTTGATATGAATAGGGCAGCAACCTTCAGATGACAAGCAATAGCTTGGATGAGGGGTGATCCACGTGATGAAATTACTCTAATGGATCACAAAATGATCAACACTTCTAATGATCAATTTCAGGAAGCAAGAACCAACCGATTGGCTCTAATACCAAGTTGAGATTCTTGATGAACTGAAGAAAATATTGTATTGCTTGTAAAAATATGAAGTCTAGAATAATAATGTACAATGTAATGTTACCCTTATATAGATACACAGGAAACGTTAACTTATTGAAAATAATGGGCTTGGGCCAAGCCAACGTATACACAAGTCCAAACAGAAAAAAAGAAAATAGAAGTCTTTTGTAAAGTGGAGCAGACATTCTCATTCATTTCATTTGATGGTGCACACTAGATGTTCGATGAAATGTGTAATCTGCATTCTAATGCTCTCCTATTTATGCTGTCTTATCATACAGTTTCAAATAATGATAGCATTATTACATACTATGTTTTTTCTTCGTCCATGTTCTTTATTACAAGATTTAGCAATTCATTCCTTTATTTCAGTGTGTTGCTCCATCTGTTTTATAAATCATACTAGCACTTTACCACTTTGGTTTAAATTACCCAGATTTATCATACATAATATGTCATATTCTGCACATGTTTGATGCTTCCGCAATGCATAACTGGAAACTGTTAGATCCAAATTTGGCTTTTACACCCAAATTGTTCTAAATTATGGAAATAAATATCATAAAAATGATAGAAAAGCATAAAAAGACACAAGATTTATAGTGGTTCGGTGTTAAGAGCCTACGTCCACTTTATATCTATGATTATACTTGAAATCAAAGTACAATCAATGATCTCTCTCTTAATCTCACTTATGCAATATTGATTCACTCAGTGATTTCGAAATAACTTTGATTAGAAATATTGGAGGTACAATAATGGTGGAACCAGAGCTCCGAATTGCCAAAAGATCCTGAAAAATGCCAAGTTCTGGGCTATTTATAGCTGATTTCTACAGGCTGATCGCGTTCATATGCGGCACAAATCCCGAGGATCTCGGACTGGTTCGTAGCTTGATGGAGAAATAGTCAAAATAGCCGTTGTGGATAGGTGTCGCTGGATCCACCCTTTGCGGATCGCGAAAGACTTGGTCGTGGCTCTTGGCTTGGCGTCTGGGATCGAATCGGGTTGCATGGATAAGGACGGACCGGATCGTGGTGTCATCGTGACGAGTCGTAGAGAGTAGGGGCGATCGCGATCGGGTTGAGGCGACCTCACGAGCGAGATTTCGTATTAGACTTGTGTTTGAATCTTGGTGGCTTGGTTCAAAAGCTGGCCAACATTTTGCCCCCTCGAAGTTTGTTTTATCGAGGATGGAACATGCTTCGAAATTGCAGACTCATCTTTTCATGAAGCGATGTGAACCAGTGGTCGTATCTGTCTGAAATGTCGTACTGTTCCAGGAAATGGTGCCTCTTGATCAATATAAATATCCAGTTAGATTTTCAATCATTTCTTTGCTTATTGGATAATTCTCATCTCTGGGGTTTTTAGAGATTTCAGTGTCAAATTGCTAGGTAAATTTTTGAATCTGAACTTGAAGGCATATTGCTGATAATCTACCAGGTAGGTCTTCAAATTTTTAGAAATATTTTAATTGCTTTCAATTTAGCGGTCTCGCTCGAGTTTAGGTCATCGGGCGTTATTACGGCCCGTGGATATGACTTTTGTCACGATCTAGAGGCTAAGCGGGCCCTCTCTTCTCTTCTCCCTTTTTTTTGAAACCGTTGAAATCCCGCATGGCTCGCGATTATGGTAAGCGCTACGGGCCGGCTAGGATAGAGGAACAAGGCCAAAGCCTTGATGGGCCCTTCCAAATTCCTGCGGCCTATGGACCTCCATGGATCGAGTCGTGACAAAAAGGGAGAGACGAAGGGACATCTGATTCGGCTATATAATCCGCTCCCTCTTCCACCTCTCCCCTTCATCTTCTTTTGTTGCAGCCGCTATCATTCTAGAGTGGAACCCTACCTTCAATTTTCAAAACCTATTCGTTTTCAAACCTTAAAAAAGGTAATTAAATAGTTTTGTTCTCATTTCTCTTGAGTTTTTGTTGGTTTGGAAAGTGAGGGTAGCAAAGTTTGGTGGGATTTGGGTATGGCAAACACGAATACACCAAGTTCGGCTTCGTGGGTTCAAGAATGGAGAGGAGAGGCGAGGAAGAAGAAGAAGAGAGGGCTAGTCAGGTTGGTTTGTGGATGAGGGCTTCGTCTCGGATCGTGAGGACGGTGAAAGCAAAAAAGGGGAAATGGAAAAACAGCTCTAGGCAGCGGATCAGATCATGGAGATGCAAGAGGAAACGGATCGGGGGGCTTTCATCACGAGTCAATGGGTCATTCTATTACCTATATCCCGATCCGTGAGTCGATGTTTCACTGCCAACTTAGTTCATTGACGATCTGATCCCTTTGGCTCGATCCGCTTCCATGCTCCAGCGTTTATTTCATGATCCGAGCTCTAACACTTCAGCGAACCGACCCAGTTAACGATCCCTAAGACATGTGGACATAATTAATGCATCATAATCACAAAACTCTGAAAAGTTAGGTTAGAGCCTCCGAGACGAACTTCTTGGACTAATCGACAACAGGACGTAACAGCATATTCTTTGCACTTATCCAATTTGCTTCGTGACTTTATTTCTCCGCATTGTACACACTTGTATACACAAACACTTTCACATGCACGGGGCTCACGGGTAATTATTTTCTAATCTCGCATGTTTACTCGCCAAAACAGCAATATCAGGCAGACGCTCTCCTAAGGAATCTGAAACAGAGACGAATCCCGAGATATCGGAACAACCTAATCCTGACGTTCCTTCAGTTAACCCGGAGGGTAAGGACTCCGAGTCCGAATGCGAAGTAGAAACAGAATCCAATTCATCGGGAAGTACTTCAGCTGAGGAAGAGTCGGATGTAGATGAGCGAGCTCCCGATGAGCTCCCCGATGTTCAGGAGATTGAGAAATTTTCCGATTGTTTGGCTTCCAAACTAGATGACACAAAACTCCTGAGGATATGCCTAAAACACAGGATCCATTGGGATGATGTTAAAACTCCGTGCAAAGATGATCGACCTCACCTTGCTTCTCCTGGATATATGACCATTAGTAGGTAGATGTGCAGCGTCGGCGTTGTTCCTCCGTTCCGACCAATCGTCATAGAAACTTTGAAACACTTGCGTTTTTCTCCGATGCAACTTCACCCTAATGCCTATGCAGCCCTGTACACTCTCTATGTCGCGTATGCGGAAATACTGCAAACCGAGCTTACTTTTAAAGACTTGAAGTTCTATTACCTTTTCAAACATCGTTCCACGGCGACTCAAAATTTCTCCTTCTTCGAATCTGTAGCCAACAGGAAAGTTCTATATGATAGTTACAGCAACATAGCGGTTCCCAAAGCCGATTGGTTCTATATAAAACTGCAGACTGGGTGTGCAAGGAGGTGGATTAAATCAAGTAGGTTCCGAGCCTTTAAATATGTGGCTTGATCACATAATCAAAACACTAACGCGTTTCTTTTTCTTTTTGTGTAGATCATAAATTCCCAAAGACCGAATGCTCGATATATAAAAATCATCTGTCCCGCCTCCTTAAAAGCAAATCTGACTTCTTGAGGATCAAGAAATGTATTACTGATGAGAACCTTCATAGGCACCGTCTGTTGAATATTAGATTTGGGCTCGGCGCAGGTGGTAAGCCTTATAAGTATGTGCCCCCCGATTGGAGAGGAAGGGACTTCGGGGGCTACCAAAGTAGTTGAAATTCCTAAGAGTCCTTCGCCACATATTGATCAAGATGATGAGGATTTAAATGTACCAAAGGGAGACAAGGCCTAGACTGATGAGCCTAAAGAAATCCCAGTCTCTAAGGGGCAGTCTCCTTCAAGAGCCATTCCATCGGTTGAGCCAGTTTCTCACGATGAGTTGACAGAAGAGCACACATTCGGGGAATTGGACAAAATCCCCGGTATCTATAGGCAGGAAGACTTTGGAGATGAACTGCTATTTCCCGACCCTGAGGAAGTTATTCCCCCGGTTGGGAACAAAGAAAACATTCAGACGAGCCAAGCTCTGGACTCTGGTCCGTTAGGGGGATTACACGGGATACACAAATCACACGCACACCTTATTGCAACACTCTTGTGTCACCAATATTCATTGTTCTAACATATACTTGTTTCCTTTACAGGGAGGATGCCTCGCAAGAAGACTTATTCTTATCGCTCCCTCCGTAAGGGCACACCGAGTCTTCGTCCGATTCCTGATTCTGGTCGCAGTGACAGTCGGGACAGAGATAGTCATCGGCCCCGTGATTCTCATCGGTTTATTCCACACGATCCCGATCTCCGTCAAGGCAAGATCCTGGAAAATCTCATGGTCGCCCATTGCCACCGGCTAGGGGTAAGCAGCTTCCCAAAGAGCTGACGCCTCCGAAAAGTGCTCCTTCTCATGCTAAATCTTCTAAGAAACTACAAAAGCCGATGGACAAGAGCAAAGATGAGGGCAAGATCGTAGAGAAAGAGAGGACAATTTCCGCTTCTTCCAGTCAACGTAGCGCAGATACCATTGCTACCCAAGATATTGTTCATACTCCCAAAAATCAGGCCAAGCTGGAGCGTCTTCGAAAACAGTTTCCAGATATATTCTTCGAAAGAATGATGTTCATTCCCGATATTCATCCAGTTCTCGAGGAATGGGATGCATAGGTCATAGGGCTGGTGAAGCATGTGGCCAAGCAGTACAAGGTGATGAAAAGACATGCCGCCGTTCTTTCTGCTGCCATCCGAAATGTTGAAACAGATGCGGCCAGAGCCAGGGTGAAGATTGAGAACGAAACCGGGGCCAGGATAAAGATGGAGAAGGAAATGGAGGATGCACAAGCTCAACTTGCTTTGGCTCGGCGGGATGCAGAGAACTACAAATCAGAGCTTGTGAGTGCCAAGGGGCGTTTTCATACTAAACTCGACTCGAATAGCAAAGAGAAAATGGCTTTGAGGAAAGAGGCTGAGGAACTTAGGACAACCAACATTGAATTAAGGACATCACAAGAGCATATTGCTGCTGAGAAGGCCGCCTGGGAAAAAGAGAGAGCAAGCTTAAAGGATAGCCTTACTCTTGCTGAAAAGGAGAAAGGAGTTTTGACTGATCGACTTGTCCAGGCTGAGGAGCGTGCTGTTCTGGCTGAAAGTAACGCTAACAATGTTCTTCAGTTGGCCTCCACCACGGCTGACAAACTCGCCGCAGCCGAAAAGGAGATAGAGGGATTCAAAGAGCTTATATTTGACTTCTTGGGCCCAGTTATCAAAACCCGAGACATCTCTTGGATTCCAGACTATCATGTTACTCTGGCCAATATATGGGAGGCGATTGTTGAGGGTGAGAAAAAGCAGTTAAAGGTCGATGAGGTTGACGAAAGCAAGTTGATGCATACCTTACTCAGGGGTGAAGAGCCCGAGGCTTTGGAGAAGGGTAGGCGCTTACTTCGGGAAGAGATCGAGAAAGAAAAAACTAAGCTCAAGGGCAAGGGTAAGATCGATGAGAGTTCGAGTTCGGTTGTGGAACCTAAGACCTCTACAGTCGAGGAATATAACCCTGATAATCCGTTGATTCCCTTGGCTCCAACCACCCCAATTGTCAGAGCTACGACTACAAATCTGGGCGAGGGGTCAGCTGAAGGTATCTCCATATTCTCCCCGCAGTTTGCCAAAATGACATCTTCTCCCGATACACTAACATTTGTTACTCATAATATAGGTGTTAAACCTGTTGAGAGAGATGTAGAAGAGAAGACGGAGACGGAGAAAGCTGATGTCCCCTCGGGCACTGACGCTGGGGCTTCTGGGATTCCGAAGCAAATTGAGGGTATGACAAGTGGAAAGGTCACCACGGCACCCGCGACTCCCGACACTGATGCTCTTGTGGATGCTGAGGTTATTGATGCCTTGAAAGACACTGATGGTGGTTGTAGGATCGATAATAACCCGAGGGGGGGGGGTGAATAGGGTTTTTTAAAAAATCAAAACAAACAAAGAGATATAAAATATGCAGTAAAGGAAAATCACACGCAGAGATACACAGCTTCGGCAAACTGTGCCTACTGCTGCCTTTCTAAGATTCCTACTAGGAGTTACAAACAGATCCCGCTTACAATCCTATGTAAACTTGCAGCTCATGCTCCTGTCTAACCCTAAGCTCAAAATCCTAGACTGGCCTGTGTACCCTAGACCAGATTTTCCCAGACTACAGACTTGTAATCTGTATACTCTAGTTTTACAACGACACTAGAAAAGAAATGTTGCTAAATCAAATTACAATAAACAAAGTACAAAGGAAAATAAAAAAACTAAAGCAAAAGAACCCCCTTTAACAATCTTGGCTTAGCCAAGCAAACATACGGCCGACCCGCTTTCTTTTCTCTTATCCGTTGCTTTCCTCTTTTGCTATGTGAAATAGAAATGACGGCCACGTACTAAATTAGGGTTTCTGAGAAATTGATATGTCTTGCTCTGAATTACTTCTGCATATGCGATTTGATTGAATTTTTCTTCTAACTTCACTCTTCAGTGTTCTCTCTCTCTCGATCAAACAAGTAAGCACTCTGATTTGCGATTAGGGTTTCGATTTTCTGTTGGAATGTTTGATACTCAGTCGATGATGAAGTAGTGTATTTATATAGAGGTTTTTGTGACCCTAATCTCTGATTTCGCTTTAAGGACTTGCTCGATTTGATTTTGGAATATTCGGTTCGAATTTTGATTTCCCTGAAATTTTGTTGTCCAAATTTCTAATCGGTTTTGAAAACTTCCTGCTTTTATCCTTGATTTTCTCTGTTAAATTATAAATGGAAACATAATCAACTGATTTTGCCACCAAAGCTTTCATCATTCGATCTGATTAAGAATGCTTTCCATTTTTGAAAAAACAATTTGCATCCTAAGATTTTTCCCGTCTAGTCACCATACTGAAAAATGATTTAAACCGAATATTATTTTCCGTTTTTGATATACCAGAGATTTTGAGGAAGAAATCGAATTTTTAGGCATTTAAACCTTTCCAGAAAAAACAGGTGCACTATTTTTATCAGTACACACAATTCCTTGATTGATTACACAATTACTTGAGCACTCTCATACACTTGCCTGCATGCTGTGTTGTTTTTGTAAAACTGAAATGATCTAGCCACTCATGTCCCACTACTATGTTTATTTGAACTTGTAACTTGAAGTTGTTTGAACTTGAATATGTTTACTTGTTGACTCGACAGTTGTACTGCTGTATTGCCATGTTGTGTTGATCTGCCATACCTTACCACTGCTTCATTTACAAATCTGCCTTGGCCATTCATGTATAAGCTCCATGCATTGTCTCACCATGCTGCTGTTTTTGACATGTTGTGTGTGTCCTTGTCTGAACTATATTCGTATGTGCGCCATCATGCTTGTGCTTGTAAACTGTCTTGTTGCTTGTGCTGCTTTACCATCATGCTATAATATGTCGTGAACTTGCAATATCACATGTGCACTTGTGTCACTTATCTGCACCATCACACTTGCTTGGCTGTGACCATGCTTGTAAACTGTATGCCCTTGAATGTTGATCTGCTACATCCCACTGTTGTATTATTATGTTGCTCCCTTAATCACTTGTAGCCATGCATGTCTGTACTGATTTGAGTCTTGCACTTGTCCATCCATTTCACTCATAATAAAATTGATTGAGTTGAAACCTGTGTTACACCATTTCTGAAAACACTTGCACTTGAAACTTTGTAGAACTTGATTGAGCTACTCCCAGTTTTGAACCTGATCATATGTTGTGTTCTTAAGATGCTTTGCTTATGTGTGTATGTTTGTTCTTGCTTATTTTGAACTGCATTTGTATGGCTCGACACTTTGTCTTCATGTATTTGACACTTATCTCTTTGCTGTTTCATGAGTTCAGTTGTCTTCACCATGATCCACTTTGCATTTGTGTGGTATGCATGTTGCCTGCCATGTACACCATGCTGAACTGTGTATTTGCACACCATCTTGCTTCACACTGTTTTCAGTTTGCTGAAGTATACTTCCTATTTCTCTTTTGATATTTATCTTGTCTTGTGACCCTGAAAAAAAACAACAGACAGACTGTACTGTGTTGAGGCTGATCAGAATCAGCTGGTTCTGATCAGCAAACCAGTATGGTTATGGCGTGGCTGTTCAAGTCTGAGAAAAACACACGGAGAATCTGAGACAAATAAAATAAAAAATAAAATGTTATTTGTTCAGTATTTATTTTACTTCTAGTGTATTGTGTGCATTTTCTTTTGTGTGACAGGTTTCAGGATGATGCAACTGAAGCAGAAGCAGAAGCTGGGATAGTAAGAGTGTGTAGAACAGAATTTGTCTAGCAGAAAGTTGTGTATGATGTGTAAGATCATTTGTATTGAATTGTATAGTTGAGAGTTCAAAGATAGAATTTGTATTGTATTGATTTGTGAAAATAAGATATATATATTGAGTAATAGATGCTTGTATAAAATTTTCAGTTCCTGTGTAAGAGCACCATTAAACATATACATATATTATACTTTTTTATTTCAGTTTCAAACACATACGTTTGTAATCATCAAACAAAAAATCATCGATTCAACAATATCCCCCTTTTGATGATGACAAACATATCTAAGATTTTGAAATTAACAGAATGTGTTTGAAAGAACTCCCCCTATATTTGTGCTCCCCCTATAACACAGCTCCCCCTTTCAGTTGTAAACAAACACAAATAAAAATTTGAAGAAAATAGAAAATAATTAACCACTTAGCATTAATGGCAAAATAAAATCTATAGATGTCAATAAACAACACAAAATCTTAACTCCTTCTCCCCCTTTGTAATCATCAAAAGATGAACAGTTCTGAACATTTGCAAAAGATATGGACTATAGTTAGAAATCAAGTCATTTGACAGAATCAGAGCCATAATATCCAAGATATCAAACAAAAAAATCATAATAATTCGTAAAATAGGAACACATATCACAAAACAGAGGACGGAATCGAAAGTTAGTTAATATATACAAGACAGGATTTTATCAGATTTATATACAATATATATATATATATATATATATATATATATATATATATATATATATATTTCAAGAGCACACTAACCACTCATAACCAGAGCTTGAATTTTTAAATGGGATTAGTCGCAGCATGAAATTAAGTAAACTCATAACCGTGCATGACCAGAGCTTGGATTTTTAAACGAGGTTAGAGAAATACTTATTATATATATATATATTTTTAAATCCCCTTAATATATATAAAACAATAATGGATGGTAGAAGAGTGCTAGAGATAGAGATGATATGTGAAAATAAATTCCTAAATTACTCATATTATAAAATATATTAGATTACATCAGAGTTGTAGACGAACTTTCAACCATCTCATATTCTGAAAAAACTAACACAACCACAATTTTATCATAAATGTCAAAAAATAAAAACTGTTCTTTTCTTGATGGTTTGAAGGTTGGACTATTTGTCAGAAAATGAAATTGATAACAGAACACGTTAAGAGAAAATTTACCCAAAAATGCAGAGAGATTAATTTATTTCTATAATTCCCAAATCCAGTAGTAATCTGCAAAATCTATCTTCGGGAAGGGGTTTTGTGAAGATGTCAGCAAGTTGAGATTCGGTTGGAATAAATTCAATACAAATGTCCTTACTGGCAATATGGTCTCTAAGAAAGTTGTGTCTCACATCAATGTGTTTTGTGCGTGAGTGATGTACTGGATTGTTTGATAAATCGATTGCACTCTTACTGTCACATTTCAAAGGAACTCGTTTATAACATAAGCCAAAGTCAGATAAAGTCCGCATCATCCATAAAATCTGTGCACAACAACTTCCTAATGCAATATATTCGGCTTCAGTGGTGGATAAGGCAACACAGTTTTGTTTACGACTTGACCAAGAAACAAGAGAATGTCCTAGCATGAAACAAGTTCCACTAGTACTCTTCCTATCAGTGGGTGAGCCAGCATAACCAGCATCAGTAAACCCAACTAAATTAAAGTTATTGCAAGAAGGATACCATAAACCAAGATTTGGTGTGTGTAACAAATATCTCAGAATTCGTTTTGTGGCTTTTAAATGAGATTCTTTTGGATTAGATTGAAAACGAGCACACAAACAAACAGAGAACATAATATCGGGTCTAGAAGCAGAGAGATAGAGAAGTGAACCGATTATACCGCGATATTTTTTCTGATCAACAGCGACTCCTTTTTCATCTTTGTCAAGTTTAGTTTTTGGGCTCATTGGTGTTCTCATTTGTTTTGCATCTTCAACTCCAAATTTCTTCAACAACTCCATCACATACTTTGTTTGAGAGATGAAGATTCCTTTGTCGCTCTGTTTGATTTGAAATCCAAGAGAGCTCTCCAACCAAGCTCATCTCAAATTTGTCCTGCATAACTTTTTCATATTTCTCACAAAAAATATCATTAGTAGCACCATAAATGATATCATCAACATAAATCTGAACAATCAAGAAATCATTACCATCATGTAATAGAAACAGAGTAGTATCAGCACATCCCTTTTTAAAATCATTTTCCAAAAGATATGAACAGAGACAGTCATACCAAGCTCACGGAACCTGTTTAATACCATATAACGCTTTTTTCTAGCTTGTACACATGATTTGGAAATTCATGACTCTCAAAACCAGGGGGTTGTTCAACAAAAACTTCTTCTTTCAGCTCACCATTCAAAAAGGCACTCTTAACATCCATTTACTTAAGTTTATAACTAATTGCTTCTAACCTAGCTACTGGAGCAAATGTTTCATCAAAATCAATTCCTTCAATTTGATTGTATCCCTTAGCAACCAATCTAGCTTTGTTTCTAATTACATTACCAGATTCATCAAGTTTATTTTTAAACGCCCATTTTGTTCTGACAACTGGATAGTCTTTTGGCCTAGGCACCAAATTCCAGACTTTATTCCTTTCAAACTGGTTAAGTTCCTCTTGCATAGCTATGATCTAAGATTCGTCATTTAGAGCAATATCATACGAACTTGGTTCAATTTCAGAAATAAAAGCACTATGAATACAGAAAGCACAAAGATTTTTATTTAAAGAGGAAAGAGTGCAAACGCCAGTGGTTGGACTACCAATTACTAAGTCTGGAGGATGGTTGGGTTTGAATTTCAGCCTTTCAGCTTCAGCTGTTGCTTCTGTGACTTCTTCGTTGTTTACTTCAACTTCATTGCTTTCTTTCTCGTCTTCTTGTTCACCACCTTCATCCTTTTTAGAGGTCAACTCCATGTCTGATTCATTAAACTTCACATTAATTGTCTCCACCATTGATCTTGATTGTTATTGAAGATTCTGTACGCTTTGCTCCTTGAAGAATATCCCATGAAAATCCCATCGATTGTTTTTGGTTCAAACTTCCCAAACTGATCTCCTGTGTTCAAAATAAAACAAGGACATCCAAAAACACTGAAATATCAGATGTTAGGCTTTTTGTCAGACCACAGTTCATATGAAGTCTCATTAAGTATTGGTCTAATCATGACTCTATTCATTACATAGCATGAAGTATTAACTGCCTCTGCCCAAAAGGTTTGAGGTAATTTATATTCACATAACATAGATCTAGCCATCTCTTGTAATGTACGATTTTTCCTTTCGACCACCCCATTTTGTTGAGGTGTTCGAGGAGCGGAAAATTCATGTTTAAAACCACTTTCTTCACATAATTTTTCAAAATATAAATTTTCAAATCCACCTCCGTGATCACTTCTCAAAGTTTTTATTGAAACACCTTTTTCATTTTGAACAAGTTTTGAAAACTTTAAAAAATAATCAAATGTTTCAGGCTTTTTGGCTAGAAAATAAACCCATGTAAATCTAGAGTAATCATCAACCAACACATAACTATAACGTTTACCATTTAAGCTAGCAGTATCGGTTGGACCAAACAAATCCATATGAATTAATTCAAGAACACGTGAAGTACTAACAACATTCTTAGAATGAAATGATGAACGACTAAGTTTGCCCATGGAACAAGCTTTACACACTTTGTTATTTTTGAATTTCTGGTGTGGTAAACCTCTAACAAGCTCATTTGTTTCAAGTTTTTCAAGGAGACCCATACTAGCATGTGCTAGTCTTCTATGCCATAAAACTGCTTCTTCTTCTGTAGCTAACAAACACCTAGAAACAGTTACATCATCAAAAGAGAGTGTGTAAATATTTCCTTTTCTTTTGCCAGTAAAAACAACTTTGCCAGTGGATGTTTCAATGATTTTACATATCTTACTATCAAAGACTACATTCATTCCTTTGTCACACAGTTGGCTTATAGAGATAAGATTGTGATACAAGTTATCAACATATAAGACATCGGCTAAGGCAGAAATGTTGTTACTTACTTTACCTTTACCAATCATCTTACATTTGCTGTTGTCACCCAAAGTTAAGGAACAGTTTTTGTCTCCTGTCATATGTCTGGAGCAACCTGAATCCAAGTACCATTTCTGTTGCTCCTTAGCCCGCCAACATACCTACATAAGAAGAGAAGAGGATGACCCAAAGAAGCTTCTAGGTCCAAGAATATCAGTGGTTGAATGAAAACAAGAACTTTTTGGTACCCATATTTGTTTTGTCCTCTTATTTGTGTTCCAAAAATTGTGGTAATTGTGTGCCAAGTATTTAGGAACCCAAATTCTAGTGGATTTTTTGATTTTATTTCTCTTCTTGCAGTTTTCAGAATTATGCCCAATTCCCTCACATTTTTCACACTTAGAAAAGATGCTTTTACCTCTCACATTGTCAGTCATAGTCACATCATCTTGAACTTTACCAAAACCCAGTCCTTTTCCATTGTTAGCGAACAATTGGTTTCCTAGTAACATTTTGAAAGATGTTTGTCCAATTGAGAACTTATTTAAGGTGACTTCAAGATTTTGGACTTTGGTTCTTAGTGCTGTATTTCGTCCATAAGTGAAGTGCATCTTTTAATAAAATTCTCTCTCTTAATCTCATCAATTTCTTTCAAGGTCAAATTTTCTTTTTCAAGATTGTCAATGGTGGGCTTGAGAGTCGATATTTCTAAATTTTTTGCTTTAAGCTTTTCGACTTTTGTTTCTAATGTATCAATGATTTCAGAAAGGTGTTTACACATTAAAAATAAATCATCATAACTATATACCTCATTCGATTCCTCTCTATCATCTTCTGAATCAGATTTTGCCATAAATCATAGGTTGCTTTCTTCCTCTCTACTACTTTAGTCTTCTTTACCTTCCTCGTCTTCCCAAGTTATAGAAAAGGCTTTCTTTTTCTTCTTGTTTCTTTTGTGCTGTAGAAGAGGACAGTTTGGTTTCAGATGTCCAGGCTTCTGACAGTTGTAGCAGAGTGGTTCCTCATCTGAATTTTCAGAGTTCTTCAGCTTGTTGGATCTTGGTTTGTTTCTTCGAGATTTGAATTTGCTCCATTTTACGATTTGTCTGACGGCCATTGCAAGCTGTTCGATGGAGTCTTCGCCATCGCTGTTGACAGTATTGGACAAAGCAATTGACTTCTTCTTCTTCAGATCAGAGTTGTTGCGATCTTCTCGTGATTTTAGCTCCATTTCATACGTCATTAGATTTCCAACGAGCTCCTCCATGCTCAGTTTACTTAGATCCTTTGATTCTTGAATAGCTGCGACTTTTGCCTCAAAATTCATTGGCAGAACACGCAGAATCTTCCTTACAAGTTCAACTTCAGTAAAAACTTTTCCAAGGGCTCTAGCATTGTACACTAGCACTGAGAACCGTCCATACATGTCCTTGATACTCTCATCCTTCTGCATAGTGAAGTTTTCATACTCATTGCTGAATAGAGCGAGACGAGATTCTTTCACTTGCGATGTTCCTTCGGGAGTGACCTCCAGAGTATGCCAGATTTCCTTAGCTGTGTTACAATGAGAAATTCTGTTATATTCAGATTTATCTAAAGCACAGATCAAAGCATTCATGGCTTTAGAATCAATAAAGTACAATTTCTTATCATTTGCATCCCACCTTTCTTTTGGTTTAAGCACTTCAATATCATTAACAACTACAGTGGGTGGTTTATAACCAGTCTCAATGATATCCCAGACATCATAGTCAAAAGACACAAGATAAATTTTCATTCTAGCTTTCCAATACGCATAATCACTACCATTAAACATGGGTGGTCTAGCAATAGACTGTCCTTCAGAAAAAGCATTATTCATTGATGTCATGACTCTAGAGTTAAGTATAAACTGGCTCTGATACCAATTGTAGGATCGATAATAACCCTAAAGGGTGGGTGAATAGGGTTTTTTTAAAAATTAAAACAAACACAGAGATATAAAATATGCAGTAAAGGAAAATCACACGAAGAGATACCCAGCTTCGGCAAACTGTGCCTACTGCCGCCTTTCTAAGATTCCTACTAGGAGTTACAAACAGATCCCACTTACAATCCTATGTAAACTTGCAGCTCCTGCTCCTGTCTAACCCTAAGCTCAAAATCCTAGACTGGCCTGTGTACCCTAGACCAGATTTTCCCAGACTACAGACTTGTAATCTGTATACTCTAGTTTTACAAAGAAACTAGAAAAGAAATGTTGCTAAATCAAATTACACTAAACAAAGTACAAAGGAAAATAAAAAAACTAAAGCAAAAGAACCCCCTTTAACAATCTTGGCTTAGCCAAGCAAACATATGACCGCCCGCTCTCTTTTCTCGTATCTGTTGCTTTCCTATTTTGCTCTGTGAAATAGAAATGGCGGCCGCGTACTAAATTAGGGTTTCTGAGAAATTGAGATGTCTTGATCTGAATTACTTCTGCAGATCCTATTTGATTGAATTTATCTTCTAGCTTCACTCTTCATTTTTCTCTCTCTCTCTCGATTAAACAAGTAAGCACTCTGATTTGCAATTAGGGTTTCGATTTTCTGTTGGAATGTTTGATACTCAGTCGATGATGAAGTAGTGTGTTTATATAGAGGTTTTTGTCACCCTAATCTCTGATTTCGCTTTAAGGACTTGCTCGATTTGATTTTGGAATATTCGGATCGAATTTTGATTTCCTTGAAATTTTGTTGTCCAAATTTCTAATCGGTTTTGAAAACTTCCTGCTTTTATCCTTGATTTTCTCTGTTAAATTGTAAATGGAAACATAATCAACTAATTTTGCCACCAAAGCTTTCATCATTCGATCTGATTAAGAATGCTTTCCATTTTCGAAAAAACAATTTGCATCCTGAGATTTTTCCTGTCTAGTCACCATACTGAAAAATGATTTAAACTAAATATTATTTTTCATTTTTGATATACCAGAGATTTTGAGGAAGAAATCGAATTTTTAGGCATTTAAACCTTTCCAAAAAAACAAGTGCACTATTTTTATCAGTACACACAATTCCTTGATTGATTCCATAATTACTTGAGCACTTTCATACACTTGCCTGCATGCTATGTTATTTTTGTAAAACTGAAATGATCTAGCCACTCATGTCCCACTGCTATGTTTATTTGCACTTGTAACTTGAAGTGGTTTGAACTTGAATATGTTTGCTTGTTGACTCGGCAGTTGTACTGCTGTATTGCCATGTTGTGTTGATCTGCCATACCTTACCACTTGTAATGACCCGCATTTTCCTGCGATATATAATTAACTTATTTAATTATATATATATGGATTTAGAGAATTCAAATGGTCGTTAATTAAATAATAAGGAATATTTAATTAAAAATAATAATTAATTAATGTATTTTATTCAGGAATAATTAGAAATATTGGAATTCACAATATTTTGTGGATTGGGTTATTTCTGAGATTTAATTCAGCTTAGAATTGAATTTGAATAACGAATATATTGAATCGACAACGTTATAACGTATAGTTTATAGTATAAATATAAACGAGCGCGTAACGACGTTGCAGTTCGTGAATTGGCGATTCGAACTTTAAACGAGTATACAGGGGTCGTTTTAAATCGGATTTCTATGAAACGAGAAACGTTAGGAGCTGGTGGAGTATATCTTTCTAGTGGAAGAGAAAAATCGGGATTTCATCGTGTAGATTTTGATTTATGTCCAAATCAAATTTTAGAAAAGTCGCTGTGGAATTCCTTTATAATTTATAAAGGAATTATTTATATTTTAAAAAGGAATTTCAATATAAATCGAATATCGGGTTGACCCCGAAGTGAATATCGTGTTAGAAATTCATACAGGAATATTCTAGAGCTGTAAGGGTATTCCACTGTGAGTATATACTATAATATAAATTTATCTATATTTAATTTAATTATATTTAAATAAATTTATATATTTAAATGGGCCATTCAGAGCTTTAAAAATAGCCAGTTTTTCATATGACCTCAGAATTCGACGAAACCTGTTTTGTTGGATTCGTAATGTCAAATTATTGTTAGATTTCCAGTTTCGTGATTTTTAGAGTCACCGTTTGGCCATACGGATTTTTAGAGTGAGAAACAGTCAGTATTTTGACGATTAAAAATACGCCGTGTGAGAATACGGAGTCGGAATTCGACGAAACCAGTTTCGTTGGGACCGTAATGTCAAACTCTATCTACATGTTCAGTTTCGTGATTTTAGGGCATTGTATGTGGTTGTAGGAATTTTTAGAAGTCAGAAACAAATATAAAATGAGGAAAATAAAATATAAAATAATAGAAAAAAAATATCTAACTATCTTTGAACCTAAAGAGACCACGTATTTCCCCCCTCAACCTCTCACTCACCTTTATAAAACGTTCTTACAAGCCGCCGTATCATTTTCTCATCTCAGCAAAAGAAAAACCAAAAGAAAAATCAAAATACATTCGAAATAATTCCTGTAAAATCCTAAAACATGTGTAGTGAATGGGTATGGAGTTCCTCTTCAATATATCTTCATCTCGAAGGATCCGATGGTGGTTCTCAGATGTTCGACTTTGTGAACGCGAGGCTAGGGTTAATGATAAGTGAAATTGGGTGCTTCGATTGTTGTTTCTGAGTTTAGATTTGGGTTCGGTGTAGGTTTTGGCATCATCCGTGATGTTTTGACGGATTTCTGGAGGAAATTATGTCGATGGATGTTTGGGAGCAGCATTAGGTCGCGGTCCTCAGTGGTGTATCGGGTGTGAGGTTTGTGTGATGAAGATGAAGCTTGGTTGAAGAGAAGAATCACGGTGATTTTGGTCTGAGTTTTCATTTGAAGAATGAAGTGTGGTGGAGGATCGATTAGTTGGAAATGGGGTTCGGTGGTTGATTGAGGAGCAGGCATCTCGTTGGGAGGAAGAAGGATTAAAAGGGAGCGGGCCTGGTAGTTTTGATTTGGTGACGGGCCGGGATAAAGCAAGGTGAAAGCCCAATTGATTTTTAAGGATTTAATTTTTTCTAATTTAAATTTGTACCAATCTATAAACTGTATAACTTATCCATACGGTATCGAAATTCAGCGAAACAAGATGCGACGGGATCGTATGGACGGACACTACCCAATGAAACTGACTGGGAGTGGATTGGAGCTAGTTTGAATTTACGGAAAAATAAATTGTTTGATTCAAATCAAATAAACAGTTTATCGTTCTTTAACGATGAACTGCCAATGTGAGTAAATCTCACTAACTCTGAACAGTTTACATTTTCATGTTGTATTTTTAAAACTGTTAAAATTGTCTGATTGACTGTGTGTTGACTGTTTGATTGAACTGCTAGTCAGTCAGTAAAAATTATATATATATACATATATATATATATATATATATTGATTCTGGTTAACAGAATATTTTATCCTCGTGTTGTTTAACATCTGTGATGCAGGGAAACAGGTTGGAGGGGTCCAACTGGACTCCTCAATATTTATAATACTATTCTGTTCATGTATTGTGATATACGATGTGATATATAATCTGTTTGATTATATGTGTTTTAAACGATATCGATCATTGTGGTTTGCCATTTTAAATATCATAAGAGACCCTGGGATGTAGAAAAGAACATTTCAATGTATATTGAAATAAAGGGGTTTTATAAAATCAACCGATTTTATAAAAGGAAATATTTTGAAAATAAAGTATTTATAAAATCATAGGATTTTATAAAGAGAAATATTTATTGGGAAAATAAATAGAGATTATAAAAAGGAAATTTTCAATGTTATATTGAAAAGAAAATATTTATAAAATCAAAGAAGATTTTATAAAAAGGAATTTATTTATAAATGGAATATTTATAAAAGGAAATATTTATAAAAACATAAGATTTTATAAATGAGATATTTATTGATTTAATAAATAGGATATCATAAACGATTTATTTATTTAGAAAATAAATAAAGAAATATAAAGGAAATATATTTGTGAAAACAATTATAATTGAATTGAAATTTTATTTGTAAAAAAAAATAAAAAGGGGATATTTGTAGAACATGAACAAATAGATTAAATGGGATTATTTATTTATTTAGGGAATAAATAAAAGTAAAAGGATATATTTATTTATATTAAATAAATAGAATTAAATGGAGATATTTATTTATTAAATAAATAGAAAGATATAAAAGAAATATTTATTGGTTAAATAAATAGAATTGAAAGGAATATTTATTTATTAAATAAATAGGATTAAATTAAAGAGAACATTTATAAAGTGCAGAACCGTTACTAAAGTAAATCTTTATAAATGAATAAACGTTATCAAATAAGGGTACTCGAATAAGAGAAATCGATTGAGTTAGAATAAATCGATTAGAGTTAGAATTACTCGATTAAGAGAAATCGAGTTAAGTTGTCGATTAAGGATAATCGAGTTAACAAAATCAAGTCGAGTAATCGAGTTAAGAAAATCAAGTCGAGTAATCGAGTTAAGATAATCGAGTCGAGTAATCGAGTTAAGATAATCGAGTCGAGTAATCGAGTTAAGTAATCGAGTTGAGTTAATCGAGTACGGTTAGCCAAACCAAGTTTGTCGAGATTAGTTAATCGAAAGGAGTTAGTCGAATATAGTTAAAGGAGTTAGTCGAGTATAGTTTATTCGAAAAGAGTTAAAGGAGTTAGTCGAATATAGTATATTCAAATAGAGTTAAAGGAGTTAGTCGAATATAGTTTATTCGAATAGAGTTAAAGGAGTTAGTCGAATATAGTTTATTCGAATAGAGTTAAAGGAAGGGAGTTGTCGATTAGTTAATCGAAAGGGTATGGATTAGTTAATCGAAGGGTATCGATTTTAGTTTAAATCGAAAGGAGTTATCGATTATAGATAAATCGAAGTGAGATTAATCGAATAAGAGTTATTCGAAAAGAGATCATCGAATATAGTTTATTCGAACGTGAGATTTTCAAATATGAGATATTTGAAAAAGAGAGTTATCGAATATAGGTTATTCGAAGGAGAGTTAATCAAATGGAGATTACTCAAAGAGAGTTAATCATCGAATTCGATTATATCAAATTCGGGAAAGTACTGATACTTTCCGGTGTTTAAATCAAGATTTATTTATTTATAAATAAATTAGTTGTTAGGTTAATTATACAAAATAAGGATAAAACGTTAGATGTTAAGTTAGATAAATTCGGAAGTAGGGACTATAACGTTATCGTTAACATCACTGTTTTCAATAAAGAGTGGATTTGTAAATTGAATCCGAGAAAGACGTAAAGAAGTTGTTAAACGATTTAAAAGATAAACTTGACCATTTCGAAGTTATAACGTTGTTCAGTTAAGGTCTGAGAGGTAATTATACCCCAACTTGATTGACTTCCTTCTTAACTAAGGAATGGTAAGGTTTGATCGTAAAAGGAGTTTGGAAATGTTTTCCAAGTAAGAATCAGAAATGTTTTCTGATAATAGAAAACAACAATTCAAAATATATGGAAATCAGGAGATAAGTAAAGTAATGAATTAAAGAGATAAATGTAAAATAATGATTGGTCGATATAATTTCCACTTGGGAGTAATATCGTTGTTTGCACACGTGTTATTCTTTGATAGTTAAATCACAGACTATCAAAGTTTTGACCATTTTAATGTTGTTAATATGGAGAGACCGGTTGGATTATTATCCAAAGAACCACTCTGTATTGGCATAAGCGTTGCGAATCATATATGCCAAGGATGAATGTCTGACAGAGTATTTCCAGACGATCACATATATTGATTTCTCCAACCGTACCAAGAGTGAAAGCGGAGAAGGAAACTTCTTTTAGCTAACACATAATGTATGGTTGAGGACATCAATCGGTGATTTGATGGATGTGACGATGTGGCATTCGAAGTGAATCTGGTGGGATGAAAAGCGTAGCTTCTAGCCTCATCAACCGGCAAATGACAGAAATCGGGCAGGTAGCATGGCTATGTAGGTCGCACCTATTAGGGTGTATAATCACCTGATCTAGAGTTTCATTTACTACCAAAAATCTATTGTTGATGCTGTCCCATTCGTGAAACGGTTGCTGATCCCAACCGTTGGTGATATACATTCGATGCACTCAAGAAAATGAGTGGTCGGTCATGTGTGGACGGGTTGCAAGATGTTCTTGTTGAACCCAGTGTATTCCTCTCTAGAGGTAAACTAGCGAAAGGTGGTTCCATACCTTGTCATAGTTGGAAATCCATTTCCCAATATGTGCTTGCGGTTTTGATTGTATACTATATATGTAGAACGTGAGATGAAAGCGTTTCTGCTAGATGATTATTATATTGTGGTTGATAGACATTATTATAATATCAAAAAGAGTTTTGATATAAAGATTAGTTTTGGATTCTCATAAGGGAAAAACCCGTTCCGTTATACGGCGTGGTCTTATGAGATATCGTTGTGTTACTCAAACTGTTTTAAACTGTTTTACTCATACCAGTCCCATGACTGACCCGGAGTTTATTTTGTTTTGTTTCCCTAAACTCTTGGGTGCTCAATTTTGTACGAGCAGTCAAGTAGTCGGGATTTACAGATACTTTAAGAGCTGGAGCAGGAGGCTTCAAGATTATATATATAGCTATTGTTATTCCGCTGTGTTGTAAGTGCTGTACTTTGATAATGATGTATTTTTCAAAGTATGTTATATATATTATATGTTATTCATTCCGCTGTGAGGTTCGTGTTACTCTGATGTTGTGTTCTTCTTCTTCTTCTATTCTAAGTTTCTATCTTATCTATTCTCACCCTCTGTCTTCTTTCTATTAATTTCTTAAATTTCTAGTGCGATTTGGGGTTGGACTTGTGTTTTTGGTCAGCTCAAATTGGACCGGATTTTCGGGTCACTACACCACTGCTTCATTTACTAATCTGCCTTGGCCATTCATTTATAAGCTCCATGCATTGTCTCACCATGCTGCTGTTTTTGACATGTTGTGTGTCTCCTTGTCTGAACTGCATTCATATGTGCGCCATCATGCTTGTGCCTGTAATCTGTCTTGTTGCTTGTGCTGCTATACCATCATGCTATAATCTGTCATGAACTTGCAATATCACATGTGCACTTGTGTCACTTATCTGCACCATCACACTTGCTTGGATGTGTCCATGCTTGTAAACTGTATGCCCTTGAATGTTGATCTGCTACATCCCACTGTTGTATTATTATGTTGCTCCCTTAATCACTTGTATCCATGCATGTCTGAACTGATTTGAGTCTTGCACTTGCACTTGTCCATCTATGTCACTCATACTAAAATTGATTGAGTTGAAACCTGTGTTACACCATTATTGAAAACACTTGAACTTGAAACTTTGTAGAACTTGATTGAGCTACTCCCAGTTTTGAACCTGATCATATGTTGTGTTCTTAAGATGCTTTGCTTGTGTGTGTATGTTTGTTCTTTCTTATTTTGAACTGCATTTGTATGGCTCGACACTTTGTCTTCATGTATTTGACACTTATCTCTTTGCTGTTTCATGAGTTTAGTTGTCTTCACCATGATCCACTTTGCATTTGTGTGGTATGCATGTTGCCTTCCATGTACACCATGCTGAACTATGTATTTGCACACCATCTTGCTTCACACTGTTTTGGGTTTGCTGAAGTATACTTCCTATTTCTCTTTTGATATTTACCTTGTCTCGTGACCCTGGAAAAAAAAAACAGCAGACAGACTGTACTGTGCTGAGGCTGATCAGAATCAGCTGGTTATGATCCGCAAACCAGTATGGTTATGGCGTGGCTGTTCAAGTCTGAGAAAAACACACAGAGAATCTAAGACAAATAAAATAAAATAAAAAATAAAATGTTATTTGTTCAGTATTTATTTTAGTTCCTGTGTACTATGTGCATTTTCTTTTGTGTGACAGGTTTCAGGATGATGCAACTGAAGCAAAAGCAGAAGCATGCAATGCAAAAAGTGTCGTGTGTGTATGCCCCCAATCAATCGTCATTATGATGCCTGCCCAGGGGTTATTGAGGATTGATTAGAGTCATGATTAATCTGCCCCCCATTCCCGGAAATGAGGGGGTCGGGCTCAGCTTTCATTCTTATTCCCGATTCTACAGCGGGATAGGAGCCCTTATGTGGCACTTAATTCGAATGCCTTTATACTCTCCTGTCGTATGCCCAGGATAGAGTTCGAACTCAGCTTTCAGTCTGTTCCCCGATCCTTCAGCAGGGTAGGAGTTCTTTAGCGGCATTGAGTCTCCAACGCCTTTATACTCTCCCATCGAATTCCAAGGGTAGAATGTTGGTCGAGACAGTCTTTAAAATCATGGTGCACCTTCACTTCTCCTAGACAATTAGATTCTCTGTCCTTTACGCTTCTCGAATCTTGAGAAGTAGAGTTTTAATTGATGTGTCATTCACTTGATCACCATTGCGGTAATCTACTCACCATTAAATGATGATAAGCGAGTCCGTGGACTCTTAGAAAGGTGATCCACGGAAGCAAGTCTCATTCCCAAAGTCAGGAGTCAAGAAACCATAAGTCTTCATCAAGCAGTCGAATGTTGTCTTGACGAGATTCCCAAGGGTTTTTACACTCCCTCTGGAACTCGTGAAAACATCATCAATACCCGCGAGCTGCGATAATTCCTGTTCATACGCAATAGTATAACAAAAGAAAATGCAATAAGAGTAAATGACACACGATATTTTTATAGTGGTTCGGTCGAATCATGACCTACGTCCACTTTATAATCTCTTGTTCATACGATTGGACTATTCTAGGCAAGTCAAGCCTAGTTACATAATCCTACAAACAAAAGAATAAAAATGACGATCTTCACGTCAGATAGTGCCGCAAATGTTGGGCATTCCACACTCTGGGGGTTTCCATTCCATCCACTGTCGTTATCTTGAAAGGTCCATTATCAAGCCTCCATTGGATGGCATAGGGTCCTTCCCATTTTGGCCCTAAGTGAGTTGGGGGTGGAAAGACTCGCTTCAGAACCAAGTCTCTGGGTTCAAAGGTACGGGCTCAGAATCTTTTGTTATAGTACCGAGCGACTTGCTGCTTGTGCCTCAAGGCACGTAAATCCGCTTCATCTCTCTTTTCTTCTACCGTATCGAGGAATTCGAGGAGCAACTCATTATTAGTCATTGGGTCGTAATAAGTGACCCTATTGGATGGTACCTTTAGTTCTACCGGGATGACGGCCTCCGACCCAAAAGCGAGGGAAAAAGGAGTATGCCAGTAGCGGATTTGTAAGTCGTCTTATAGGCCCATAGTGCCAGGGGTATCTCATCGACCCACATGGCTTTGGCTTGTTTTAAGCGCTTCTTCAAGATGGACTTGATTACTTTATTTGCGGCTTCTACCTATCCATTTGATTGTGGATGTGCTACAGACGTGTATCTCTTCTTGATATGGTATTTCTCGCAGAAGTCCCTAAATACAGTACTATCGAACTGGGTTCCATTATCAGTTATGATAACTTTCGGGATCCCAAATTGGTAGATGATGTTTCTTACGACGAAGTTGATCACTTTCTTGGTTGAGATCGTCGTCAAGGCTTCCGCTTCAACCCACTTTGTAAATAATCAATGGCCACTATAGCAAACTTTGCTCCGCCCTTCGCTAGGTGGAGACTCCCTATAATATCTACTCCCCAAACAGCAAAGGGCCACGGGCTCGTCATCGTCTTTAACCGGCTAGGAGGTGCCCTGGGTATTCTGGAAAATTTCTAGCATGCGTCACAGCCTCGTGCATACTCGGCTGCATCCTTATTTATGGTGGGCCAGAAATAGCCGTAGCACAAGATTTTCTTTGCCAGTGTTTGCCCCCCGGGGTGGTCACCACATTCACCTTCGTGGACTTCTTCCAGTACACGCTTGATGTCGTCATGGGCAATGCACCAGAGGAGGGGCATCGAGAAACCCTGTCTGTAGAGGACTTCGCCTTGCAAAACGTACCGGGAAGCCTTCCGGATAACTGCGCGCCTCTCACTCTTCTTTGACGGAAGCGTTCCATTCATTAAAAAATTCTTTAAAGGGGTCATCCATGACTCCCTTTCGGGTTTAACCTCTAGTACTTGATCAATTTCCATATGATCTATACTAGGGAACCACAATACTCCAATCGGGACTAGCTCCGTATCCTTAGGATTATCAGAACTAGCCATTTTCGCCAACTTGTCTTCCTTCTGATTCTCCGCTCTGGGAATATGAGATATGCTGTGGTGATCGAAACCATTCAATAAATCCTTTACTTTCTTCAGATATGATATCAGTGTTGAGCTTTTGGCCTGGAACTCTCCAGTGACCTGGTTTACGACTATCTTAGAATCGCAAAAGATACCCAGCTTCGTGATTTCCAATTCCTTGGCGAGTTTCAGCCCAGCGATCAAAGCTTCATACTCGGAATCGTTGTTAGTGGCATGAAACTCCAATCTAAGGGCATAATAGATTAGTCGTTTTTCCGGGGTTTCGAGCACTACTCCGGCTCCAGATCGTCGGTCATTCTTAGCTCCATCGGTGTACAATTTCCAGGCACTGGGGTCAAGGAGTAGTTTTGGTGGATCGACCTCTTCGCTTACAACATCATCCTCCGGGGTAGTGAATTCTGCTATAAAATCTGCTAGCGCTTGCCCCCTTATCGATCTTCTGGGCTGAAAGTTCAAATCAAAATGACTCAACTCGATATTCCACTTGAGCAATCTTCCGGATGCTTCGGGCCTTTGTAGAACTTTTTTGAGCGGTTGATCAGTATATACGGTGATTGGGATGAGCCTGGAAATAATGGCGGAGCTTCCGAGAGGCGATCAACAGGCTATACGCAAGCTTTCCTATTTTTGGATAGTTTCGTTCTGATGCCGCCAATTTTTTGCTCATATAGTACACTGGTCTCTGCACCTTATCTTCCCCTCTTACTAGGGCTGAACTGATCGCATGGGATGACACTGCTAGGTACACATACAAATCCTCATCATCCACGGGTTTAGACAGTATAGGAGGACTTTCCAGATGACTCAGCAGATTTTGGAATGCTTCTATACAATCAGGGGTCCACTTAAAGTGGCGTTTTCCCCGCTTGATCAACTCAAAGAATGGGATACATTTATCTATAGCTTTGGAAATGAATCTCCTCAATGCTGCTACTTTTCCGGCGAGGCTTTGCACATCCTTAATTTGCCTTGGTTCCTGAATATTCCGAATTGCTGCAATATGATCCGGATTGATCTTGATTCCACGTGAACTGACTATGAATCCTAGGAATCTTCCCGAAGCAACCCCGAATGAACATTTCAAGGGGTTGAGCTTCATCCCATATTTCCGGAGAATCTCAAACATCTCTGCTAAATTGGCAGTGTGGTCAGATGATTGTCTGGACTTTACCAACATGTCGTCGACATATACCTCCATCGTCTTTCCAATTTGATTATAGAACATTCTATTGACCAACCGCTGATATGTAGCACCAGCATTCTTTAGACCGAAAGGCATTACGACGTAACAGTATAACCCTAGATCCATGATGAAGCTGGTGTGTTCTTGGTCCGGAACATGCATAGGAATTTGATTATACCCCGAGTAGGCATCCATGAAGGAAAGAAGCTCATGACCCGCCGTCGAGTCTACCAGCTGATCAATTCTGGGTAACGGGAAACTATCTTTCGCGCAGGCTTTGTTTAGGTCTGAGAAATCAATGCACGTGCGCCACTTTCCATTGGACTTTCTTACCAAAACCGGGTTTGAAATCCAGTCAGGGTAGGTGGAGTCTCTAAAAAACCCATTATTCCTTAACTTTTCAACTTCATACTTCAAGGCGGCGGACCTCTTCGGGCCAAGCATTCGCCTTTTCTATTTGACGGGAGGATGCTTCGGGTTGATACTTAACGAATGACTCATTATTGACGGGGATATTCCATACATGTCCGCATGAGTCCAGACAAATACATCCAAGTTATCTTTCAAGAAGTCTGTTAATTCTTGAGCTCGAACGGGATCTAACTGTGATCCAATCTTCAGGTCCTTCTCTGGGTCACTTTCATCGATCGGAACATCCATAGTTGTTTCATTGGGAGTCGCCATTCTGCCCCCAGGCTCTTCATCCTCTTTGGGATCTATGTCCTCGGGTAATTCTCTGGGCGACTCTCCCAGAGTTATTCTCTTTAGTTGCTACGACGCCTCCTCCCTCGTAGGGGAAGAAGCTTCCTTCGTCTCTACATCTCCTCCTTTACGGAGCAACTTCAATTCTGCTACATAGCATGCTCGCGCAGCGACTTGATCTCCTCTGATTATACCTACACCGGCATCGGTTGGGAACTTCAACAAGCACCAAGGTGCAATGTAAGCCCTAAACTTAGCTAGGGCTGGTCGACCCAAAAAGGCGTTATACGATGTCGGCACATCCAGAACCATAAAGGACAGGATTCTCACTCTCTGGAGATCTCCTTCTTCAAGGGTTACAGACAGATCCACATATCCCATCGGAGCGGTTGTGGATCCGTTGAATCCACGTACCCAACCCTCGCATGGTTTCAAATCTTTCGGCTCAAGTTTCGTTTGGTCAAACGCCTTCTTGAACAAGAAGTTAACTGAGCTCCCGTTATCTACTAGAACTTTATGGACTGTAGCTGGACCGATAGTGGCGGTGATCACGAATGGACCCTCAGTTGGGGAATGGACTCCAATACTCTCTCGATCGTGAAATATGACATCATCATCCATCATCTTCTACTGCTTAACCGGGGAACTGTCCCTGGGGTTGCTACATTCTCCTACTTCAAGTTGTTGTTTAGCTGCATTGACATACTGGTCCATTGCCCTGAAACTATGTCCAGCTAGATGAAGTCCTCCAACTATAATTGATGACGAGGTTCTTTGTAACACCCCACCCTCCGCCAGGGTCACTCTAAGCAAGTACACTAGCTTCGGAGGGGTGTTCTAAAGGTAAACATGCACAAAAATACTACAAGACAGAACATATATAAAATAGCGGAAGTAAACCAACCTTTCATTTCTTTATAAACAAGGTCTAAAGCCTTTTACATCAGAGAATTTCTTACATTAAAACCTGTCTTGCAATAGTAATGAAGCATAAACCATTTCATAAATTATTCCCCAAGTAAAAACAGTAAAATAGCCATAGCCAAGGAAAGTCCAAGCCATATACGATGACCTTCAAGCAGAAGAGGTCCAATCTAACGACAGTATTTCCTCCCTGTAAACCTTAGGGGGGGAACGGAAAGACAAAGAGGCGAAACAAACGGAGTCAGTCATAAAGACTGGTAAGTCCTATCTACTTCCAGCATAAAAACAGGTAAAGGTAACATGACATGCATAAACTGAAAGTAAACATAAGGATGATGACAAGATAGATAAACTAAACCAAGATAGCAGGATGTACTACTGTATTCAGATAGACTAAGGTGTCATGATAAACTATGGTGTCAAGATAAATCAAGGTATCACATCGTCAGGTTTCTATCAAGTATAATATCCCACGGTATCTATCATGTATAACATCCCAAAGTATCTATCATGAATATTTTCTCTGCACCTCCCGTACTAGTATCCCAACCCGGGACATGTGTTAACTATGAAATGTCCCTTACCCAATGTCATGAAATGGTCCATGTCAACCTAATATCGAATATGTAGGTTTCCCGATTCGTATGATTCTTTCCATGCATAAGTTCAGTCCTTTGCCGTAGGCCGTACGGGCTTTCTCATGTAAATCTATACCACTTCAATGTGGTACTATTTTATCCTTGAAGTTGTTTGGACTGTCATCCTTGATCTGGTTATGTTTTCTTACCATGAACTATCGCGCGCTCAACTAGGATTTATGCCACCTAGGACCACTAGGGATCATGCTACCTAATGAACGTTTTCGTATCTCGGTTTGGGTTCAAGCCACCTAGGACTACTAGGGATTATGCTACCCGTCAACCACGCCCTTTTCCACACGTATGTATCGTGAATCGTTTTCCATGTCTAGACGCACATGTATCTCAATGTGTCATCCGAGTTCCGTGCCAGGACAAATCAAGAAATTACGGAACTCGATCGGGAGGCTTTAAGTCGTCTGCTAATGCAGATATAAAGGTCTGTTTTTGTACCGGTGGTTATGGTCCCATGTGACCTCTCCCTCAACTATTGAAAGGCAATCCAAGAAAAATCATGTATGAGAACTACATCCCGGCCCCCTATGCCCCACTTTTCCTATTGGCCAACCTCACCCATAACTAGATTGCAAGTATATGGTCTGTTGGGAGTTCTCTGCCTTTCCGTACGTTCACAATTTGACTAAAGATGGTAGGTAGTCGACGAGTGCTATCACAGGGCAAAAACAAGAATCGCCGACTCCACGCTAATCCATCCAGTCTTTAGGTCGCTCGCATAGCAACCAAGGCATACTCTTGGTTCTTCTACCGCAGACCTTACCCTCTGTGAGCCCAAGAGGATCATTTGCGACCACACAGAGGGATACCAAGAGTACCCTCACGTCCACCGAAGCTACCGCTTCGTTACCTAGTTCGTTGGAGCTTTTATCTAAGTCAGATAAACTTCCGCTCCTCCTCGTGCATTTGTCTAAGCGATGACCTACCGTATCAGGTTACTCATCTATTAACGAACTGGACTAGTTTCTTTGACTAAGAATTATTACTTAGTTATCCTTAGCTAAGGTTTACCACTTAGTTCCCTATCCCATTATCCTTGTTAACTATGATTTCTCGCTTAGTTCCCTGAACTAAGTTTTCGTCTTATGGGTTAAGTGTCACTTAAGTTCATGACTTAACCCGTCTACGAATCGTGTCAAGATTGGCTAAGTTTTCAAGTTCAAGACTTAGCCCTACAAACCCTGTGTCAAGTTGGGTAAGTATTTGTTTGTCTTAACCCTATCAGATTATTGTGTTGGATTGGTTAAGTATATATTAACTTAACCCCATCCAGTTATCGAGTCGGATTGGTTAAGTATAGATTAACATAACCCCATCCACTAATCGTATTATAATGGCTAAGTATATTCATTGTGACTTAACTCTATCAGGTTATCATATTAGATTGGTTAAGTGTAAGTTACTTAACCTCATCAAATTACCGAGTTAGATTGGTTAAGTGTAGGTTAACTTAACCCCATCAAATTACCGTGTTTAGATTAGTTAAGTCTAAGTTAACTTAGCCCCATCTAATTACCATGCTTAGATTGGTTAAGTGTAGGTTACTTAACCTCATCAAATTACCGAGTTAGATTAGTTAAGTCTAGGTTAACTTAACCCCATCCCCTAACTGTATTATACGGTTAAGTGTCATTAGGAAAGTTTACTTAACCTTATCAAATTACGTGTTGGATTGGTTAAGTGTAGGTTAACTTAACCCTCATCCACTAGTTGTATAAAAATGTTTAAGTGTCGTTAGCCTAATCAAGTGGTCCATAACTTAACCCTACCAAGTGGCATTAATTACTTAATGTACCCCAACCTCTCACATTAGACCTTGTTGTGGTTACTGGTTAAGCCGGTCGGGTCGGGGAAGTTTTTACCACAACCTAGTCTAACCTCGGGTCTTAAGCGCGACATGACCAACTTCTCATATTGGGTCTTATTGTTTGCAACTACTAGTTAGGCCGGTCGGGTCCGGTTAGTTTTACGTTGCAAACTTAACCCAACCTCGAGTTGGTCACTTTCATGTTTAGTCTAGTGTCATACTACACTTACAACCCATACTTATCTAGTTTCAAGTTCCATGTTTTCCTACGAGTCATGTCTACATTTAAGTGTATCGTGAATGTCATGTTCCCATGTAACCCCATGTCAAGTTATCACGTCATAATCATGCTTGCATACACTACCCCAAATCGTATTTCCAACGCAAGTAAAAGCGAGTCAACATAGTAGAAATACTATGACTACATATTGGCCTCAAAACATGCATGATGCCATAAAGGGATTGGCTTTAAACATGCATAATATCCTAAGGGGTTTGACCTCAAACATGCACAATATCAAAAGGGATTTGGCCTCAAACTTGCATAATGTCATAAGGGGTTTGGGTTATTCTACATGCATGAGCCCCAAGTTATAGTTATGCACATATTTCACAAGTCAAAGTGGTTCTAAGTGCTCATGCCAACATCCCACAAATAAAGGTTCAAACTTTCATGATAAACTAAGTTGAACATATCATGAATGGCATGATTTAGTCGCTACAACATAGCCCAAAGTCATAAATCATAGAAAAGGGGCATGACAAGGTTCACATAGACTAGCATACTTATGTTCATCGCATTTTATACCATGTCATATTAGAATCATCATTTAGGTCTACAAGTAGCTAGAACTTACAAATCGAGGCTAGAGGATTAAGAGCAAGAGTCTTGTTGTAGGATCCATGTTGAGATGATGATCAAAACCCTGGATTTGATGTAGAAAGCTTGCTCCCTTGATTTGAATCTAGTTTGAAAGCATAGGCTCTTGAAGTTGGAGATGGAGGCCATGATCAAGAAAGAATTGGGCAGCACTTCGTGGCAAGAATGATTTGTGAGGGTTTAGGCTAGGTCTAGGGGCGTTTTTATAGAGATTAGGATTAGTTTAGGCCCTTAGATTAACCCTAGAACGAATCTGATCCATCAAATCTCGTCACAGGCCAGCAGACCAGACCCAAATGAGCAAGCAGGTGCACCAGGCCGACCAGATCCAAAATGGGTTTTTGGGGTTATGTCGACACCTATGTCGACACCTGTAACAACCCGTATTTTTAATAACCTGTTATAACATAAATCGAGGCAGAATTTAATTCAAAAATCTGAATCAAGGGAAACGGGCTATGCCATTGCGTTCGTCTCGGAAAAATACGTGAAATAGAGTCTGAAATTTTGTAAATCGGAGTCCGTATGACCCGATTAAGGCCCAATGAAGTTTTCAGAAAATTCCAAAGTAAAAACAGATTAAAAATTCAGGTTTAAATTTCGGAAATTGGGGCAGGCGGGAAAATTCCCGCCATGGCACCCAAGTCGACAGCCCTGTCAACTTGGGAGTCGACTTGGTTACCCCCAAGTCGACAGCCCTGTCGACTTGGGTGTCGACAGGGGGTGCACGGGCAGTTTTGCCTGGTGCACCATTTTAGGGTTTGGGCTGGGTTTTGGGGCTGGTTCTGGAAGCTTCCGAAATCTAAGGGTCCTAATCTAACCTAGGGTTAATCTAAGGGCCTAAAACACTCTAATCTTCTATAAATAAGACCCTAACCCTACGCCTAAATCCCCATTATTCATTCTAGTAACTAAACTATGGCAAAAAATTTCCTCTCATGGCCTCCACTTTCTTCTTAAAATTTCTAAGTCATTTCCTATGAGAGATTCATGTGCATACAAGTGTTTTTTAGTTGCATGAGTGATCATTAGCTTGCATTCATCATCAAGTTGCAAGCTTTATTTTCAAAGCTAGAGTTTTTGGTGATTTTTGGCAAAGGGTTTTCTTATTGGATCTTCTTATTGGGTTTTAAGGGCTTGCCTCAGTCTTTGTTTTGTGTCTTCTTAAGAGTAGTAAGCTCTTTTACCTTCCTTATTAAACTCTAAAGTTAAATGTATGATGAAAGTATGTCATAATATGTATGCCATGATATGTATGCAAATATGTCATAATATGTATGCCATGATATGTACGCAAGTATGCCATAAAATGTTATGCAAGTTTATGAGGCCATGATATGCAAGTTTATGATGCTATTATATGCAAGTTAGTTAGGCTATGACATGCAAGTTTATGATGCTATGATATGTATGCAAGTATGCCATGATAAGTATGCAAGTTTGGGTTGAACATTTGTACATATTGACATGTTATGCGAACGTGTGGCCATTCTTACATTTCATATGCCACCATGTTAGACTTTTGGCTTCAACACCTTCATGTCATGACTATAACAATTTCACTCTTTCTATCCTTTATGCGCTTTGGCGATTATGTAAGCGATGGGATTGCGTGGGGTTGGGTAAACTTAAAACACATGAAAATATAAGATTGGGAATTTACCTATTAAGTTAGGTCTACCCCTTGGGAATTTACCTATTAAGTTAGGTCTACCCAAATACTTATTAACTTGAAATTATGTTTTGGAAACATAATGGACATGACACTTAGATAATATAAGTGTGGCCAACTCGAGGTTGGGTTGAGTTTGTAGCGGAAATCTACCCGGAACCGACCGGCTTAACTAGTTGCTACGAACAATAGGACCCAATGTGAGAAGTTGGTCATGTTGTACCTTGAACCCGAGGTTAGACCTAGTTGTGGTGTAAATCTTCCCAAGTAACCACAACGAAAGTCTAATGTGAGAGGTTAAGGTACATTAAATTAATTAATGCCTCATGATTAGGGTTAAGTCATGGTCCACTTATTACTTAACCAAATTGGGCTTAGTAGATTAATCGGGGTTAAGTCGTGAACCTATCGTTACACTTAACCAAGTTAATCCATGATTAGTAAAAGGGTTAAACCACACTTAACCCACTAAAAAATCCTAGCAACGGGGGTCCGTTCCAGCAGTAATCCCAAGTTAGTATCATTATGACCCTAGGGACTAGGCTAGGGTGGGGGCACGATTACTGGGTGTGATGTAAGGGGCCAAAAACGACGGCAGTGTGGTACGCCGATGTAGTTCCGGACGGACTAGGGCCGTGCATGTAGTCCGTTAGCGGAGAAGTCAAGCATGGGTACCAGTAGGCTGAGACTGTGCACTCATGTTTATGGTGTCCAGGGGTTTACACCCTAGGGCTTGATACACCCGACGGGTGGACCCTGCACAGTCTGACTACAATTACGTTTTAGCCGTATTGACACCAACACAAGACGAGTTAGGCTAATAGGGAGCCGATCGATTAGACCGTTTAGTTGGACCTCGTATTAGGGTCACTTCATGTTATTGGGCCAAAGCTTGGGCCAAGTGATCAATACTTGTTTATTCAAGTCAAGTTAGTTGCTAGTACACCTGTGGTGCAAGACTTAACCATGATTATGCAATGACACCTTTATCCTGTTAGTTAATCATCAGGTCTGTATGTTGTTATCTTCATGTTCATCTCAGTTTCCATCATGCCAGTTAACTTTATAGTTTATAGACTGATGGTAGTAGAGCTTACTCAGTCTTTTTGACTGACCTGTTTTCTTTCGCTTCTTTTCTTCCGTCCCCCCCCCCCCCAGGTTCTCAGGGAGGAAACATAGGAGCTTAGCTTGGATATCTGATCGATCGCTTGTGGGATTTTTGGCTCATGTACGGTTGCACATGAAGCTGGCTATGGTTTATCACTTTTGTTTTGGGGATAATACTTTGTGTTTCAGTTTTTCTGTTTATGATGTTTTATCTAGGCTTGTTATTTTGGAAAAGTCGACATTATGATGTACCAGACTTGTGTTTTGAAATAGTATTTGAAATTTTCCGCTGTTTTACTTATCTTATTTACTCTGTTTACATATATACACATGTTCTTGTTCTGCCTTGATATATCATTATGCATGTTTACCCGGTTAAAACGCCCCACCAAAGTCAGAGTGCTTGCAAGAGCCACCCTGGCGGAGGCGGGGTGTTACATTTGGTATCACAACATATGGTTTACGAGAAAGGACAAAAAGGTTTTCGAAAAACTTTTGAAAAACTATTTTCAAAACAAGTATAAAGTATTTTCCAAAGAAAAAGTCTAGTTTATTTTAAAGGCTATTCCCCAAAAAGCCATTAGCAAAAATTCCTTCGTTTCGCTCCATTCTGAATCTATCTTTTTCTTCGTTTCCAGTATGGACGATAACTTTGCCCTTCCGGAGGGATTACACGTACCTGTTTGGTATAGGAGACTTTTAGAGGCTAGGGCGACAGAAGCCGGCCCCGCAAATGTTACTCCTCCCCCGGTGGTTAAGGTTCCTCCTCCTCCCGTAGCTGATGTTTCTCCTCCCCCTCAGCCTTCACAAGCGGATTTTGCGGAAGTTTGTAAGAACTTTAAGATGATGGGTGGAAAGAATTTCATTGGAACGGAGACTCTTGAGGAGGCAAGGAATTGGTTGAAAGAAACCGAAGATCTTTTCGCCATCTTTGACATAGATGACCGTAGGAAGGTTTTATTGGTAGTATGGTTGCTAAAGGAAGAAGCTGCACGTTGGTGGGTGGTCACCACCACTACAAGGCCAACTGAGACTTGGGATGACTTTAAGGGAAAGTTTGGACTAAGGTTCCTATCACTGAAGCAAGGGGACATGACTATTAGGGAATACGTGGATAAGTTTAATCAACTTGCTCGGCTCAGTTTAGACTTGGTTAACACAGCTCAGAAGAAGGCCCTATACTTTGCTCTAGGATTAAACGAGCCCTTACATAGTTTGGCCATGTCTCATATACCCTTGGGGGCAACTTTTGAGAGCTTGGTTAATATGGCGTTACTTCAGGGAGATGGCAAGAAAGAGATTAAGTTGAGGGATACTCAAGCCAAGAAGCCAAGATCAAGTTGAGAGATCAAGTGGTCAAAGCAGTCAAGGCAACAAGAACAAGAGTTAAGGCAACAAGGGGAACAGCAACAAGGGCAATAACAACAAGAGGAAGTGCAATTATTGCGGTTCAGTTGGGCATCTTGTTAAGGATTGTAGGAAGAGGAAAAGGAAGGGTGGTGAATGCTTTTTCTGTGGTGAGATTGGACATCTCAACAAAGATTGCCCGAAGAAGCAAGGGCAAGGTCAGACTCGGTATGCAAGACCATCTGGAGGGCAAGTTCATCCCCTCAACACCGTTCTTCCAGCTTATGATCGAGGCAGTGTTTCCGTTAAAAGTCTTGTTTACATTTCTGATTTTCCTGTTTGTACTTTGTTTGATTCTGGTGTATCGCATAGTTTATTTCATCTGATTTAGTTGAAAGTTTGCACCTAAGTACTAGTCTAGTTAATGATCCCGTGTGTGTTTCAAATCCAATTGGGGTTTCCGCCCATTTGTCTATTATCTATGTGGATTTGAAAATCTCTAGCTTAAGTGTAGAGTTCTCGTGTGATGCTTATATTCTCGGTTTCTTGGGATATGGGTTGATTTTTGGCATGGATGGGTTGTCCAGTTTTGGAGCCATCCTTGATTTTTGAGCGTAGGGTTGTGAGGCTCAGGACTTTCCTCAGTAATACCCTAGAAATTTCTTGTAACCCAATGGGTCCCGTCAAGTTGTGTTATCTTGAATCCCTCAACTCGTCTAACGGTAGTTTCCAATCGGTGAGGGTGGTCCGAGAATATCCTAATATCTTGGGTGAAGTGAAGGGCTTACCCCTAAACGAGAGATAGATTTCCGCATTTATCTGGTTGATAATGCCAAGACAGTTTCGTGGCCGGTTAGGCACATGGCCCCGCAAGATGAGAGTTAAGAAAGCAAGTCAAGGAGTTGCTTGAGAAGAACTTCATTAGACGAAGTATATCTGAATGGGGAGCGCCTGTGGTATTTGCTACCAAGGCAGATGGTTCTTTTCGACTTTGTGTTGATTATCGTGAGTGGAACAAGAAGAATAGGTAACCGTTACCAAGGATCGATGATTTATACGAACAGCTTGATCTTGCTACTGGATTCCATCAGCTCAGAGTAGCTGAAGATAGTATAGACAAGACTGCATTCAGAACTCCAGATGGATTCTTCGAATGGCTTGTCACGCCGTTCGGTTTGACTAATGCACCCGCCTACTTCATCGACTTGATGAGTAGGGTGTCTAGGAAATTCCTGAACAATTTGTCGTGGTCTTCGTAGATGATATTCTGATCTTCTCTAAGAATGAGGAAGAGCACGCAAGGCATCTCGTGGAGGTAATGGATACGCTTAGAGCGCATCAATTGAAGGCCAAGTTCTCCAAGTGTCACTTTTGGAGAAGGGAGGTTAGATTCCTTGGGTATATAGTATCTAAGTAAGGCTTAGCGGTGGATCCCGCTAAGGTAGTTGCGGTTCAAGACCGGAAAGCTCTGAGGAGGGCAATTGAAGAAAGAAGCTTTCTCCGTTTGACTAGTTAGTTAGCATCCCTTGAGCTTAAACCTACTCTTCTGGATCAAGTAGGGACTTCATAGAAAGAAGACCCACAGTTAGTCGAGATCATGGACAAGTTGATTCGAGGCAAGGTGTTAAGTCACCTCGCTAGATATATTATAGAAGACAAGGGATGGCTAAGACGCGATGAGAGATTATGTATCCCTCGAGTGGAAGACTTAGTAAAGGAGGTACTTGAAGATGCGCATCACTCGAGGAGGTGGCCGAGTTTGTCCCAAGGTACAGGTTGTGCCAACAGGTTAAGGCCGAATCATGGAAGCCCAGTGGGCTATTTCATCCATTGGAGGTCCCGCAATGGAAGTGGGAAAGCATCACGATGGATTTAGTGGATGGACTGCCTAGATCAAGGAAAGGTAACATGAGCATGTGGATCATAATAGGTAGACTCACGAAGAGTGCTCATTTCACTCCGGTAAAGAGCGAAAGGACTGCATCATAGCTAGCGATGGTTTACTTTCAAGAAATAAAGCGGATTGCACGAGGTTCCCTCAAGTATAGTAGTAACCGTGACTCAATCTTCACTAACCAGTTTTGGGATAATCTACGGGAAGTCATGGGCAAGCGACTGAACCTAAGTACGGCCTATCATTCATAGGCGGATGATTCATTTAGTTCAAGCATGAGTTATGGAAAATCACGTCAGTAAGAGTAATTGGTAACGTGGATTGGTATCTTCAAGAAAAGTTCTGCTGCGTGGAATACTTTATAGTAAGAAAACGAGATCCAGAATTCACTGATGAATTTTGGAGAGCTTGAATGAAACCATGAGGTCACAGTTAAGTTTAAGCCAAGTATGATAGAAGAAGAATAAGTGAAAGGGGAAGACGAGAGGCGACAATGAAATGGGTTCCAACACGTAATTGGAAGTAAGAGTCAAGAAGCCAAGAAATCATGAAGTAAAAGACGGTCAAAGCACAATGGAGTTAAGCTCAAGGAAACGTGACTTAGAAGATTGAAGGCTAGATACGCGCATCATATCTCTTTTTAAGAGTATACACTTGGTCCTTGTTTTCCTGTGGAGCCTACTTGCATGTTATCTTTTACATATATCCTCTCGGTCCCATTATTGTTGTAAACTCCTTAAGGGGGTATGACTCGTTGGTTAGTAATATATGTCAAGGTTTGAAGGGGTACGCTAGGTTGACTAAACCTTTTCGGACTTTTATAGGAGATGGGTTTGAGTTTAGAAAGGAATTTCTTGTAACCCAAAAAGGAGTTTATCTAGTTTATCTAGTTAATCTAGTTTATCTAGTTTATCTTGTCATGAGAACCTTAGGTAGAAACCCTTTGGTTGAAACATGTGTTTGAAACATGTTATGCTTGATGTCTGCAAGTGGTTGCAAGTGTTTGCAAGTGGTTACTCGTGGATGCATTATACACCTTAGGCACTAGATCGGCTCACACACTCCTCATATTGCATATGCATGAGTGTTTATGCTTATTCATGGATGAATATGTTATGCTATCACATGGACTTTGCATATGGATGTATGTTATGTGCACACATGTAGATGTTATACATTACGTTAGGGATTTGCATACATGTGGATACATCTCACTAACATACTTTGCATTGATCTTTACATTAGATAAGTACATATACACACACCTTTGCAAATGTTCATACAACATCTAGAATCTTGTAAGGACAATGTTTGCTCGTGGATGATGTTTTGAGTAGATGGATGTTGGATGGTAGGATATGATTCTTCCTAACTTGAAGATTTCGGGGACGAAATCCTTTAAGGAGGGGAGAATGTAACAACCCGTATTTTTAATAACCTGTTATAACATAAATCGAGGCAGAATTTAATTCAAAAATCTGAATCAAGGGAAACGGGCTTTGCCATTGCGTTCGTCTCGGAAAAATACGCGAAATAGAGTCAGAAATTTTGTAAATCGGAGTCCGTATGACCCGATTAAGGCCCAATGAAGTTTTCAGAAAATTCCAAAGTAAAAACAGATTTAAAATTCAGGTTTAAATTACGAAAATTGGAGCAGTTGGGGCAGGCGGGAAAATTCCCGCCAGGGCACCCAAGTCGACAGCCCTGTCGACTTGGGAGTCGACTTGGTTACCCCCAAGTCGACAGCCCTGTCGACTTGGGTGTCGACAGGGGGTGCACGGGCAGTTTTGCCTAGTGCACCATTTTAGGGTTTGGGCTGGGTTTAGGGGCTGGTTCTGGAAGCTTCCGAAATCTAAGGGTCCTAATCTAACCTAGGGTTAATCTAAGGGCCTAAAACACTCTAATCTTCTATAAATAAGACCCTAACCCTACCCCTAAATCCCCATTATTCATTCTAGTAACTAAACTATGGCAAAAAATTTCCTCTCATGGCCTCCACTTTCTTCTTAAAATTTCTAAGTCATTTACTATGAGAGATTCATGTGCATACAAGTGTTTTTGAGTTGCATGAGTGATCATTAGCTTGCATTCATCATCAAGTTGCAAGCTTTATTTTCAAAGCTAGAGTTTTTGGTGATTTTTGGCAAAGGGTTTTCTTATTGGATCTTCTTATTGGGTTTTAAGGGCTTGCCTCAATCTTTGTTTTGTGTCTTCTTAAGAGTAGTAAGCTCTTTTACCTTCCTTATTAAACTCTAAAGTTAAATGTATGATGCAAGTATGTCATAATATGTATGCCATGATATGTATGCAAATATGTCATAATATGTATGCCATGATATGTATGCAAGTATGCCATAAAATGTTATGCAAGTTTATGAGGCCATGATATGCAAGTTTATGATGCTATTATATGCAAGTTAGTTAGGCTATGACATGCAAGTTTATGATGCTATGATATGTATGCAAGTATGCCATGATAAGTATGCAAGTTTGGGTTGAACATTTGTACATGTTGACATGTTATGCGAACGTGTGGCCATTCTTACATTTCATATGCCACCATGTTAGACTTGTGGCTTCAACACCTTCATGTCATGACTATGCCAATTTCACTCTTTCTATCCTTTATGCGCTTTGGCGATTATGTAAGCGATGGGATTGCGTGGGGTTGGGTAAACTTAAAACACATGAAAATATAAGATTGGGAATTTACCTATTAAGTTAGGTCTACCCCTTGGGAATTTACCTATTAAGTTAGGTCTACCCAAGTACTAATTAACTTGAAATTATGTTTTGGAAACATAATGGACATGACACTTAGATAATATAAGTGTGGCCAACTCGAGGTTGGGTTGAGTTTGTAGCGGAAATCTACCCGGAACCGACCGACTTAACTAGTTGCTACAAACAATAGGACCCAATGTGAGAAGTTGGTCATGTTGTACCTTGAACCCGAGGTTAGACCTAGTTGTGGTGTAAATCTTCCCAGGTAACCACAACGAAAGTCTAATGTGAGAGGTTAAGGTACATTAAATTAATTAATGCCTCATGATTAGGGTTAAGTCATGGTCCACTTATTACTTAACCAATTTGGGCTTAGTAGATTAATCGGGGTTAAGTCGTGAACCTATCGTTACACTTAACCAAGTTAATGCATGATTAGTAAAGGGGGTTAAACCACACTTAACCCGCTAGAAAATCCTAGCAACGGGGGTCCGTTCCAGCAGTAATCCCAAGTTAGTATCATCATGACCCTAGAGACTAGGCTAGGGTGGGGGGCACGATTACTGGGTTTGATGTAAGGGGCCAAAAACGACGGCAGTGTGGTACGCAGATGTAGTTCCGGACGGACTAGGGCCGTGCACGTAGTCCGTTAGCGGAGAAGTCAAGCATGGGTACCAGTAGGCTGAGACTGTGCACTCATGTTTATGGTGTCCATGGGTTTACACCCTAGGGCTTGATACACCCGACGGGTGGACCCTGCACAGTCTGACTACAATTATGTTTTAGCCGTATTGACACCAACACGAGACGAGTTAGGCTAATAGGGAGCCGATCGATTAGACCGTTTAGTTGGACCTCGTATTAGGGTCACTTCATGTTATTGGGCCAAAGCTTGGTCCAAGGGATCAATACTTGTTTATTCAAGTCAAGTTAGTTGCTAGTACACCTGTGGTGCAAGACTTAACCAAGATTATGCGATGAAACCTTTATCCTGTTAGTTAATCATCATGTCTGTATGTTGTTATCTTCATGTTCATCTCAGTTTCCATCATGCCAGTTAACTTTATAGTTATAGACTGATGGTAGTAGAGCTTACTCAGTCTTTTTGACTGACCTGTTTTCTTTCGCTTCTTTTCTTCCGTTCCCCCCCCCCCCAGGTTCTCAGGGAGGAAACATAGGAGCTTAGCTTAGATATCTAATCGATCGCTTGTGGGATTTTTGGCTCATGTACGGTTGCACATGAAGCTGGCTATGGTTTATCACTTTTGTTTTGGGGATAGTACTATGTGTTTCAGTTTTTCTGTTTATGATGTTTTATCTAGGCTTGTTATTTTGGAAAAGTCGACATTATGATGTACCAGACTTGTGTTTTGAAATAGTATTTGAAATTTTCCGCTGTTTTACTTATCTTATTTACTCTGTTTACATATATACACATGTTCTTGTTCTGCCTTGATATATCATTATGCATGTTTACCCGGTTAAAACGCCCCACCAAAGTCAGAGTGCTTGCAAGAGCCACCCTGGCGGAGGCGGTGTGTTACAACACCCCAGTCGACATGGGGGGGGGGGGGTGGTGTTGACTGGGCAGTCGACACCCCTATCGACTTGTCCTGGCGGGAATTTTCTCGTCTACCCCCTGCGTGTTTGAATTTCGAATCTGTTTTGAACTTGAATTTTTCTGAAAACTTTGACGGGCCATAACTTGGTCATACGGACTCCGATTTACGAAAACTCGGACTCTATTTCGCGTATTTTTCCGAGACGAACGCAGTGGCACAGCCCGTTTCCCTTGATTCGGAATTCAGAATTTAATTCTGCCTTGATTTACGTTATAACATGTTATTCAAAATACGGAGTGTTACATTCTTTCCCTTTTGCTGAGCCGTAGGCCTAGCAGCATGTTGGTTCTGGTTCAGGTTTTGATTCCGGTTTGGGGTTTGTATGGCTTGCCCCCTGTCCCTAAGGGTTACCCTATACTCGTCAAGCTTTCCTTCCCGGAGCAGTTTTTGACCACATCTCTTAGATGGCGACATTCGTTCGTAGAATGACCATATATCTGGTGGAAAATACAGAATTTCCCGGACTCACGTTCTTTTTCTGTTGAGTCCCTTGGAGGAGGTCTCTTATATTGGAGGACGTTATGGGTATCCATAAAGATATTTTCTATGGTATCGCTTAAGGGCGTGAAATTCTCGAACGGCCGGAATCGAGGCCTTCTCTGCGAGTTATTTCCTTGATTCCTCCTCTTATTACCATTCCCAGATTGTCGGCCATTTCCTTGGTTTTTATTTCCCACATTCACTTCCACCTTACCGGAACAATCCCCAGTTTGCTTGATAGCCACATTACTTTGTATGTCTTCCTTGTCAGTGGCTTTCCTCTTCCGATTGGCGTAAATTTCTTCTTAACGTAGGCGGATATTAGCTTTTTCATAAAATATCTCCCTAGTTAGTGGTGGTTTACCAGCTAGATACCTCCCGAATTTTGTATCTTTATCCACTTCGTCAATCAAAGCCATCAAAACAGATTGTTCATGGGGATCTTTAACCTCTGTGACTGCTAGATTAATACGATCGAGATAGGACCTCAAAGATTCATCCGTACGCTGCTTGATAAGGGATAATTCAATAACATACTTGGACCGCTGAGCATGTAGCGATCGCCCCTACTCTCCACGACTCGTCACGATGACACCACGATCCGGTCCGTCCTTATCCATGCGACCCGATCCCAGACGCCAAGCCAAGAGCCACGACCAAGTCTTCCGCGATCCGCAAAGGGTGGATCCAGCGACACCTGTCCACAACGGCTATTTTGACTATTTCTCCATCAAGCTACGAACCAGTCTGAGATCCTCGGGATTTGTGCCGCGTATGACCGTGATCCTCCTGCAGAAATCAGCTATAAATAGCCCAGAACTTGGCATTTTTCAGGATCTTTTGGCAACTCGGAGCTCTGATTCCACCATTATTGTACCTCCATTATTTCTAATCAAAGTTATTTCGAAATCACTGAGTGAATCAATACTGTATAAGTGAGATTGAGAGAGAGATCATTGATTGTACTCTGATTTCAAGTATAATCATAGATATAAAGTGGACGTAGGCTCGTTAACACCGAACCACTATAAATCTTGTGTCTTTTTCTGCTTTTCTATCATTGTTCTGATAGGGTGCTAGAGCCAAATTTGGTTCTAACAGAAACAATGATTCGTTTTATGCCTACTACTTAGTTTTATTGATGAATGTGAATGCCTTACATATCCTACATAATACAAGTAGGAAAAACAGATGTAGATGGGTCCTCCTGTTGAATTTTTCATCTTTGGGGAGATTGCAAATCCTGCACTGTATGTCCCTATGCAAACAAGGTATGTTGTTTAAAGCCTCTATATGTCCAAAGATCACACCATAGAACAAGTAATAAAACTACCATTAAGTCAGTTTTCGTTTATTGATGTTAGGATGCAAATCATAATATAACTTATACTGAATAGATCTTCATAATTAGTGCTCAGTCCCGAATGAACTGGGCTTTGGTTTGAAGTTAAATGCTGATACAACAGATTGGATGTTTTGTGTGGAAAAGGAGAGGTGGACGACAAGATGTTGCACGCCGCTTCAGATTGGGCTTATGTGCCCGTGAAGGTGGACTGTACGGACGTGCTGCAGGGGCAGAAGTGTGATGATCTGGATATCGTAAAGGATCAAGCAGATTGCATTTTGCTGCGTATTATCATCAAATGGGTGTTGTTGTTGTTAGTTCTACTATCAATTGCAATTTCCTTTCTTCTTTCTTTTTCATTTTCTTATTTACAAATTGCACAATATATATCGATTTTGGTAATTGTTGTGTAATTTGCAGATCATGTGTCATGTATATTTTTCAGAAGGTATGACTACTGAAACTAATGTTAAAAAACAAGGTATTCACAGCGTTATTTCTTTAATTTAGACCAAATATGTTTCCTTTTTTTAGACTAAAGTATGTGATGCATTATACCCATCAATCCAGGTGTGTGTGGAACATAGTAGATTGGAAGGATGGAAAAATCATATATATATATATATATATATATATATATATATATATATATACTATAATATTATTTATTTATTCAATCATAAAATGATTGAAGTTTTCATGTTGTTCTTAACATGCATTACTAATCTTGCTCACATTGTAAATTAATTTAATAGAAATATTGCATAATCTATTATTTCAGTTTAGACGGCCAGTTCCATTAAATATATACTATACTATGAAAGATGAGTTAGTAATCCAGCTTTGTCCATGCTACTCAGGCTGAACTTTCGGTTTTCATTTCCTCTTGATTTTCCGATCCAAAAGGTCATGTGTCCCCCTTTTTTAATCTCACTGCTTCCTTTCCGATTCTATCTTTCATTCCCCGTTAGCTATGACCTAAATCGATAAACTTCTAGCCTACCTCGCAATTATGTTCCATAGCCGCGTCTATCTCCTTTCCCAATGTAATACCTGTGCTTCACTACTTTATTTTTCTAATAAAATTGTGCCCTTCACCAACCATTGTAGATGAAATTGTCCAATCTTCCTCCCTATCATTTACAAATGTTTTACCCTTTCTTAGGTGTCTTAATCCCCACAAGTGAGTTAGAATGTTAGGTATCTTGATTCAGTATGCCTATCTTTTTTATATAATTTCATGTATTTTATGATGCTAACGACAATTACAGGCATGCAAATAATCATTTCGAGGATGATAACGTAGCTATGGATCTAGATCAAACTTGGCATGCAACTTTAACTTTCTATTTGGTTCAAAGTATACAACTACAAATCGGTTACATATTATTTTTTGAAAGAAATTTAATTTTCAGTTGAGAAATAATAGAGTAGTGTATACTGACTAGGTTGGAAACTATTTGTGGTGCCGATAAATTATTTGATCCATTTGCTTATGCAGTCTGGCCAAAAATGTTAAATTGACATTAGCTAGATCTCATATAGGCACATGGTTAACACTATTCAGATTAAATGGATTTAAGCGTTTTACACAAATGATTGTGTGATATCATTCCCCGTAAGTCAGCAGTTGTAGTTCCGTATTGCTAATTAAAGAAACAGAATTATACTTATGAAACAAAATAAACTAATTTAATCACTGAAATAAACAAACCAAAGTTAGGGAAAAATAACTGACTTAGTACCCAAGAACAAAACTTTTTTTTAAAATTAATCTAATTGAATAAGCTTAGTTGAGGCATATCTTTGTCCCCATTACATTTTTTACTATCATTTGCTTATTTGGTAAATATGGTACAGTCCTTAGACAGCTCATAAGGACACCTTCTATAAAATCTGATATTTGAAAATAAATGCAATTACTGTAATTGAACCTAAATTGGACATGCTTATATTATTGTAATAGTTGGTAAGGTTCAATTGAACAATTACTGTAAACATAATATATCATTTATGGTTATTATATTTGATAATATCATGTGGTTATTACTGTAAACATCAATTATCATTTGTGGTTATTTTGTATTTGAAAATATCATGTGGTTATATTATTTGTGGTTATTATATTTGAACAATTACTGTAAACATTAGTTATCATTTGTGGTTGTTACTGCAATAGTTGGTAAGGTTCAATTGAACAATTACTGTGAACATGCTTATTTGAAAATATCAAGTGGTAATTACGTTTGAAAATTGTGTCATGAGTTCATGATTGTAGTTGTTTTCAGGAACAATTAATGTAACACTTATTTTCATGTTCTACTGATTGGTATCTGTCGTATGTCACTGAAAACATAATTCTTATAAGATTATTAAGTGCATCCAAGGTAATTTATAAGAGATATGGCCTATTCCAGTTTGACGATAAATATGAAGTTTAATCGGCTTTTCCAAATCAGACCCTATACTTTAGTGGAACTCCTCCATAATGACTGACTTTTTTAATCATTCCACGTCACTCTTTCCCTAGAATTACCTTGAAAATCACTCTTCTTTGTTCTTTCTCTATAATGCTTTCTTAGCTAAATGCTTAAAGGTTTATCATAAGCTATGGAATATCTATACATGTGCTAATGTATACAAATTTTCTAGAGTCCGAACTCCAAAGGGTCTATAAGCCAAAAAAAGTGATATCAACAACAACCAGTCATTTATAACTTTAGTACCTACAGGTCATGTGGATCAATTCCTAAGTGCATCATGCTTTTAAATTTTTCATTTGGGTTGGCTGTCAACAGGCCAAAGAATAGAGGTATGGGAAATCTATTTTTAAATTTATTATATGTTTTTGGTAAAGGTTATGATGTTGTCCATATGGAGTTGCATTTTCTTTTCATCTTTTACCTTCATATAAATCTTTCGTTGTTTTGTGAATATTTGAGCAAGTACAATGTCCGTTTAATTTTTATCTTCTGGGTGAAGCTCAACACACCACATTGAATTGTTCATTTTTTGTAGTTATAACTCTTTCACTAAATTTGAAAACTATTAGTATTAGTTAAGGCAAAATATCGCTACAAGAGTATTAGATTTTAATTTTTACACAAAAATTATTCTGTTTTACTATTAATTTGTTATCATTTTGTAAGCTGGTAGTTTACGAAATCTCTGGCCAACTAATATATTTAGCATGCAATGATATACTGACATGTCATTGTGCTTGGGTAACGAAGGTAGTTTAAAATAGTGATAAATCAAATTAACCTGAAAACCATCTTTAATGCTTATAATCTACTTTTACAGTTTTACTTTAATGCTACAATACATGTGCAATTATAGTTCACTTTTGGATAATGGTGTTTAAAATTAAAAACATTATTTTTGCTCAACATGTGTTTAGAAAATGAAACTGTAATTTGCTACCTTCTAAATTTTGTTAGAAATTAAAACAAACAAATTCTTTTTTGGGTGTTCACTGTTCACAAAAATAGAAATGATATTTGTATAGTCAACTGATTTTGGTAATTTGGATTAAAGTAATATATTAAATTTCAAACTATAGAAATATGTTTAGGAGACCATTTAAATAGCTTTCCTCTTACGATGATGTGAAGTAAGACGCTCAGTTGAAAATTATTCAGTGCATAGATTGTAGAAAACCATGGATACATTGCCAATGAATTACAAGTTGCAGCACTATATAGAGGTGTATATTTTATTTCTTTTCGCAGCCATGTGCTTTATGAGCAAACTGTAGGCCAAATGTGAGCTTGACGGGTTAGCTAATTACTCATGTCTGACAAGATGAATAAAATGAGAATACTGATAGAGAATATTATCTGTATAATTTTGTTCACAAAAAGAAGGAAATAATAGTTGAATGCCTAATCCAGCTCTAGATGGTAAACATTTTATGACGTATAGCAGAAAATCAAACACACATCCATGCTAATATGCATCTATTTTCATTCATCATTCATATTCAACGTTAGTAAATGTCGTTGTGAATCCAGTCATTTGATTTTTTTTAAACACTAAGATCAAAATTTGATATGAAGGAACTGTTTGATGGCAAGTTTCCAAAACTACTATTATTAAATTGCAGACATTATTAGAACATTGTGCGCTATTAGATACCAAACGGTTTAAATACTATATAATTCAATCTGGATAACAGTGTGAGACAACAAATAAATTATTATGCCTGCGGATCATATAATAGTTTAAAAGTTTAAACATTTCATGTGGGTACAATTTGTCACTGTTTTTACATTCTTGGTACTTTGGCTTTATGCACACTCAAAAACTGCAATAAGCTTCCTATATATATCAAATTCAACCAAGATTGAGAGATTTACTAGTTCCCACTGAAAGTCAAACAAGTAAAGTGCTTCTAATCGCAAGCAATCAAAATCAGCTTCACGACGAAATATCATTTTCATATGAGAACACGTTAATATTAATGTCTTATATTTGACATCATCTCTACTATTATACAAAACCCATAATTCTCATTCTGCCTATTGTCTACATTATATTATGTGTGTCAATATCATGGTATTCGTCCAATGTTTCAACGTGGTTAACTTAAACTGCCATGAGTTCGTTTAGATCGTCCGATGTCTTTAGTTAAATGAGCGACTACATAGTACAACTTTATACAATTTTAATTTTCCATCCATAACAGTTTTTTGGGGTATAAAACACTGGTAAATATATAGATTATATGAAGTGGTAATAAAATTTATTCTTTCGAGGAAGAAGCAAAATTGGAAAAGCTGTTCTTAGAATTACTATTGTTCATTTAGTAAGAAAAAGACTGAATTAAATGTCGTTTTCAATGTCATTCAATAATAGTTATCTGCTTAAAAAACTCGCCTTAATTCACTTAACTCAGCAATGATTACATCTGAACATTTTCCAGATTTTCAAAACTAAATTAATATGGGCTTTCAATCTGTTCATAGTTATATGCAACTGCCATCGTTATCTATTATAAATTTTATCATTATACTGTGCAGAAGAAGATTGAATCCATTTGGATTGAGTGGGAGTTTGTTCACACCAAAAAACTGGTGTGAGTGGTGTGAACAAAACTCCGGCCCCTAATTGGTGGAAATCAGGAGGGCTCATATGGATCCCCTGATTTCCACCAATCAGGGGAGGGAGTTTTGGATTTGGCTATAGAGACAAGGAAAGCTGAGATAAACTATAATCAACAGGACCTTTTCATGAGGATATTATTCATGATATGTTGTCTGAGGATGTTATTAATGGTATGCAAATGAAAAGTGATAAGTGTGGTTTGATTTTATGCTATGACGGTGTTCGTTTGCCTATCCGAGATGGTTCTTTTCATGAGGCAGTTTGCAACAATTTTTTTATGTTCGTGAAAACAGTTTTCTAATCCAAGTGTCATTTCTGATCCTAAGGGTTCTTAACTATTCAGTGGCAAGTTGAAAATGTCATTTAGTTTGGATGTAGCAATAATAAGTCTGATCAGACCGCAGTAGCTGAATGTTTGTATTCAATTGTTGCTTGCTCAAATGTTTTGCCTAACGGTCAGGCTGCTACTTCAGCTTATACTTTTCCTATCTTCAGCTTATAGTCTTATAAAACAGTCAGGCTGCTACTTCAGCATATACTTTTCCTATCTTCAGCTTATAGTCTTATAAAATGGTCAGGCTGCTACTTCAGCTTATACTTTTCCTATTTTAGCTTATAGTCTTATACGGTGCTGCCACACAGTTATCAGAACGCTATTTTTTTTGTGGGGTCTGGAACCAAACATGTTATCGTATGGATTTTTGGGATTAATTTAGGCTTAATTGACCTATTGTTCATTTAAATATCTACTGAGAGTCCGACAATGGCTCTTATTTGACCTTCAATTTAATTATACTGCGTTTGGCGTGCACTGTTTTCAGGTTAATTTGTTAGTATCTTTTTGAAATGGTACATTCTTATGCTCTATATAGCAATTTACAATGAGGGGTTTCTGAAATGATGAGATAGAGAAAGATAAGTATTAATTTATTTCATCCGAGAAGCAGTTACAGAATTCCTAATAGGCAAATTAATATGAGCCTTATAGATTCAGTAGCCCATTCAACACTATAGGAGAATAATACTAAATCCAACACGCTAGAGTTATAGGTAGACTATAGATAAAATATACACAACAAGACGCCGTTCGTTTTGCGCATTTTTCACATGAGCACATCTATTACCTTATTATTATTGTTTTATGTTATTTCTCCATCCAAATTATTAAATTTGTCAAAGAGGATATTAGATACTTCATTAAGTTTTAATCATGCAAGTACGTATCACACATAGTTTGAAGTAATAAAACAAGTTTTTCATACATATAGTTTGGAGAACCAATCCCCTAAATTATGCATTAAATATAGTTATTTAGGAATTATGCATATGAACGCTTTGGTGTAGACCCATTTAAGTTTTAATAAGTGTACTTTAAAACAAACATTTTTTAAATTCACTTTTTATTCCCCGTGTTCGTCTGGAAGATGGTTCTTAATTTACAACCAATCATCTCAATATTTGGATAAAATGTATTATCATTAATTATAAAATTTCAAGAAAAACAAATAAAAACATTTTCTTTCATAAAATATTTTGTTCAGTTGAAGTAACATCAAAAAATCGTCATTTCAATAAGTAAATTTAGCTCAAACTCGTATGCGAAGCACGGGTTCGCACTTTTTTTAATAGAGTTAGAGTTATAATAATAAATCATCTAGAACGCACTCAGTTTACCTAATTAAAACATGAAAAGTGACACTAAGTTATAATAAAATTGGGCAACAAAAATGTAAATAGAATTTGTTCTCCTTGGGCACCAAACGTGTTTGGCTCGACCCTACATGTAGTGTGATAAAAGTACAATATTTGGGAACCTCTTTGATTATCAATTACCCGCATAAATGGAAGCTACTAAAAAAATAATAGGAACAAGGTTTTGAAATTTTAATTTACTGCATAAAGAGAAATATTAAGTTGATTCTCAGGGCATCTCTGGTGCTATTGTTTAAGCTTTAATGATTCTTATCTTATGCTGTGATGAGGCACAAAAAAAAATAGTTTTTTAAAAAGATGCTTTTAGATAAGAAATTTCTCATGATTACAAAACAAAAAAACACCGTCAGAAGTTCCGGTTGATGATATCAGGTTTTTGCGTAATTACTGAAAAAGTTGCATGAATTTTGTGATTTTAAAACTAGTTTGTTTTTGCACCACATCATATGATTCTTTTTGGAGCTTAACAAGACAATAAGAACTGCAGACCCAATTAGAATAGAAAATAATTCTGCAAAGTAAAGACATTAGAAAACAAAAAAACAATACCTCTAGTGTTGCAAAATGAAAACATTTATGCACTACACTATAAACAGATGCGGTACGCAGACAACTTTTTATGAAAGACTCCACTAGCCCAATAGTCTAGTATATTTGCCAAATGTTATCCAATACAAAGGAAGAAATATCTTACCATTGCCACGAACAAACACCTTTATAGTAATAGTACATAATCCAACACAGACCTTCAGTATACCTCAACATCTTGAAAGAAAAAACATAATATTCAAACAAATATTTTAATTAAAGAGACTCAATTTCAACAAGAATAAAATGTCATACATGTGTTTTTTATGTAAAGAGAATGACTAGTGGGACTCGGACATAAGTTCAAAAGGAGGCACATATACTAATTTACAATCTATGCAAAAATTTACAACATCTCTCTGAATTTCTTCCATTTCTTCTGGAGTTTTTGCGCAAAAATTCTCCTCATAGCATCTCTCCTTCCATCCTACCTCTCCCAGTTTAACCTAACAGATCAAGCATTACTATAGTGCGGATACATTTATTGGTGGTACAAAAAGACAAGACACATCGGAAGTAAAAATTTCTAAGCAAAGAAGGTGCTGTGAAATCGGAACTGGAGGAAATGTAGTTTGTAATATACATCATATACAAAAAAAGCATTGTTTAGTGATCCTAGAAAAATAGCATTTGGTCTCAGCTTTCAAGCCAGTAACGTACAACAAGCGACTTGTCATCCATAAACAAAAATTTAACAGCAAAAAATATAAAAAATAGCAGGTTCCAAAATGTAAGGGAACATTGGATCTTAGCCATTTGATCGTAGAAAACGTACAACTAAACCGTTATTTTAATATAAGAGCAACTTCAAAGTGGACGATTCACCCACTGAATCTTGAATTTTAGGCAATTTTGATCTCCAACAGATATTACTCCATGTAATATTCAACCAAATGTTACGAGACCAATTCAGATTTCTGAATTGGTCTCGCGCGCTGACTTTATCGGCTCGTCTTTATTTGGCGCACGCCGAATAAATAGGCTCGCGACCTGCCGACCGATAAAGTCGGCTTGATTCATTTACATTTTTAATTTTTTTTTTGTTTATCTATCCTAGCTTATATTCCAATATGAAAAAATAAAATCGTTATTATTTTCATAAAAAATATTTATGCTTAGGAAGACCGAAATAAACTAAAGCTGGTTAATAACCCTTACAAATACAATAGAACGCGATGGTAAAATAAAAAAGAAGAACATCGTTACTACATAAATGATTGATAAGTTCGGACAATCATAAAATAAAACACGAGTTCGAATAAGCAAGCTTCATAACTAAGTATCGCCATAGTGGTTCCATAAATGCTCCATAAGATCTTTCTGCAGCCGGTTATGGACTTGTGCATATTTAAACATAACCTGACGATTCTAATGAATGTTGAAGCCCTCCTCTGTAAGTGGTTTGTTTTGTCGGAATACTTGGGGTGGTTGCAAAACACCCTCATATTCGTAGTGACGTTGCTCTTCATCCATATCTCTTTCATCTTCTATAATCATGTTGTATAGAACGATGCAGACAAACATGATTGTAGACATCTTTTTCCTGAACCAAAACCGACATGGATTACTTATCATTGCAAATCTAGATTGTAAAACACTGAATGCTCGTTCTACATCTTTCCTTTGTCCCTCCTGCATCGCTACGAATTTGACTTGTTTAGGAGTCAATGGATTTGGACATGTTTTAAGATTGGTGCTCCATTTCGGGTAAATGTCGTCACCTAGGTAATAGCCATGGTCGTAAGTATTTTTGGCCTTGGGTAAATGTTAAAGAAGATACCTGGCCTTGAGCAAGATCATTGAACAGATGGGATCTTTCTATAACATTTAATTCATTATTCGAACCGGGGATTCTGAAGAAAGCATGCCATATCCACAGATCGTATGATGCCACAACTTCTAAAATGATGGTTGGTCGCCTTTTCTTCCCGTTGTATGCACCTTGTAATCCCTTAGAACAGTTATTCCCTTCCAAATGCATACAGTCCATACTTCCTAACATTCCGGGCCAACCCCTGCTTTCGTGCATCTCCCCGATTCGCACTACATCTGCTTTGTTCGGAGACCGTAAGTATTCTTCTCCGTAGATATCCACCACTGCTTGACAAAAATTTTCAAGCGTTTCATGTGTCATGCTCTCTGCTACTCGGTATGCATCCTCCAAAGCATCGGCTGGAGTGTCATAAGCTAACATTCTCATAGCGGCCGTCATTTCCTGTTCACCAAACAACCTTTGTGTCTTCGATGCATTTTTTTGTACTTAAAGTAAGCATTGTTACCTTGAATACCAGCCAATATCCGAAGAAATAGATTTCTCTGCATCCTGTATCTTCTATAAAATATATCAGACCCGTAAGTGCAATCGTCATCGAAATAATCTTGCATCAGAGACTTATGGTATTTAGCATGATTTCGGTGTATAAGTCTCCTTCCAAGAACCGATACCCCTCGAGTTGTGGATGATGAACCATACGCTTCACGGTATAGGTCCCGTATTTCTTGTATTTCTTCCGCTTCCTCTTGAAGGATTTCCTCTTCCTCCGAATCGCTACCAAAAGCCATCATGCATTTCATAAAAACTAGAATCCATTTTTGTTTGTGAATACGTTTGATTTGAGATATGAATTACAATGTTGTTGTTGTATATAAGTATGAGGTCTTGGTAAGTGGGTAGCTTTATTAGGTGGAGTATGCTCATTTATTGGACAACGTGCTTCTTTATTGGACAGAGTGTTCCTTTATTGGATAGAGTGCTTCTTTATTGGACAGAGAGCTCCTTTATTGGACAGGGTGCTCCTTTATTGGTACGAATGCTCCTTTATTGGACAGGGTCGTCCACGTGATGTAGCCATGGCATTGAACAACCATATACAATTCAAAAGTTAATATGACTAGCTACCTTACTAAACGATTGGACATTTCAATTTTGGCAGTAGGCGGTGACTAGTGCATAGTGTAGATTCTCTATCATGGCTACAGTGAATAGTGACTAGTGCATAGTGGAGAATTCTTTATCATGGACGTTTTGAGCGTTGGACTATGCGTAATATATGTAGCCTAGTTTTAAGTAATGACACATTTATTTACTTAGTTTGCATCAAGGTTTACGGTTTTTATTGACAATGTTCGTACTTTCAATAATTTAAATATTTTGCATTACATAACTGAGAAGCTTGCAACAACGATAATTACAACATTAAGAAACGCCAAACTATAATCATACGAACTACAACAACTGAACACATAAACATCAAATTCAAAGTACAATAAAAAATCAATAAGATAGTTTCCATATACACCTACCACTGACGACGGAAAAATCCACCTCTAGTTTGCTCAGCAACATTCTTGTTCAAGCGTCTTATTTCGGCTTGCTCTTCTAGCTCATATTGAACTCCATGATTGCACATCGGATTGTCAATCCACTACTTAAAGTAACAACAATCAATTTCATCAGGAAAAAACTTGTGGTCCTCGTAGGCTTCACAACCGAAAAATCGATGACTAGCATTTTTTCGGTTTTCGAAGCAACGATGACCGATTATTCTCATAACAGCAGATAGGGTTGGATCCACCCAGATCTAGTGGCTCGACAACGCGCCCTTCAGCTACCCTTTCTTTTCCAGGTCGTATATATGCTAACGCCTCATCTTCATTTTCCCAGTTGTCCATAGTGGAGCCTACACTTTCTTTTCCCTGTTTCGACATACACCAACAAGGAAACTATACTATTTTCTTATCAAGTACAAGGATGAAATGGGGAAAGAGGAAGGAGGAGGTGGTTGGAAGAAAATAAATTACGAATGAGGGTTTAGCCGGCTTCAGAGAAGCCGCTACATAGAGGGAAAACCAGGGTCATCCCTAGCCACATGTAATTTAAACATTTCACTACACAAAGGATTTAAAAACAGGCTCATCCCCATGCATATAAAATAAAAACCCTTTATTTTATATAAATAAACATTATATTTTATAAACCAATTCCACAACGACTATTTGAAAATTTGATTTGGACTTAAAACAAAATCTACAACAAGAAAACTCATTTTTTTCTCTTCCACTAGAAAATATTATTAATTAAATTCGAATGTTTCTTGTTTCGAAGAAATCCGACTTAACTTGGATCATGTACAACCCATTAAAGTTCAAAACGTTATATTACGAACTGCAGCGCCGCTGCAGTTCGTTTTATAATTAAATTATAAATCTTGCCCGCTTCAAACATCGTTTTATAATTGAATATTTCAAACATCGTTTAACATTACACGTAACATCATAAAATATATACAATAAAGGGTCCAGTACACATAATATTATAAAATGTAGATAATAAAGTATAGTACAACATGGATAACCGTGACATCAACGAGCAAACATGAAAAAATAACATAAAGTCCAATACATCGAGCCATACACATATATACATCATGATAACCAAAAATAAAATATCATCATCAACATCCTCATGACAGTCATCCTAAATTTGCATCATCATCGTCATCATGCTTAGACCCCTCACCATCCAACTCCATGTCATCCCCGCTACCGTCGCCGCTAAAATACGAAGAATCGTTATCGTCAGTACCTCCTCCCTGTCCGCCAACACCACCTGATCCTACATCACCACTTAATCCTCCACTCCTTCCTGGTCCTCCAGCAACACCTGAACCTCCACCAGTATATGACCTGCCAATGGTACCCGATGCTTCTGTATCACCACCCCCTGCTGCCGCTAGTCTGGCCTGTAAGTCATCGATATGGTCCAACAAACCCTGAACTATCGCCTGGTGCTCCTGATATAAGGACTGAGAATGTAGCAGGGCCATCTCCCGAATAGCGGCAATATGTATCCTATGTTGGTTTAACTGGGGTGAAAACTACGAATATAGAAAATATAAAACCTGTTTCTACAATGTACAATGTAATAAATATACAAGTACGAATATTATCGCATGTGCCGAATATAATCCAACAACATGGGCACCATGTACGATGTGAGCAGGTCGGTAGATAATTGGCAGGGAAATATGTGTACCGCTAAGATCAAATGCCTGAAATGTATCGACCAGAGCGTAATCCATAGCGGGTCAGAGAATTGTGAAGGGGTCGGGTCAAAAGTAAATGGTGGAGGATGAACTCTACCAGTAACCAATCAGGGAACAATTTGATCGGAGTTCAAACCCCACATATAATCTGGCAACAAGTACCGCCTAGGAGCTACCCGAACCCAATAAGGGTCAAAATCTGCGTCGAGTATGTAAAAATCGGTCGTATCAACCCATTACACCTGTCTCAGACCCTGTATGTACTGTCTCCCTATAGAACGACGTGACCCGAACATATCATTGGGAAGAGGTGGATCTTCAGGTATGCGCAACTGATCGGGCCCTTGATAATAACAGCGATCTCTCAAGTACCAAACAGGAAGGTGGTCTGGTTGGAACAAGAGGACACGACGAACAGTTAGACGACATGTAACGACTAATGGGTGGGCATCAGGTAGTGGGCCATCCGCTGAAAGTGAAATCCAGTAAGAAGTCCAAGGTGCTCGTAATATGTTCCACCTCTCTCTCAAATCTAACTGAATATGGGCCTCCATCAAGTCATGTATCACACCAGCAGGAGCACGCCGAACTGCGTGACTAGTCTCCCATCTACGCATGCATGGGAAAAAGGACTCTGCAGCATGATTGGCGGTGGGCTGTATGCGTGGATGCATGTTGGTCATGTACTCGTAGTACCAGCATGTCAACATGTACCAAAATAAAAACATCTGCCGAACTGCTCCAAAAGCGTAAAAGTCAAGAGCGGCGTATAGATAACCCAATATGGTAGATCCCCAATCAATCATATGCAGCTGCTCTAAGTCGGCTAGTGCTCCTAGGTAGCCCAGTCTAATCATGCTCCGTTGGTTCGAAAAGAATGTCGAACCAAGGAGGTATAAAATGGTAGCCCAATATATTATGTCATGGAAATCCACTACATCGAGATGCGTTGTAATGTACTCAAGTAAATATGTGACAGAAACGACACCATTAGATATATGAGCCGCTGACAATTCTGGCAAATACTGCAGGTAGGAATCGGATGACTCATAAAAGGGATCAAATGGGCAGGGGACTCTATCAAGAAGGCCAATCTCAATCCCTGTAAGCATGTAAAAATCGGCTGGGGTGATACCTAGCTCAAAATCGAGGAAGTGAAAAGTGTGTGTCGTAGGCCACCATATCTCTAATAAGGCCTCTACCAATGGTCGATCGAAGGACTGGGGAGGTATAATCTAAAAAATAGTCCGAACAGACCAGCCAGTAGCCTCTCTCGGATATGTAATGGTAATATGTCAAGGGCCTGTGCACTAACCTTCGCCCAACTCCCGCGAAGGTAGACGTACCCTGTCTATTAAAATTATAACAGTTCAATGACCATAAAACCAACAGTTCATACTATTAAAACTTATAATGTACATGCACTAAACTATAACTATAAAACCAGCAGGTCATATTACCTACGTAATATAGTAAACTATTTAAAATTTTAATAACTATAAATGTTAAAAATTAAAATTTATACCAGAATCGTGTCGATCGTGGTAAACGAACGGTGAGTGGATCCCTCTGGAAAATCATGGAGGATCCGTAAGTCCTCAATCGTCGTCCCCATTAGTGGAGGAATGTGTGATGGACCAAATGCATCGTCCAGCATACGTGGAACTGTACGTCTCTCGATCTTCGTTACGCGTAGTGGCATCCCGACATCCAAACGAATATCAAAAAATTAAAATGAGGAATTAAAAAGGAGTGGGGGGAATTAAGCCTCTTGCGCCATACTTATAGGCATGGGGGCTTCAAAGTTGATAAAATCGGCTCGCACCGAGAGCGCTGATAAAATCGGTGCGCCGTTTTAGGGAAATATCAAAGATATTTCCCTGAATGTTATGGATCATAACATTACGATCCGTAATGTTGCTGGTGATGCTCTGAACTAGAAGGATTTTTTCTCCGTGCAAAGTTACCAATACTTGGTATTTAATCACTGTTCAGATACTGTTCAACGGATTATTAAGTTTCATCTACTAATATGGTGAATATTATAGTGAAATAGTATAGTTTAGTACTAGATTTCATTTCCATATTTTCAACGGTCAACGATATCCAAAGATCCAAAATCCATCCAAAACCTGTATTATAAAAGGGCTTTGAGTATCAAGTCAATATTCGTGATGTGGTTGAAAGAAAAGAATTTGCATAGGTACACAAATTAGGTTCCTGTTAAAAAGATTATATATAAAAAAAGGAGGAAGCATTTGCACAGTGGTTAACTAAGTATGTATTTTTACCAAATAGCCTCATTTTATTGATCCTTATCAAATTTTGTTGAACAGATATTAAAAAAAAAGCAGAGATCACAATTGATTTCCAAGATGTGCAAGTTTGCTTGAGTTTTATATATTTCCAAAATAGGAACTAAACTTGTAATTATCACAGGGACTTTACTTGCAACATCAAAAATAGGGATTTGTTCCTTTTTCCTACGTTACATATGTATGCCATCCAAAAAGATTTCAGATGCAGATATATCGTATCTAAATCAATCCACATTAATTCACTGACTTTGCTGCTTCAAAATAGAGCAAGAAGTGGAAATGTTCCCAATTCTTTTTGAACAATTCCTAAAATATTATTATATGTGCATTGTGTTTGTGGAGGGAACATCAAAATAGATGAGATTAAGGGATTACAAATATTAAAAGCAAATAAGAGAATCTGACAAATTATCAAAACCAACTTTGTCTACTTTTGGATTTTCAGAAAGGAATAGATCTGAATTAGCACAAAGCTTTTCCTTCAGCCTTGAATTAAATTCCTCTTTAATTTCCCGTAACTCTTTGTCATCATAGTTTTGAAATGAGTAAGATAATAATGTTTACATGCACAAATATATATGCCATGTTATGAAAGTCATAAAAGAAATGTTTTCATAACCGGACCGTGAGTCAAACCGTGAGGACTCAGGGTCCAAGGGTTTGAAGGTCTGATCGGTCGAGCCATCAAGAACCGCCCATGTATGTTTACAGTGAAAATATGAATAATTAAGTTTTATGTGTACTCAAACAAATAAATAATAAAGTTTGAAAGTAATATATTTATTCACTAACATTAATAGATTGCATGATATGATTAAATAGCAAGGGCACAAACAAACACATATGTTTTTAAGAACAAAATGGTAAAGTTTAAAGTTTAGACGTTGGAACAATTGTGATTTTTTGAAATATTTCAGTTTTTATTTTCAAAACAATACAAAAGATGAAATGATCGAAGCGAATTACACAATAAAAAGTTGGAAAAACAAAAAATCGTGGTTTAATCCTGAAAAATTGAAGGTTGGACCGCCGGTTTGAAGGTCCAACCAGGGTTCATGCATGATTGAGGTCTGATTGAGTTCCGCGCCATGATGGTCCAAGGCTCCGGGCTATTCGAGGTCGGACCGCAACATGATCGGGTTATGAAAACACTGCATAAAATTACCTGTGCTTCAATATCATTTTCATCCTTCACTATAGCGACACCAACTGATGTTCATCCAATAGAAGACAACTTCCTGCGCTCGACACTCAGTTTCCATGCCATATGATATTTTTAGTTTGCTTATTAGCTTTGATGTTTAGCACAGACAATGTGGTAGTAGCTAGTCCTACTTGATTATCTTTTTCGGTTGACAAATTATCATTTGTATATGATTTATCTTGTTTATATGGCGAAGGAGGAACACCACAAGCAACTCGTGAACCTTGATAACCGGTAATAGGAATTACACTTTCGGAGCCAATTTGAGCTTCTATATGACATGCCCACTTTACTTGGGTTTTAGTCCGCTTGATTTTCTCTGCTTGACGCTGAAATGGAACAACAAATTAGCCAGATGTATTTTAGGGTTTCCGCAAGATCACTACACAATTAGATTTTAAAAGAGGGAAGAAGATAACGATAACAAGCAAATTCCTCCAAACAAACCTTTATTGATCCACCAAATTATTGCAATGAAAATGTAACACCCCGTAATTTTTTAACATTAGAATTGACAAATTAAAGTATACTTAATTTTTAGAAGAAGATCTAAGTAAAACGGGTTGCGCCATTGCATTATTCTCGGAATTCTGCTTGAGATAGAGTCTGAGTTTGCGTAAATCGGACTCCGTATGAAGAAGTTATGGAGGTTAGAAGATTTAAGTTTAAATTGGAACTAAACTAATAATTAATAAATCAAAATTCGAAATTCAAACCAGCGAAAAGAAGTGGGCGGGAAAATTCCCGCCAGAGGGTGTCGACATGTCGACCCCCTTAAAGGGTGTCGACACAGGTGTCGACCCTCTATAGGGGTATCGACATAGGTGTCGACCCCCTGTAGGGGTCGACCCCTGCTGACTATTCTGGACAGTGACGATTTTCTGAGTTTTAGGGCTACGTGACGACTTCTAATTGGCTGAGTGATGTGTATTTCGGATTTGGAGGGTTTAGATGGAACCTAACCTAATCCTAAGGCTCTAATTCACCTAATACACCTATGTAAACACACCTAGACCTAACCCTAAATTGATTAATCAAAGTTCTGGCGCCTCCATGCTGCTAAATCCTGAACTGACATAGCCACCACCATAACTAATCAAATTCAAGTTGGAAGACAACAAACAAAGTCTACATCAACGGATTAGCTTATCAACTCCAGAAATCAGAATTCAGAATTATCGTTCTTAATCCTAGCTTTGTGAGTTCATGTTACTTTCAAAAATAAAATTTAATTGTAATCCTGACCTGTTAATAAACCTGAATCTGAGACCATGCCTATTTCTTCATAAAATCTGTTCTTATATGCCTATTTCTACCATTGCATGCTTGATTCGTATTATGCCTGTTTAACTCTCTTCTCTCCCTCTTTCTTCCTTTTTATTTTTATAGCCAGGCTACCTTCGAGCCTAGGCCTATCGCTGAAAGATGCGAACGCACGATATTGGGAGTCGATGGGAATATAAATTTGGAGACATAATACATGTTGTAATTTAAGATCTAAAATTTGGGGCATAACCTATGTTTTAGTAATTTGGGGCATGTTTGGGTAATTTGAGGCATAACCTATGTTTGAGTAACTTGAGGCATACTTTATATGATGATCTTTGACTTGGAAGAAGGGGATTATTATGTATATTGATATATGACTTAGGCATTAAAACTTATATTGAAATATGGATAACTGTTAATTATGATCATGCCTAAATTGGGATTTTGGGTAATTGGCATACACTGTAATCAAGGCCGATAATTTGGCATAACTTGTATTATGAATCATGACTAGGACTTTTGGGGCATAATCTGAATTGTGCAATTTAACTAAAACTTGGGCAATGTTATATTGTGAATTATGACTGTAATTTGGGCATGCAAATTTGTAGGCATAATTTATGATTAAGCGAAATATGTTAATGGAACAATAAAAGAGCCTATGAAGCTTTTTTAATCTGTTGAAACTGAATACTGTAGTTGGGAAGCCTACGATGTATATGAATAAATTGGCTAAGATAAGCATGCTGAGACACGAGTTAGACTCCGTTTGCGGTAGAAGCCTGCCCGGAACCAACCGGCCTAACCAGCAACCACAAACGGTCAGTCTGATGTGAGAGGTCATCGGCATAATTAAAAGATGCTTAGGCACGAGGTTAATTATGGCTTGTGGTGGAAGTCTGCCCAGAACCGCCTAGCACATCCAGCGGCCACAAGCTATCGACTTAATGTGAGAGGTTTGTGCATTAATAACTAATTAGTGCTGATTAAAGATGAATATGATACATAAAACATGTTAGGTGGGTGGGGTTAAGTTAACCTCTGTAAGATGACAACTTAACCAAAATTACATGAACAAGTGGATAGGGTTAAGACACGTTTAACCAATAATACATAGTGATTTGATAAGTGGATGAGGTTAAGTCAATTGGGCTGATAAATCTGATAAACCGGTTTCGTAAGTCTGTAGGCTTAACGCAAGGTTAAGTGAAACGTATTAATGTGTAAGTCTGTTAATCCGTACATCTGATCTGTTAATATGTAAACCTATTAATTTGTATATCTTGAGAAATAATTGAGCCAATTTGCTAGCATTTCTAGCAGATCTTACTGGAATAAAGTGTGCTGATTTAGTTAACGTATCCACTATTACCCAAACACTATCATTTCCCCTCTTTGACCTAGGAAATCCTTCAATGGAATCCGTGGAAATGCTTTCCTATTTCCACATTGGCATATCCAGTGGTTGTAGAATTCCTGAAGGTTTTTGATAGTCTACTTTAATCTGCTGGCATATTAAACATTTTGCCATATATCTTGCTACATCCCCTTTCATTCCCCTCCATCAATAACTTCTTTTGAGGTCATGGAACATTTTTACCCCACCTGGATGAATGTCGTATCTTATTTTGTGATGTTCACCCATCACTTCCTTCATAAAATCTTTTAAATTAGGTACACATAACCTTCCATTAAACCTTAAGTATCCTTTTTCATCTAGTGCAGAGTTTTCTATCTGCACATTACTTTTCAACTGAGTTTTCTTCTCTTTCAAATTTTGATCATCATCTTTCAATATTCCTACTTTATCCACCAAGACTGGCCTTATGGTTACCACACTCAACTTCTCATAATCATGCATATCAACAAATTGGTCCTACATTTCTCTACTTTGGGTTATGCCATCTGCTTCACTCAACACATTCATGTTTTTAAACTATTCCACCATCAAATTGGCTAATTTAATTGTCTATTGAGTGCATCAACTACTTTATTTGCTTTTCCTCGTGTGTATAAGATATCTAAATCATATGCAGCTAGAAACTCCACCCACCTATGCTGCCTCAGGGTTTAAATCGTTTTGTGAAAACAAATATTTTAAATACTTGTGATCAGTATATAATTCAAATTTTTCTCCAGGCAAATAGTGTCTCCACAGTTTTAATGCATACACAACTGGTGCAAGTTCAAGATCATGAGTTACATGCCTGATTTCATTTGGTTTAAGTTGCCTATATGCATAAGTTATGACTTGGCCATGCTGCATTAACACAGCCCCTAGCCCAGTCCCACTTGCATTTATATAAACCACTAACCCCTCATTCCCTTCTGGAACTGTCAATATTGGTGCATTAACCAATGCTTGCTTCAACTCCTCAAAAGCCTGATCACATTTATCTGTCCAAATGAAGGGTTGTTCCTTTCTTGTTAGCTTTGTTAAAGGTATTGTCACTCTTGCAAAATCTTTAACAAACCTCCTATAATACCCTACCATGCCTAGAAAAGACCTTACTTCAGTCACTGATTTGGGCTTTTGCCGGCAAATGTACAACAATAACCTTTTGAGCAACCACTGTAATTCCATTATCATAAATTAGGTGTCCTAAAATTTTTACCTCATGTTTCCAAAAGACACATTTAGAGAACTTAGCATTTAAATTATGTTGCCTCAATTTGGTCAACACCATATGTAAATGATCCTTATGTTCCTTTTCAGACTTCGAATATATTAATATGCCATCTATAAATACTAGAACAAACTTGACCAAACAATCTTTCTATTCATTAAATCAACAAAGTAAGAGGGAGCATTAGTTAATCCAAAGGGCATTACTAAAAATTCATACAGCCCATACCTTGTATTAAAAGATGTATATTTTATACTTTCTTCTTCCACCTTCATCCGATGGAAGCCTGAAGCCAAATCTTGTCTTGAGAAAACTCTTGTCCTATTCAATTATCAAAGAGATCATCTAATCTTGGCAGAGGATATTTATTCCTTATTGTCACCTTATTTAATTCCCTATAATCAATACACATTCTAAGAAAACCATCTTGTTTCTTTACAAAAACCACTGGTGACCCCCAGCAAGAACTACTAGGCCTCAAGAACCCTTTCTGCTCCAATTCTTCAATCTGTTTCTTTAACTCAATCATCTCTTTAGGACCCATTCTAGTAGGCTGAAAGTTTTATGGATCGATACGCAACGAAATTTAAAATAAATAACCCTAGTTAACAATCGAATTCAAAATTGGTTTAAAACAATATACCTCGCGATGCTATCATGAACACACGAATTCGAGTCTGATGGTGGAGGCATGGAATCATCAGCTCAACAATTACTGCTGGCCTCTATGCTCTGTCGAATTGAATCCAAATGAGTTCGAACCAAGATTGAGACGATGGAGTATCGAATCGAAAGCATGTCAAGTGCCATGCCTCTATGAGTATCCACGAACAATCGATCTTTGATTTTGTCAAACAAAATTAAGATTAGGGACAGAAGGTGCTAGCCGATTTAGGATTGTAGGATTTCCTAAATTTCGAATTTTGTGGATCTGGAAAATGAAAACTATATCATGAAAAGTCGGCACCTTTCCTTTTAATAATGTAGCCCCACAAAAATCTAAATTAAGTAATTCCTTTCAAACCCTTATACCATTTCAAAATTGGAGAAAATGTCAACATTTTGATTTCCCCTTTTATTGTGAACGGTTCTTATCCCTTTCAATTGTTCTTTTGTGCGACCCTATAGGTTATTATAATGTTGGCAATAACTTAAATCGTATTTAATTTATAAACAGTGAGCGGTATCTAGCAACACATCGTTGTTACCCAAGTTACAATAAGATCAACGATTCGATACAACCTTTCGTGACCTGTGTATCAATGTAATATAATCCTTTTAACCAATATATCCAAGATTAAACTCAAGGCATGGATCGTATCATCCTCTTTATAATTTAATCCGTTTTCTTGATCGATGAGCAGACTGTTTAAACAAATCAACATTTGAGCACGGCTGTAACACCCCGCCTCCGCCAGGGTGGCTCTTGCAAGCACTCTGACTTTGGTGGGGCGTTTTAACCGGGTAAACATGCATAATGATTTATCAAGGCAGAACAAGAACATAAGTATATGTGTAAACAGAGTAAATAAGAAAAGTAAAACAGCGGAAGATTTCAAATACTATTTCAAAACACAAGTCTGGTACATCATAATGTCGACTTTTCCAAAATAACAAGCCTAGATAAAACATCATAAACATAAAAACTGAAACACATAGTACTATCCCCAAAACAAAAGTGATAAACCATAGCCAGCTTCATGTGCAACCGTACATGAGCCAAAAATCCCACAAGCGATCGATTAGATATCCAAGCTAAGCTCCTATGTTTCCTCCCTGAGAACCTGGGAGGGGGGGGGGACGAAAGAAAAGAAGCGAAAGAAAACAGGTCAGTCAAAAAGACTGAGTAAGCTCTACTACCATCAGTCTATAAACTATAAAGTTAACTGGCATGATGGAAACTGAGATGAACATGAAGATAACAACATACAGACATGATGATTAACTAACAGGATAAAGGTGTCATTGCATAATCATGGTTAAGTCTTGCACCACAGGTGTACTAGCAACTAACTTGACTTGAATAAACAAGTATTGATCCCTTGGCCCAAGCTTTGGCCCAATAACATGAAGTGACCCTAATACGAGGTCCAACTAAACGGTCTAATCGATCGGCTCCATATTAGCCTAACTCGTCTCGTGTTGGTGTCAATATGGCTAAAACATAATTGTAGTCAGACTGTGAAGGGTCCACCCGTCGGGTGTGTCAAGCCCTAGGGTGTAAACCCCTGGACACCATAAACATGAGTGCACAGTCTCAGCCTACTGGTACCCATGCTTGACTTCTCCGCTAACGGACTACGTGCACGGCCCTAGTCCGTCCGGAACTACATCGGCGTACCACACTGCCGTCGTTTTTGGCCCCTTACATCACACCCAGTAATCGTGCCCCCCACCCTAGCCTAGTCCCTAGGGTCATGATGATACTAACTTGGGATTACTGCTGGAACGGACCCCCGTTGCTAGGATTTTCTAGTGGGTTAAGTGTGGTTTAACCCCCTTTACTAATCATGGATTAACTTGGTTAAGTGTAACGATAGGTTCACGACTTAACCCCGATTAATCTACTAAGCCCAAATTGGTTAAGTAATAAGTGGACCATGACTTAACCCTAATCATGAGGCATTAATTAATTTAATGTACCTTAACCTCTCACATTAGACTTTCGTTGTGGTTACCTGGGAAGATTTACACCATAACTAGGTCTAACCTCGGGTTCAAGGTACAACATGACCAACTTCTCACATTGGGTCCTATTGTTTGTAGCAACTAGTTAAGCCGGTCGGTTCCGGGTAGATTTCCGCTACAAACCCAACCCAACCTCGAGTTGGCCACACTTATATTATCTAAGTGTCATGTCCATTATGTTTCCAAAACATAACTACAAGTTAATAAGTACTTGGGTAGACCTAACTTAATAGGTAAATTCACAAGGGGTAGACCTAACTTAATAGGTAAATTCCCATTCTTATATTTTCATGTGTTTTAAGTTTACCCAACCCCACGCAATCCCATCGCTTACATAATCGCCAAAGCGCATAAAGGATAGAAAGAGTGAACTTGGCATAGTCATGACATGAAGGTGTTAAAGCCACAAGTTAATCATGGTGGCATATGAAATGTAAGAATGGTCATACGTTCGCATAACATGTTAACATGTATAAATGTTCAACCCAAACTTGCATACTTAACTTGGCATACTTGCATACATATCATGTCATACTTGCATAACACATTATGGAATACTTGCATACATATTATAGCATCATAAACTTGCATGTCATAGCCTCACAAACTTGCATATAATAGCATCATTTACTTGCATAACATTTTATGACATACATATTATGACATACTTGCATACATATCATGGCAACTCAAACTTGCATCATACATTTAACTTTAAAGTTTAATAAGGAAGGTAAAAGAGCTTATTCAGTCTTTTTGACTGACCTGTTTTCTTTTGCTTCTTTTCTTCCGTTCCCCCCCCCCCAGGTTCTCAGGGAGGAAACATAGGAGCTTAGCTTGGATATCTGATCGATCGCTTGTGGGATTTTTGGCTCATGTACGGTTGCACATGAAGCTGGCTATGGTTTATCACTTTTGTTTTGGGGATAGTACTATGTGTTTCAGTTTTTCTGTTTATGATGTTTTATCTAGGCTTGTTATTTTGGAAAAGTCGACATTATGATGTACCAGACTTATGTTTTGAAATAGTATTTGAAATCTTCCGCTGTTTTACTTATCTTATTTACTCTGTTTACACATATACTTATGTTCTTGTTCTGCCTTGATATATCATTATGCATGTTTACCCGGTTCGAACGCCCCACCAAAGTCAGAGTGCTTGCAAGAGCCACCCTGGCGGAGGCTGGGTGTTACATTTGGTATCAGAGCATATGGTTTACGAGAAAGGACAAAAAGGTTTTCGAAAAACTTTTGAAAAACTATTTTCAAAACAAGTATAAAGTATTTTCCAAAGAAAAAGTCTAGTTTATATTTTAAAGGCTATTCCCCAAAAAGCCATTAGCAAAAATTCCTTCGTTTTTCTCCATTCTGAATCTATCTTTTTCTTTGTTTCCAGTATGGCCGATAACTTTGCCCTTCCGGAGGGAGTACACGTACCTGTTTGGTATAGGAGACTTTTAGAGGCTAGGGCGACCGAAGCCGGCCCCGCAAATGTTACTCCTCCCCCGGTGGTTAAGGTTCCTCCTCCTCCCGTAGCTGATGTTTCTCCTCCCCCTCAGCCTTCACAAGCGGATTTTGCGGAAGTTTGTAAGAACTTTAAGACGATGGGTGGAAAGAATTTCATTGGAACGGAGACTCTTGAAGAAGCAAGGAATTGGTTGAAAGAAACCGAAGATCTTTTCGCCTTCTTTAATATAGATGACCGTAGGAAGGTTTTATTGGCAGTATGGTTGCTAAAGGAAGAAGTTGCACGTTGGTGGGTGGTCACCACCACTACGAGGCCAATTGAGACTTGGGATGACTTTAAGGGAAAGTTTGGATTAAAGTTCCTATCACTGAAGCAAGGGGACATGACTATTAGGGAATACGTGGATAAGTTTAATCAACTTTCTTGGCTCAGTTTAGACTTGGTTAACACAGCTCAGAAGAAGGCCCTATACTTTGCTCTAGGATTAAACGAGCCATTACATAGTTTGGCCATGTCTCATATACCCTTGGGGGAAACTTTCGAAAGTTTGGTGAATATGGCCCTACTAAATGAAGGGAAGTCTGAAGATAAGAAGGGAAAGTCTACGTCGGAAGGAACGATGAATTCCGAGGAGCAAGGTAAGAACTCCAAAAACCGCAAGAACAAGAACAAGAGTCAAGGCAACAAGGGGAACAACAACAAGGGCAATAACAACAAGAGGAAGTGCCATTATTGCGGTTCAGTTGGGCATCTTGTTAAGGATTGTAGGAAGAGGAAAAGGAAGGGTGGTGAATGCTTTTTCTGTGGTGAGTTTGGACATCTCAACAAAGAATTCCCGAAGAAGCAAGGGCAAGGTCAGACTCAGTATGCAAGACCATCTGGAGGGCAAGTTCATCCCCTCAACACCGTTCTTCCAGCTTATGATCGAGGTAGTGTTTCTGTTGAAAGCCTTGTATACATTTCTGATTTTCCTGTTCGTACTTTGTTTGATTCTGGTGTATCGCATAGTTTATTTCATCTGATCTAGTTGAAAGTTTGCACCTAAGTACTAGTCTAGTTAATGATCCCGTGTGTGTTTCAAATCCAATTGGGGTTCCATCCATTTGTCTATGATCTACGTGGATTTTAAAATCTCTAGCTTGAGTGTAGAGTTTTCGTGTGATGCTTATATTCTCGGTTTCTTGGGATATGGGTTGATTTTGGGCATGGAATGGTTGTCCAGCTTTGGAGCCATTCTTGGTTTTTGAGCGTAGGGTTGTGAGGTTCAGGACTTTCCTCAGTAATACCCTAGAAATTTCTTGTAACCCTATGGGTCCCGTCATGTTGTGTTATCTTGAAACCCTCGACTCGTCTATCGATAGTTTGCAATCGGTGAGGGTGGTCCGAGAATATCCTGATATCTTGGGTAAAGTGAAGGGGTTACCCCTAAACGAGAGATAGGTTTCCGCATTTATCTGGTTGATAATGCCAAGACAGTTTCGTGGCCGGTTAGGCACATGGCCCCGCAAGATGAGAGTTAAGAAAGCAAGTCAAGGAGTTGATTGAGATGAACTTCATTAGACGAAGTATATCTGAATGGGGAGCGCCTGTGGTATTTGCTACCAACGCAGATGGTTCTTTTCGACTTTGTGTTGATTATCGTGAGTGGAACAAGAAGAATAGGTAACCGTTACCAAGGATCGATGATTTATACGAACAGCTTGATCTTGCTACTGGATTCCATCAGCTCAGAGTAGCTGAAGATAGTATAGACAAGACTGCATTCAGAACTCCAGATGGATTCTTCGAATGGCTTGTCACGCCGTTCGGTTTGACTAATGCACCCGCCTACTTCATGGACTTGATGAGTAGGGTGTCTAGGAAATTCCTGAACAAGTTTGTCGTGGTCTTCGTAGATGATATTCTGATCTTCTCTAAGGATGAGGAAGAGCGCGCAAGGCATCTTGTGGAGGTGATGGATACGCTTAGAGCGCATCAATTGAAGGCCAAGTTCTCCAAGTGTCACTTTTGGAGAAGGGAAGTTAGATTCCTTGGGTATATAGTATCTAAGCAAGGCTTAGCGGTGGATCCCGCTAAGCTAGTTGCGGTTCAAGACCGGAAAGCTCTGAAGATGGCAATTGAAGAAAGAAGCTTTCTCCGTTTGACTAGTTAGTTAGCATCCCTTGAGCTTAAACCTACTCTTCTGGATCAAGTAGGGACTTCATAGAAAGAAGACCCGCAGTTAGTCGAAATCATGGACAAGTTGATTCGAGGCGAGATGTTAAGTCACCTCGCTAGATATATTATAGAAGACAAGGGATGGCTAAGACGCGATGAGAGATTATGTATCCCTCGAGTGGAAGACTTAGTAAAGAAGGTTCTTGAGGATGCGCATCACTCGAGGAGGTGGCTGAGTTTGTCCCAAGGTGCATGTTGTGCCAACAGGTTAAGGCCGAATCATGGAAGCCCAGCGGGCTATTTCATCCATTGGAGGTCCCGCAATGGAAGTGGGAAAGCGTCACGATGGATTTAGTGGATGGACTGCCCAGATCAAGGAAAGGTAACATGAGTATGTGGGTCATAATAGGTAGACTCACGAAGAGTGCTCATTTCACTCCGGTAAGGAGCGAAAGGACTGCATCATAGCTAGCGACGGTTTACTTTCAAGAAATAAAGCGGATTGCACCAGGTTCCCTCAAGTATAGTAGTAACCGTGACTCAATCTTCACTAACCAGTTTTGGGATAATCTACGGGAAGTCATGGGCAAGCGACTGAACCTAAGTACGGCCTATCATTCATAGGCGGATGATTCATTTAGTTCAAGCATGAGTTATGGAAAATCACGTTAATAAGAGTAATTGGTAACGTGGATTGGTATCTTCAAGAAAAGTTCTGCTGCGTGGAATACTTTATAGTAAGAAAACGAGATCCAGAATTCACTGATGAATTTTGGAGAGCTTGAATGAAACCATGAGGTCATAGTTAAGTTTAAGCCAAGTATGATAGAAGAAGAATAAGTGAAAGGGGAAGACGAAAGGCGACAATGAAATGGGTTCCAACACGTAATTGGAAGTAAGAGTCAAGAAGCCAAGAAATCATGAAGTAAAAGACGGTCAAAGCACAATGGAGTTAAGCTCAAGGAAACGTGACTTAGAGGATTGAAGGCTAGATATGCGCATCATATCTCTTTTTAAGAGTATACACTTGGTCCTTGTTTTCCTGTGGAGCCTACTTGCATGTTATCTTTTACATATATCCTCTCGGTCCCATTACTGTTGTAAACTCCTTAAGGGGGTATGACTCGTTGGTTAGTAATACATGTCAAGGTTTGAAGGGGTCCGCTAGGTTGACTAAACCTTTTCGGACTTTTATAGGAGATGGGTTTGAGTTTAGAAAGGAATTTCTTGTAACCCAAAAAGGAGTTTATGTAGTTTATCTAGTTTATCTTGTCATGAGAACCTTAGGTAGAAACCCTTTGGTTGAAACATGTGTTTGAAACATGTTATGCTTGATGTATGCAAGTGGTTGCAAGTGGTTGCAAGTGGTTACTCGTGGATGCATTATACACCTTAGGCACTAGATCGGCTCACACACTCCTCATATTGCATATGCATGAGTGTTTATGCTTATTCATGGATGAATATGTTATGCTATCACATGGACTTTGCATATGGATGTATGTTATGTGCACACATGTAGATGTTATACATTACGTTAGGGATTTGCATACATGTGGATACATCTCACTAACATACTTTGCATTGATCTTTGCATTAGATAAGTACATATACACACACCTTTGCATATGTTCATACAACATCTAGAATCTTGTAAGGACAATGTTTGCTCGTGGATGATGTTTTGAGTAGATGGATGTTGGATGGTAGGATATGATTCTTCCTAACTTGAAGATTTCGGGGACGAAATCCTTTAAGGAGGGGAGAATGTAACAACCCGTATTTTTAATAACCTGTTATAACATAAATCGAGGCAGAATTTAATTCAAAAATCTGAATCAAGGGAAACGGGCTATGCCATTGCGTTCGTCTCGGAAAAATACGCGAAATAGAGTCTGAAATTTAGTAATTCGGAGTCCGTATGACCCGATTAAGGCCCAATGAAGTTTTCAGAAAATTCCAAAGTAAAAACAGATTTAAAATTCAGGTTTAAATTTCGAAAATTGGGGCAGTTGGGGCAAGCGGGAAAATTCCCGCCAGAGCACCCAAGTCGACAGCCCTGTCGACTTGGGAGTCGACTTGGTTACCCCCAAGTCGACAGCCCTGTCGACTTGGGTGTCGACAGGGGGTGCACGGCCAGTTTTGCCTGGTGCACCATTTTGGGGTTTGGGCTGGGTTTTGGGGCTGGTTCTGGAAGCTTCCGAAATCTAAGGGTCCTAATCTAACCTAGGTTTAATCTAAGGGCCTAAAACACTCTAATCTTCTATAAATAAGACCCTAACCCTACCCCTAAATCCCCATTATTCATTCTAGTAACTAAACTATGGCAAAAAATTTCCTTACATGGCCTCCACTTTCTTCTTAAAATTTCTAAGTCATTTCCTATGAGAGATTCATGTGCATACAAGTGTTTTTGAGTTGCATGAGTGATCATTAGCTTGCATTCATCATCAAGTTGCAAGCTTTATTTTCAAAGCTAGAGTTTTTGGTGATTTTCGGCAAAGGGTTTTCTTATTGGATCTTCTTATTGGGTTTTAAGGGCTTGCCTCAATCTTTGTTTTGTGTCTTCTTAAGAGTAGTAAGCTCTTTTACCTTCCTTATTAAACTCTAATGGTAAATGTATGATGCAAGTATGTCATAATATGTATGCCATGATATGTATGCAAATATGTCATAATATGTATGCCATGATATGTATGCAAGTATGCCATAAAATGTTATGCAAGTTTATGAGGCCATGATATGCAAGTTTATGATGCTATTATATGCAAGTTAGTTAGTCTATGACATGCAAGTTTATGATGCTATGATATGTATGCAAGTATGCCATGATAAGTATGCAAGTTTGGGTTGAACATTTGTACATGTTGACATGTTATGCGAACGTGTGGCCATTCTTACATTTCATATGCCACCATGTTAGACTTGTGGCTTCAACACCTTCATGTCATGACTATGCCAATTTCACTTTTTTCTATCCTTTATGCGCTTTGGCGATTATGTAAGCGATGGGATTGCGTGGGGTTGGGTAAACTTAAAACACATGAAAATATAAGATTGGGAATTTACCTATTAAGTTAGGTCTACCCCTTGGGAAATTACCTATTAAGTTAGGTCTACCCAAGTACTTATTAACTTGAAATTATGTTTTGGAAACATAATGGACATGACACTTAGATAATATAAGTGTGGCCAACTCGAGGTTGAGTTGAGTTTGTAGCGGAAATCTACCCGGAACCGACCGGCTTAACTAGTTGCTACAAACAATAGGACCCAATGTGAGAAGTTGGTCATGTTGTACCTTGAACCCGAGGTTAGACCTAGTTGTGGTGTAAATCTTCCCAGGTAACCACAACGAATGTCTAATGTGAGAGGTTAAGGTACATTAAATTAATTAATGCCTCATGATTAGGGTTAAGTCATGGTCCACTTATTACTTAACCAAATTGGGCTTAGTAGATTAATCGGGGTTAAGTCGTGAACCTATCGTTACACTTAACCAAGTTAATCCATGATTAGTAAAAGGGTTAAACCACACTTAACCCACTAGAAAATCCTAGCAACGGGGGTCCGTTCCAGCAGTAATCCCAAGTTAGTATCATTATGACCCTAGGGACTAGGCTAGGGTGGGGGCACGATTACTGGGTGTGATGTAAGGGGCCAAAAACGACGGCAGTGTGGTACGCCGATGTAGTTCCGGACGGACTAGGGCCGAGCACGTAGTCCGTTAGCGGAGAAGTCAAGCATGGGTACCAGTAGGCTGAGACTGTGCACTCATGTTTATGGTGTCCAGGGGTTTACACCCTAGGGCTTGATACACCCGACGGGTGGACCCTGCACAGTCTGACTACAATTATGTTTTAGCCGTATTGACACCAACACGAGACGAGTTAGGCTAATAGGGAGCCGATCGATTAGACCGTTTAGTTGGACCTCGTATTAGGGTCACTTCATGTTATTGGGCCAAAGCTTGGCCCAAGGGATCAATACTTGTTTATTCAAGTCAAGTTAGTTTGCTAGTACACCTATGGTGCAAGACTTAACCATGATTATGCGATGACACCTTTATCTTGTTAGTTAATCATCATGTTTGTATGTTGTTATCTTCATGTTCATCTCAGTTTCCATCATGCCAGTTAACTTTATAGTTTATAGACTGATGGTAGTAGAGCTTACTCAGTCTTTTTGACTGACCTGTTTTCTTTCGCTTCTTTTCTTCCGTTCCCCCCCTCCCCCCCAGGTTCTCAGGGAGGAAACATAGGAGCTTAGCTTGGATATCTGATCGATCGCTTGTGGGATTTTTGGCTCATGTACGGTTGCACATGAAGCTGGCTATGGTTTATCACTTTTGTTTTGGGGATAGTACTATGTGTTTCAGTTTTTCTGTTTATGATGTTTTATCTAGGCTTGTTATTTTGGAAAAGTCGACATTATGATGTACCAGACTTGTGTTTTGAAATAGTATTTGAAATCTTCCGCTGTTTTACTTATCTTATTTACTCTGTTTACACATATACTTATGTTCTTGTTCTGCCTTGATATATCATTATGCATGTTTACCCGGTTCGAACGCCCCACCAAAGTCAGAGTGCTTGCAAGAGCCACCCTGGCGGAGGCGGGGTGTTACAACGGCCATGCATTTCACAGTCTCACTCAATCAAGAGGCCCATGGATATCACTACGAATATAACGTAGGGTTAAATTCCATCTAGATCATTCATATTTTTTCTTTCGATTCAAGATATATCCAATAATCATCGTTATCATTAATCTGCTATGAAATAACTTTAGATGATATCAAAACACAAATATCCTCGAATAAAATTATAATGATTTCAGGTCTGAGGACCATTACATCACTGTCACTATGAGAACAACTTATGATACTGTTGATTATATTCCATGTAGTTATCTCACGATGGGTCAGCCCAATACGCTATTCTCCAATACGTATTTATATCTTGACTTTAATATCACATATATTAATGATCAATGAGATGTGATCATCAGTCAAACAATATACTAGTCTCAACGCTTTATTGTTGTCCTATATAAACAATAAAACTCGACTAGGGACATTTAAGAATTATAACACTTATCACATTATATAATCTCAAGTTCAGTCTTACTCGAACTATATAATTCCGTATTATTATTCTAAGGACTTCTATTAAATTATTATTAATATTACGCAGTAAATATAACATAACAGAATATTTTTATTCCAAATAAAACAATAACTTTATTAATCACATCAAATGGATTGCCTCTAGGGCATAAACTCTAACAATCTCCCACTTGCACTAGAGTCAATCATTCATGTATCATATACTCATGAAACTAGTGTGACTATTAAACTTCTACTGCGACAATGTTTAATTCAGTAGGTCTACAACATTACAGCTTTTGCAACATTGCATATATGTTCATATCCTCTGTGAACAATTTCACATAAGAATTATATTTCTTAAATATATGTTTGGATCGATTATGAGTTTAACGTTTTAGGCCTGAGCAATAGCCACATCGTTATCGCAATGCAAAATCATTGGATCAACAATGAATTAAGTTCAATTGTGAACTTCTTAATACAAACATTTTCTTTCATAGAATCAGTATCTATTTCTTGTTTTTAAAACTAACATTATTCAAAATAATTAATGTGTTATCAATATATAACATTGTAATTATTGTGTCACTCCCACTCAATTTCTTATCTATACAAGATTCAATGGTATTTTGTGGTCTCCGAGACATTTTGAATTCTATTTTATTCTCATTGGTATGTTAGGGACTGACTCTCCTTTATAAGGATACCAATTCGAGCAATAAACATTTTATTCTCAGAGGAATTATAGAACTAATATCCATTTTCTTCTTTTGGATATTCCACAAAATATTTATTTGATTTGGGTCCGATCTTATCAGAGGAATAGCGTTTAACAAGCGCCATAAACCCCAAATCTGTGCATTTAGACATACTAGGACATTTCCTAATCCATATCTTATGTGGCGTCTTTAGACTTGTTTTAGTAGGATTAATTTAATTGTTCTCAATTTAATTTATTGGAAGATCTATATGACTTATCTTGGTCGTACCATATCTTATAAGGTGTGATTACTCCTTTCAGACACACCATTTTAATATGGTGTTCAAGGTGGAGTGAGTCATGAAACAATCTCAGACTCATCTGGATAGTCATTAATTAGTTGGCTTAAATATTCTTTTAGATCTGTTCGAAAAGTATTTATTTTCTATTAATATTGGTTTCTATCTCCACCTTGAATTCATTAAACTTTTCAAAAGATTCTGATATGTGTTTCATAAGATACACATATCTATATCTACTGACATTATCAATAAACACAATGAAGTAATAAAACCTACCTCTAGTTTATGTATTCATTGCTCCATATACATCATTATGTACGAGACCCAATACATATTCCTCATTCACCATGTCAAGTGAAAGATGATTCAGTTATTTTGCCTAATAGACAAGATTCACATATGATTCAAAATCAAATGGTCTCAAAATTCCATCATTATGGAGTTTTGATATAGTCCATTGTTTATACGGGCTAACTGCTAATGTTAAAGGTATGTTGGATTTAAGTTACTAAATTCAATTCATTAATTATTTATGTCAAGTACATTATAGTTAATGATTTATAAAGTTCATTAACTATTTTTGAAATTCCATAGATATTTCATGTAATAAAATGAATAACAATTATTCCTTTTATTACAAATGAAATTTAAACTTGTCTGCACAAGATTTATAATAACTTTTATTTTATATGGAATTTCACAATAACAATTATTTTATTTAATTAAGCCAGTATATTGAACAAGAATCAACTTCCGATGGATATTCCAGCAACATTTGATTCATTTCCAGTCGTAAATCCACTAGTCCTTTTATCTGATTTCTACTTACTTTGTAGTTTCTATATATCAACATACATTTATGTGATTTATATTTAGTATCTAATACTAGAAATATATAAGTAGATTTTATAATATTTATATCTTAATTGGTTAAAGTCATACTCTAACTCATTTTTAGATCCGCTCTTTATTTCTAAAACAATTACATTTAATTTGTTTGAGGACAATCTTCAAATCTCAATGTTAGTCAAGAAATTCGATTTAATTCAATTTATCCTTCTTAAGGACTAATTTAAATTATCAAAGTTTTTTGTTATTTAATATCTATAGTAGATGATAAATAATAACTGATTCTATAAAAAAAAATATAAATACAAAATTTTGACAATCAAAATTTATATTTATATTAATGTATAATTTAAACTAAAGTATGCTTCCACTCAAATTAACATCCCTTTGTTTATATAAATATATCAGTATATATATATAATGGTGTTCCAAGTCCCATATCTAGTCATGCCTTGAACTAGCTTTGGCTAAACCCAAAACACAACCTTTTAGGTAGACATCTTATGTCAATTATATCGTGTATATAACTCTTGGATCGCATGTTGAACATTTTGTTCAGTATTATTCATTTGCTCAAAATATAGAATAATTCATGCTTTTGTCTCTAAGGTCATAATCCTATTATGCAGCCTAATTAAGTCAAACCCAATAATAGGTTGGAGAACCACATTTACTCCATCGCATATAACCAAAATAAAAGGTGCACAACGCTTTGGCATTAGTTACATCCAATGATTTTGGACAGTGATGAGTATATTATTGGAAGACGTCACCATGACTTAATATAACAAAATTTGCTTTAAAAGGAATTTACAATTCATAGTGGCGAACAATATTAGAGTTATTTATTTTTCATATATCATAATATATGTATTTTATATTCATAATATAAGTTGGATTTAAATAAAATATATGATATATATTTAAATTCAATGTCATGTATGGCAGAGATACCTATTAAGTAAAATTTAGCAAGTTTTCATATTGAAATAATGAAGTGGATCATTCCTTACATAAAATTTGCTATATTGCAACTTTTGCAACAATCAAACAAGCATTTTACTTATTTTGTATTCTGCATATAACACATGGGTTAGATGGATTAACATGGTCCAGTTTTACTAATACCCATAATGTTAAAACTCGCGTATTGATGAACATAAGGATTTGAAACAATTGTACAATTGTTTAAACAAATCACAGACTAAATCAAACATGCCTCAGATGCAAAATTTTAAATTATGACAAAGTAAACTTAGTATTATAACCAGAATATTTAAATGTTTTAGGTCAAACCCTTTCTAGTATTGCCACAACAATCATGTCATTACAGGCATTGTTCACTAGCATCTATTAAAATACTATTTCATATATGCCAATATATCAAATAAACGTGTGTGTATACATATACATATATATATATATATATATATATATATATATATATATATATATGTACAACTGCTTATACATATAGATATAAATACATTCCAATCAGTTGCTAGCAGAAACAGGTTTACACATTGTCATATGCAAATGTAAATGAAATTGATGCTTTTATATTAATATACATATATATTATTACAATTGCAAAACAATTTTGCAGGAGAATGCATCAGTATGCAATCTGGCTGTTTCCACATAACATCCTGTTGAGCTGACCCAAGCTCTCCTATTGTACATCATATGTACACATTGGCCTGTAACACTCAAGATGAGATTTTGAAACTGTGAATATATTTATGTAATATATGTAATCATCCATGTCACATACACAATTATTAGCAATTATATATCAAATATTATAAGTTTATACATAACTGAAATACATTTACTTCATATAAACATATCAGTAATCATTTAACCATTAAAACAACATATGTGCTTACTGTGTCACACATATCCGAACTGTCGTTACTAATGATCATTTAACCAAGATTTATCATTCATAATGAAGTCAAACAGGTTTTTATTTTAAACCATAATTTTATCATTGGTTTAAACTTAGAATCAAATCCTAAAATGAAATTAATGATTCAATCAACCAAAGAATCTGATTTTTTGACTTTATACAAACAATGAGTCATATTGGTCTTGGTATGCACATGCTTTACAAGTGGTTAATGTATTAGTGTTAGCAAGTGTTATACCCTATGGACCCCTTTCATATTCAAACATTTTGAAATGAAATATACTGAATACATATATCAGGAGTATCTAATGTCCTTTAATCAATCAATACAAAATAGGTCCAAAACATTCGGACATATATATATATAATTAATGTCATTATCATCTATAAGCTAGAAAACAGTGTTCAAGATTGTGCATAATATCATCACATAATCTAAACAAATTTATAGTAAAATAACAATTACAGGAGATGTTAATCTGGAAGCAGACGAACTATTCTAATGTTATGAAACTTTTTCACATAATGTACATTTATGCTACTATTAGCATATATGTTAATATACATTATCAGAACATAATAAGTAACTGCAACAAGATATTGTATTTAGGATGATCAATTTTATATGTATTTATCAATGTTATTCAAAATAACCATTCACATTTCAATCTCCATTTCACGGCAGATTAGAAATTTTGAAACATAATGTTAAGTCAAGTCCAAAGCTTTATCAATAAGTGGCTTTAAAACTTTTCTCCTGATTCAAAATCAATCATTAGAATTGTTAACTTTGACAATCTAATATACTGACTCACGGATTAATGTATGTGATGGTATTAGTTCACCTATAATACATAGATGTAGTAGTAACAAATTAAGGGCATTATATTACAAACTAAATCTGCAATGATAGTTTTGAACATTAAACAATATGTTTAAGTATTCAAAAGGTATATCAAATATACATCTATGGTGTCATGTAAACCAACCCAAACAAAATCAATTCCTTTTTATTTGAATATATGTATAAATATATATATATATTCACATATACACATATACTTATATCAAGCAATTGTATGATAAACATGCAATATCAATCATCAATGCATGTCAATCCAGAACTCAGGATATGCTGATACATATAATTAAGGCAGGTCATACTTGCCAAGGGTATATGTTTATGGATATCTTTATATATCCTTGCATCAATGAATTTGTACCAATTACAGAATGATTATAGTATTTAGAACAATCAAACGGTTCATTGATGCAAACAAATACATCCTGATATACTGTTTACAATCTATACCATATTCATGGGATCCAACATAACACATATTTCATATATATATATATATATATATATATATATATATATATATATATATATATATATATAAACAGAGTTAATTCATAAATAACTATGGATTTATATATGTATATATGTGTGTATATATATACATACATACATATATATATATATATATTAGAATTACTATATCAAATACAGAATTCAATTATTTAGATACAAGTTTTGATCTAATAAAATTCAGAAATTTTATATTTCCAACTCTAAATTGTTGTGGGAAATTTGTAAATCAAATTTATAGTTCAAATATCAATATACATATATGATCAGTATTGTTTAAGGAAGAAAAACAAAAACCTCTTTATCTCTTTTAGAATAAAGCAAGAAGTAGAGCTGATTCTAATCTTACATTGGCAGAACAGAAAGTTTCTCTTTTAGAATCTGATGTGGATCTTCATCCTGAGGACCTTCAATTGTATGATGATTACCTGCATGCTAAGAGGGATTTTCACAATGTTCAGTTTATGGTATTCAAAGGTTTAAAACAGCAAGCAAAAATTTCCTGGTTACAACAAGGTGACACAAATTCAAAAATTTTCTATTCCTGAATGTCAAATTGAAGATATTTCAACCAGATTCGAGCTCTGATTGATTCAAATGGTAATCTGTTGTATAAACCTGAAGATATAGAAACTGAAGCCTTTGATTATTTTTCTTCTATGTTTAATGGTTCATGTTCATTTGGTTTTCCAAGTTTTCAACCAATTTCTCATATTAATGATCAAAGCCAAAGAAATTTAGTGAGAAATGTTGAACTTGATGAAGTTAAAGAAGCTGTATTTTCTATACATGATGAGTCTAGCCCAGGTCCAGATGGTATTAGTGTTAAATTTTTTAAAGTGCATTGGGAATCTTTGAAATTTGATTTGCTAAATGCAATATCAGATATTTTTAAGTCAGGAAAACTTCCCAAAGCTTTAAATCATACTTTTATAACACTAATACCAAAAAATGACAGACCATCAGAAATTGCTCATTACAGGCCCATTTCATGCTGTAATGTCTATTACAAATTTTTTTCTAAAATTTTATGTATTAGACTAAAACCTTTTCTCCCTTTTCTGATTTCTGAAAATCAGAGTGAAATTATAAATGGAAGGAATATTGGTGACAATATATTACTTGCACATGAATTGTTGAGAGATTTCAGGAAATCAGGTGTAATGACCCGTATTTTGACGAGATAATAATTTATTAATTTAATTATATAAATAGTGATTTAGAGAATTAAATGGTCGTTAATTAAATAATAGTGAATATTTAATTAAAATAATAATTAAATAATATATTTAATTCTGAAATTATCAGATGGGGCCGAAATGGCGATATGGCGTGAACGGGGAAATTCAAAATATATATAATTCAGTTCAGAATTGAATTAGAATAACGAATATATTATATATACGACAGTTTGAACGTAGAATTATAATATAATTATAATCGAGCACGAAATGGCACGACAGTTTGCTATTTGGCGATTTGAACTTCAACTGAATATACAGAAGCCGTTTTAAGTCGGATTTCTGTGAAACAAGAAACGTGTGGAGCTGGTGGGGTATATCTTTCTAGTGGAAGAGAAATATCGGGATTTCGTCGTATAGATTTTGAGTTATGTCCAAATCAAATTCTCAGAAATGCAGCGCCCTGACCATAAGGATTTAATTATATTTTTATATAAGGATTTAAATAGAAATCGAACACCGATATAACTCTGACGATGTAATATCGAGTTAGAAATAAATATAGGATTTATCCTGAGCTGTATGGTATTCCACTGTGAATATATATGATAATATAAATTTATTTATATTTAATTTAATTTTTTTAAATATATTTATATATTTAAATGGGCTATTTAGAGCTTTAAAAATAGCCACTTTTGCAAACGAGGTCGGAATTCGACGAAACTATTTTTGTTGGATCCGCAACATCAAATTATTGTTAGATTCCAAGTTTCTTGATTTTTAGAGTCACCGTGTGGCCGTACCGATTTTTAGAGTGAAAAACAGTCAGTATTTCGACGGTTAAAAATACGCTGTGTGAACATACGAAGTCGGAATTCGAAGAAACCAGTTTCATTGGGACCGTAATGTCGAACTCTTGCAGTATGTCCAGTTTGGCGATTTTTGGGTATCGTATGTGGTCACAGGAATTTTAGAGGACGATTGCAGATAGCATTTGATTAAAAACGAATATAATAATAAATATAAAAATATTTATATCCTCTATAAATACCCTCTCTAAGTTCCTAAACCTAATTCTAAAGTCAACCAAACCAAAAACTGTCTCAGCCGCCACAAAGAATTTCCAACGTGATAATGGATCTTCCACAAATTCAAAGAATTCAAATCAAGATCCTAAAATCCTCAAATAAATATGAATGAGTTGCTGGGAGCTTTATGTTCAATATGGTGTAGCTTTTGATGAGTTCCATCTTGATCAGTGTCGCACAAAATCAAGACAGCGACCATTAGGGTTCCACGAAATCAAGAGATTTGAATGTTGTTTCAAGATTTGAGGGATGGATTCGGATTTGTTGTTGGATTTGGCCTTGGTTCGCTGAGTCTTGAAGAGTGCGGTCATCAAGTGGGTCGAGCGTGGCTGTTGAAAACCCACGGTGTACGAGATCGTGAGCCAAATCTAGGCGTCGAACTGGGCATTTGTGGTATCAGAAGATGGAGAAACAGATGAGGATTATCACGGATATTTATGTTTGATTGTTCGGTGGTGGGAGTTTGGAAGGTTTCGGTGGTAGAATTGGTCACGGCCTGTGCTTGAGGGCGTCACGACGCATCCATGGGGAGGGGCTCGAGTTTACTAAAATGGGTATTAGTTGAAAGAGTTTTTGAAGTGGTGAATTTTGAATATTTTTATTCGATTTTAAAGGATGTATAGAAGGAGATTTTGGGGGTTGGAGGATTCGTAATGGCTAGGAGAGGATACGGGAATTTCTGGAGTATGGTTTTGGGAGAGAAGGAGGAAATGGGGTCGGGTCTACTAAATGATTGGGTTATGGGCCGGTTTTGAAAGTGGTAAGGCCCACTTGAAAAGAATTTAAGTTTTAATTTAAAATAAAATATTGTATTAACTTGTAATCATCGTATCTCTCTCATACGTTATCAGATTGACGAACCGTAAGTTGCGTTGGGATCGTATAGACGGGCACTACGCAATGGAACTGACTGGAAGTGGATTGGAGCTCGTTTGAATTTATGGAGAAATAAATTGTCTGATTCAAATCAAATAACAGTTTATCGTTCTGTAACGATGAACTGCCAAAGTGAGTAAAACTCACCAACTCTGAACAGTTATATTTTTATAATGTATTCTTAGAACTGTTAATCATCTGTTCATTGCTATGTGTTGGTTGATTGATTGAACTGCTAGTCAGTTAGTTGAAATTATATATATATATATATATAAACCGTTAAGTATACATACATACATACATATATATATATATATATATATATATATATATTGATTCTGCTTATCAGAATAATTCGTACTGAACTGTAATGGATGTGGATTATACTGTGTAACATCTGTGATGCAGGGAAACAGGTTGGAGGGACCCAACTGGGTTCCTCAATATTTATAATACTGTTTTCATTCATATATCCTGTTATATGATGTGATATATAATCTGTTGTCGATTATATGTGGTTGGACGTTATTGATCATCGTAATTTGATATGATTGAATACCATAACATACGGGATGTTGATAAAGGAGATTTTCAAAGTGATAGTGAAAATAAAATATTTATAAATGGAATATTTATAAATTGGAGATATTTTAAAAAGGAAATAAATTCAAAATATTTTCTTTTTGAATGGAAAGGCCTGTGTGGCGGGTTTGGGGATTTTCCCGATGCTTCCGGTACAAAGGAGGTTATGGCGAATTTTTCCGGGAATTTAAGGAGTAAGAATATTTTTAAGAATAAATTTGAAAAGGAAATATTTAGAAAATAAATAGAGTTATAAAAAGGAAATCATTTGTAAAGTGAAGAACCGTTACTAAAGTAAATCTTTATAAATGAATAGTTTATTCGAAAAGTTAGTTAATCGAATATGGTATTCGAAAGGAGTTAATCGAATATAATATTCGAAAGTTAGTTAACCGAATATTAGTATTCGAAAGGAGTTAATCAAAAAGGAGTTAAATCAAATAAGTTATTCAATGAGAGTTAACCAGTTAGAGTTAACCAGTTCAGTTAGAGTTAACCAGTTCAGTTAGAGTTAACCAGTTCAGTTAGAGTTAACCAATTCAGTTAGAGTTAACCAGTTAGAGTTAACCAGTTCAGTTCGAGTTAACCAGTTGGGTTAAGTAAGTCGATCTAACCAGTTGGGTTAAGTAAGTCGAGTTAACCAGTTGGGTTAAGTAAGTCGAGTTAACCAGTTGGGTTAAGTTAGTCGAGTTAACCAGTTGGGTTAAGTTAGTCAAGTTAACCAGTTGGGTTAAGTAAGTCAAGTTAATCAGTTAGAGTTAATCAGTTAGAGTTAACCAGTTAGAGTTAATCAGTTAGAGTTAATCCAAATGAGATGCCATTTAGTACGACTGCTAGCGAAATTCGTAGGGCTACAGATAGCCTAAGGCGGTCGGATGTTTCCTGAGGGAATAAGGTGTAACCATTTGTGATCGCTGCGATCTAGAGTCAAGCGAATGGAGTTAATCGAATCTAGTTATTCGATAGGAGTTGATCGAGTTGAGTGATCGAGTTAAGTTACTAAGTTAAGTTATCAAGTCGAGATGATCGAGTTAAGTTACTAAGTTAAGTTATCAAGTCGAGATGATCGAGTTAAGTCACTAAGTTAAGTTATCAAGTCAAGATGACTGAGTTAAGTTACTAAGTTAAGTTATCAAGTCAAGATGACTGAGTTAAGTCACTAAGTTAAGTTATCAAGTCAAGATGACTGAGTTAAGTCACTAAGTTAAGTTATCAAGTCAAGATGACTGAGTCAAGTTAATTGAGTTAAGTTATCAAGTCAAGACGATTGAGTTAAGTTATTGAGTTAGATTATCGAGTTAAGTTAATTGAGTTAAGTGAATCGAGTTGAGTTAATCAAGTATGGTTAGTCAAACCAAGTTAGTCGAATCGAGTTGGTTGAACCAAGTTAGTCGAGTTCGTCGAGTCGAGTTAATCGAATATAAGTTATTCGAAAGGAGATTATCGAATATAGCGTATTCGAAAGAAAGAGATCGAATATAAGTTATTCGAAGTGAGTTAATCGAATATAAGTTATTCGAAGAAGAGTTAATCAAATAGAGATTTCTCGAAGAGAGTTAATTGGCGAATTCGATTATATCGAATTCGGGAAAGTACTTATACTTTCCGGAGTTTAAACCAAGGTTTATTTATTTATAAATTAGGTGGTCATTTATTTATTTACATTGAAGAATGAAAGTTATAATTGGAGTTAGATATTTCGAAAGTAGGATTTATAACATTAGCGTTATAATCAATGTTTTAAATAAAGAAGTGGATTAGTAAATAGAGTCCGAGAGTTACGTAAGGAAGTGTTAAAGGGATAAAAGATGAACTTACCCTTTTTTCGATATTTGAAATGTTGTTCAGTTAAGGTCTGAGAGGTAGTTATACCCCAACTTGATTGACTTCGTTTTTTAATTTAGAAATGGTTAAGGTCCGAGAGTGAAAGTGGTTAAGTGAAACTAGTAAATAAGTATAGTGGTTTGAGTTGTCGTCGCGATGTTGATTTAAACATCTGTTTAAAACTAAGTTAAGAAGTTTTGGAAATGTTTTCCAAACAGAATCAGAAATGTAATCAAATAAAGAAAGCAGAAACTGACTGGAGACTTGTTAAGTTGAATGGTTTTCTAAGTGTCTATCTGATGTTGGTTTGGGCCTTCGGGATTGCTATTTGGGAATTGTTCTCACACGAGTTTACAATCAGGGACTGATAGTTGTGGAAAAATAGTGATATGTAATTAAGTCATGGAAATGTTTTCCAGTGTTAATAACGTATATTTTCTAAACCATAGAAAATAAGGAAATGTGAATATATATATATATACATATATATGTTTGATGATTTGATCGATATTTCCATTTGGAAATAGGATCGTTGTTTGCACACGGACATGTTTTCTTTGATAGTTAAATCACAGACTATCGAAGTTTTGACCATTTTACGTTGTTAATATGGAGAGACCGGTTGGATTATTATCCAAAGAACCACTCTGTATTGGCATAAGCGTTGCGAATCATATATGCCAAAGATGATTGAAGACAGAGTAAAATGCAAGGGCTATTGTATAAGTCTTAGATAACAGTGCCTAAGATGGATGTACGGAATAGTACCTTCGGTTTGTCCAGTCCCAGGACAACTTGTATATACGAAGGTCTGACAGAGTATATCCGGTAGATCACGTAAGTTGATCGTTTCAAACGTATTTACGTTGGTGGCGGAGGAATTCGTTTCTCTTAGCTTATACCCGCGGTATTTTTGGGGAAATCAATTTGTGATTTAAAGGGTATGACGATGTGACATTCTAAGTGAATGAAGATGTGGTATGTGAAAAGATAAGCGTAGCTTCTAGCCTCACATCCGGTAAATGACAGAAATCGGGCAGGCAACATGGCTAAGTCGGTCGCACCGAAGTAGGGTGTATAATCACCTATCTAGAGAATATTCATTTGCTTCTTTTATCTATCAATGATGTCCCATATATATATACGGGAACGGTTGCTGATCCCAACCGTTGGTGATGTACATTCGATACACTCAAGCGAAATGAGTGGTCGGTCATGTGTGGCTGAGTTGCAAGATGTTCTTGTTGAACTCCAATGTATCGTTCCTAGAGTACATTTATCGGAAGGTGGTTCCATACCTTGTCGTAGTTGGAAACCCATTACCCAATACGTGCTTGCGGTTTTGATTGTATACTATATATGTAGAATGTGAGATGAAAGCGTTTCTGCTAGATTGATATCTAATTGTACTTAGACATTATTATAATATCAGAATGATATTGTTTACAAAGTTATTTGGATTCTCATAAGGGAAAAACCCATTCCGTTATACGGCGTGGTCTTATGAGATATCGTTTACCTGTTTAAACTGTTTTTAAACTGTTTTACTCATACCAGTCCCCTGACTGACCCGGAGTTTACTTTGTTGTTTCCCCTAAACTCTTGGGCGCCTAAATTTGTACGGGCAGTCAAGTAGTCGGGATTTTGTAGATACACTTGGAGAGCTTGGAGTAGGAGGCTTCAGGATTCTATAGCTATTATTATTTCTGCTGTGGTTGTAAGTGTTGTACTCTGATAAGTGCTATTGTATATATAACTGTTTATATTTCAAAAGTTATGTTATATTTTATTCGTTCCGCTGTGAGATTCGTGTTTACTCTGATGATGATGTTCTTCTTCTTCTTCTTCTATTCTATAAGTTCTATCTTATCTTTTCTCACCCTCTATTTTCTTTCATTAATAATCTGGAATTTTCGACTCTTGAATGGTTATTCAAGGTCGAAAATTTTCGGGTCATTACATCAGGCATGCCAAAAATGAGTGTAAAAGTAGATCTACAGAAGGCTTATGACATAGTGAATAGAGAATTTATCTGTTATGTGATGGAATGTATGCAGTCCCCTACTCATTTTATAAACCTGATCTATGAATGCATGACAACAGCCACCTTTTCTATAATGATTCAAGGAATTCCAAAGGGTTTCATCTCATCAACAAGAGGAATAAGACAAGGAGATCCTCTTTCTCCTTATTTATTTTCTCTGGCAATGCAATATTTTACTTTTTTAATGGATGAAGCTATCATTTCTAATTCTTTTCAGCCTAGCAATCAAGTTCAACCAGTGATTTCTCATTTACTATATGTAGATGACCTATTGGTATTTGGAAAAGCTTCATGTCAAAATGCAAATTGTTTAAGGGTGATTTTTCAGAAGCTTAGCATGTTTGCAGGTTTGAATGTCAATGCTACAAAAACTAAAATATTTTTTAGTATTTCAGTTTTAAACCACTAAGAAATAAAGAATATTTTGGGATTTGATCAAGGTACATTGCTAGTTAAATACCTAGGAGTTCCTTTATCATCAAACTATTCGCACTATTCTGAGTGTAATTCATTGATTCAAAGAGTGCAGAGCAAGATTCAAGGCTGGGAGACTAAATTACTGAGTTTTGCAGGTCGTGCTGAGCTTATAAATTCAGTATTAACCCCTATCGTTTTATATTGGCTACTAATTTATCAAATACCAGAGTTCACTTTGGATAAATTGCAGTCATTATGTGCAGACTTTTTTTGGGGGGGTACTGCACATAAAGTAGCTTGGTCAACCTTGTGTAAACCTAAGAAAGAGGGGGGGGATTGGCTTGAAGAATTTTTCTGACTTAAAGAAAGTTGCTTGTGTGAAGTTACTATGGAATTTTTTGTCTAATTCATCTTTATGGAGTAGATGGATTCATAGCAGATATTGCAAAAAGGATTTTTTCTGGTCAATAGCAAGTGCTCCTAATGCATCTAGCACATGGAAATCAATTCTGAAATTAAGATCAAACTGTAACAACCCGGAAAATCTGAGCCAGTTTAAAATTTTTATTTTGGCAATTTAATGGATTTTGAATTTAAAATAATTTGTTTTAAATAATAACGACGGAAAATTTATTATCGACAAAGTTAAAACGAATAAATTTTATTTAATTATATAACGTGCCTGAAATGACCCTGCAGTTCGAAAATTCGATTTCAAAATTCAAATGAATATACAGGATTCAATATAAGTCGGAATTGGACGAAACAAGAAATATTTAAATCTGTTTGATCATATCTTTCCAACGAGTGTAAGAAACTAAGATTTCGTTTTAAAAGTTGAAAGATATGTCCAGTTTAAAATTCAGAAAAGTCGCTGTGGAATTTATATATATTTTAGTATATATAAAGGCCTTTGAAAATGGAAATTTTGCAAACGACCTCGGTTTTCGACGAAACCACTTTTGTTGGATTCGGGATGTCAAATTATTGCTAGGTTTCAAAATTCATAATTTTCTGAATCAATATGTGAGCATGGCGAAGTTAAACGCGTTTTAAACAGTTTCAATTAAATCGGGTCGACCAGAAAATGGCCATTTTTCAAACGGTCTCAGAATTTGACGAAACTAGTTTTGTTAGGACCGTATCGTTAATACGAAGCTAGAAATAATTTTTCTGGATTTTTTCGAGTTAGTGTGTGGCCCCGGTAATTTAAAACGTACATTCAAATTGAATATATAAAGAATTATACGCCGGCGCCTAGCCCTACGATCGCCGGACCTCCTCCCACCTGTTCCCCTCGTTCTCCGCTCCCTCCTCCACTCTCGCACCTCTCTATCTCGCTTGATTCGAAGGCCACCGCCCAACCTCGTCGCCACCGACTTCCACCCCTTCGCCGCCTCGACCGGACTCCCATCGCCAACGCCGCCTTCCGCCGCCCCTTTTCCCCCCTTCTCTCTACACCAAACCGTGAACCCCTGAAGCCCTACGTCCAGCCCTAAATCGCGAGACCCCACCCCTCTGCTGCAACGCACCACCGCGGATCCAGGCTCCTAGCCTCTTCATTGCGCCGCCGACGATGGGATGCGTCCTGGTGTGGCTCCGGCCCTCTGAGGATGCGCAGATGATGAAGGGTTCGACGGATATTCTTTTTTTTACAGAGAAAGGTATTTCTTTTTTACTTTTCTTTTACTATTTAAATTGTTTAAAAATCTGAATTAGTACTATATAAATCAGTTTTAATATATAGAAAAGAAAACACATTTTATTTTTATAAAACGAAATGATTTTTATTTATTAATTAACAAAAGAAAGAAACGATTTTTAATATGAAGTAGAAATGATAAAAATCCAATTTTTATTATGAATATTATTATGAATAAAATCAGATTTTTATGTTATTAAAAATTAGATCTTTTTGTTATTAAAGATTAGATTTTTAAGGTAAAGGATGTGATTTTTATATGTATAACAAGGGGGTAAAAATTTAATCTTTATTATATATATAGAGGAGAAAAAAATGGATTTTTAAACGAGAAAAATTATGATTTTTAAACGATGAAAGATATAATATATATATATATATAAATAGGATTTTTATTCACATGAAAAATATGCTTTTTATCTTTAAAATGTAAAGACTCGATTTTTACAACTATAAAGACTTGATTTTTAAAGCTGTCAAGAAGTGGTTTTTTTTATATATAGAAAGGAGAAAAATATAATTTTTATATAAGCATGAAGATAAAATTATAATCTTTTATATACGTGTAGCAAGATAAAAATATAATTTTAATCATGTAGAAGATTAAAAATATAATTTTAATCATGTAGAAGATTAAAAATATAATTTTTATAAAGTAGAGATAATAAAAATACGATCTTTATATATGTTGTAGCGAAATAAAAATTCGATTTTCATATATGTAGTGAATGCGGGCAACGAAAGTGACAAAAGGCGAGCACGACGAAGATTTCCTACATAAGAAGAGTCATGGCGTTTGGAATAGCTTGTATGAGAACATCTCACTCTAAATTTTTCTTTCCTAGTTAGAAATATATACTAGGATGCAGACGGTGTTTAGTAGCACCCGACACCACTGTCCATAGACCATGGACTTGTTTGTTTGATTGTGAAAATTGATTAGATTAGTTGATGTGAATTTGGTTTGGTGTGTGAAATGAAAGTGATTTGATTGGTATGTGTATGGCGTGGGCCATCACTAGACCGGGGATAAGGCTAGGCCTTGTCCTGTTTCTAGTATCGTGCCGTTATGCTGCCGAAATTTTCTAAAATATGTTAGAAAAATAAAAATATCATTTATTGAATAAATGAACTGAAAAGAAAATTCATGTGTTGAAATAAATATTTTATCGTTAAAAATATAATTTTTAACGTGGAAGTGAATAAAATAAAATATTCATTTACAAACAAGACGGTTTGTTTATGTACACTGATTTGACTGATCTTGATTGGGACGATAAATTTTACACGTCGCCCAACTGCACAAATAAAATCTGTGTTTGTTGATGTGAAACCCCACACGGGTATTGAGATATACACTAGTCCCAATAATTAATTATATGTCGATCGATAGGTTGACAGACAGTTGTGTTGTGCACTTTGGATGATGGTTGATTATTTATCGTGGCTGTTATATACATGTGTTGTATGGAATCCATATAATTAACCTTATATAGTAGTTGATTGGGCCTCATTCCAATTTAGAAAATGAAGAATATTGAAAAATATACATTCATGTGTTGAAAATAAAATATATATTCATGTGTTGAAAATAAAATAAAATATATATAAATGTGTTGACAGTACTCAATCGTTGAGATTAGTCATGTGTTGAAATAAAATATATTAAATAACAAAATATATATACATGTGTTGACAGTGCTCATTCGTTGAGATTAGTCATGTGTTGAAATAAAATATTCATGTGTTGAAGGAAAATATTCATTTGTTGAATAAAATAAAGAAGTTATTGAAATATATAAAGCCGTGTTGGTTAGATTTGCGCCATTTTGACGTGAACGATATTTATATCAATTTTATTCAAATATTGAAAAAGAAGTGATTTCAAAATATAACGTTTTGAAAATATTATCATTTATATATATATCGATGATGTGGAATATTCAATTTTGATTTAAAATTGAATATGAAGTTGAAATCGTTTTGAAAACGAATTTAAAACAATTTATAAAATACGTTTGGAATTGAAATCGATGAAGTATATATAATATATATATTATATATATTAAATGGCCTGAATAGAACGCGTCGCGCTGCGGCAGTTCGTGAATTTCGACCATTGACTTCGAATTGACGTTACGGGAGATCCGACCGTCGGATTATCCTGAAACCGGAACCGTTGGGTTCGTATCGAAAAGAACTTGCCAATGAATATTTTAAATTTGAAATCTAATGGTTGGATTTGGAGATACGTCCAAATCAAATTTAGGAAAGGTCGCTGTAAGTGCAGTTCGACGACCGTTATTGGAAATCGACTGTACGGGCCTTGATAAAATTATTAAAAATATCTATAATTTGTGTAAAATTAAAATATATGAATTGGAAAGAACGGGGATGAAAAATTCCCTATTTGAAAGGATAAAAATATATTTTTATCGAAATGAACTAGTTTTGAACTAGAAATATAATCCGATATTTTTAAATAAATAAATTGGGTTTTGAAGTGGTTTTAAAAATAATCAGAATTTGATATTGAATATAAGCCGATATATTTTCTATTCAGAGCCTTGTATTTAATATCAAATGAGATTTTGGGTTTGTCATGAACCGTGTTTTAAATGACGTTGGTTCTTAAACCCAGTTAAAGATTAAAACTAAGTGGAGTTTTAATGAATCTTTAATTAGATTGAAATGATCGAGAATGGAGTATCACCAGTTTTGCTCCAGAGCGATAGATAAATCTTTAACTAGATTTGAGCGTGAAATGGTAATTAATTTTACAGATAACACCGTGGTGTTAGATATGGAGTATTACCAGTTTTGCTCCATGGGATAAATAGGTTGGGATTTGGAAATAAAATAAATAATTACTTCGGTGTGGTTCGCTAATCCCGACTAGTTTGAAATGATATTCAAAGGAAGATTCAAGAATAAATTTTAAAGAATTTATCTTTGATAAAATTAATGGGAACCTTTCCCTAAGAATGTGAATTTTCGAATAAAGGAATATTCTGAATTGGAATGAGGCGTACGTTGTGTTTGTGTAACATTTATTTATTATATACGTGGGTTATTCAGAAAGGCCGGGTTTATACCCATTCTGAATAAACCGATTCGACAATACGTCGAAAGTGAAGACGGTGGTTGAAGACCGAGGGACTTCACATCGTTTGGGTGATTACTGATTATCTTGATTGGGATGTACACCCAAGAGGAGAGAATCGGTTGGTGATCGTCCAGACGTACTTGGAGATCGACGGATATGCGAGGAAAGTGCCTCCGGTTTCGTTCAGACCCAGAACGGACTTGTAAATGGACTGTGTGTCTGACATTGGATTTTATTCTGTGTGATTGATTTCTATTAAATATATATCTGTTTGGCGGCGGAGAATTTATTCTCTTGCTTAACGCCCTTCTCTGAGACGTACGAGCTTAGAGGTTATATATTGATAGATATCAATCGCATGGCGTGAATTGCCTGTGTGGCATGACCAAGTGGCAATTGATCAAGGCTTCTGTTGAAAAGCAGAGTCTTGTGGTTGATGATCAAAGCACGGCCTTCGTGGCACCGCTTTGTGTAACGTGAATTCGCGAGCCTCACACTCGGTATGAGTCAAAAACGGGATACGGACTGCACGGAGAGCACGACGTTTCTTTCTAGCTATAGGTGGTGTCGGTGCTTAAACTGGCCGACATTTATATGCTTTTCACCTGTGTGGTTGTTGGAATGAGGCGCCTCGAAAATATATATGGCGATAACTGGCACTTTGTGAGCCGACGAACTGACCATTATATATATAGGTCCGATAGGACCGGGAAACGTGTGCTCAGGTATTGCCAATCCACTTGCACTTTGAGTGGACCGGCCCTGAAGATCCAAGGATCATAGTGGGGTCCTGAGACATTTGCTAGAGTGTCTCGAATCGGTGAGGATCTTGCCCCTAGCCTTGACTCATGATGGAATCCAATTTCCAATACGTGTCATTCGGTGTTATTTTTAGAGCCTAGTATGGCGACATAGTAGCATGGGATGCTATGCCGTCTATGATTTATACTTATGATTGAAGTTGCTTTCTTCACTTATAGTAATAATAAAAGATGAAATTTCGCGTATCAAAGCATATTTGGCTGTTATAAGGTAAAACCCTATCCTCTGGCTTGCGTTGCATTGTGTGATGGGACCTGGGTCTTACAACAGCTTTATTGTTCTTTATTTAGCATTGCGCTGTTTGTTTAAGCACTGGTATCCTTGGGGTAAAAACCCGTTCCGTGTTATTCGGCGTGGTCCCTTGATTTACCGAACTTTAAAAACCCAAATTTATAATTGTTTTAGTTCTCACACCAGTCACATGACTGACCTGGAGTTTATTGTTTTGACCTAAACTCTGGGTGCCCTTATTTTCCACACGGGCAGCTAGTAGTTGGGTTTTGCAGATTTATATTCACAGGACCTGGTTTATAGCTGAAGTGATATTCGGAAAGCTCTGTATCCGTGTATTCCTTCCAGTTATATTTTGTATTATTTTTCCGCTACAGTAATGTATTTAAAATCTCTGATATTCCCTGTTGTATAATATTTATTCATACTCTGTAATATTCTTGTATTCTGATGGAATTGTTGTAATAAACAATGAAATGTTCTTCTGTCTGTGTTCTGGTTTGTCCTGTTCTCATACGATCAGGGGTTTCGAACGGTCTTGATCGGTTTAGCGATTGATTCGGATCGAGCGAAATTCTGTGTCGTCACATTTGGTATCAGAGCTCTGGTTTACAGAGCTCGAGAACAAGGCACATTAGAACCAAACGGAATAATTCATCAGAAATTGGATTAGTAATATCCAATAAGAATGACCCGTTAGAGATAGGATCAGCAGTATCCTAGAACGAGTCGAAAGAGTATATTTTTCAAATAAAAATGAAAACCACTTTGTTTTGACAATTTAAACCATTTTATACGTATTTGAATATTTATTTTATATTGATTTGGACAATCCAATATATAAAGATTCTGCATATACGCCGTGCAAACGTATATTCGAAGTTTTAATATACTGGATAGATATAGAATCATACTCTAGTCGTCCGGAGACGATTCTGATGATTGTCCGGACATCATCAGGATTAGTGTTCGAGTTTCGAAGGTGTGATATCTATATATTTCCATTAGACTGGTGTGAGAACCAAAACTAGATATAGGATTATTGTTGTGATTTGTCATCAAAACATGATTTTCCGTATATATATCAAAATTATGAAATTGAAACGTTAATCCACGAATTTACTGCTGGTTGTGTTGTTTGATTTGTGGTTGATTAATTTAAATTTTAAACCATTATGTGAATGTAAGGTATATGTAGTCAAATTGAACCAAATATTGAACTGTATTGAAAAATGATTGCATTTGCATGCATATACATGTATATCTATTGAACAGGTCATAGCAAGGAGGCTAGAGCAGAGAAATAAAATTGTTTGCCCGACAAATAGGTACACATTTACTGATTTGGTTGGGTGATGATGATTTTATGAGCCGATTGGCTAGCCGCTTGGCTTTTTCTTTTTCTTTTTATACCACCATTGATTGGTGAGGGCCATGGGAGGCTATTTGAAATATCACGAAGCTCCCGGTGCAGGGGAGGTTATGGCGAAATTTTTCGAAAATTTAGGGTGTTAGCCAAATTTTTGAAAATTTGAAAAGTTCTTAGAAACTGAAAAGTTGAAGAACTTAAGCCGTAACGAAAATAACGAAAGTGGAGTTGATTAATAAACAACTTCCAGCTTCGTTCCTTTTCGAGGACGAAAAGATTTTAAGTGGGGGAGATTGTAACAACCCGAAAAATCTTAGCCAGTTTAAAATTTTTATTTTGGCAATTTAATGGATTTTGAATGTTTAAAATAATTTATTTTAAATAATAACGACGGAAAATTTATTATCGACGAAGTTAAAACGAATAAATTTTATTTAATTATATAACGAGCCTGAAATGACCCTGTAGTTCGAAAATTCGATTTCAAAATTCAAATGAATATACAGGATTCAATATAAGTCGGAATTGGACGAAACAAGAAATATCTAAATCTGTTTGATCATATCTTTCCAACGAGTGTAAGAAACTGAGATTTCGTTTTAAAAGTTGAAAGATATGTCCAGTTTAAAATTCAGAAAAGTCGCTGTGGAATTTATATATATTTTAATATATATAAAGGCCTTTGAAAATGGAAGTTTTGCAACCGACCTCGGTTTTCGACGAAACCACTTTTGTTGGATCCGGGATGTCAAATTATTGCTAGGTTTCAAAATTCATAATTTTCTGAATCAATATGTGAGCGTAGCGAAGTTAAACGCGTTTTAAACGGTTTCAATTAAATCGGGTCGACCAGAAAATGGCCATTTTTCAAACAGTCTCAGAATTTGACGAAACTAGTTTTGTCAGGACCGTATTGTTAATACGAAGCTAGAAATAATTTTTCTGGATTTTTTCGAGTTAGTGTGTGGCCCCGATAATTTAAAATGTACGTTCAAATTGAATATATAAAGAATTATACGTTAAATTCAACGGAAAATCATTCAAATAGTCGAATTGGCCTACGATACATATCCTATTGTGTTCGGAATAGGGGTAATACGCTAGGGACGACAGTCGGTGGGTTCGATTTTGAGTTCGTTATAAAAAGTTCCTTTTTAGGGGAAAATTAATTAATAAAATATATTTAAATAAAAAGAGGCCCACCCCTTTTCTCCTTTACCTGGTCAACCCTCCATCCTCCTTCAGTATCGTTCGTTCAAATAAAAAGAAAAAAAAAATCAAATCGAAGACGCGCCACCAGATCTGCTCGTCGCCAACGCTGCCGCCTCGCCCTACGATCGCCGGACCTCCTCCCACATGTTCCCCTCGTTCTCCGCTCCCTCCTCCCCTCTCGCACCTCTCCATCCCGCTTGATTAGAAGGCCACCGCCCTACCTCATCTGTAACAACCCGTATTTTCAATAACCTGTAATAACATAAATCGAGGCAGAATTTAATTCTAAAATGGGAATCAAGGGAAACGGGCTATGCCATTGTGTTCGTCTCGGAAAAATACGCGAAATAGAGTCCGAGTTTTCGAAAATCGGAGTCCGTATGACCAAGATATGGCCTCGCGAAGTTTCACGAAAATTCCCAAATTAAAGTATACTTAATTAAGTGAAATGGGTTGTGTAGATATATATATATATATATATATTGATATATATATATATATATATAATTGAAAATTTAATAAATAAATATGCAAAAATGCTCAAAACAGCGAATTGGGAGAGGGGAATAACCGAACCGGCCGATTTTTGAAGTCGACCCGAGCCCGCTGGGTCGACTAGGGGTTAATCCAGGGTGTTTGGCTGTCAACCCGTGGGCCGATTCGCTCAAGTGCAGATTTTGCATTTGAATGGTTCTCATGGTCCATCTTTAATCTAAAGGCCCTAGATGGTTCCTACACTTGACTTCTTCCCCAAGACATGCTTTGATGGCTTGGATTGAATCTAGGGTTAATCCTATGGCCTAAAACACTTGCCTAATCTATAAATAAGACCCTAACCTACCCTAATTCATTCATAATTAAACCTAGTGACTAAACTATGGCAAAATGCTAGCTCTCATGGCCTCCACTAATTTTATGAAGAGGGTTGCATACTAATCACTCTCTAATCAACTTCTAATCCCTTCTTAGCATCTTAATCTTCTTCATTTGGTGTTCAAAGTTGCTAGTTGTGAGTTTCTATCACTTTGATGATCTTTTGGTAAACTAATTAGATGAGATGTGATGAGATTTATGGTTTTGTATGTGGGTTAATGAGCTTTGAATCATATGATATGATGTTAGCATTAATCTTATGTTTATGCATGTTGAGTATGTAAGCTTATGCAAGTTTAATATGATGTATGTTATGTTTGCATGATGCTAAATATGCAAGTTGTGGGCTATGTAATCATATGCATGTTATGCAAGTTCATGGTAATATGCTATGCAAGTTACATGTTTGTTAATATGCAAGTTACATGTTTGTTAATATGCAAGTTACATGTATGTAAATATGCAAGTTACATGTTTGTTAATATGCAAGTTACATGTTTGTTAATATGCAAGTTACATGTATGTAAATATGCAAGTTACATGTTTCTTTATATGCAAGTTACATGTTTGTTAATATGCGAGTTACATGTATGTAAATATGCAAGTTACATGTTTATTAATATGCAAGTTCATGATGACACATTATGCAAGTCTATAAGCTAATATGCAAGTTTGTTATGCAAAATGAATATGTAAGTTATGTGACATATTATATGCAAGTTATGTGACATGTTATGCAAGTTCATATGCAAGTTATGTGTTTGTTAATATGCAAGATGGCACCTTTGAAACATGTTCATTCATATGCAAGTTGACACCTTTTATATGTGTTATATCATGAACGAAATTACGTGGGAACGATGGGGTAATTAAATGCATAAGTTAATAAGATTGTGTGAAATTAATATAATTATGCATAACACAAAATAAATAAACATAGTATGGGAATTTGCCTATTTGGTTAGGTGTACCCATACTATGTGTTGGGAATTTACCTATTGAGTTAGGTCTACCCCATGGGAATTTACCTATTAAGTTAGGTCTACCCATGTTAAGAAAACTTGATTAATTAGGGATAATTAATATAAAATTATGAGGGTGATTAATTAGGTGTAATTAATTGACTAAGACACGAGGTTGGACTCAGTTGTAGCGTAAAACTGCCCGGACCCAACCGGCTTAACCAGTTGCTACAAATGTTAGCCCAATGTGAGAGGTCTTAGGCACAAACTAAATACGTAATTAATGTAAAGACACGAGGTTAGACTCTGTTATGACATAAGGCTGCCCGGACCCAACCGGCTTAACCAGCGGTCATAAAAGACAGTCTAATGTGAGAGGTCTTTACAAATGTTACGTTCTTAATTAATTAATTAAGAAACACTTAACCACATTAGCATGTAGAGGGACATGAGGGGTTAAGTGGGTGCCTCGGGTGGCATGAGAAAATCTAGTGGTTGCCTTGGGTGGCAATAGAAAATACGATTAGAATACTTAACCAAAATAGAACATGTAATTAAAACATGATTAAAGGGTTAAGTGGGATATACTAGAAAAAGGGACAAGCTTAGGTGGGTAGCTTGTGGAGGCCCATTTCAACCAGTAACCCATACGTATCTTTGTGGGCTCGACCCATGTCGAGGACGGGACACGCATACTGGGCTTGACTGTAAGAGGCAAACGGGTTAGCGGTGGCAACGCAAGTCCAACGGGCTTCATATGCGTGAGTGGGCCCGGGCTGGTAGGTAAGCCGTTGTTGCATCGAGTAGATATAAGCCGTGCACCTTTAGTTTCATCAGGTTGCCACATTGGGGAATGATACATCCCACGGTGGGGCCAGCACGGGTATCTACGTTAGGGAGCCGATCGAATGGGAAGTAGTGTGTACACCTAGTGGATTGTAGGGCCCCGTGGCGCCTACTTGGTCACCTAGGGGTACGCAGGTACTAATTAGTAAATTTTATAAGTCCTTGGGTGGGATCAACCTTTAAGTTAGGAACGACTGGTGTGGTGCAGTTTAGTAATTTACCTTAGGGAGGGTAGATGCGTCTTTATCCTTTATCTTCGTTTAGTTGACTGCTTAGGGTAGCCATTCATCCCTATATGTTACCGTATATCAGTTTATGTCTTCTCTGGTTACTTTAACGATTGTATTGTTAAAGTTATAGGACTCGCTCAGACTTATGTCTGACCCTGTTGTTTTTATCTTTTTCCCAACCCTCAGGTCCTACGGTGGATCCTAGCAGTAGTGGAGCTTGATCGGATTGCTGTTCCAGTCTTTAGGAGCTTGGATAGATGTAAAGCTCCAGTTATCCAGTTATCTTTTCTTTTGTTTGGCTATTGTATGAGAGTGGGATTATGTACTTCTTTATTTTGATGGATATTGTACTTGACCTTTATTGTGGTTTTATGATGTAACCAGACATGTTTTACTTCCGCTGTTATGAGATGATGTTTTAAAATTTCAAGTACTATTTATATCTGTCTTGTTGTAATTTTTCTGTTCTATATTCACTAAAATACTCCACCGATGCTATGGCATTCCCTTAGTGAGTGATCATAGTGGGAGTGGGGTGTTACACGTGGTATCAGAGCTTAAGGTTACCAGAACAGATAAAATTTTTGAGAAAAACTACTTTCTAAGAGTATTTTCGAAGAAAGTATTTTTAAAAGCATGTCTTCTAAGAGAAAAAGTTTTTGAAAAAGAAAAGCATAATCCCCAATAGCCATATCTTTATCTTTCGGAATCTCCTTTTTGAATCTTTCCTCTTTCGTTTCAGCATGGCTGAAGATCTTAACATCCCGGAGGGTTTAGTTATACCACTATGGTATAGGAGGTTGCAAGAGGCTAGGGCCGCGGCTGCGGGTCCGGCCAATGCTACTACACCAGAGACAACCGCTCCTCCTCCTCAGCCTAGAGTGGATAATTTTGCTAAGGTTTGCAAGGAGTTCAAGGCTATAGGAGGAAAACCTTTTCTTGGTTCAGAGACTTTCGTAGAGGCTAGAGATTGGCTTAAGGAAGTGGAAGAGTTGCTAGATATCTTTGAAGTGGAAGAGGGAAAGAAAGTCAAGTTGGCGGCTTGGTTAATGAAGGGAGAGGCCTCATTCTGGTGGGAGGTCACTAATGGAGAACGCCCTGTTGACTCTTGGGCAGATTTTAAGCAAAGGTTTGGGGCTAAGTTTCTCTCAAGGGCGGAAGAGAATCTGTTTATGGAGAAGTTCTTGAATTTGAAGCAAGGGAATCTCACGGTGAAAGAATATGTCAACAAATTCAATCAATTAGCAAGGTTTGGCATAGAGTTGGTGAATACACCGGAGAAGAAGGCTTTGAGGTTCGTTAGAGGCTTGAACGAACCATTGCAAGGAATAGCTATGACTCACATTCCTATGGGGGCCACTTTTGAGAAGCTTGTCTACATGGCACTTATGCATGAGGATGATAAGAATTCTAAGGCACCAGAGAAAAAGGGGGATCAGAAGAAACCGCAACAGCAACAACAAGGCAAGGGCGGAAAAGGCAATGGTGACAAAAAGAAGACGAAGAAGAAGTGCTTCAATTGTGGAACACCAGGACACCTCAGTAAGGATTGTCGCAAAAAGAAGAAGACCGGTTGCTTTCATTGTGGTGAAGCAGGGCATCTTGTGAAAAACTGCCCAAAGAAGGGGCAGAAGATGGGGTCTACCTCAGGAGGCCAGGTGCAAGCTCTTATAGCACCACCTCAGTCAGGGGGGCAAGTTCAGGTTCTCTCAGTTCCACCGATTCAGCAGAGAGGTAGAACTATTTCCGTTGAAAGTCTGGTTTTTCTGTTTGATCATCCAGTTCGTACTTTGTTTGACTCTGGCGCATCGCATTCTTTTATCTCATCATCGTTAGTTGAGTCACTGCACTTAGACACCAGTCTAGTTGATGATCCCTTGGTTGTCTCAAACCCAATTGGGGGCTCCATATATCTGTCTATGATATGTTTGGGTTTGAAGATTTCTATACTTAGCGTTGAGTTTAGATGTGATGCTTTTGTATTGGGCTTCACGGGCTATGGGTTGATCTTGGGCATGGACTGGTTATCCAGTAATGGTGCCGTTCTTGATTGCGAAAGGAGAGTTGTCAGGCTCATGACCCGCTTGGGTAACACTCTCGAGATCTCTTGCAATCCCATGGAATCTGTTTTGCTAAGTTATCTTGAATCGCTCGATGCTTCGGTCGAAAGTTTGTGTTCTGTCAGAGTAGTCCGGGAATATCCGGATGTGTTTGAAGAAGTAAAGGGTTTGCCTCCGAAGCGGGAGATAGATTTCCGAATTTATTTGGTGGATAATGCCAAACCAGTGTCTTTGCCAGTACGCCACATGGCTCCTCGTGAGAGAAGAGAACTTCATAAGCAAGTAGGGGAGTTGCTTGAGAAGGGGTTCATAAGGCGAAGTATATCGGAGTGGGGAGCTCCAGTAGTGTTTGCCACGAAGGCGGATGGGTCCCTCAGACTTTGTGTGGATTATAGGGAACTTAATAAGCTCACGAAGAAGAATAGACACCCATTACCGAGGATAGATGATCTCTTTGATCAGTTGGTTGGCGCGTCAGTATTTTCGCAGATGGACTTAGCTACAGGGTTTCATCAGTTAAGAGTGGCGGAGGACAATATAGAGAAGACTGCTTTCCGGACTCCGGATGGTTTTTATGAGTGGCTAGTGATGCCATTTGGGTTGACAAACGCCCCCGCATACTTTGTTGATCTCATGAGTAGAGTGTTCAGAGAGTATCTGAATAAGTTTGTAGTAGTTTTTGTGGATGACATCTTGGTCTTTTCCAAGAATGAAGAAGAGCATGCCTTACATCTCAAGGAAGTGTTGGAGACTCTTCGAGCGCATAGTCTTAAAGCTAAATTCTCTAAATGCCATTTTTGGAGAAGAGAAGTGCGATTCTTAGGGCATGTGGTCTCTAAGGAAGGGATAGCTGTGGATCCCGCAAAGATAGTATCTATCCAGGATTGGAAAGTTCCTAGAAATGCTACCGAGGTAAGAAGTTTCTTGGGGTTGGCAGGATATTATAGGAAGTTCATCAAAGACTTCGCGAAGATATCAGCCCCATTAACCCGCTTGACGAAGAAGAATCTGGTTTTCTCATGGGATGTAGATTGTGATGATGCTTTCCGACGGTTAAAGAGAGCTTTGACCACCGCTCCAGTTTTAGTGCTTCCAGATGGGAGTAAGCCGTTTGTTGTTTATACCGATGCTTGTGGAACAGGATTAGGCGCAGTCTTGATGCAGGAGGGAAGGGTAATAGCCTATGGAGGGAGACAATTGAGAGTGCATGAGAAGAATTACCCTACCCATGATCTAGAGTTGGCCGCGATTGTTTTCGCACTTAAGTCTTGGCGCCATTATCTTCTTGGTGAGAGATTCGAGTTGTTCACCGACCATAAATCATTGAAGTACTTATTCTCTCAGAAGGATTTAAACTTAAGACAGCAAAGGTGGATGGAGTTCTTAGCATCCTATGATTTCGAGATAGCGTATACCCCTGGTAAGGGTAACGTGGTGGCAGACGCCTTAAGTAGAAAAAGGCTATCTTTGAGTCCATTGTTCGTGGAACGACGAAGCTTGGAGTTTCTTTCTTTGTTTGACTTCAGACCTTCTGTTGATTTTGTACCTGGTTTGTTGGCATCCTTGGAGGTTAGACCTACTCTTTTGAGACGGATTGGCGAGGCTCAGCGAGACGACCCACAGTTGGTTGTGTTGGTAGAGAAGCTTATAAGAGGGGAGTCGTCCAGCCATTTGGGTAGATACACCATAGATGATAAGGGATGGTTGCATAGAGACGGTAGACTTTGTGTACCGCAAGATGAGGGTTTGAAGAAGGCTATTTTGGATGATGCACATCGTTCAAGAATGACTATTCATCCCGGTGGAGACAAAATGTACCAAGACATGAAGAGAGTTTTCTTTTGGGCCGGTATGAAGAAAGATGTGGCCGAGTATGTGGCTAGATGCTTAGTGTGCCAACAAGTTAAAGTGGAGCAAAGGAAACCCGGTGGGTTGCTACACCCGTTGGAAGTTCCACAGTGGAAGTGGGATAGTGTCTCGATGGATTTCATCGACGGGTTACCGAGATCGAGGAAGGGCAATACGGGAATTTGGGTTGTGGTAGACAGACTTACCAAGAGTGCCCATTTTATACCCGTAAAGAGTAAGAGGACCGCTCCATGGCTTGCTTCAGTCTATGTTAGAGAGATTGTTAGATTGCATGGCGTACCATCCAGCATTGTGAGTGATCGAGATCCTATTTTCACTAGTGAGTTTTGGAGAAGTTTGCAAGAGGCGGTAGGGACTCAGTTGTGTTTGAGCACCGCATATCATCCTCAGACGGACGGTCAGACCGAGAGGGTGAACCGTATCTTAGAAGATCTTTTGAGGCTTTGTATCTTGGATTTTGGAGGTACATGGGAAGAACATCTTCCTTTGGTGGAGTTCGCATATAATAACAGCTTTCAGTCCAGTATTGGTATGGCTCCTTTCGAAGCTCTTTATGGAAGGCCTTGTCGATCTCCTACATGTTGGTGGGAATCTACGGATAAGATCTTGCTTGGGCCAGATATGGTTAGAGAGACTTCAGAGAAGATTGATTTAATTCGAAAAAGGATGAAAGCAGCGCAAGATAGACAGAAATCTTATGCGGATCGGAGAAGGACGGATCTTGAGTTTGAGGTTGGGGACATGGTTTTTGTCAAAGTATCTCCATTGAGAAATGTTGTTCGCTTTGGGTCCGTAGGGAAGTTAGCACCGAGATTTGTTGGGCCGTTTCCTATTAAGGAAAGGATTGGACGGATGGCATATAGGGTGGAGTTGCCCGACAGACTTAGTGGTGTTCATGATGTATTCCATGTATCACATTTGAGGAAGTGCTTACATGAGACCGCGGAGGTGGTAGAGCCGAGCTTGCTTAGAGATGTAGAGGTAGAGCGTGATGCGACGATTCGACGAGCTCCTACTCGCATCCTTGGGTCAGAAACTAGGAAGTTGAGGAACAGAGAAGTTCAGCTAGTTAAAGTGCAATGGGGAGATGACGAAAGCAATGCTACTTGGGAGACGGAAGCAAAGATGCGTTCTTTGTATCCATTTCTTTTTGAGAGTATGTCTTTTAACTTCTCCTTTATTGCTTGTCTAGTACTTATCTTATCTTTAGTATATCCTCTCGCTAATACCTATGACCTTTAGATAGGGTAAAACCTATGGTTGAGACATGTGTTTGAAACATGTTATGGTTGATGGATGCATATGGATGCAATTGTTTGCTAGTGGTTGCTCGTGGATGCATATACACACACATTAGGCACTAGATCGGCTCAGTCACTTCATGTTGCATATTGCATAAATGGATGTGGTAGTTAGATTGATGGATGTATCATGGCTGTGTTATCATATGGATGATGCATTTTTGTGCATGGTTGTGCACGCATGTAGAAATTTGTATGTGTCAATAGGGTTTCGCATACATATTGGATGCATGGCACTATCATGGTTTGCATTAAGGAGGTTTACTGTATCAGTAACCGCCTGATTTTCGCATTAGGTAAGTACATATACACACACTTTTGCATATATCCATCCAGCATTTAGAATCTTGTAAGGACAATGATTGCTCGTGGATGATGCTTTGAGTAGATGGATGATTGGATGGTAGGATACGTTCTTCCTAACTTGAAGATTTCGGGGACGAAATCCTTTAAGGAGGGGAGAATGTAACAACCCGTATTTTCAATAACCTGTAATAACATAAATCGAGGCAGAATTTAATTCTAAAATGGGAATCAAGGGAAACGGGCTATGCCATTGTGTTCGTCTCGGAAAAATACGCGAAATAGAGTCCGAGTTTTCGAAAATCGGAGTCCGTATGACCAAGATATGGCCTCGCGAAGTTTCACGAAAATTCCCAAATTAAAGTATACTTAATTAAGTGAAATGGGTTGTGTAGATATATATATATATATATATATATATATATTGATATATATATATATATATATAATTGAAAATTTAATAAATAAATATGCAAAAATGCTCAAAACAGCGAATTGGGAGAGGGGAATAACCGAACCGGCCGATTTTTGAAGTCGACCCGAGCCCGCTGGGTCGACTAGGGGTTAATCCAGGGTGTTTGGCTGTCAACCCGTGGGCCGATTCGCTCAAGTGCAGATTTTGCATTTGAATGGTTCTCATGGTCCATCTTTAATCTAAAGGCCCTAGATGGTTCCTACACTTGACTTCTTCCCCAAGACATGCTTTGATGGCTTGGATTGAATCTAGGGTTAATCCTATGGCCTAAAACACTTGCCTAATCTATAAATAAGACCCTAACCTACCCTAATTCATTCATAATTAAACCTAGTGACTAAACTATGGCAAAATGCTAGCTCTCATGGCCTCCACTAATTTTATGAAGAGGGTTGCATACTAATCACTCTCTAATCAACTTCTAATCCCTTCTTAGCATCTTAATCTTCTTCATTTGGTGTTCAAAGTTGCTAGTTGTGAGTTTCTATCACTTTGATGATCTTTTGGTAAACTAATTAGATGAGATGTGATGAGATTTATGGTTTTGTATGTGGGTTAATGAGCTTTGAATCATATGATATGATGTTAGCATTAATCTTATGTTTATGCATGTTGAGTATGTAAGCTTATGCAAGTTTAATATGATGTATGTTATGTTTGCATGATGCTAAATATGCAAGTTGTGGGCTATGTAATCATATGCATGTTATGCAAGTTCATGGTAATATGCTATGCAAGTTACATGTTTGTTAATATGCAAGTTACATGTTTGTTAATATGCAAGTTACATGTATGTAAATATGCAAGTTACATGTTTGTTAATATGCAAGTTACATGTTTGTTAATATGCAAGTTACATGTATGTAAATATGCAAGTTACATGTTTCTTTATATGCAAGTTACATGTTTGTTAATATGCGAGTTACATGTATGTAAATATGCAAGTTACATGTTTATTAATATGCAAGTTCATGATGACACATTATGCAAGTCTATAAGCTAATATGCAAGTTTGTTATGCAAAATGAATATGTAAGTTATGTGACATATTATATGCAAGTTATGTGACATGTTATGCAAGTTCATATGCAAGTTATGTGTTTGTTAATATGCAAGATGGCACCTTTGAAACATGTTCATTCATATGCAAGTTGACACCTTTTATATGTGTTATATCATGAACGAAATTACGTGGGAACGATGGGGTAATTAAATGCATAAGTTAATAAGATTGTGTGAAATTAATATAATTATGCATAACACAAAATAAATAAACATAGTATGGGAATTTGCCTATTTGGTTAGGTGTACCCATACTATGTGTTGGGAATTTACCTATTGAGTTAGGTCTACCCCATGGGAATTTACCTATTAAGTTAGGTCTACCCATGTTAAGAAAACTTGATTAATTAGGGATAATTAATATAAAATTATGAGGGTGATTAATTAGGTGTAATTAATTGACTAAGACACGAGGTTGGACTCAGTTGTAGCGTAAAACTGCCCGGACCCAACCGGCTTAACCAGTTGCTACAAATGTTAGCCCAATGTGAGAGGTCTTAGGCACAAACTAAATACGTAATTAATGTAAAGACACGAGGTTAGACTCTGTTATGACATAAGGCTGCCCGGACCCAACCGGCTTAACCAGCGGTCATAAAAGACAGTCTAATGTGAGAGGTCTTTACAAAGGTTACGTTCTTAATTAATTAATTAAGAAACACTTAACCACATTAGCATGTAGAGGGACATGAGGGGTTAAGTGGGTGCCTCGGGTGGCATGAGAAAATCTAGTGGTTGCCTTGGGTGGCAATAGAAAATACGATTAGAATACTTAACCAAAATAGAACATGTAATTAAAACATGATTAAAGGGTTAAGTGGGATATACTAGAAAAAGGGACAAGCTTAGGTGGGTAGCTTGTGGAGGCCCATTTCAACCAGTAACCCATACGTATCTTTGTGGGCTCGACCCATGTCGAGGACGGGACACGCATACTGGGCTTGACTGTAAGAGGCAAACGGGTTAGCGGTGGCAACGCAAGTCCAACGGGCTTCATATGCGTGAGTGGGCCCGGGCTGGTAGGTAAGCCGTTGTTGCATCGAGTAGATATAAGCCGTGCACCTTTAGTTTCATCAGGTTGCCACATTGGGGAATGATACATCCCACGGTGGGGCCAGCACGGGTATCTACGTTAGGGAGCCGATCGAATGGGAAGTAGTGTGTACACCTAGTGGATTGTAGGGCCCCGTGGCGCCTACTTGGTCACCTAGGGGTACGCAGGTACTAATTAGTAAATTTTATAAGTCCTTGGGTGGGATCAACCTTTAAGTTAGGAACGACTGGTGTGGTGCAGTTTAGTAATTTACCTTAGGGAGGGTAGATGCGTCTTTATCCTTTATCTTCGTTTAGTTGACTGCTTAGGGTAGCCATTCATCCCTATATGTTACCGTATATCAGTTTATGTCTTCTCTGGTTACTTTAACGATTGTATTGTTAAAGTTATAGGACTCGCTCAGACTTATGTCTGACCCTGTTGTTTTTATCTTTTTCCCAACCCTCAGGTCCTACGGTGGATCCTAGCAGTAGTGGAGCTTGATCGGATTGCTGTTCCAGTCTTTAGGAGCTTGGATAGATGTAAAGCTCCAGTTATCCAGTTATCTTTTCTTTTGTTTGGCTATTGTATGAGAGTGGGATTATGTACTTCTTTATTTTGATGGATATTGTACTTGACCTTTATTGTGGTTTTATGATGTAACCAGACATGTTTTACTTCCGCTGTTATGAGATGATGTTTTAAAATTTCAAGTACTATTTATATCTGTCTTGTTGTAATTTTTCTGTTCTATATTCACTAAAATACTCCACCGATGCTATGGCATTCCCTTAGTGAGTGATCATAGTGGGAGTGGGGTGTTACATCATCGCCACCTACCTCCACCCCATCGCCGCCTCGACCGGACTCCCATCGCCAATGCCGCCTTCCGCCGCCCCTTTTCCCCCCTTCTCTCTACACCAAACCGTGAACCCCTGAAGCCCTACGTCCTAGCCCTAAATCGCGAGACCTCACCCCTCTGCTGCAACGCACCACTGCGGATTCAGGCTCTTGGCCTCTTCCTTGCGCCGCCGACGATGGGATGCGTCCAGGTGTGGCTCCGGCCCTATGAGGAGGCGCAGATGATGAAGGGTTCGACGGATATTCTTTTTTTTTACAGAGAAAGGTATTTCTTTTTACTTTTCTTTTACTATTTAAATTGTTTAAAAATCTGAATTAATACTATATAAATCAGTTTTAATTTATAGAAAAGAAAACACATTTTATTTTTATAAAAAGAAATGATTTTTATTTATTAATTAACAAAAGAAAGAAACGATTTTTAATATGAAGTAGAAATGATAAAAATCCGATTTTTATTATGAATATTATTATGAATAAAATCAGATTTTTATGTTATTAAAAATTAGATCTTTTTGTTATTAAAGATTAGATTTTTAACGTAAAGGATGTGATTTTTATATGTATAACAAGGGGGTAAAAATTTAATCTTTATTATATATATAGAGGAGAAAAAAATGGATTTTTAAACGAGAAAAATTATGATTTTTAAACGATGAAAGATATAATTTATATATATATAAATAGGATTTTTATTCACATGAAAAATATGCTTTTTATAGATCTGAAAAGATCATATTTTTAGATTTGAAAAGAAAATATTTTTAGAAAAGAAAAGGTATTATCTTTAAAATGTAAAGACTCGATTTTTACAACTATAAAGACTTGATTTTTAAAGCTGTCAAGAAGTGGGTTTTTTTATATATAGAAAGGAGAAAAATATAATTTTTATATAAGCATGAAGATAAAATTATAATATTTTATATACGTGTAGCAAGATAAAAATATAATTTTAATCATGTAGAAGATTAAAAATATAATTTTAATCATGTAGAAGATTAAAAATATAATTTTTATAAAGTAGAGATAATAAAAATACGATCTTTATATATGTTGTAGCGAAATAAAAATTCGATTTTTATATATGTAGTTAATGCGGGCAACGAAAGTGACAAAAGGCGAGCACGACGAAGATTTCCTACATAAGAAGAGTCGTGGCGTTTGGAATAGCTTGTGTGAGAACATCTCACTCTAAATTTTTCTTTCCTAGTTAGAAATATATAATAGGATGCAGACAGTGTTTAGTAGCACCCGACACCACTGTCCACAGACCATGGACTTGTTTGTTTGACTGTGAAATTGATTAGATTAGTTGATGTGAATTTGGTTTGGTGTGTGAAATGAAAGTGATTTGATTGATATGTGTATGGCGTGGGCCATCACTAGACCGGGGATAAGGCTAGGCCTTGTCCCATTTCTAGTATCGTGCCGTTATGCCGCCGAAATTTTCTAAAATATGTTAGAAAAATAAAAATATCATTTATTGAATAAATGAACTGAAAAGAAAATTCATGTGTTGAAATAAATATTTTATCGTTAAAAATATAATTTTTAACGTGGAGGTGAATAAAATAAAATATTCATTTACAAAGCAGACGGTTTGTTTATGTACACTGATTTGACTGATCTTGATTGGGACGATAAATTTTACACGTCGCCCAAGTGCACAATTAAAATCTGTGTTTGTTGATGTGAAACCCCACACGGGTATTGGGATATACACTAGTCCCAATAATTAATTGTATGTCGATCGATAGGTTGACAGACAGTTGTGTTGTGCACTTTGGATGATGGTTGATTATTTATCGTGGCTGTTATATACATGTGTTGTATGGAATCCATATAATTAACCTTATATGGTAATTGATTGGGCCTCATTCCAATTTAGAAAATGAAGAATATTGAAAAATATACATTCATGTGTTGAAAATAAAATATATATTCATGTGTTGAAAATAAAATATATATTCATGTGTTGAAAATAAAATATATATTCATGTGTTGAAAATAAAATATATATTCATGTGTTGAAAATAAAATAAAATATATATACATATGTTGACAGTACTCAATCGTTGAGATTAGTCATGTGTTGAAATAAAATATATTAAATAACAAAATATATATACATGTGTTGACAGTACTCATTCGTTGAGATTAGTCATGTGTTGAAATAAAATATTCATGTGTTGAAGGAAAATATTCATTTGTTGAATAAAATAAAGAAGTTATTGAAATATATAAAGCCATGTTGGTTAGATTTGCGCCATTTTGATCTGAACGATATTTATATCGATTTTATTCGAATATTGAAAAAGAAGTGATTTCAAAATATAATGTTTTGAAAATATTATCATTTATATATATATATATCGATGATGTGGAATATTCAATTTTGATTTAAAATTGAATATGAAGTTGAAATCGTTTTGAAAACGAATTTAAAACAATTTATAAAATACGTTTGGAATTGAAATCGACGAAATAAATATAATATATATATTATATATATTAAATGGCCTGAATAGAACGCGCCGCGCTGCGGTAGTTCGTGAATTTCGACCATTGACTTCGAATTGACGTTACTGGAGATCCGACCGTCGGATTATCCTGAAACCGGAACCATTGGGTTCGTATCGAAAAGAGCTTGCCAATGAATATTAGAAATTTGAAATCTAACGGTTGGATTTGGAAATACGTCCAAATCAAATTTAGGAAATGTCGCTGTAAGTGCAGTTCGACGACCGTTATTGGAAATCGACTGTACGGGCCTTGATAAAATTATTAAAAATATCTATAATTTGTGTAAAATCAAAATATATGAATTGGAAAGAACTGGGATGAAAAATTCCCTATTTGAAAGGATAAAAATATATTTTTATCGAAATGAACTAGTTGTGAACTAGAAATATAATCCGATATTTTTAAATAAATAAATTGGGTTTTGAAATGGTTTTAAAAATAATCAGAATTTGATATTGAATATAAGCCGATATATTTTCTATTCAGAGCCTTGTATTTAATATCAAATGAGATTTTGGGTTTGTCGTGAACCGTGTTTTAAATGACGTTGGTTCTTTAACCCAGTTAAAGATTAAAACTAAGTGGAGTTTTAATGAATTTTTAATTAGATTGAAATGATCGAGAATGGAGTATCACCAGTTTTGCTCCAGAGTGATAGATAAATCTTTAACTAGATTTGAGCGTGAAATGGTAATTAATTTTACCGATAACACCGTGGTGTTAGATATGGAGTATTACCAGTTTTGCTCCATGGGATAAATAGGTTGGGATTTGGAAATAAAATAAATAATTACTTCGGTGTGGTTCGCTAATCCCGACTAGTTTGAAATGATATTCAAAGGAAGATTTAAGAATAAATTTTAAAGAATTTATCTTTGATAAAATTAATGGGAACCTTTCCCTAAGAATGTGAATTTTCGAATAAAGGAATATTCTGAATTGGAATGAGGCGTACATTGTGTTTGTGTAACATTTATTTATTATATACGTGGGTTATTCAGAAAAGCCGGGTTTATACCCATTCTGAATAAACCGATTCGACAATACGTTGAAAGTGAAGACGGTGGTTGAAGACCGAGGGTCTTCACATCGTTTGGGTGATTACTGATTATCTTGATTGGGCTGTACACCCAAGAGGAGAGAATCGGTTTGTGATAGTCCAGACGTACTTGGAGATCGACGGATATGCGAGGAAAGTGCCTCCGGTTTCGTTCAGACCCAGAACGGACTTGTAAATGGACTGTATGTCTGACAATGGATTTTATTCTGTGTGATTGATTTCTATTAAATATATATCTGTTTGGCGGCGGAGAATTTATTCTCTTGCTTAACGCCCTTCTCTGAGACGTACGAGCTTAAAGGTTATATATCGATAGATATCAATCGCATGGCGTGAATTGCCTGTGTGGCATACCTAAGTGGCAATTGATACAGGCTTCTGTTGAAAAGCAGAGTCTTGTGGTTGATGATCAAAGCACGGCCTTCGTGGCACCGCTTTGTGTAATGTGAATTCGCGAGCCTCACACCTTGGTATGAGTCAAAAACGGGATACAGACTGCAGGGAGAGCACGACGTTTCTTTCTAGCTATAGGTGGTGTCGGTGCTTAAAATGGCCGACATTTATATACTTTTCACCTGTGTGGTTGTTGGAATGAGGCGCCTCGAAAATACATATCGCGATAACTGGCACTTTGTGAGCCGACGTACTGACCATTATATATATAGGTCCGATAGGACCAGGAAACGTGTGCTCAGGTATTGCCAATCCACTTGCACTTTGAGTGGACCGGCCCTGAAGATCCAAGGATCATAGTAGGGTCCTGAGACATTTGCTAGAGTGTCTCGAATCGGTGAGGATCTTTCCCCTAGCCTCGACTCATGATGGAATCCAATTTCAAATACGTGTCATTCGGTGTTATTTGTAGAGCCTAGTATGGCGACATAGTAGCATGGGATGCTATGCCGTCTATGATTTATAATTATGATTGAAGTTGCTTTCTTCACTTATAGTAATAATAAAAGATCAAATTTCGCGTATCAAAGCATATTTGGCTGTTATAAGGTAAAACCCTATCCTCTGGCTTGCGTTGCATTGTGTGATGGGACCTGGGTTTTATAACGGCTTCATTGTTCTTTATTTAGCATTGCGCTGTTTGTTTAAGCACTGGTATCCTTAGGGTAAAAACCCGTTCCGTGTTATACGGCGTGGTCCCTTGATTTACCGAACTTTAAAAACCCAAATTTATAACTGTTTTAGTTCTCACACCAGTCACATGACTGACCTGGAGTTTATTGTTTTGACCTAAACTCTGGGTACCCTTATTTTCCACACGGGCAGCTAGTAGTTGGGTTTTGCAGATTTATATTCACAGGACCTGGTTTATAGCTGAAGTGATATTCGGAAAGCTCTGTATCCGTGTATTCCTTCCAGTTATATTTTGTATTATTTTTCCGCTGCAGTAATGTATTTAAAATCTCTGATATTCCCTGTTGTATAATATTTATTCATACTCTGTAATATTCTTGTATTCTGATGGAATTGTTGTAATAAACAATGAAATGTTCTTCTGTCTGTGTTCTAGTTTGTCCTGTTCTCATACGATCAGGGGTTTCGAACGGTCTTGATCGGTTTAGCGATTGATTCGGATCGAGCGAAATTCCATGTCGTCACATTAACTCAAAGCAATTATTTAATAGGAAAATTTTCAAAGGGGAAAATAGTTATCTTTGGTTTGACCCTTGGATAAATTGTAAATTTATGGTGGATATTCTTGGTTGTGATAGACTTTAGATCATTGGGCATCCTGAGCAAACAGTGGATATGATTATTAGAAATGAGGCTTTCCATCCTGAAATTCACCCTGCAACGAGAGAATTAATTGAGGAAATTAGTTCAATTCCAATTCATTCAAATAAAAGTCAGGATCTTTACGAATGGTGTGAAGGAGGGGACTTTTCTTTTCATAGAACATGGGAGTATACAAGATTAAAGGATCCTTCAGACACTTTATTTTCAGTGGTTTGGCATAAGAAAAACAGTAGACGAATGTCCTTTATATCTTATCTAGCAGTACTGGGAAGATTAAATACTAAAGATCGATTGCTTCGTTTTAGTTCAGTGGAAAATATCATGTGTCCTTTATGCAACAATCACCCTGAATCAATTTCTCATTTATTTTTTCAGTGTGATTATTCTTCTTATATATGGAAATCACTGAAAGAAAAGATAGAAATACCTTTAGATCTGCTCGCTGATGTTAAAGAGGAAACACGAAATCTATTTTTGAGGTTTCCAAACAAAGATCAAACCAGAGACTTAGCTTTCGGATCATTTACTACTGCAATTTACTCTCTTTGGAGAGAAAGGAACTTGAGGATCTTCCAGAGTAAGAGATCGTCCGCTTTAATTTTACTGAGGAGAATTTAAAAAGAAATTGTGGATCTAGTTCAGAGAAATGGATCGAAGACTGCACGTTGCTCGAGAAACATACAGCTGATAGACAAATGGGGTATTGAACTGCTTGATGCCGGTTAACTGATGAGTTTGAACTAGTTTTGAGGCGGTGGGTTATTTGGGCTCAATGGTGGACCGAGAAGATGGACTTATTTCTTTTGTTATGTTTGTTATTTTGTTGTATTTTCTTTCGACTATTTGAGTTAGTTCATGTCTTGTATTTGGCCTATTTTATGAGTACTCTTTTTCCTTGTAAGGTACCCACTTGGGGGATTGCAGGGTTTTAACAAGGCTTGTAAAGTAGGTTTTTTTTTAATTGGTTTAGCAATAAAGAGAACCAATTTTCAAAAATATATATATAATATAATCCCAAGATTCAAGATGATTCAAAATCATTGAAGCAATAATGGTTATCCACCAAAATAATAATTGCATTAATCAATGAATACAGATCACTTTCATATATTCATTACTTTTCTTACAGTATCATAATACTGAACCAAAATTTGATCAGCAATATAATTATATACTAAAAGGAAGTACTTTAATTAAACTTGAACTGCTACAAGTTTAACATGTAAACATTTTACAAATTCGGAATGAATTTAAAAACACCCTGCTTACGCAAATAAGATTTTAGCAAAGTTATATATTGAATCATATTCCAAATAATAAAGCCAAATCCAGTTTTAATACATACAACATCATAATCAGTATGTATATATGAAAAAGAAATCAAAATAGGAAATTAAATCCAAGATTAATTCATAAATGACAACTGCATTATCTATTCACTGTTTAATAGAAAAAGACTACGATTCAAAACCATGTTTAATTATTTTACAGTTAATATGTCAAATATTAATCTATGGCTTCCCTTTTACACTTTGTATCAGTATACGATATAAAAGGTATCATATAAATATATATACAATTATACATATCCAGTCTAACAGGAATAATAGAAACTGCTATGTAACTTGTAGAACATATCACTTATATGTGTATACAAACTTCACATCTGTCAGCAAAAACCAGACTTATTATTTAATCATATAACTTGGTTATAAGATTAGAAAGATCAAATTAATAGTTATGATATATCAGGAAAACATGTTTATTAGAGGAAAAAAAAATTAATCCCTAACATGACAATCCAAAGTTCATAACTCAATTAAAATGTCCCAGTATATATTAGAACAGGGTTACAGTAAATATAAAATACCCAACTCGAAATTAACTATTAATTTACTCTAGGATTTTATATCAAATACAAAATCCAATTTTACACTGAAACATACTCTGGGTTTTTGAATATTCTCGATTTTAGTTCTAATCAAAATACAATCAGGGTTCTCAACACTGTGTAAAATCGCAAGTATATTCATATTCATTCAAGATGGATTAAACGATTTCACCCAAATTGATTGAATTCGTACAACCTCGCTCCGATACCATTGAAATTTTATGGATCGATACGCAACGGAATTTAAAATAAAAAACCCTAGTTAACAGTCGAATTCAAAATTGGATTAAAACAACATACCTCACGATGCTATCATGAACACACGAATTCGAATCTGATGGTGGAGGCATGGAATCTGTAACGTCTCGCATTTTTATCGGTTTGTATTTGAATATTTAAATCAGTTTAAATATTGAATTTCGTAATATAAGTGAATTTATATATTAATTAAAACGAAGTTGAACGTATAAATATATATAGTAAATATAATCGAGCCCGTAATATCGCGGCAGTTTGTAATTTAACGTTCTAAACTTCAACTGAGTATATAGGACTTGTTATAAACCGGATTTCTTCAAAACAAGAAACGTTGGAATCTGTTGAACTGTATTTTTCTAATGGAAGTGAAAAACCAAGATTTCGTGTTATAGATTATGAGTTATGGCTAAATCAAATATTCAAATAGTCGCTGTAAAATGGTTCATCGACCGTAACGGTTTATTCGATATAACTAGATATCGGTTTTGAATTTGGATAAGGTTCTTTTGAGACATAGTGATAATTTATTTATTTTAGAATTTTACTGGAATTTTTAATTAATTAAATACGCAACTTTTTATTTGGAGTATTTTTCACCCTATATCAATATTTCGGGGTTTCACAATTGTAGTTAACCTACCGATATTATTATATTTTTGAGATTGTGACACCTCGTTGAGCACGACTGTATTCTTACTTCTGTCCATGGCAGTCCGTAAAATGAATGAATCTTGTACATTATAGACCGTAAAGTTTCAACTCCAAGCGTATGGAAACTTTACAAGTGAATGAACAAAAACCTATCCTACCTAGCACCACCTATTTTCCTTTACGTGTAAACAATGTAAAAACTTAAACAAAAGAAAAGAGACCATAACCTACCCTATTCTCCACATTACTCCTGCAACCTAGTTCTATTTCTTCATGCCAAAGAAATAACCTAGTTAAGAAATATCAAACCCATACCCTAAACAAATGTACAGACCATGCCCTAGGACCTAGACTAAGAAATTTCGTTGCTAGGAAATGAAAACTGATACAAGCCTAGATCTCAAAAATATAATCTACATTAATATTTCAAATCACCATCCCCTATCAAATGGACATCACGCAGCAAATAGTGCCTAACCTTGCCGACATGTTCAAACCCTATTACTTCACCAAGAAGACTCGAAACCCTATATATACAGCCAACTTATATGCGAGCGTCCATGGTATTCTTCCAGGAATGAAAACATAAATGAAAATTGAAAATCCAATTTTAACCTCTTGTATAAAATCCGAACTATATATATATATATATATTCAGAACCCCCACAAAATCCTTTTCACTATGGTATCATTTTTGCACCACTCGATAGAGGTTAAGGATGCTCGAAGTTTACTGCGGTGACCTGGAACTTAGGTATTTATGTGATGGAGACGTTAGGGGATTGGAAGGGTAACATGGAGATCCGGGAAGTAAAACGCACGTTGTAGCTGGCGTTTGGTGTTGAAAGAGGCGGTAATCAAACAAAAGAGAGAGCAAGGGCGGAGCTACCGAACACAGCAGGAAGCGGACCACCGGAGCATGCATGGGGTATAAAGGAGTACACGTACGGAACTGAATGAGGGTGGCAAGAGAACATACAGTGAAGAGTTGACGTTGTTGGGCATCAATGAAGTGGAGGAGCGGAATCCTTAATCTCGTTAAAGGGAGGGTATACTCAGCTGTAGAGGATGGAGTGATAACGTGAATAAGGAAGGGAGATGGCCTCAAACAAATGGGAAGAGAACACAAGTTCGGTGTTGGGACAGTTTGGACGTGTGAGGCGGGACAAAGGGAACCATGATTTTTAAGGCTTGCGAAATGGTGTTCAAAACCATAATACTGGGGCAAACCATCAATTGTGAAAGAATGCAACCGTACAGGTGTTTGAACGGGTGGGTAAGTGGATGCACGCGAAGCTAGTTTAAGGTAAATGGTGGCTTCGGAAGTGGGAACAAATGAAGTGGGTTCGATATCGTGGTGACTGGGTCACGTGAAGAACAGGGAGCAAGGAGATTCAATGGACGAGACGGGTACACCGTTCCAGGCGGTGCCGATGTGAAGTTGGGTCAAGGAAAGAAGTGTGTGGTTGCGTATAAAAAGAAAGTAAATGCGGTGGTTTTTGTTTGTGAGGATAGTGAAATACAGGAGTGTGACTGTATTTGTGGGGAAGTAGAGGAAGTAGTATGTGGAGGGGGCCGTTATGACGGGGAAATGATGAAGTAAATATACTTTAAGGGGTGAACGTTGAATTGGTTATGGAGTAACACGTGAGGATTTTATATATATATATATATATATATAACCTGAAGTGCATTCTTGTTTTACGGAGGAGGGAACGTTGGGAACTGAAAATGATGAAGCCGATACATGTTTTTGAAACAGGAGAAGTGGGATAATATGTACATAAGGTGGTGATGTACAGTGGGATAATGTTCGTGCATAGCATGTGCACAGTGGAAGGCGCTAGCTGATAACGGAACAGTGTGGCGTGAAGAGTACTGTAGCACGATAGAGACTGAAGATCGAAAGAGTGAGCGAACCAAAGATGAATGGCGTCGACATCGTGAAAAGCGGTGGAAAGAAGGGTGGCGTAAATCCAGAATTAAAGAATCAAACAGAACTGGTCACGTTGGAATTCATGACAGAATTGAACATCTGGTTTAATCAACTGACGCAGATCGTTTTTTTAACGGTTAACGCGCAAAGGTGAGTAAAATCACTAACTCTGATCTATTTTAAAATATTATAATTTTATTTTAATGTTGTTGAATGTTGTGTGATGGTCGATTAGGTAGATTATAATTAAATTGGCTGAATATTATATATCGTTGCATATGTACACATCATCGGTTGGATATTGATTCCATCGATTTCAATATTCCCTAGTATAGAATCAGTGTTAATTGTTTGTCTAACATCTATGGATGCGGAAAACCGGTCGGAGGAATCCAACCGGATTCCTCGATATTTATATGTGCTGTTTGCACTGTTTGAACCATGTTAAATGAAAATTCAACGTTATGTTGATTTAATAAATAGACGATATCGATTAAGCAAATGGCAACAATCGACCATAAACTTGTCTGTTGTTAAGAAGTTATTGGCCGTCAGGCAAATCAACCAAGTTAATTATAAAAAATATATTTTTATAATTAAAGTGAAGTTTAAATTATAATAGAAGTTCTATTATAAACTGATATTATATAGTGCAGTTTTTAAAGTAAATATAAACGATTGTTTGATAAGTAATGAAGCTGTAATTATCCCGTAAGTAAATAATTTGGATAATTATATTAAAGTAAACAGATAATAAATATTATTAGATTAATTATATTAATCTAAAGAAGAAAAGTAATTATAATCGGTTAACGAATTTACTGATGGTTTAAAGTGGACTAAATAAACTGGGTTATGGGGAAATGATTTTTAGATTGAATAGGTCTTAGATTAATCTAATAATAATAGATTAGAAATTAATTGTTTAAATTAATAAGATTTTCTTAATTATTAATTACCTTTTTTATGAAGCTTAAATGATTGTTGAACTAATATAATTAGTTATTGTCTATCCAAAGTAAGCAACTAATCTATTTGGATTAATAAAGAAGTAAACTGTTTTACTTCAACGAGGATGAAGTTAATCATTTTAATTACGACTTGAATGGGAATAATTTAAGAAAATCATTAGGTTATAACAAGATGTTACTTGAATGAAGTATACTAATAGAGAGTGAAAACGTCAAAAGACGAAGAGCGTTAATGGTTTTTGGTAAAGAAGCTATTAATGGAATCCTATAGCAAGGTTGAAGCGAAGGGTACATATTTAATATAAATAGTTATAAATAACCAAGTTCCTCAAAGTAAGTAGATAGTGTATAAAACCATGTTTCAAATAGAACAAGCAATACGGTTTAATCGGTATTAGAAATAATAAGGGAGTTTAAAGTTATGGACTTATATCTGTTCTAAGATAAGAACATTGTCGATCAAGGTCTGCGAGGTAAATAAAATATCCCAACTTGAACGGCTTCACTATTGTCGAGGAATAGTACCAGTTTGTAAGGGAAAAGAGATGTCAAGATTAGTTATAAAAGGATATAGCAGCGTATAGCAGGTTTTCAAACTATAACGATAAAATAACGTTGTTGACTAGGCTTAAGCGTGACTGTTATGTCGAGATTAGTTATAAAAGAGAATATTACAGCGTATGACAAGTTTTGAACTGTAACGATAAATTATAGCTGTTAACCAAACTTAAGCCTGATTTTTATATATAGTAGCACTTCCTAGGGAATGGAAACAGTTTGTGTAACACCCCGAATTTTCTATTAAAACTAAAGTTGCTAAAATATTAATAAGTGTGTAAGAGAGGGGATGTATCTAATATTAATATAAAAGTATTAATAAGTGTGAAAGAGAGGGGATGTATCTAATATGAATATAAAAATATTAATAAGTGTGAAAGAGAGGGGATGTATCTAATATGAATATAAAAATATTAATAAGTGTGAAAGAGAGAGGATGTATCTAATATGAATATAAAAATATTAATAAGTGTGAAAGAGAGGGGATGTATCTAATATGAATATAAAAAATATTAATAAGTGTGTAAAAGAGGGGATGTATCTAATATGTATATAAAAACAATAATAAGTAAAGGGGGATGTATCTAATGTGTACATTGTAGAAAATATATATATATATTGGCAGTTAATGCGAACATGAATAGAAGTTTATTAATTTGCTGAGTGTTTGCTGAGTCACTTCTGACTCATTGCTGAGCAATAAGATCAACCCTATCTTATCTGAACGGCTGCGGTTATTTTTTTAGGTTAAATCTAATGGCCTAAATGAATTCTAAAATCTATAAATAAGTGGGTAGACCTTAACCCTAAATCACTTGTAAAATTAGAGAAGCTACGGTCATGCTGCTGCCATGGAGTTCAGCGTAGCCGTCACAAATTAAGAAGAGGAAGCCTAATCTACTACAACTAAATTCTACCCAACAAAACAAATCAAACCAAAGAACTCTCTCTCTAATTCTCTTCTTTTGTTGGTGAGTATGATGAATCTCACAATGGTATTATAAAATAATTTGATTAAGTTGTAAACGGATCACAAGAAAGTGATATGATTGTAATTATAAATTCTATGTATTGTGAATCTCTTGTTATGATTTTATGTCGTCATATGATGTAAATTATGTTGCAAATTATGCTATGTTATGCAATCACACTATGCTATGTTATAAATTATGCTATGTTGTAGGTTGTAAATTATGCCATGTCATATGTTGTAAATTCTCCTATGCTATGTCATGTTATGTTGAATTATGCCATGTCATATGTTGTAAATTCTCCTATGCTATGTCATGTTATGTTGAAAATCATGATATTATGCTATACTATGTTGAAAGTCTCATATATGTCGTAGATCTCATATTATCACCCATGTTGGAATCCGTATGATTAATGTTAAGTTGGGTTGAATCATGCAAGTTGTAAAATCAGGATGTGGTTAATTATGTAAATTGGATCATGTCTAAGTTTATGTTTTCTTTTAAATTAAATGGATCATGTTTATGGGAATTTGCCTATTGAGTTAGGTGTACCCATAAACATGAATCAATGTTTTTATGGATCTTGGTTATGGGAATTTGCCTATTAGGTTAGGTGTACCCATAAACATGGATCTATCATTAAATAAAACTTGATTATGGGAATTTGCCTATTAAGTTAGGTGTACCCATATTAAACCATATTGTTAAGTTAGATAATGTTGATTCACACATATTTCTATGCAAGTTTCACCCCCTACTGTGATTTATTTAGTCATATACACATGTTGTTGTGATGATAATTCCTTTTATGTGCGAATAAACGTTCAAACGTGGGGTTGGGGAATTACTAGGAATTAATAAATTGGATGCAATTTTGTATGATTTTGCATACCATGAATGGATGCCATAATTGAGTCAATTATGGACATCATTAAATTGTGAATAAACTATAAATTTGAATAGGGAAGTTAATTCAAATTTAGGAGGGGTTAATTAATTACAATTAATTACTTAATTAATCAACATTCTTTCTATCTACATACACCAGAAGGTTCTAGGGTGACAGAGAGGATAGTGTCTAGGCTTGGGTTTGGAAAACCAGTTTCCTGCCCTCCCTGGCTATCCCTAACTGACCCAATGAACGGGATGGTCTTGTATTTAGAAAGAAAAACATGTGGTGGGACATGGGAATCTAGTGGGTGCCTTGGGTGGCATGAGGAATCTAGTGGGTGCCTTTAGTGGCATTTGAAATACGATTAGAAAATGGAGTAATTTGAATATAAACAATTATGACATGTAATTCAAATTATTGGATAAAATAGGTATTGACACCTATAAAGGGAAAGGTTTTAATTAATTGATTAATTAATTAAAATGGGCATGGTAAACGAAATGGACTACTTAACCAAATCTGATCCTTAAGGATTGTATGAACTTAAGTTTAAGTTGGGGGTTAAGTAACCTAGGATATATGGAATGAGTGGGTTAAGTAAATCTTGGGTAGGTGGGTAATATTAGTATATATAGGCCCACAAACTTAACCGTAAATTAAATATATCTGAACCAGTGAGAGGGTTAAGTAAATCTTGGGTAGGTGGGTAATATTTGTATATATAGGCCCACAGACTTAACCAATACAACCCGTTAATTAAACCAAAGGGTGAGACTAGGTTAAATTAGAAAACACTTAAACAAATTTATACATGTAAGTGGACATGGGGTTAAGCGGGATGTATTAGAGGGGACCAAGCCTAGGTGGGAAGCTTGGTGGGGGCCCTTTTCAGTCCAGTAGCCCATTAAGTATCTTTGGGAGCTCGACCCAAGTCGAGGACGGGACACGCATACTGGGTCTGATTGTTAGAGGTCAAAACGGGTAGCAGTGGCAACGCAAGTCCAACGGGTTTCATATGCGTGTATGGACCCGGGCTGGTAGGTAAGCCGTTGTTGCATCGTGTAGGTATAAGCCGTGCATATTCGTTGTATCGGGTTGCCACTTTAGGGGAGTGATACACCCCACTGTGGGGCCAGCACGGGTATCTACGAGTTAGGGAGCCGATCGAATGGGGCAGGGTAGTGGGTACACCTAGTAGTACATGAAGCTACCATTATTAATTAAGTATTAAAGGGGTACACCTAGTGGAGATAGGGGCAGACGGCACCTATGACGTCAGCTAGGAGAACGTGGAATTACCATTATTAAGGGGGTACGTCTAGTAGGGATAGGTACACATTGGGTACCTAGGATAGCAACTAGAGATACACAGTCAAACGTGGAGGATAGTGGGTACATCTAGTAGTACACGAAGCTATCATCATTCTATTTAGGGATCAAATTACAAGAGTGACTAGTAGGGGTGCAGTTAGTGCTAGTACAGTACAACACGGTACAGTACGATAGAGTATAGTAATTATCCTATATTGATTAGGAAGCGTCATTAACGTTAGTGATTAGTAACTGGTGTGGTGCAGTAAAGTGTTTATCCTTTAGTAATTAGGAGCGCCTATAACGTTGCCTTTAGCGATTGTCTATGTCCTTCATCTGTTCCTTCATAGACATTTCCTTGTTTTCCAGCTTGTGCCTTAGTCTGGTTATTTTGATAATAGTATTGTTAGAATTGTCATACTCGCCAGACTTTATGTCTGACCCCCTCTTTTCCATTCTTTTCCCTTCAGGTCCTCAGGTTGGGCCAAGTTCTAGTGGAGTCTAGTTGGATCGCTTATCTCTTGGGAAGCTTGGACTGCTGAAGTAAAGTCCAGCTTGTTATCTTTCTTTTTAATGGCTATTTTAATTGTAATGGGATTATGTACTTTGGTTTTATAAAGATGGATATTGTACTTGGAGACATGTTTAATTTCCGCTGCAATAAATGAAGTTTTAATTTCCAAGTATTATTTTATATCTGTCTTGTTGTAATTTTTCTGTTCTATATTCACAAAAAACCTCCATGAAAGTTAATGCATTCCCTTTGTGAGTGACATTAATGGACGTGGGGTCTTACACGTGGTATCAGAGCTTAAGGTTACCAGAACAGATAAAAATTTTAGAAAAACTATTTTTCTAAAGTATTTTTTTTGAAAGAAGTGTTTTCAAAAACATGTCTTAATGAATAATTTTAAGAGGAAAGTTTTATGAAAAGCATAATCCCCAAATAGCCATATCCTTATCCTTCGATTCTCCGTTTTGAATCTTTTCCTCTTTCTCTTTTTGAATTTCCCCTCCATGTATAGATGCTTTTTCTAAGATAAATAAGGACTTCCGCACGAAGGACGGAAGAACCACTTCAGGGGACTTAGACGTTTGGCGGGCTAGAGGTTAGTCTAAGGAGGTGGAGGGCTTGTTGGTATCTTTAAGATGGACGATGGGAGGGAGGTTCAAATAGCTCTTAGGTTAACAAAGGACGAAACCTCATCTTGGTGGGAGGTCACGAATGGAGAATGTGAAGAAGAAGGCTAGTTGTTTTAGAGAAATAGGACACCTTATTAGGATTGTCCAAAAAGGCAAGGGCAAAGTACAGGATCTTCCGGAGGGTAGTTGTATGTACTCACGGCCGGTATACCAGATGGGTGGTAGGACCGTCTAGGTTGAAATTTGGTTTTCTCTATCATCCTGTTCGAACTTTGTTTGATTCTGGCGCTTCATACTCGTTAGTATCTACTTAGTTAGTTGAAATACTGCACCTAAATACTAGTCTAGTTATGGATCCCATCCTAGTCTCAAATCCCATGGGTGGTTCGGCTCACTTATCTATGGTTTGTCGGGATTTGAGAGTGTCTAGCTTGAGCGTTGGGTTTGAATGCAACACCTTTATTTTTGGTTTAGTGGGCTACAATCTGATTCTAGGTTTGGATTGGCTAGTCAGACTTGGTGTCATCCTAGACTATGAGAGAAGGGTAGATAGACCATTGACTTGTTGGGGGGAAAGACCCTTGATATTTCTCGTGACCTTAGAGGTTCAGTGAGGCTTAGCCGCCTAGAATCTTTTGATGCATCCAATAATAATTTGGAATCTGTTTGAGTGGCCCATTAGTAGGATGACGTTTTTGAAAAAGTTCGGGGTCTACTCCGAGGCGCAAGAATAGACCTCCGTACATACTTAGTAGATGATGCAAAGCTAGTTATGCAACTAACGATAGTCGTGGGGCAAGATTGGCGAAGATAGCCAAAGTCAGTTAAGTGCCCAATTATTTGTTTTGCTAGTATCATCCCACGTAAACTGTCTAAAATCGGAGGAGGTATCCCTTGGGTGCTTGTCTGATATTGGTTTAGGCCTTTGGGGCTTGTGCTTGGGGGATATCGAGTTCGACTAGGATGGTTTGCGTGGGAGATGGATAGTTGTGATGAGTTTACAAGGATAGTATCTCGATAGATTTTGTTAGTGGTTGCCAAGATCGAGAAAGGGTAATACGGTGTTTGGGTTGAGGTAGTCAGACTTACTAAAAGCGCCCATTTCATTCCCGTAAAGAGTAAGAGGACTGCCTCGAGGTAGATTCGATAGAGTTATGAGGTGAATCGAGAGGGAATCGAGAAAAAGGTCAAGTAATAGATTATTTAGGACCCTATGTTGATACCATTTTGGGAGAAGTCCATAAAGAACTGTGTAAAGATATTACCTTCACGGTTGACGAAGGAAAAACTTAACTTTTTGGGAATGGGAGACTTTGCGAGGTCTTAGGAAAGGCGAACCTTGAAGAAGCACATCATTCTAGGATGATCTAACATAGGATTGGTTGGGTTGAGTAATTCTCCGAGTGTCAATCTGATGTTGATTTCGATCTACGGGGTTGATGCTTAGGGAGTTACTCTCTTAACCGATATTTATGTGAGTTAAGATGTGCCTAATTTTAAATCGGGTAGAACATGTTCGATCGAGATTCCATTCTCACAAATGAATTTTGGGGAGCTTGCATGAACCCATGAGTACGCAGTTATGTTTAAGCCAAGTATGCTAGAAGGAGAATAAGTGAAAGTGGAGCGAGGGGCAACAGTGAAATGAGCTCCAACTCATATTTTGGAAATAAGAATCAAGAAGCTACGAAATTGTGAAGTTAAAGACGGACAAAACACAATGGAGTTAAGCTCGAGGAAATGCGACTCAGAAGATTGAAGACTAGATACGTGCATCAAATCTCTTTTTAAGAGTATATCCTTGATTCCTCTCTCTTCCTGTAGAGCCTACTTGCATGCTATCTTTTAAGTATATCCTCTCGGTCCTATTCTCAATCCTATTTCTGTTGCAAACCCCATAGGTAGTATGACTCATCTGCTAGTAATACATGTTGGGGCTTGAGGGTGTCCGTTGGGTTGACTAAAACCTTTAGGTTTGATAAGATATGGGTTGGTTTTAGAAGTCCATCATGTTTAGTTTCTTAGAATCACAAATATATTGGTTGGATTAAGAATTTCTTTGGGTGTCAGTCTGATGTTGATTTCGGTCTTCGGGGCTGGTGCCTAGGGGGTTCTTCTCCAAATCAGTATATATGTGACGTAGATTTCCAGTTCGTATATTGCCTGATGGGCACAAAGTTTTTACTTGCTTCTATCATTCGACTATATCTTTAGGTAGAAACAATTGAGTGTAAACATGTGTTTGAGACATGTTATGTATGATGGATGCATAATGGATGCAAGTGTTTGCTAGTAGTTGCTCGTGGATGCATATACACACACTATTAGGCACTAGATCGGCTCAGTCACTACATATTGCATATTGCATAAGTGAATGTATTTAGTATAATGGATGTATAATGGTTGTACCATCATATGGATGCTGCATTCGGTTGAATGGGTGTGCACGCATATAGAAGTAGTATGTAAGCAATTAGGATCTTTTGCATACATAATGGATTCATGACACTTACATAATTTGCATTAAGGAGGTCAACTGAATCAATAGACCGCCTGATTTCGCATTAGGTAAGGACATGTACACACACTTTGCATATGATCATTAAGCATTAGAAGTCTTTTAAGGATAATGGACGCCTGTGTATGATGGATGAGTAGATGGACGTTTGGATGGTAGGATATGCATTCTTCCAGACTTGAAGATTTCGGGGACGAAATCATAAAAGAAGGGGAGAATGTAACACCCCGAATTTTCTATTAACACTAAAGTTGCTAAAATATTAATAAGTGTGTAAGAGAGGGGATGTATCTAATATGAATATAAAAATATTAATAAGTGTGAAAGAGAGGGGATGTATCTAATATGAATATAAAAATATTAATAAGTGTGAAAGAGAGGGGATGTATCTAATATGAATATAAAAATATTAATAAGTGTGAAAGAGAGAGGATGTATCTAATATGAATATAAAAATATTAATAAGTGTGAAAGAGAGGGGATGTATCTAATATGAATATAAAAAATATTAATAAGTGTGTAAAAGAGGGGATGTATCTAATATGTATATAAAAACAATAATAAGTAAAGGGGGATGTATCTAATGTGTACATTGTAGAAAATATATATATATATATATATGGGCAGTTAATGCGAACATGAATAGAAGTTTATTAATTTGCTGAGTGTTTGCTGAGTCACTTCTGACTCATTGCTGAGTCAATAAGATAAACCCTATCTTATCTGAACGGCTGCGGTTATTTTTTTAGGTAAAATCTAATGGCCTAAATGAATTCTAAAATCTATAAATAAGTGGGTAGACCTTAACCCTAAATCACTTGTAAAATTAGAGAAGCTACCGTCATGCTGCTGCCATGGAGTTCAGCGTAGCCGTCAAAAATTAAGAAGAGGAAGCCTAATCTACTACAACTAAATTCTACCCAACAAAACAAATCAAACCAAAGAACTCTCTCTCTAATTCTCTTCTTTTGTTGGTGAGTATGATGAATCTCACAATGGTATTATAAAATAATTTGATTAAGTTGTAAACGGATCACAAGAAAGTGATATGATTGTAATTATAAATTCTATGTATTGTGAATCTCTTGTTATGATTTTATGTCGTCATATGATGTAAATTATGTTGCAAATTATGCTATGTTATGCTATCACACTATGCTATGTTATAAATTATGCTATGTTGTAGGTTGTAAATTATGCCATGTCATATGTTGTAAATTCTCCTATGCTATGTCATGTTATGTTGAATTATGCCATGTCATATGTTGTAAATTCTCCTATGCTATGTCATGTTATGTTGAAAATCATGATATTATGTTATACTATGTTGAAAGTCTCATATATGTCGTAGATCTCATATTATCACCCATGTTGGAATCCATATGATTAATGTTAAGTTGGGTTGAATCATGCAAGTTGTAAAATCATGATGTGGTTAATTATGTAAATTGGATCATGTCTAAGTTTATGTTTTCTTTTAAATTAAATGGATCATGTTTATGGGAATTTTCCTATTGAGTTAGGTGTACCCATAAACATGAATCAATGTTTTTATGGATCTTGGTTATGGGAATTTGCCTATTAGGTTAGGTGTACCCATAAACATGGATCTATCATTAAATAAAACTTGATTATGGGAATTTGCCTATTAAGTTAGGTGTACCCATATTAAACCATATTGTTAAGTTAGATAATGTTGATTCACACATTTTTCTATGCAAGTTTCACCCCCTACTGTGATTTATTTAGTCATATACACATGTTGTTGTGATGATAATTCCTTTTATGTGCGAATAAACGTTCAAACGTGGGGTAGGGGAAATATTAGGAATTAATAAATTGGATGCAATTTTGTATGATTTTGCATACCACGAATGGATGCCATAATTGAGTCAATTATGGACATTATTAAATTGTGAATAAACTATAAATTTGAATAGGGAAGTTAATTCAAATTTAGGATGGGTTAATTAATTAAAATTAATTACTTAATTAATCAACATTCTTTCTATCTACATAGGGTGACAGAGAGGATAGTGTCTAGGCTTGGGTTTGGAAAACCAGTTTCCTGCCCTCCCTGGCTATCCCTACCTGACCCAATGAACGGGATGGTCTTGTATTCAGAAAGAAAAACATGTGGTGGGACATGGGAATCTAGTGGGTGCCTTGGGTGGCATGAGGAATCTAGTGGGTGCCTTTAGTGGCATTTGAAATACGATTAGAAAATGGAGTAATTTGAATATAAACAATTATGACATGTAATTCAAATTATTGGATAAAATAGGTATTGACACCTATAAAGGGAAAGGTTTTAATTAATTGATTAATTAATTAAAATGGGCATGGTAAACGAAATGGACTACTTAACCAAATCTGATCCTTAAGGATTGTATGAACTTAAGTTTAAGTTGGGGGTTAAGTAAACTGGGTTATATGGAATGAGTGGGTTAAGTAAATCTTGGGTAGGTGGGTAATATTAGTATATATAAGCCCACAAACTTAAGCGTAAATTAAATATATCTGAACCAGTGAGAGGGTTAAGTAAATCTTGGGTAGGTGGGTAATATTTGTGTATATAGGCCAACAGACTTAACCAATACAACCCGTTAATTAAACCAAAGGGTGAGACTAGGTTAAATTAGAAAACACTTAACCAAATTTATACATGTAAGTGGACATGGGGTTAAGCGGGATGTATTAGAGGGGACCAAGCCTAGGTGGGAAGCTTGGTGGGGGCCCTTTTCAGTCCAGTAGCCCATTAAGTATCTTTGGGAGCTCGACCCAAGTCGAGGACGGGACACGCATACTGGGTCTGATTGTTAGAGGTCAAAACGAGTAGCGGTGGCAACGCAAGTCCAACGGGTTTCATATGCGTGTATGGACCCGGGCTGGTAAGTAAGCCGTTGTTGTATCGTGTAGGTATAAGCCGTGCATATTCGTTGTATCGGGTTGCCACTTTAGGGGAGTGATACACCCCGCTGTAGGGCCAGCACGGGTATCTACGAGTTAGGGAGCCGATCGAATGGGGCAGGGTAGTGGGTACACCTAGTAGTACATGAAGCTACCATTATTAATTAAGTATTAAAGGGGTACACCTAGTGGAAATAGGGGAAGACGGCACCTATGACGTAAGCTAGGAGTACGTGGAATTACCATTATTAAGGGGGTACGTCTAGTAGGGATAGGTACACATTGGGTACCTAGGATAGCAACTAGAGATACACAGTCAAACGTGGAGGATAGTGGGTACATCTAGTAGTACACGAAGCTATCATCATTCTATTTAGGGATCAAATTACAAGAGTGACTAGTAGGGGTGCAGTTAGTGCTAGTACAGTACAACACGGTACAGTACGGTAGAGTATAGTAATTATCCTATATTGATTAGGAAGTGTCATTAAAGTTAGTGATTAGTAACTGGTGTGGTGCAGTAAAGTGTTTATCCTTTAGTAATTAGGAGCGCCTATAACGTTGCCTTTAGCGATTGTCTATGTCCTTCATCTATTCCTTCATAGACATTTCCTTGTTTTCCAGCTTGTGCCTTAGTCTGGTTATTTTGATAATAGTATTGTTAGAATTGTCATACTCGCCAGACTTTATGTCTGACCCCCTCTTTTCCATTCTTTTTCCCTTCAGGTCCTCAGGTTGGGCCAAGTTCTAGTGGAGTCTAGTTGGATCGCTAATCTCTTGGGAAGCTTGGACTGCTGAAGTAAAGTCCAGCTTGTTATCTTTCTTTTTAATGGCTATTTTAATTGTAATGGGATTATGTACTTTGGTTTTATAAAGATGGATATTGTACTTGGAGACATGTTTAATTTCCGCTGCAATAAAATGAAGTTTTAATTTCCAAGTATTATTTTATATCTGTCTTGTTGTAATTTTTCTGTTCTATATTCACCTAAAACCTCCATGAAAGTTAATGCATTCCCTTTGCGAGTGACATTAATGGACGTGGGGTGTTACAGTTTGGTTTGAAATCCACTTGGTCTAAAGTAATAAGTAACGACGTTGGTTCAAAGAAATATGAGAATGAGTTAGAAAGAGATTAAGGTAAACAAGATAACAGTATTTATTACTTGAATAATGAATTATTTGATAAAGGTGTTCAGATTTCTATAATAGAAATGATATTCACATTTTAAAGTGAATAATGTTTTAAAGTGAACGCTTGGCAGATTAAAATGTTTAAAATGAAATTGAAAATAATTTTCCAATTTAGTTAGGGTATATTATCCCAGTGTAGAAAATAAAGAACGTGAAAAGAGTGGAAATGCTTTGAATGTTGATAACGTATGTTTTCTGGAACATGAGAGAATAAGAGTTTATAATAACTGGAAATGTTTTCCAAGAAGTGTAAAAAGGCTAAAACGGGATTTGAGAAATATCTAATAAGATATGGTAATTTGAATAATAGAAATGAATGTTAAATAAAAATGCCCATGATTGTGTGATGCTGTACATTTGAATGAATGTTGTTTTTACTTCGATAGTTAAATAACCGACTATCGAAGTGTTTGACCATCGTTGTCAATATGGAGAGACCGGTTGGATATATTATCCGAAAACAACTCTGTATAGGCATAAGCGCTACGATTTAGATTATGCTGACAATTGAAGACGGAGTGAAGTGCAAGGGTCATTCTATTCCAGAATGGTGTTTTCTGTTTGTCCAGCCCCAGGACAACTTATATGGACGAGTGTCTGACAGAGTATACCTAACAAATCACGCACGGTTGATCTCTTAAAGGTATTACGTCTGGTGGCAGAGGAATTCGTTCCTCTTAGCTTTTTTATACGCATGATATTTTTGGAAATCGATTGGTGAATTAACGGGTTTGACGATGTGACATTCAAAGTGAATGGTGATCAGATGGTCTGAAGATAGACGTAGCCTCTAGCCTCACAACCAGAAAGTAACAAAAGTTGGGCTAGGCAGCATGGCTAGTTGGGTCATCCCCAAGCAGGGTGTACTGTCACCGATCTGGAGAAAATTCATATTTGTTCTTCTTTTTCGATTCTGTATTTTCGGATTACGGTTGGATGGCCAACAACCGTAGGTGGCAATATATTCGATACACTCAAGCTAAATTAGTGGTCGGTCATGTGTGGCCGGGTTGAAAGACGTTCTTGTTGAACCCAGGTGTATACCCTATAGAGTACACTGATCGGTAGATGCTCCCATACCTTGTCTGTTCGAATCAAATCTCCAATAAGCGCTCTGCGGTTTTAGATTTTATACTATATATGTGGAGCGTGAGATGCAAGCGTTCTTCTATTGGGTTATTTATTTTATTAGACATTATTATAATATCATTAGAGTTTGATATCAAAGTATTTGGGTTATAGTAAGGTAAAAACCGTCCATGTTTATGTGTGGGCTGGTCTTACTGTTATTCTTTTGTTCAAAAGTATTTCAAAAGTTAAACAGTATGGTTGGAATTTACTCACACCAGTCCCATGACTGACCCAGAGTTTATTTTATTTGTTTTCCCTAAACTCTTGGGTGCCCAAATTTGTACGGGCAGTCAAGTGTTTCAGGATTTTACAGATTCACTTGGAGGAGCTCAAAGCCGAAGGCTTCACCATTTGTATTTAGAGATTATTTCCGCTGTGATATGATGTATTGTGCTTTGATATATGGTATGTATATACAATACAGTTTTGTAATTCAAAGTTATACATTATATGTATTTCGTTCCGCTTTGAGTTTCGTGTTTACTCTGATTCTATTCAGTGGCATTCTTCTTCTTCTATTCTATTAGTTCTATCTTATCTTTCTCATCCTTTTAATTCTTTCTATTAATGATCTGAATTTTCCTGCACTTTGAGTTGAATGAGTAGGATATTAGTCAGCTCAAATTGGTACGGATTTTCGGGCCACTACAGAATCATCAGCTCAACAATTACTGCTGGCCTCTATGCTCTGTCGAATTGAATCCAAATGAGTTCGAACCAAGATTGAGACGATGGAGTATCGAATCGAAAGCACGTCAAGTGCAATGCCTCTATGAGTATCCATGAACAATCGATCTTTGATTTTGTCAAACAAAATTAAGATTAAGGACAAAAGGTGCTAGCCGATTTAGGATTGTAGGATTTCCTAAATTTCAATTTTTTTGAATCTGGGAAAATGAAAACTATATCATGAAAACTCGGCACCTTTCCTTTTAGTAATGTAGCCCCACAAAAATCTAAATTAAGTATTTCCTTTCAAACCCTAATACCATTTCAAAATTAGAGAAAATGTCAACATTTTGATTTCCCCTTTTATTGTGAACGGTTCTTATCCCTTTCAATTGTTCTTTTGTGTGACCCTATAGGTTATTATAACGTTGGCAATAACTTAAATTGTATTTAATTTATAAACAGTGAGCGGTATCTAGCAACACATCGCTGTTACCCAAGTTACAATAAGATCAATGATTCGATACAACCTTTCGTGACCTGTGTTTCAATGTAATATAATCCTTTTAACCAATATATCCAGGATTAAACTCAAGGCATGGATCATATCATCCTCTTTATACTTTAATCCGTTTTCTTGATCGATGAGAAGACTGTTTAAACAAATCAACATTTAAGCACGGCCATGCATTTCACAGTCTCACTCAATCAAGAGGCCCATGGATATCACTACGAATATATCGTAGGGTTAAATTCCATCTAGATCATTCATAATTTTTCATTCGATTCAAGATATATCCAATAATCATCGTTATCATTACTCTGTTACGAAATAACTTTAGACGATATCAAAACACAAATATCCTCGAATAAAATTATAATGATTTCAGGTCTGAGGACCATTACATCACTGTCACTATGAGAACAACTTATGATACTGTTGATTATATTCCATGTAGTTATCTCACGGTGGGTCAGCGCAATACGCTATTCTCCAATACGTATTTATATCTTGACTTTAATATCACGTATATTAATGATCAATGAGATGTGATCATCAGTCAATCAATATACTAGTCTCAACGATTTATTGTTGTCCTATATAAACAATAAAACTCGACTAGGGACATTTAAGAATTATAATACTTATCACATTATATAATCTCAAGTTCAGTCTTACTTGAACTATATAATTCCGTATTATTATTCTAAGGACTTCTATTAAATTATTATTTATATTACGCAGTAAATATAACATAACAGAATATTTTTATTCCAAATAAAACAATAATGTTATTTATCACATCAAATGGATTGCCTCTAGGGCATAAACTCTAACATAGGCTTCTTAATTACTGGACTAACCTCTGGTAGTAATCTAATTTGAAACTCCATTGGTCTCTCTTGGGGAACTCCATTCAGCTCATCTAATAAGTCTGGGTATAAATTAACTATATGTATGTCTTCTAATCTATGCATATCTTCTTTTTCATTTATCCCCCAAATATTTCCTAATCCTACCTCTTTGGTAATTTCACACATTATAATTATTATTTTGTTATTTGGGTTTATTAAAGGAATAGCGAAATCTTCCAAATTTGTAACTGCTTTATATTTTTGCAACCAATCTACTCCCAATGTTGTCCCAATTCCTGGATAATTCAACACATGTAGATCTCCTAAAAATTCATGTCCTATATACTCAATTTTATACCCATGCATTTCATCCCCAATCATATGAACTACCTATGGGGCTTTTTATAAATAAAGGCCGGTCCACGTATACAGAAGTTAGCTTTAATTTTTGGACTATGTCATGTGATATTAGAGAATGTGTGGCTTTTATGTCAAAAACTACAGATATATGTAAGGTTTCAGTGTAGTGTATACCTTCTACTTGACTAGATTCCTCCTCATGCTTTGCTGCACCATCTTTTCCTTCCAGAGCTTCTACTTTAGTTGGCCTCCTTGGTTTAGGGTAATTCCTTTTAATTTGTCCTTTTCCAGAATTAAAACACTTAAATGTTGCCACTTTTCCAGCCCTGCATGCAGCTCTCATGTGCCCCTCGTGTCCACGATTATAACAAACAGCTTTCCTTTTAGCTTCAGAAGTGGTACGTCCTTCCACTTTCTTAACATTTGCTTCTGGTGGTTTCTTGTCATAGGGTTGAACCCATGCCTTTCCTTTGCTAGCACTCTTCATGTTCCTGGATTTCTCTCTATCATTATCAATGTGTTCAAACTTCAGAGTTAGGTCTATCACTTGATCAAAGGTTCTATCTATAAAAGGTAACATAGCTCTACTTAAGCCAGCATTAAGTCCTTGTATGTATCTCCCATTATTATATTCTTCGTCTGCAATTAGCATAGTACCGTACTTAGAGAGGCTCTTAAACTTATGGGTGTACTCAGTGACACTCATATTAGCCTGTTTCAATCTGATAAATTCTTCCAATAAATTAGCTTTGGCTGAAGCTGGTACAAATATAGCTTCTAGCATCTCTTTGAATTAGTTCCATGTGATTTCCTCCTCTGGTTTTCCAGCAATCATTAACTCCCACTAGTCCAAAGCAAATCCCTTTAGCCTTCTTGAAGCTATTTGCCTTCATCTTTGGTCATTTACTTGCATATCAGCAAATATTCTCTCCGAATTCCTTAAACATGTTTGTACTCCCATGACCCCTTCAGACCCTTCAAATTCCTTTCCATCTAAATGGGTATAGGTCTTCAACAATTTAGATAACTCTCAATGTGGATTTTCCTGCCTTGCCCCTATTCGATCCCTTACTGCCCTCACAAAGTCTTAAACATTAATCATGAGAGGTTCATTTGAGCCTCCGGCACCTTCGTATGATCCTCTACCCACCATGGATCTCAAACAAAGTCCATATTTTATTAGGGTAGGTTATAATATTTCAGAGCAGTTCAACTATTCACATATGTTTGCAACCATTTTCAAATAAAACAAGAAATATAGTCATACTTGTGACCCCTATCCTATTTATCTTATCCATGTTTTTATTCTAACATAGCTCTGATACCAACTGAAGTGACCCACTTTTTACTATTATTTAATTTATAACTAAATATCCTTATTTAATATCAGTTTATCCCTTGGTCACTTCCATAATAGGATTTCCCCTTATTAAGTTTCCCTAAGATCCTCCATCACACACTAATATAAATATATTAATTAAATCAGTATTAAAAACTCTGTATTTGAGTGTGGTTAAAGGTATAAGATGATATTTTGATATTGCAGAAATTTTGCAAGACAAGTTGAACCATACTCATTTTTACTTTTGCAAACAGGGATAATATTTAAATTCCCTTCTATTAGATTTTTCCTTACCAAAATTAGGTATTAAAATTTCAGTTTGATCTTCATACAAACCCTAAACAATACTGTATCCAGAAAATAAAATGAAAAGATGTGGGAATCAAGGAATTTATTTGCCTTGTGGATGTACACATGCACAATAAATATTCTGTGCTCATGCACAACTCATATATTCATGGCTTCCCGAAATTCCCTAATCGTGACTTCATAAAAGTGGTAAAACCGAGTTAAAGCTTGACATGTTTAATTCCTTATGTCCAATACATCACAATGCTCTTTATGTCATTTTCACAGACACTTTGCTAACTGTATAATGAAATGCCTCACCGAACAGAGATATCTTTAGAAAATACTTTTTAGGATTTCTTTTTAGCAGGAATTCTTATCTCATATAGACCATATGTAAAACCTTTTCATGTCTGAATCATTTCCAGAACATTAAGGTGCATTGGCACACGATATTTTAGTGGCAAAGTGCATATATTGTATTTATAAGACTTGCCACTCTAGCATCATTTTACTTATATAAATATGTAGCCATTTTGAGTAGAAAGATGCACCAAAACGGTGACTAATCAGTTCACATACATACAGTCTTTCAAAACACTCATATTCATATTACCATAACTAAATTAATACTCAGAAAAATACTTAGTTTGAATAATCATACTAGCTTCAAGTTTGTAAAAGGCATATAAAGCATTACATCATTACATTTAAAGAAATACAAGTCCTTAAAATTCATTGAGCAAACCTACTTTAGACTCTTTTATTTAAACCATAAACAACTCAAACTTTAGGTCCTACAACAGCAATTTCCTTTCACAAAAGCACCATAAAACAACACAATCTTATCAACTAACTTAAGCCTCCTTTCCTGAATTCAATCCATGAGCTGCCTCACCAAAATGAGACACCCCACAAGACTGGAAATGCAACCAAATAAGGTCAGACAACATAGTCTGGCATGAGCATAAATCAATATTTATAAAGCAGGTTTACCATAGTTTTGGCAGTTAATAAATACCATTCATATCATCAGATAAATGCAAATGACAAAGCATCATATCATATGCATACGAATTCCCCTGTCCCCTCTACTTCCATGTTACTCTTCTCAAACGAAGTTATTCTAACATGAATTCCCTGGATTGTTCTTACCATGTTTTAAGTGGGTTACATACCTATTGTATCCATGAATAGAACACTTTTTGCACATTGTCTGGGTCATCTCTCAGTTATCCCAACACACAGAGGCCTTCAGGGCTTGCATTAAGCTATGTACACACTCATCATCCTCATTGATGATGAATAGATTAATGCAACATGTGTTTAACACCTACCAGGCCCATTTCCTTTTATTTCTAGTTTGTCATTAATTCTTTATTATCCCAACTACCCCACACATCCTCACTGATGCATGTAAACCCCTATCTAAATAATGAGTTACTTACATATAAATGTAAACAGAATCACTATTGTCATAGTAGCACATCATTTACAAGTAAACAATCATCCAAATTTAGATAGACAAATAATGGTGATAATCATAGGAAGATCTTACTACTAAATATTCAGGTTATTAAATAGTATAACTATGTTTCATAACAAATTGGCTTGAGCATAAGATGAAGATGATTAGGACACCTCCAATCCATATATATTTATCCATGTCAGATGTATAAATAAGATCTAATTCAGAGAATATCAGTGGTAAACAGATCAGCAAGTGAACACTCTTCATTGCTCCATTTACCAATATTATTTAAAATTAAACATAAGCTTTAAACCCACTTATTCAATGTTGCTTACTTCTAAACTTATAAACCCTATCTTATGGCAATGTTATTATTACTTTATTGTCAAAAATCAGATCTATACACACCTATAACTGAATCATATATTCATGAATATTTATTTAATCCTTACAAGCAAACAAAACACATAATACAATATAATCAATGTCGGTTTATTTTTTCGATTGGGCATGAACTGATGAATAATATTATGAGGAATGATGTAAATTAGAATGCAACAATTCAATGGAATATTTTGTTGAACCAAACAGGAAGGAGAAGTATAAAAGATAGATTACTTAACTTTGTGCTTAAAAAGTTTATGTACATTGTGTGGAGAGAGAGAAATGCGCATGTGTTTAACAGTTGTAATGTGAAGAAAAATGATCAAATAAGAAGATGTGTTCGCATGGAAATCAGAGAAGGAATTAGGCTGTTAAGCTTCACTTTTGCCCCTGGGATTTTGAACAGCCTGAAGTAACTTATTTATTTGTGTGTTGTGTTTGTCTTCTCTTGTTTGAAGAACCGTGTTTCTATGTATTCTTGTGTGTTGTATTTTCTCTTATTTTCTTCGATTCTTTAATAAAAGTGGTAGGGGTCCACTCAACCCCGTAAGCCTTGCAAAAAAAACATAATACAATATGTTTAAAGCATCAACATATAACTAGCATAGGCTGCCTGAATTGGTCTTAATGCCTTATAAATAGTGAGATATACTCACCAAAGTTCTTCCTTCTCTTAACTCTAGATTTTCCAGTTTTTTTTTTTTACAATTAGTACGACTTCATTTAAGGTTATACTCCAGAGAAAATGTTGTTGCATCAACCTCCACAAGGTTTTTTCATGTGATATTTATAACTAGCTCATCCTAGGGTTTCATTTTATGCCAAATACCAGTATTATCCTTTCATTGGTATTTATCCTATATAACTATATTTACAAACTAACGGGTCTAAGGTGTACCAATTTTTAGACATTTCAGGCTATAGGCTATAAATGGAAATATGGTTATCATTCAAATTGTGTGATTTCTGAATGGTCCCCTCTGTCTTTTCCTTTAATTTCCCACATTAGAAATAATAAAAAAGAGTACCTTATAATGGTGACAAACCTTAATAGCAACTTGAAACACATTTTTCTCTCGACATTATATAAAATTCTGAATGTGGATATCATATAGCCACATATACATGTTTATCCTTAAAACTATTAAATGCCTATAAATTTCATCTTCAAAATAATACCATTATTTTATATTTTCAGATGACAAATTACTTGTTTAATTACATACAAAATTATCACCAATTTTTATTTTATTGCCTATATGCATAAGAATTAGCAAACATAATTCTTTTAAATGATTAAAACCAGGGTTATCACATCGACACATGGGTCGACCCCACCTATAGATGGGTCGATCCATAGGCCGACCCAGGTCTCGGTTGGGTCTTCCTATAACCGTCATTTTTCTGCGTAGTCTCCAGTTTGTATTAATTTAAATATATTTATATATATGTGTTAGATCAAAATTTGGACCTAACACCCAAATTGTTCTGATTCGCAGAGGATTATAACTGAAAAATGAAGAAAAAGCAGAAAACACACAGAATTTATAGTGGTTCGGCATTAACGAGCCTACGTCCACTTTATATGCTATTGATTATACTTTGAATGCTAGTACAATCAATGATTTCACTCGATCTCACTCTACAATTGTGATTTCTCTCAGTTATTTTGAAGTACAACTGATAAGAAATGGTGATATGACAGTAATGGTGGAATCAATTCTCAGAACTGCCAAAAAGATCCTGAAAGATGCCCGTCTCTGGGCTATTTATAGCCGATTTCGTCAGGCGGTTCGTGGTCACACGTGGCGCGCATCCCGGGAAAGTCGGATCGGATCGCGCAGAGAGGAGGAATTGGTTAATTCTGCCGTTAAGGACACGTGTCGCGAGATCCGTATGTTTCGGATCACTGAAGACCAGCTCGCGCTTAAACAAGTCAGTGGCTTCGTCGCGCATAGTTGGATCGGTTCGAGGTAGACTTGGCCAGAGATTCCTTCGTGTCTTCTGGCGCTGGATCGGATCGTGGTGAGGGACAGGAAGCGGATCGGTTCGTGACGAGGTGGTTTGTGTCGCGAACCCTACTGGCGATCCGAGGGGTGCGAGGCGATCCAACAAAGGCTGAGCAAGGTCATGAACTAAAGGCATAGATTTCCACATTTTCTTCTTGTGTGTGAACCTTGGTGGCTTGGTCAAAAAGCTTGCCAACATTTTGCCCCCTCGAAGTATTGTTTCATTGATGGAACATGCTTCGAAGTTGCAGAGATAACTATTCGCAAATCGATGCAAGTCAGCAGTTACGTCTGTCCGGAATGTCGTGTCACTTCAGAAAGGTCGTATCTTTTGATAGGTATAAATACCAGTATAGTCTTCGATCATTTCTCGCTCATTGAACAATTCTTTTCTGGAATTTTGTTGAGACTTCATCATCGAGTCAACCAGGTAAATTTCTGAATTTTTCTCGAATATTTTTGTGTAATCGTCCGACCTCCCGCCTCGTCACGTTGGTGGATGGTTCAGATCGCATTAGATCATCACGATCCATGGAGCGTGGTGGGCCTACGAGCTTCTATGCGGCACGTTGCGGGCCTCGAGTATGCTGGGCCAACATTTGTCACGAGGCGGTCCGTGGGTCAAAACGGGCTTCTAAGCGTCACGGGCTTCAGCTTGCGGCCCGCACGGTGCGAGTAGGACAAAAAATGGGATACGAAGAGACAACTTTATCCCTATATAAGCCGGAACCCCCTTCTCCATTTCTCCTTCTTCTTTCTGCCGCCGCCGCCAGTAAACCCTAGTTCTTCAATTCTCCGGAAATTCACTTATCCACTAATTTAAAAAGGTAATCACGACGGAAAATGTTTCCATGCCACTTTACACTCTCTTTTCTCGAGTTTTTTGCTGATTTGAGGAAGGAAGGGGCGGAATTTGATGGTCTTTGAGGCATTGGAGGCGACGTGGACGCCATGGTTGATGGGTTTCGGTCGCTCGAGAGGAGGAAGAAGGAGAAGAAGAAAAGGAGATAGCTGGTCAGTTTGGTTCGTGAGCGAGGCGAGGGGAGAAGGGATGAGAATGGCGCGAAGTTATCTCTAATCTGATCGGTTCGTGGTGAGGTGGCGGATCGGGGAAAGAGCAAGGTAGCGGATCGTGGCGAGGAGCGAGTGATATACACGTAAATGTGTATATTTTATCCGCATATTTATCGTATTTTATCTTTTAAATAATTGATATTGTGTATTTATAGCTGTGTTTTCAGATTGTTGATAAAAAGCTTGGTTTAGAGCATTTGATGGATAAAGCATGAAGAATTTGCTTAAAAAGAGTGAAGTTGAAATTACTAAAGCTTGAAGAGTTTAAAGCTTGAAGAACGATTGGAAACAGAGTTTAGTTGGGTAGATTTGGCTCACTAAAGACTGGTGTTGCGTTCACATTGGCTTATTTGCAAGGCATCTCACTCATGTTGCGTTCACATTAGCTCCTTTGCAAGGATTCTCATTCACGCACTGCACGCGTTCACATTAGCTCACTTACAAGGCCTCTTACTCTTCAACCCCGTTCACACTAGCTTATGTGTTGTTTGGGATAATTCTTTAGTCCCATATTGTGGAATTTGCCAAGTAGCCTTTGTCATATCAGCTATAAATACACTTTATCTCATTCATTGTAAAACACACTTAGTTTTATTCTGTAATTCTCTTCTTAGAATAAAACTCTTCTTCTCCCTTTCTATTTACCTTTTATTGCATTCTATTTATGTTCGTGTTATTTATTTTCTGTTTCTCTTCTTCTTTAGCTATGTCTGGCTAATCCCCTTTGATTAGGTGGTGATGACGCTAATAGATATGATTCAATATGAATCCCATAGCCAAAGAGATTAGAACGTCGTGTATGTAGATCTAGATCTGAACCAAGGGTTGGATCTGAACCTTCATACTCTGTGTCGTTTAAGAGCTATGCTCCTTCACAGGGCATATTCGAGTTCGGTCTAACGTTTATCAGATTTAGATATAATATTTAGGGTTTTTAGAAATAAATTAGTGAATCTGTCCTGATAGCCTATGGTTGTTTAAGAGCTGAGCTCCTGCATAGGCTATGCTTGTTGTTATTCACATATTTGTTTCTAGAAACCTAATTACCGTTGATTCATGTTTGTGACAGAAACATGAATTAGATCTGATTAATCTGTTTGGCTGTTGATGAATATTAATCTAATTTATGTCATCGCTCCCTAATTGCTTTCTCTTATTATATAAATCTCTCTTTTTATTTAATTGTTGTTATTTTCTGTGTTTTCAATCAATCAAAATCCTGGAATAACTTGATTGGATTTACTAGTTTAAATATTTTTGGTCCTAGAGTTCGACGCCCTCTACAACAATCCTTGTTGTTTAGGAAAGCCGAACGGATTTTACAGTTGTTTACAACTGTATAATTTGTTCGCAAACAGAGAGGTAGCGGACCGTGACGATGTGACGGGGGCGCGGATCGCTACGAGCATATAGCGATCCGATCCGGAGCACTCCCTGGAGTTGATGCTTCCGTTGCTGATCCAGGCTGGTCTCGCGATCCCATGAGCACGCCACGAGCCGAGCCCCATCTCGCGATCCGAAGGGATTTCACGAACCGAAGAGCAAACGATCCAATAAACTTGTTAAACACTCAATGCAACTTAATTCCAATACATCAATGGACAGTTAGGCTACACCCTTGAAGATGAACTTTCTGGACAGAACAAACGCATAATCCAACAGCATAAGACGACCAATACTTTGACGATCTTGTTATCCTTTGCGCTTTTCTTTAATGCACGCACAAGCAAGCACTGGCACTTGCATACACGGGGGTAAGGGTAGCGATATTCTAACTTGTTATACATACCACCACAGATATGTCAGATAAACAGGTAACTGAAGCATCGGAAAGAGTTACTGAAGCAGAGGCATCAACGCATCAAGATCCTGATGTACTTCCTTCAACTTCGGGTCAAGAGAAATCCGATCCGTACTACAAAGTAGATTCCGACGCAGAATCAACATCTTCAGACGATACTTCCCCCGAAGAGGCAGACGATCGGGCTCCTGATGAGCTTCCGGGAGCTCCAGACATAGAAAAGTTTAACGATTGTCTAGCTTAATGGGATACCATGGGATGATGTTAAAACTCCCGGCAAAGATGATAGACCCAATTCTGCTCCAGCTGGGCACATGACTATCAGTATACTGATGTGTAACGTGGGTGCTATTCCTCCATTCCAGCCAGTTGTCGTGGAAACGTTAAGGCGATTGCGTATTGCTCCAATGCAGCTCCACCCCAACTCTTACGAAGCTCTATACACTTTATCCGTAGCGTATCCAGAAGTTTTGGGGACTGAGCTTACCTTCAAGGATTTGAAGTTCTTTTACCTCTTTAAGAATAAGTCCAAGGCGACTCCAAATATCTCTCACCTCGAGTCAGTGGCTAACAGAAAGGTTGTCACCGACGGTCACAGCAACATCAGGGATCCTAAATCTGACTAGTTTTATGTAAAACTGCAGGCAGGATGTGCACGAAAATGGCTCAAAGCGAGTGAGTTCTAAGTCTTCAGATCAGAGACTTTACTAGAAATCCAGAATGCTAACGTGTTTCTTTTCTTCACACAGATCATACCTTTCCATAGACAAAAGGCTCGGTGTATCAGAACCGATTGTCCCGTCTTCTCGCAAGCAAATCAGACTTCCTAAAAATAAGACTGTGCCACACAGATGAGAATCTCCACAGGCATCGTCTCCTGGACATGAGATTCGGATTGGGCAAGGACAGACCTTATAAATATGTGGCTCCAGCCGATGGAGAGGGAACTTCTGGGGCGGCAAAAATAGCTGAACATGATGGACAAAAGGAAGCTTCAGTCCCTAAAGATCAATCTCCACCAAAGACTCCGCCACCTGCGGATCCCGCTATTACCAAAGAGCTAACCGACGAGCAAACTCTCCAAGAACTAAAGAAGCTCTCCATACCAAACGACATATATTCGCAAGAAGATTTTGGTGACGAACCATTCTTTTCAGGCATTAAGGAAACGGACACTTCAGTCCAAGAAAAAGATGTAGCGCAGATGAGCCTAGCTCTAGGCCCTGGTCTGTTAGGGGGTTTTATGGGATGCACTAATCACATGCACCACTCATCACAACACTTCCTAGGCTGTGGCTATTCATAACTCTAATGTATGCTTGTTTCATTTGCAGGAAAGATGACTCGCAAGAAGACTTATTCATTCTGTTCACTTTGTTCGGGCACTCCAAGTCTTCGTGGAGATTCAGAACAGGCTCGTGATAGCAACCGAGGGGGAGACAGTCATCGATCTCGGGACCCCTACAAGCCTCACTCTTCAAGATCAAAGTCTCCGTCGAGGCATGATTCCGAAAAGCCTTCCAGCTACAAACTGCCACCTTCGGGGGGAAAGCAACTCCCCAGGGATTTAACTCCTCCTAAGAAAACGCCATCTCAAGAGAAGTTATCCAAGAAGCATCATGAAACTAAGGACAGGAAGAAAGATCTAAGCAAGGATAAGGACAAGGATCCGAGCAAAGATGCCGAGAAAGAAAAGACTGACATAGTTCCCTCTGTTCCACAAGGTGTAAGTGCCCCCGGAGCACGAGACCATCTTCATGGCCCTGAAGCTCAGGCTAAGCTGAGGAGAATGCGAGAACAATTCCCCGAGATCTTCTTTGAAAGGATGATGCACATCCCATCCCTTGAAGCGGTTCCCAGCGGTTGGGACACTGAAGTTATCGAACGTGTCCGCCATGTAGCAACTCAATATGAGGCGATGAGAAAGCATGCTGGGAAACTTTCAGATTATATCCGCACACTTGAGATGGAGGCACACAGACCCAAAGTTAGGATGGATAACAATGAGAGGGGCATAAAGAAAATGGAGGCGGACTTGGAAGACGCTCAGTCTCAACTTGCCGTGGCGCAAAGGGATGCTAAAAACTATAAGACAGAGCTGGAGGAGGCCAGGCAACGCTTTCGCAGCGAGCTCGACTCAAATAGCGAAGAGCGTTTGAAACTGAAAAAAGAAATAGAGGACCTTCGAATGGCCAACACCGAATTGAAGACGACTCAAGACCGTTTTGAGGTTTAAAAGTCTGCTTGGGAGAAGGAAAAGGAAAGTCTGAAAGAAAGCCTATCTTTGACCGAAGGAGAGAAGGTAATTCTGAATGAACAGGTTGTAGATGCGGAGAGGCGTGCAGCTCTTGCTGAAAGGAATGTGGAAAGCGCCATCGAACTGGCTACGGCTTCTAATGACAAACTTGTGAAGCAAAACAAGGAGATTGAAGGATTTGACGAAATGATATTTGACTTCCTAGGCCAAGTCCTCAAGACCCGCAGCATTTCATGGATCCCGGACTACCATGTCACGTTAGCTAACTTATGGGATGCCATCGTCGAGGAAGAGAAGAGGAAGTCAGGAGCCGAAGAGATCGACGAGAATAAGTTGATGCAGACCATCCTCAAGGATAACGAGGCCGAAGATCTGGCAGAAGGCCGACGCCTAATTCAAGAGGAGATGGAGAAGGAGAGGACTCCGGCCAAGGGCAAGAACAAGATCGATGAAGGTGCGAGCTCAGCTGTAGGGCCCAAGGCCTCCGGAGTTGAGGAATACAGTCCTGACGATCCACTGATTCCCTTGGGCCCGACCCCTTTGGTTGTCGGAGCTTCTGCTGCTAAGTTGGACGGAGGATCAGCGGAAGGTATCTCCATCTTTTCTCTGCAGTTTGTCAAAGCAGTTGTGAATTGTCGTCGTCTAGCGGATCAACCAATTGAGTTAATAATATGTGCTTCTCATAACACAGGTGACGAGGCAGCCGACAAAAATGCTGGGAAAGAGACAGAGGCAGAGAAGAGCGACATCCCTCCAAGTGCTAGCACTAACGATCCACATCAACCTGAAGAGGCAACAAGGGAGAAGGTCGTTCTTGCTTCCAGTGCTGATGCTCCCAAGGATGACGAAATCATCGGTGCCTTGAAAGATATGGACGGGCGTCATGTTGACGATGAAGATGAGGTCATTATCACCAAAGAGGTCAAAGGCAATGACGTCGAGACCCTGGCTGAAAGGGAGGATAGGGAGAAAACACAGCTAGCCTTAAAGAGGGAGGAGCAAGTGCCTTTGAATGTGGATCCTATCTCGGGGTATGACCCCAAACTGGAGTGCTTCTGAAACTCCAGCCCAAATCCATCACCAAGCAGCTTCACTTCCAGAGTCCTGATGATTTTCCAGCTTCCTTTGCTGAGAAAAGGAAGAGAGATAAGGAGGAGGAGGAGGAGTCTTCTGATGAATCAGACGTTCCTCTTATAGACAAAAGGAAAACAAAGAAGGGTGATCAATCTGACATCGACAAGGCGAAGCTGGAGAAGCAGAAGCACGAGAAGAAGTCCAAGCGTAAATAGGATGCTGTCGCTTGTCCATATTTTGTCTTTAGGCGTTCCACTGGCCATGAAATGTAATTGTGAGACTAGCCCTCACTTTTGTTTAGGTAGCTTTTAACTTTGTAGGCTTGCAGTTTTGAATGAAAGTTTATTTCTTTTGCGTCATCGTGTACCTGCATTTAATAAACTTTTCATGCTTAGTCATAGATTATCTGATTATAACTGCAAATCATTCAAGCAACAGAAAGAATTTAAGAATGTCTGTACTGCATTAAGGTACATGTGTGCATTATTTGCCCTCAATCAATCGTTAGAGATTTATTTGGGTTGTATGGGCGTTGCCCCCTGTTTCTGAACATGGGGGGCTTGGAAATTTTAGTAAGAATACCGTTCTTGTGGTGCCGAGTCTCCGGCACCTTTCTCAGCGTTCGATCGGAGACACTTTTATACTCTCCTGGCAGTCGCCGAGGTTAGAGTTTGAATTCAGCGGTTCAGTTGCTCCCCGATTCTTCAGCGGGGTATGAGTTATTTCTCAGCGCTCAGTCGGAGATGCTTTTATACTCTCTCTCTGCTCTGGAGAGTTAGAGTTCGAGCACAGCAGTTCCATCGCTTCCCGATCCTTCAGCGGGGTAGGAGCTCTTTCTCAGCGCTCAATCGGAGACACTTTTATACTCTCTCTCTGCTCTGGAGAGTTAGAGTTCGAGCTCAGCAGTTCCATCGCTCCCCGATCCTTCAGCGGGGTAGGAGCTCTTTCTCAACGCTCAATCGGAGACGCTTTTATACTCTCTCTCTGCTCTGGAGAGTTAGAGTTCGGTCAAGGCGGTTCCGATCATGGTACACCGTCATGACTTGTGGAACAGCTTTCGTGTTCACTATGTTTTCTCTCGGCTCTGGAGAGTTAAAATGCCATCAATGGTGTGATTTACTTTATTGTGTCTTCAGAATTCCTGACTGTTGACTGCTCTCCATTCTGATGGAAGGCACCTAGAGTTATAGTTTCCTGTGATTGTCGTATAGTTCACAGTAATTTCCATAAAAGTGGAAAGGCAGATAAATAATAGTGCAATAAAAGTAAACGACACACAATATTTTTATAGTGGTTCGGTCGAATCATGACCTACGTCCACTTTATAATCTTTTGCTCAAGAAATCGGACTATTCTAGGCAAGTCGCGCCTTGTACATGGTCCTTACGAAACAAAAGAATAGACCTGACAGTTCTACGTCAGGTAAGGCCGTAAATGTTGGGCATTCCACACTCTGGGGATCTCCTTTCCATCTACGGTTGCTAGCCTGAAGGTTCCATTATCAAGCTTGCACAGAATAGAGTACGGTCCTTCCCACTTCGCTCCCATATGAGTTGGGGGTGGAAAGACCCGTTTCAGAACCAAGTCTCCGGGTTCAAAGGTTCGGGCTCGAACCCTCTTGTTGTAGTATCGGGCGACCTGTTGCTTGTGTCTCAAGGCACGCAGCTCTGCTTCGTCCCTATTCTCCTCGATCATATCCAGGGATTCAAGGAGCAATTCGTTATTAGCCATCGGATCGTAATAAGTCACTCGGTGATACGGTACCTTTATCTCAACCGGGATGACTGCTTCCGATCCGAAAGCGAGGGAGAAGGAGGTATGGCCTGTTGCCGATTTTTAAGTCGTCCAGTACGCCCATAATGCCAGGGGTAATTCGTCGACCCATATGGCTTTGGCCCGCTTCAGTCTTCTTTTCAGAATGGACTTGATTACTTTGTTCGCCGCTTCGACCTGTCCGTTCGACTGCGGATGTGCCACAGAGGTGTACCGCTTCTCGATGCGGTATTTCTGGAAGAAGTTCCTGAATTCAGTGCTATCGAATTGAGTTCCATTGTCATTTATGATGATCTTTGGAATACCGAACCGTCAGATGATGTTTCTGACGACGAAGTTGATCACTCGTTTCGTCGTAATTGTAGTTAACGGCTCGGCCTCGACCCACTTGGTGAAGTGGTCTACAGCTACAATAGCGAACTTCGCTCCACCCTTCGCTATGGGGAGGCTTCCAATGATGTCAATCCCCCACATAGCGAAAGTCCATGGACTCGTCATTGTCTTCAACTAACTACGAGGCGCTCTAGGTATCTTTGAAAATCTCTGGCATGCATCACATTGTCGTGCGTACTTTGCCGCATCTTTGTTTATGGTAGGCCAGAAATAGCCATGCCGCAACACTTTTTTAGCCAGTGTTTGTCCTCCAGTGTGATCGCCGCATTCACCTTCATGTACCTCCTGCAGTACACGCTTGATGTCGTCATCAGCTATACACCGGAAGAGAGGCATCAAAAATCCCTGTCTGTAGAGGACTCCGCCTTGCAGAACATATCAGGAAGCTTTACGAACTACTTTGCGCCTCTCACTCTTCTTGGTCGGAAGCGCTCCATTCGTCAAGAAATTCTTTAGAGGAGTCATCCATGACTCCCTTTCTGGCTCCACCTCTAGTACCGCATCAACTTCCATCTGATCGATACTAGGGGAATACAATACTTCAGGGGCTAGCCCGGTCTCTTCAGGATCGTCGAAACTAGCCATCTTCGCCAACTTATCCACCTGTTGGTTCTCTGACCGCGGGATATGAGATATGCTGTAATGATCGAAGCCGTTTAGTAACTCCATCACTTTTTCCAAATATAAGATCAATCTCGGGCTTTTGGCTTGGAATTTTCCAGAGACCTGGCTTACGACTAGCTCGGAGTCGCAAAATATATCCAGCTTCGTGATTTCCAACTCCTTTGCGATCCTCAGCCCAGCTATCAGGGCTTCATATTCGGAGTCGTTGTTAGTGGCATGAAACTCCATCCGGATAGCATAAGATATCAGCCGTTTATCAGGAGTTTCAAGCACAATCCCAGCGCCGGACCTCTTATCATTCCTAGCGCCATCAGTATACAATTTCCAGGCATCGGGATCGAGAAATAACTTTGGTGGGTCAGCTTCTTCATTCGCTGTATCATTCTCTGGGACAGTAAACTCCGCAATGAAATCTGCTAGCACTTTCCCCCGAATCGATCGTCGGGGTTGAAAATTAAGATCAAATTGGCTCAACTCGATGTTCCACTTGAGTAATCTTCCAGAAGCTTCTGGTTTCTGCAGAACTTGCTTGAGCGGATGGTCAGTGTACATGGTGATGGGATGAGCTTGGAAATAATGTCGAAGCTTTCTAGAGGCAATCAGCAAACTGTACGCCAACTTTTCTATCCTTGGATAATTGCGCTCTGCTGCCGCCAATTTCTTGCTCACGTAGTACACTGGTCTTTGAATCTTGTCTTCTTCTCTTACTAATGCAGAGCTGATTGCGTGGGATGACACAGCTAAGTATACGAATAAATCTTCGTGATCTATGGGCTTAGACAGTATCGGAGGTCTCTCCAGGTGACTTAACAGGTTCTTAAACGCTTCTACACAATCAGGAGTCCATTTAAAGTTACGTTTTCCTCGCTTTATTAACTCAAAGAATGGAATGCACTTGTCCGTAGCTCTGGAGATGAATCTGCTTAGCGCTGCTACTTTCCCTGCAAGGCTTTGCACATCTTTGATTTGTCTAGGCTCCTGAATGTTTCTAATTGCTGCGATCTGGTCTGGATTAATCTCAATCCCACGAGAACTGACGATGAATCCCAAAAATTTCCAGGAGGCGACCCCAAATGAACATTTCGTTGGGTTGAGTTTCATCCCATACTTTCGAAGAATACCGAACATCTCTGCCAAATCTGTAGTGTGATCAGAGGATCTTCTGGACTTCACCAGCATGTCGTCGACGTATACTTCGATCGTTTTCCCAATCTGGTTATAGAACATTCTGTTCACTAACCGTTGATATGTAGCGCCGGCATTCTTTAAACCAAAAGGCATTACCACATAGCAGTATAATCCTAGATCCGTAATGAAGCTAGTATGTTCTTGATCTGGAACGTGCATAGGGATCTGGTTATATCCTGAATAAGCATCCATGAAGGAGAGAAGCTCATGACCGGCTGTTGAGTCCACCAACTGGTCGATTCTGGGTAACGGAAATCTATCTTTTGGGCAGGCTTTATTCAGATCCGAGAAATCGATACACGTTCTCCACTTCCCGTTGGCCTTCCTTACCAGAACTGGTTTTGAAATCCAATCCGGATAAGTTGAATCTATGATGAATCCATTACTCTTTAACTTTCCAACTTCTTCTTTCAAGGCAGCGGACCTCTCTGGGCCCAGCATTCGCCTTTTTTGTTTCACAGGAGGATGCTTCGGGTTAATGCTTAATGAGTGACTAATGATTGATGGGGATATCCCACAAATGTCTGCGTGGGTCCAGGCAAAGACATCCAAGTTATCTTTCAGAAAATCCGTTAGTTCTTTAGCTCGAACTGGATCCAACTGGGATCCAATCTTCAGGACCTTCTCTGGGTCACTGTCATCGATTGGTACATCCACAGTCATTTCGTTGGGAGCCGCCCTTCTGCCCCCAGGCTCTTCGTCCTCTCTGGGATCCACGTCCTTGGGCAGCTCTCTGGACGACTCGCCTATGATCGTTTTCTTTAGTTGCTATGACATCTTCTCCCTCGCAGGGGGAGAAGTGTCCTTGGTCTCGATGTCTCCTCCGTTACGGAGTAGCTTCAGCTCTGCGATGTAGCATGCTCGTGCGGCAACTTGGTCTCCTCTGACTATGCCAACACCAGCTTCTGTAGGAAACTTCAATAACAAACACCAGGGGGCTATACAGGCTCTGAACTTTGCTAGGGCCGGTCGGCCCAAGAAGGCATTATAGGGTGATTCAATACCCAAAACCACGAAGGGAAGAATTCTCACTCTCTGGCATTCTCCTTCCCCAAGCGTAACTGGTAATTCTACATAACCCATAGGTGCGGTTGAGGCTCCGTTAAATCCACGGATCCGTCCCTCACACGGCTTTAAATCTTTCATCTCTAGATTCATCTGGTCGAATGTCTTTTTGAAGAGAATGTTGACGGAACTCCCATTATCCACCAGGACTTTATGAACAGTGGCCGGGCCAATAGGAACAGTGATTACAAATGGATCCTCGGTAGGAGCGTGGACTCCAATGCTTTCTCGTTCGCGGAAAACGACATCGTCGGACATCATCTTTTGTTGCTTTACCGGGACATTGTCCTCAGGGTTGCTATACTCTCCTACTTCGAGGTGTTGCTTAGCTGCGTTGACATATTGATCTAATGCCTTGGAACCTTGCCCGGCAAGATAAAGGCCTCCAATTATGGTATTGATAACAAGGTTCTTTCCCTTTTGCTGGGTAGTTGGCCTGACAGCGTGCTGATTCTGATTTTGATTTGGGGCCTGTACGGCTTGCCCCCTGTCTCTGGGTGCCACTCTGTACTCATCCAATTTTCCTTCTCGGAGAAGCTTCTCGATCGCATCTCTTAGGTGACGGCATTCATTTGTAGAGTGGCCGTGAATCTGATGGAAGAGACAAAACTTCCCCGACTCACGCTCTTTCTGTGTCGACTCTCTGGGAGGAGGCCTCTTATCTTGGAGGACGTTATATGAATCCACGAAGATGTTCTCCAAAGTATCATTTATTGGCGTATAACTTTCGAAAGCTCTGGGATGAGTCCTTCTCTGGGAGTCGTTCCCTCGATTCCTCTTCCGATTGTTGCCATTATTGTTATTATCGTTGTTTCCTGATTGACGACCGCCCTGGTTTCGGTTTCCGACATTAACTTCGACCTTTCCCGAGTTGTCTCTAGTCTGCTTAATGGCGACATTGCTTTGGATTTCCTCCTTATCCGCCATTTTTGCCTTCCGGTTAGCATATACCTCCTCCCGACGTAAGTGTACGTTAGCTTTTTCGTAGAACAACTCTCTAGTATGAGGTGGCTTGCCAGCCAGGTATCTTCCAAATTCAGTGTCCTTATCTACTCCATCTATCGGGGCTGCCACAACAGTTGGCTCATGGGGATCCTTGACTTCGGTAGCAGCTAGGTTGAAACGATCCAGGTACACTCTCAAGCTCTCTCTTGGTCGTTGCTTGACAAGGAACAAATCAATCACACTCTTAGTCCTCTGTGCATAAATGCGGAATTGCTCCACAAACCTTTTACTCAACTCCCTGAAGCTGGAAATTGATCTTTGCTGGTAAGCGAGTAAAACATAATAATGCCACATCCTCCAGGAATATAGGAAATGCTTTGCACTTTACAGCGTCAGAAGCTGCAGCAGCGGTCATCGCCCAAGAATATCTCATCAGATGTTGGATGGGATCAGATCTACCCGCGTAACGGTTCATCTACGGCATGTTGAAACGCCTCGGGAACGTCACATCCAGAATGTCATCAGTGAAGGGGGTATGACTGCGGTCAATTCCCCAATCTTCATTCCGTTGTCTACGGCTATCTGCCATGATTTGATGGATCATAGCTGCAACAGTTGCACTGGTCAACGGAGGCTGGGGATCAGCACTTCTTGCTCGGTGGAATTCTCTGATCTCTCTTCCAGGAGCAGCCATGAGATCTGGAGCCCGGATAGGCCTCCGTTGCCCCCCGTTACCATGAGCATCGATACGGCGAAGTGGCTGGGGTGGTCTATTATCAGTAGGATTATCCACAACCCTAGCTCTGTGAGTTGCGGTACGATTATTCAGATTGCGGTTTGAGGGCCCTGCCCCTAGTGTCTCCTCCTCTCGTGATGGCAAGGTTCCAAATCGGAGCTGCTCTATGTTTTCAGGCCTCTCATACGGTCGTCGCGGAGGTCTTGGCGATTCCTCCTATCAAGAAGAGTACTCTGGGGTGGGCGGACGTACAGGAGTAGGAGTTCTTTGTCTCGCGAGATCACTGAGCCTTCTATCCATAGCAGTCAAGTCCTGTCGCAGCACAGAGCTCTCCTGCCTTTGAGCAACTAATTCATCAAACAGCCTCTCCCACATCTCAGAAAAGCGAGAGGGATCTCCTTCAGTAACTGGAGCGGAAGGATCTTATTGATCATCAACATTTTCTCTTATACGCAGATAACTTGAGCCAGGTCGAACAGAGGTACCGGGACGGGTAGTGCGAGCCATAACCTCCTTTCCATGTCGAGTTGTAGTCTGGTCATCAATTCGGATCGCTGTGGATCGATGTCGGTGGCTCGTCGCGCCCCCCTTGGATCGGATCGTTGAGGTATGAGGATAAGGGTTCGTGACGTGACCTTGAGATCGCGTGGTGACGCCATCAGGGATCGGATCGCCCCCTTCCATCTGGTTCGTTGCGCCCTCACCAGCTTGACTCGTGATGCACCGTTCGGTTCGGTTCGCTTCCTGATCGTCGCGATCCGTGACCCCCTCAACGACCTGCTCGTGCACACTTTCTTCAATTGCTTCATTCGCGTCTTCATTCGCTTGTGAAGCTCGTACCTCCTTGGACTTCTTTCCAGCCATGATATCAGATGTCGCTGAAATCTTCAGAAATCTGAATAGTGAAGTTTTGGGATTGTTTTCTTCGGACTTTCAAATCCAAATAGTAGAATAACAATCCGATAGGTTGAGAATTCTCTCTCAGTGAAAGCACCAAAATGTTAGATCAAAATTTGGACCTAACACCCAAATTGTTTTGATTCGCAGAGGATTATAACTGAAAAATGAAGAAAAAGCAGAAAACACACAGAATTTATAGTGGTTCGGCGTTAACGAGCCTACGTCCACTTTATATGCTATTGATTATACTTTGAATGCTAGTACAATCAATGATTTCACTCGATCTCACTCTACAATTGTGATTTCTCTCAGTTATTTTGAAGTACAACTGATAAGAAATGGTGATATGACAGTAATGGTGGAATCAATTCTCAGAACTGCCAAAAAGATCCTGAAAGATGCCCGTCTCTGGGCTATTTATAGCTGATTTCGTCAGGCGGTTCGTGGTCACACGTGGCGCGCATCCCGGGAAAGTCGGATCGGATCGCGCAGAGAGCAGGAATTGGTCAATTCTGCCGTTAAGGACACGTGTCGCGAGATCCGTATGTTTCGGATCGCTGAAGACCAGCTCGCGCTTAAACAAGTCAGTGCCTTCGTCGCGCATAGTTGGATCGGTTCGAGGTAGACTTGGCCAGAGATTCCTTCGTGTCTTCTGGCACTGGATCAGATCGTGGTGAGGGAGAGGAAGCGGATCGGTTCGTGACGAGGTGGTTCGTGTCGCAAACCCTACTGGCGATCCGAGGGGTGCGAGGCGATCCAACAAAGGCTGAGCAAGGTCATGAACTAAAGGCATAGATTTCCACATTTTCTTCTTGTGTGTGAACCTTGGTGGCTTGGTCAAAAAGCTAGCCAACAATATGCTCCTTATATATGTAAAAACTTCTAAGGTTCATAATTTCTTCATTCGTTATCCGTTTTACGCAAACTCGGGGTCTGTCTAAATCAAAATTCCAAGACGAACACGACGGTAAAGTCAGTTTCTCTTAATTCTAAATATTTAATTAAATAAGATTTATTTTATAGCCATTACTGTATAGTTAAGGTGTATAAAATTACGGGGTGTTACATTATCCCCTACTTAAAGTATTTTGTCCCTGAAATCTCCAAGTCAAGAAGAATGTTTTTATTTTTAGCAACCATCTACAACCATCTAATCATCCATGAACCACTGGCATCCACTGTCCTTAAGAATTTCTAATGCTTGTATGAACATATGCAAAGGTGTGTGTATATGCCCCTATACTAATGTGAAAATCAGGTGATCGACTGATTCAGTTGACCTCGTTAATGCAATATATGTCTGTTCCATGTATCCATTATGTATGCAAAAGATCCCTGGTATAACATATAAGTTATACATGTGCGCACAAATTTTTTTGAAGCAAAGGCAGTGAATCGTCGGATTCACGCCTTCATATATTCCAGCATAAAAGGTCTAGTACAACATCATTCATGTATATACAACATATATACATAGCCAACAAAAACCATCGGCGTAGGTAAAACAGTGCGCCCAAAAAGATAGTTAACATATACATATTACATAACCCAACTACAGATCAAAATATATTAAGTAACGACAACACTGAATCAAGCATCCAACACAGCAACCCAACAACCAAGCAAGCTAGTCTCCAATGCTTCTGCGAACTCTGTCGTGAACTGTAGCTGCAATTGTGTCCATATACTTCCAACTATCTTTGCCTGCCCACATGAAAACATATTTAAGGATGATGTAAATAGTTTTATTGGACGTCCTCATCTTGAATTTGAATTTCCTGGAGTTGCGTTCATGCCATAAAATCCATATATAAGCAAAGTTTAGTAAAACAAAAAGGTGATGATTAGGTGTGTTATCCAAAGAAGGAAAAATGTGTTTCCAAAAATTGAATTGATCTTTGATTAAAAAACCACCACTACTACAAAATATGTCATTTGGATTGGTTGTTTACCCCCTAATAGCATCGGTTCTACAACCGATGCAAATGTAGACGATGCAACAGACTCAAACTTCTTGCATCGGTTACACAACCGATGCAAAAAGTATTTTTTTCCTGCATCAGTTATTATTAACGGACGATGTAAAAAGGTTGTATTTTGCATCTGTTATTATTAAGGTCGAAGCAAAAAGTGGGTTTTGGCTTTTTTTTTCCCTCAGTTGGGACAGGCAACCGATGCAAAAAGTGATTTCTTGCATCGATTATTATTAATGACCGATGTAAAAAGGTTGTATTTTGCATCGGTTAGTATTAAGACTGAGACAAAAAAGGATCTTCGGCTTATTTTTTTCTCCTCTATTGGTACTAGCAACCAATGTAAAAAGTGATTTCTTGCATCGATTGTTACCAACAAGCAATGCAAAATATTATTTTTTTTGCATCGACCATTTATAAGAACCGATGCAAAATACTCCTTATTAATCCTCAAAATGTCAAAATAGGTAGCTACGTATATATAAATATATATATATACACACACACACACACACACATGTACATCGTACCAAACTACTATTGCAGTTAATTTGTACTCATTTAAAATTAAACTGAATGGTAAATATAAATTTTAAATAATACCAAACTAAAATAAAGCTAAAGATGATATTCAATCAATACAAGTTCGAATGGAACTGCAACCAAGAAGGTGGTCGTCTAATGGAAACAATCAAAATATAATCAAGATCTTACAACATTCAGTTTACCTTAAAATGAAAAGTACAATCCAACAACCTTGCCAAAAAAAGTATAATCCAACTGCAAGACAATCAAGATCTAACGATGGTTCAAAAGAAGCAAACGCCACACAAGGAATTCCCCTCCAAAGTTCAACTTTGATGCCAAAAAATCTTTTTTCCAGCAATTCTATAAATAATGGATATACTGCGATTCAAGAAAATAATGCATTAGATGTACATTCCGTAATTCATATTGCAAAAGGAAGTTCTCAAACGGACCATATTATGAATATATATATGGGACGGCTATTTCAACACAAAAATAGACATAAAGCCTAACCATTGGATATTTTTATCTTTATATGGAGGGGTAAAATTCATAGGATGATCCGACCGTCATATTCAAACAAACAAATCCAATGATAAACAATGTATATATAATATTGTGTCCAAATAGCAGCCACACACACACACACACACACACACACACAGATATATATATATATATATATATATATATATATATATATATATATATATATATATATATGGGGCAGGTTCAATGTCACCCCAAATAGTGAGCACCCCTTTAGCCTACCACTTTTCCACCACACATTTCCTTCCTCTCTCCTTCCACTCATTCTCTCACCTCCCACTCACTTTCCATTCACTTTTTTTAATATAAATGAGTGTCTGAAATTGGGGTGCAAATGGAAGGCTGAAATTCAGGGGGGCTCCCTGATCCTATCCATATATATATATATATATATATCGACAAACAGTGTTTTGGTCAAAATGGGGAAAGCCCTTTTGAATTTACTAACCACCAATGAAAATAGTGTCAAGTGATAACACAGCCTGAAGCAACCTAGTTTCACAGGTCAAAGATGAAGCTAGTAAAAACAAATAAAGAGAGCAGACCCTTGAACTGCTATGTAAACAGCAGTTCCCCTTTGACTGAATCCAATCATGTTCCTAATGTCAGGAGGTTGAATTCTACCACTAGGAAATATGACCTTATCGATTATTTTCACTATCTGGATCTCTCAATCATAGGTGTGTTAGAGCACAGGCTCAATGAAAATGACCTTCAAATTTAATAATGCATGGATAAAGCATAAATGCAAATTGATACCATATCATTGTAGAAATAACATGACAGGCTACTGTTTTTTGCATTCACTGTACATGTATTTTTTTTCTCATCCATCCTTAAATGCTTTAATATAAGAGACATAGATAAGCTCTTGATAGTACATTTGCCTCAATCAATAATAAAATAGCAGCAGCCATCATTCTGAATGCGTGACCAGCATTAACTGTGGGTGCACCCATTGTAAAGGATATAAGAATGAACTGATCCTGCCATAACATTGATAATAAAATTTTGTGAAGACTTGAGATTTCTTTTAACATGAAAATACAGGAAATGCAAACAACTTTAATTAGTACAAACCAAGGAGAAAAGGATATGAGACCGGATCAGCAGTTTCAATAATATCGGTTTGAAAATGGAACTGAGTCAATTCAGTTATGTGATTGTAGGCTCCACCAACTGATAGAATTTGGGAATAAGCCTGTATTACAACTATTGACAAAAGCAGCGCATATTGTTTGATTCACCTGCATATATAGAAACGTAAATTTGAGATCCAAGTATGTAAAACAATGCACCTGAAAGAAAGTTGTATTATTCATATTCAAAGTTCAAATTTGTTCATATTTAGGAAATAATCATATGTTTCTATCTAGAATACCAACTAGTTTAAAAAAATTCTTGTTTAAAATAATAATTCCGTGTCATATGTCCATGCATCCAAGGCTTATAATGTTTCCACCATTGTGGTCTAAAAGTAATTCTAATTGTACATAAACAAGTTGCTTGCCTTTAGAAACTATGATCCTCTGTTTTTAACCCATCTTGCTCCTGGTAAAAGGCACAAGCATCCCGGCAAAAATGACTCACAATATTGTTCACGTGGTAAACTGTACTTTTTGCATGGTTTCCATCTATAAATGCAAAAGTATTTCAAATGGCATTGGACATTATATAGTAGGAAAACACTCAACAGTGTGTGCAACACGCTGTACATAAATAAAGATACATACAAAAAATGGTTAATTGCTTCGATATTCATAATATATCACAGACATTTTCAAATTTAAAACAGTTAACCTACTCTTTATAATAACTATGCTAATATACTAACCATCTACTGTATGATATGCAGTAACAAAAACATAACTACATTCCAAAATAATCTCACCTGAAGTTTATATGAACAACGGTGCATGCTGGCTGTCCAACCCATCTAAATTCCCTTTTGGCGCCGCCTTCCACCATCGCCGCCATTACAATCACCGTCTTTCCGTTAAGTCTGGTTACAGAAATAAGCCGTCCTGCAAAAGTCATGCCGACCGAAGATTTAGCAGGAGGCCACGAAACCCGAAGTCTCTTCGGCTTTGGATCTCGAATAATAACGATGCTACTTTTCATTGTCTTCAATAGAAGATAGGTTTGTTATTTCATCCTATAATATTTTGGGAGCTGACAATGCTGCGAACCACCCTGACCTTTATATGAACATTCGTTCTAATTTCTTGAGATGGGGTTCAAGAAAGCTTCTTATATGTCAGGAAATTTGCAATTTGGATGCTGATATAGTATGCCTTCAGGATGTGGACGGGTATGGGGACATATTGGCCAATCTGAAAGAAGAAGGATATGTTGGTAGTTACAAGAGAAGAACACGAGATGCTAAAGATGGGTGTGCTATATTTTGGAAAGAGAAAAGGTTCCTTGTGATTGAGGAAGATACCATTGAGTTTAATGAATTTGGGCTCCAAGATATTGTTGCTCAGTTAATTGCTTTTGAGCTAAGCGAAGTTCCATCGAAAAGAGTAGTTGTTGGTAACATTCATGTTCTATTCAACCCAAAGCGTGGAGATATCAAGCTTGGGCAGGTCCGCATGCTTCTATCTAGGGCACACGCCATTTTAGAAAAATGGGGTGGCATTCCTATTGTTCTTGCTGGTGATTTTAATAGCAGACCCAAGCTAAACTTGAATGGATGGGATAGGAGAAATATGTCTGGACAAGATAGGCATCAATACCTATACATGGCATGGTGAGGTTGCTTAATTATAGTTGGAGCAGTGAAGAGTTGGAAGTTGTTACTGGAAATTCTAGATGCACAAATTTGACACATCCAATGAACTTGCGTAGCTCGTATGCGGCAATTAAAGTATTGACCTCTCTGTACAATGTTGAAGTGACTTTAAAGTATCAGGTACTCAGCTGGTCTTGCTACTATTAGAGTATTAGACACGCTTCAGATCAGTACTTTGAATAGTTTTGGTGGTTTACCATCCAAGGATATTGGAAGCGACCACCTTTCTCTAGCTGCAGAGTTTGCTTTCACTAAATGCACAGAACTACAACATCCAGCCAAGAGAATAAAAAGCTCCCATCTATATCTCAACTATGACATTTAACGTCAAAAATTAAAGAAGAAGAGGGGGAACAGATCAAAACCAATGACTTTATCAATGTCAAAAATAGACAAATTGGTTATGCATCAGGTGGCGCTGAGGTACTGCTTGCGTCCTTGTGACTTTCCATCATTTCATCAAAATCACTACCGTATCTTCTGAAGCTTGGTCCAAATTTACTATTAATTATACTAGCATGTAGCAGTATTAGGTAGATGAACTGCGTGATAGTTAATATAATGGTGAAGGCCTCCAGTGTTCTCTGTGACATTGCAAAAGAAATTGTTATTTATTAACAGATCGTCCACTTGCCTTTTTCAGGCTTTAAGTAAATTGATTTAAAATTCAAAAAAAAATCTCACATGAAGTTAGATGTTAATCACTAAAGTTACTAGTTAACCATTGACAAATAAGAAGAAGCAGAAACATCATCAACAAAATATAAACCAAAACTCAAACCATTTGCGTCCACCTCTGTGAGAAATATGATTTGAATTGATGTAATATTATGGCAAAGTGACTGGATGAATATTTCAATTGTCTGTACATGCTTATATAAGAGAAAACGAAAGTGGGCTGAAACAAATAAAGCCCAGATATGTATTATGACCCAATAGTAAGTACTGGATCATTTTGATAATAGGATAGAACTGAACCAGATTCTAATACCCCTCCTCAAAATGAGCTAGGGTTTCTTCTTCAAAGCTTCAGCGCCGCCATCAAAAACCTTGAGTTCCTTTCTCAATCTTTCGAAATTAATTCGTGATAGCGCTTTAGTCAAGATATCAGCTCTTTGATAGAAAGCCGGTATATGATTGATCTTCATCTTTCCAGCCTCCGTCCTCTCTCTTACGAATTGAAGGTCGATCTCTATGTGCTTCGTTCTGGAGTGCTGGATCGGGTTCATCGATAGTCCAACAGTGCTCTTGTTGTCACACCAAAGCGTGGGCCTCTTCGTCAAGTTTATCCCTAACTCCTTGATTAGGGTTTCTACCCATATGACTTCAGCAGTGGCGGAAGCGAGTGCTCTATACTATGCTTCGGTGCTCGAGCGAGATATGGTGGGCTGTTTCTTCGTACACCATGATATTGGGTTGCAACCCATGAATAAGCAGTAACCAGACGTGGATCTTCTGTCATCTGGGTCATTAGCCCAGTCAGCATCACTGTAAGCGTTTAGATTCATGTCTTGACTTGTTTTGATTGTTAATCCGTAGTCTAGGGTTCCTTTCAGATAGCGTAGAATTCTTTTAACGGCGATCCAGTGTTTGTTCAGTGGGTTGGCCATGAATTGGCAGACTTTGTTGACGCTAAAACAGATTTCTGGTCTGGTAATAGTTAGGTATTGCAAAGCCCCAACTATGCTTCGATATTGACTGCAGTTTTCAATGGCTTCACCGTCATTTTTAGATAGTCTTAGGTTGCTGGCCATGGGAGTGCTGATGGACTTGGCATTCTCCATGTTAGCCCTTAGTAGAATCTCTGAAATGTATTTTCTTTGAGAAAGAAAAATTTTTGTGTTTGATTTCCTTTGTACCTGAATGCCTAAGAAATAGTTTACCTCTCCCATGTCTTTGATAGCAAATGCTTGATCTAGCTGATTTATCATGTGGTCAATTTCCTTCTTGTCATTCCTTGTAATAAGAATGTCATCCACATACACCAGTATATATGTGGTGTTCTTGTCTGTGATTTTAGTGTATAAGGAGTTGTCTGGAATGGTTCTTTTATATCCAAGTTTTTCCAGAGTGATTTTTAACTTGATGTACCATGTTCTGGAAGCTTGTTTCAATCCATAAATAGCTTTGTGAAGTTTACAAACATAGTCTTCCTTTCCTTTACATACATAGCCAGTGGGTTGCTGCATGTAAACTTCTTCACTTAGATCACCATTCAAAAAGGCATTGCACACATCTAGCTGTCTAATGTTCCACCCATGTTGTAGTGCTATGGTTAGGACAATTCTAATAGTTGTGGGCTTCACTACTGGGGAAAAAGTTTCATTAAAGTCAAATCCAAACTGTTGTGAGAACCCTCTTGCCACTAACCTAGCCTTATATTTTGATATATTGCCATGACCATCTTTCTTCAGCTTGTAGGTCCACTTACATCCTACAATATTCTTATCTTTGGGTGGCATGACTAAGCTCCAGGTTTTGTTTTTTATTAGAGCTTCATACTCCTCTCTCATTGCATCACTCCACTGTTTGTGTCTGATGGCTTGATTGTATGTAATAGGTTCATCGGTGGGTGTAGTGTCTTTGGCTGCTGCATTGTAAATTTTAGGTCTGAAAATGCCTCTTTTAGCTCTAGTAATCATATGATGTCCAGTTTGAGTTTGCTGTCTTTCATCATCACTACTATTGTTATCTAATGAGGTGTCATTTCTTCTGTTTTCCTGACTGTTATCTTCAGATACTGTAGTGTTACCCCCATGGTCTTGATTGTTGTTGAAGTCATTATTGCTATATGTGTGCTCTTCATTGTCAGATATATGCTCACTTGAACTGTACCCAGACCTTGTGCTTGATACAGTTGGGGTGGCTTGTGTCTGATGTGATGCTTCCTTTTGATTTGTTTGCACTGTGTCCTCACATAGCTTAGGAACAGTACCTATTTCCAGTCTGGTTTGATCATGCTCTTGTTCATATGCATTTCCTTTCTCACTGAAGGGAAAAACACACTCATTAAAAACAACATGCCTTGAAATAATAAATTTACCCTTACTGTCCATGCATTTGTACCCTTTCTGGTTATTTGCATATCCCAAAAAGGTACGTTTGCTTGATCTTAGGGACAATTTGTGGCTGTTATATGGTCTAAGGCAAGGGTAGCACAAACATCCAAAAGTTTTAAGTATGTTATAGTCTGGTTTCTTGCCATACAATTGTTCATAGGGGCATTTGTACTGTAGTACTTTAGTTGGCATGATGTTTAATAAATTCACAGCAGTACTAAATGCCTCATTCCAGTATTTTAGTGGCATGGATGCTTTAGACAATAAAGTTAGGCCAGTATCTACTATATGCCTGTGTTTCCTTTCTACTATGCCATTCTGTTCAGACGTGTATGGGCAAGTGGTTCTGTGCATTATCCCTTTACTATTAAAAAACTTTTTCAAGGGCAGAAACTCACTTCCTCCATCTGTTTGTATGATTTTTATTCTACAGTCCATTTGCCTTTCTATGAAATTAGTGAACTGTAGTATAACATCATGTGTTTCAGATTTGGCTTTTAGAAAGTAAATCCAGGTATACCTGGTGCATGCATCAACTATAGATAGATAGTACCTGTATCCCTGCCTTGAGTTTAATGATGCAGGACCCCATATATCTGCTGTTAGTAATTCAAGAGGTTTGGAATAAACAGTACTGGATCTACCAAAAGGCAGTTTATGGCTTTTGCCAATTTGACAGTGTGCACACATGGTGAGAGAAGGTAAATTTTTATATGAAATATTATTATCTTTCAGAATCTTTATCATAATGTCATAACTAGGATGTCCTAGTTTACAATGCCAAATGTCGAGATTACTATTATTACAATCATTCTTAACAGGATCAGAATTAACTTTGTCATTATCATTGTTAAGCTGAATATTGGCATTACAGCACCAAGTGTTATTTTCATTTCCAGGGCTTGATTGCAAATTGCTGAAACGATATAGGCCATTATCCAATTTACCCTGTAATAATATGTCTTTATTTAAAGAGTCTCTAACAAGGCAGTGTTTTGGGTGAAACTCAAAATATACCTTATTGTCACTAGAAAATTGTGAAACACTTATGAGGTTCTTCTTGACATTTGGAACCCTTAATAAGTTGTTAAGGAAAAATTTTCTTTTTCCTTTTATTGAACCTATTCTAGTGTGTGATATATTCATTGTTTCCCCATTGCAAGTATGTATGAGCTGCTTACCTAAGTAGTTCTTGTTCCCAAGATTCAGGTTTTTCAAATTGTTGGTGATGTGATTGGTTGCTCCAGAGTCTGGAAACCAGTCCTCACTGTTGATGTCATCATGATTGGCAATTTCATCACCGTTGTTTGTCGTATTTGAACTTTCTGCGTTGGATCTACTTTGACTGCCTTGTGCCATGTTTATGTTAGCCCCTCTTTGATTGAACTGACTTTGTTGTGCATTGTTCACGTCTGTATTGAACCTGAAATAACACCTGTTTGCTGTGTGGCCAGGTTTTTCACAAATCTGACATTTGATTCTTGGGGTGTTGTTGTTGAATCTGCCTCTGCCCCTTCCTCTCTGGTTTGAACTTCCTCTTGATCCTTGATTGCCACCTCTGCCAAACCCAGGTATGTTTCTTGCTTGATTGTTGCTGTTAACATTTCTTTTATTTGATGCAAGATTTATACTAAAATCAGTTTGTGTGGCCTTTCTTTGCTCCACTCTGCCTTCATGTGCCAACAATGCAGAATAAACTGTTTGAATATCAGGTAATACAGACTGGGTGGCAATGAAGGTAACGAGTGATTCATATTCTATATCTAATCCGTTATTAAGAGTGAGAATTTGCTCATTATCAGACACATTGTGCCCCACAACCTTCAGTTTGTCACACAGAGTCTTGATTTTAGATATGTATTCTCTCATTGATAAGTCTCCTTTTCTTGCATTCTGAAATTCTCTTCGATAGTGCATTATTCTCGCTGATGACTGAGAATTGAAAATCTGTTGTATTGTTGACCATATTTCATAAGCCGAGTTGCAACCTATGACTTGAGATAACATATTGGTGCTTATGGATGAGAGTAACCATGAGGATAGTAAACTATCTTGTTTTTGATGATGTGTGTATGCTGGGTTACTGATCATATTTCCATCTTTGTCGTTGATCATTGCAGGTGGCACTGGTCTTGTTCCTTTGACATAATCTTGAAGGTCATAACCTTTCAAGACTGTTTCGATTTGGAACTTCCACAAGAGGTAGTTCTCATCATCTAGAGGGGTGGTTATCACCTGAGTTTTTGGTTTTACGAGGCTCTGGGTGGTGGAGGTTGAATCTGCAACACCAACACCAGAATTTGCAGAAGAATTCACGTCTGATGGTCCTGCCATGTTGTCCAACAGAGGTAAAAGTGTATGGCGAGGCCACCAAAGCAAGAGGGTGGCAGCCTATGCGAGATTGCGAGCAAAGTATGACCATGAAAGAGGTTCTTGCTTCTTAAAAAAAGATGCAAGAATCGATGAATTCACTTCAAGAAGGTCAAATGATGAGTTTACAGATCTCATATGACCAAGAAATGCTGTTGTAGCCGCCTGAAAATCGATTTCAGGCTTGGCACGCACAGCAATATGAGAACTGATACTGCACGATCGGAGAGGTTTGATCTCTGATGATGAAACTTTTCTGAGGAGACAAAAAATCACTCCTCTCTATTGCTGCAATGATCTTGGATTAGAGTTGAATGCCGTTGGGCGAGTGTAGCTCTGATACCATGTGAGAAATATGATTTGAATTGATGTAATATTATTGCAAAGTGACTGAATGAATATTACAATTGTCTGTACAAGCTTATATAAGAGAAAACGAAAATGGGCTGAAACAAATAAAGCCCAGATATGTATTATGACCCAATAGTAAGTACTGGATCATTTTGATAATAGGATAGAACTGAACCGCATTCTAATAACCTCCACAACCTTCCTCTTCGGGTCTAGTACATGCTCCGCTGCAAACAAACAGCGCCCGTTCCAACACGTAAACCCTGAAAATCCTCTGACTTACAACATACCTGTAGCACCTACTGCCTCGTCAACATCCCCAGCTCATCCCTAGATCCATAGCCTACTCCTCCCATGAAACCTTGGATTAGCAAAAAAAACTATACTTTATAAACCTAGATCAGTAAATTCAACATACTCAAACCAGAAAATCAACATGATGAATAACCTGTGCAGAAATCTCAGAAATGAGCAGAAGCTGACCTCGAGCTCCATACAAAGGCTATCTTTAATCTCGACCATAATGGAAGAATTGATTTCGAAGTCAATTTCTGTAGTCAGAAAGAGTCAATCGATTTAGGGTTTTTTAGAGAAAAGCAGAAGGTATTAACGCATGTTTGTATGTTAATTAAAACGAAGCGGGAATGGGTGAAAAAGAAAGCGGGAATTTAACGCGTATTTTTGGATATAATTAAAATAAGGGAAGTGTTGGATCAAAAGAGGATGGGGAACGCCAAATGAATAAACGTGGAATCAAGCAGTGAATATCCGGTCTATACAGGGTCCGTTCGATTTTGAACGGGAAGAGTTATATGTAATGGTTATATGGAAGGGGTATTGTTGCGAACGGGGAATGCTTTTTTTTATGAAAGGGGCATACTGGAAGGGGCATATTTATTATTTTATTGTTTTTGTATATATTATTTAAAATTGTTTGTGTTTATGTGTGTTTATTGTTGAACAGAATAGAACGCATGAGGTAATTGCAGAATACAAATTGCAGAATTACAATTGCAGAATTAAAATTACATAATACAGACGCGTGGGATACAAATTACATAGATACAAAATACAGAAAACAGGCTACTGCGGTGGATACTGAGATGGATATTGAGGTGGATACTGGGGGGAAGACATCTTAAACTGTCTACATCGTAGTGCTTGCTTGCGCACCTCGATTTCAAAATGCAACCAGTTTGATGCTTCGTCATCAGGAACGTATCTTGATTTTCTTTACATGTAAGAATTGATGTTGCGTGGGGCATGTCAATACCATCAAATGTTCTTACACGGTCTATTGCATGTTTCACCATCGGAATTTCAGTACAAACTGGGGTTGCGTTAGACGAGGGAGAATTACTAGGATTTGTAGATGGATGTGAATTCGGACAGTCGAAGTCAGAACGAGATTTCTTGCTCAATTGCCTGGAGTGTATCATATCAACAATTTCTTCCAACTTCGAAGAAGTTTCAGTTCTTCCTCTTCTGCCAGACCGAAGTCTAGATGAAGAACCTGCACCCCGTTGTTGGTTAGGAGGCTCAAGAAATGATTGTTGAGTGGGGATGCTTCTAGTGGCACTTGAGATTCATCGAAGAAGAACGTAGGTTGTATGTAACAACCCGGAAAATCTGAGCCAATTTAAAATTTTTATTTTGGCGATTTTAGCGAATTTAGATTATTTAAAATAAATATTTTAAACAATAACGAAGAAAAATTCATTTAAATCGAATAGAAATCGAATAAATTTATTTTAATTATATAACGAGCCTGAAATGGCGCGGCAGTTCGAAAATTCGATTTCGAATTTCAAATGAATATACAAAATTCAAAATAAATCAAAATTGAACGAAACAAGAAATATTGGAATCTGTGTGATCATATCTTTCCAACGAGGCTGAGAGATTGAGAAATCACTTTCAGAGTTGAAAGATATGTCCAGTTTAAAATTCTGAAAAGTCGCTATGGAATTTATATATTTTTTATTATATATAAAGGCCTTGAAAATAGCCATTTTGCAAACGACCTCGGAATTCGACGAAACCACTTTAGTTGGGTCCGGGACGTCGAATTATTGCTAGGTTCCAAATTTGGTAATTTTCTGAATCAATATGTGAGCGTGGCAAAAGAAAACGTGTTTTGTCAGTTTCAATTAAAACTATTCGACTTGAAAATAGCCATTTTGCAAACGACCTCGGAATTCGACGAAACCCCTTTTGTTGGGTCCGGGACGTCGAATTATTGCTAGGTTCCAAAGTTGGTAATTTTCTGAATCAATATGTGAGCGTGGCAAAAGAAAACGTGTTTTGTCAGTTTCAATTAAAACTATTCGACCTGAAAATAGCCATTTTGCAAACGACCTCGGAATTCGACGAAACCACTTTTGTTGGGTCCGGGACGTCGAATTATTGCTAGATTCCAAAGTTCGTAATTTTCTGAGTCAATATGTGAGCGTGGCAGAAGAAAACGTGTTTTGACAGTTTCAGTTAAAACTGATCGACCTGAAAATGGCCATTTTTCAAACGGTCTCAGAATTCGACGAAATCAGTTTTGTTAGGACCGTATCGTCGATACGATGCTAGAAATAAATTTTTTGGAATATTTCGAGTTAGTATGTGGGCCCGACAAATTAAAATGTACGTTCAAAGTAGAAATTGAATATTTTATATTTTAATTTGAAGAATAACTGGCTGTAACAGTCGAATTGGCCTATGAAACATATCCCATTGTGTCCGAGATGGGGGTAAAACGCTGGGGGCGACAGTCGTTGGGTTTGAAAAGGAGTTCGTTTGAGAAAACACAATTTAAAAATTTTAATAAAGTCTCGGCCAATCAGATTTTTTCATTAAAAAAAATCCTCCGTCTCTCTCCCCGACAGCAGCGTTCGAAGGCGGAAATTGTTCGAAACTTCCCAGACCGATTTCTCTTTCATCTCTAAACGAAATCACTCAAGTTTGGATCCATTTTGAAGATCTCGTCGAGAGCTTTCAATCCATACCAGATTTGAATTTTTTTCGTGCATCATAGAGCTCGGATCGAGCTCGAGGAAACCCGTTGTTCGAAGGCCCGCCACCCCCTCTAGGCGCAGCCGCAGCCAGCGCCACCACCACCGGTTTGCGCGCCTCTCCAAGGCGGATGACGCTGTGCAACCTGATCCTCCCCTCGCGCGACGGATCGAGCGCAAACCCATGACCTAGTTTTGAACGGCGAGGAAGGTATACGGCCCTGAGTTTTTTAATTGATTTCAACATTCAAAAGTGTCACAAAGTTGGTTCATCGTTTAAAAATCATATCTTTTTCGTATGTAGACGAAATTCGGTGAAACAAGAGACACTGGGACCGTGAGGACGTCTTCTACATTCTAGAAGAGACCGCATATTTTTCTGAGCCTTCTACAATTTTTGGCAACGCGAAAAGCAATGTGAGAATTCTAAATTCAAATTGGAGTGAAACGACGATGTATAAATTATACGGTCGATGTATGAGTTATGAAAGCCTTGTACACCTCATGTATAAGTGTTGTATAAGTTGTATGTGCGATGTATAAGTTATATATGCGTTGTAAAAATTATATATGTGTTGGAATGGAAATAAAATATATTAGGTTGCTGACGGAGTTTTAGAAACTCCCGACACCCGTCGTCCACAAACCATGGATGGATTGTTTGAGTTGTGTGTGAAATTTGGTTGCATTGGTTGCATTGGTTGATTGTGGTTGAAATATACCTTTATGGTTATTGTGGTTGAAAAATACCTTGGTTGAAAAATACCTTTGTGGTTGAGAGAATAGGATTAGAGTGAGGAATAAATGAATTGAAAAATAAAAACATGCCGCCTGCGTGTGAACTAGATGCATGAACACCATTGTCAAAAGCTGCGAGGCTTTAAGGTAGGCGAGGAGCCGTACGAAGGACGGTGCCGGGTTAACTACCTTGCCGTTATGCTGCCGAAATTTCTTGAAATCTTTATATGTTTGAATTTATTTCATGTACCCAATTTATTTCATGTACTAAATATATCCATGTGTTGATAATTTATCCATGACTGAAATGAATTGCTTAGATAATAAAAATCACATTTTTATTATATTTATGACTCACTAAAAATATACATGTTAGAAATAACATGATTTGAGAATAGAAATCACATTTTTATGATATGTATGAACTAGAAAAATATCCATGTGTGGAAATATTCATGTGTTGAAAAACATTCATGTGTTGAATAAATATTTTTGATGATAAAAATATAATTTTTATCATGTATATGAATCACTAAAAATACCCATGTCTTGAATAAATGTTTTTGATGATAAAAATATCATTTTTATCATGTATATGACTCGCTAAAAATACCCATGTGTTGAATAAATATTTTTGATGATAAAAATATCATTTTTATCATATATACGAGTCACTAGAATAACCCAGTGTTGAATAAAGGATTAAAACGATAGAAATCACCTTTTAATCGTGTTAGTGAAATTAGAAAATATTCGTATGTTGAATAAAGGACTAGAAAGATAAAAATAACATTTTTATCAAATATATGAAGTGGTGAAAATATTCATGTGTTGAAATAAATATTTATGAGTTAAAAATATTATTTTTAACTCGTGTATGAAGTGAATATGGTTTAGAAATCGACGAACGATTTATATTTTTATATATAAAAATATAAAACGAATCGAGCCCGTGCAGTTCGCGTTTTGAAATCGTAACTTTAAATGATTATACCGAGAGATCCGACCGTCGGATTTTCTCGAAACTGGACACGTTGGATCCGCCTTGGAAAGATCTTTCCAATGGTATAAAATTTGTTAAGATCCAACGGTTAGATCTTAGATAAGTGTAAATCAAATTTAGAGAAAAATAGCGCCACAGCCGCGTTATGGCCTGAAACGTCGTTTAATTAAATTAGGCTATTTTTAAATAAATAAAAATAGTGAAAAATCGTTATAAAATATTATAAGCGATATGGAATGGAAACAAACCGTTTTTGCTTGGTGTGCTTGATATTTGATTGTTGAACGTATTTGACATGAAAATTATATAAACAACTGAAATGTGAGTGTCGAATAAATTAACCAAGAAAAGAATCGATTTAAAATTCTATTATACGTGAATCATTTGAAAAGGCCGAGTTAAATCTCATTTCATATAATTGATCGACAATTCAAAGTCGAAGAAATGAAGACGGTGCAAGACCAACGATCTTCACGTCGAATGGAGGGGTGCTATTGTCGCTCAGGATAGGAGTAGCTACCTTGAAGGGGCGATCGTTGTAGCCATCCGGACGTACTTGTGGATGGTACGGATATGCGAGGTACTAGGTGCCTCCGGTTTCGTTCAGACCCAGAACGGACGCGTAAATGGACTGTGTGTCTGACATTGGATTTTGGTCTGTGCTGATTGATCTCTATTAAATATATATCTGTTTGGCGGCGGAGAATTTATTCTCTTGCTTAACGCCCTTCTCTGAGACGTACGAGCTCAGAGGATATATATCGATAGAAATCAGTCGTATGGAGTGAAATGCCTGTGTGGCATGCCTAAGTGGCGATGATCAAGGCTTATGTTGAAAAGCAAAGTCTTGTGGTTGAAGATTATAGTATGGATTCGCGAGCCTTACACCCCGGTATGGACCAAAAACGGGAAAAGGACATCAGGGTGGACATGCGTTTCTTTCTAGTTAGAGGTGGTGTCAGTGCTTAAAACTGACTGACATTTATATCGTTTTCACCTGTGTGGTTGTTGCTGTTGCGAGGTGCCTCGGATTTAGAGTCAGTGGACTCATTTACGCCCCATAGGGCGGGAAACGCACTGTCTAGGTTTTAAGTTTAATCCACATCGGTGGACCGACCCTGACGATCTAAAGGGAAGTTGCGGCTGTTCCTGAGACACGGACTAGAGCGTCTCGAATTCGGTGAGGATCTTGCCCCTAGCCTCGGTTCATGACAGAAATCCAAATTTCCAATACGACATGTGCGTTTGTGATTGTAAATATATATAATGGCGACATAGTGGCATGGGACGCTCATGCCGTCTATGATTGATATTATGATTGATATTGTTTTTGAAATATACAAACACTAGTGATAATATCAAAAACCTTTGATTTATACGTACCATGCATATTTTGGCCAATATAAGGTTAAACTCTATCCTCCGGTTTGCGTTGCATTGTGTGATGGGACTTGAGTCTTATATCGGCTTTATTTACTATAGAGCATTGCGTTGTTTAAAGAATTTACTTGTTTTATTGCACTGGAGATCACTAGAGTAAACCCGTTCCGCGAAAGCGGCGTGGTCCTATGATTCGCCTTAGTATTGTTGTGTAAGTAGTTAAGTTGATTTCTCATACCAGTCCCATGACTGACTTGTAGTTTGTTTCACTTGCAAACCCGGGGGCCCCTTTTTCTACATGGGCAGCTTTGTATTCAGGTTCTAGCGGACTCATTTTGGATAGCTGGAGCTGGATTTATCATTTCTATTTTACTGTTTAAGTACTGTTATGTATATTATGTTTGATTCCGCTGCAGACATTTTATATTAAGCTGAACTGTATTTTGTGCTAAGTATGATCCTTATGCTGTATAACTCTGATGATGATTATTATTTCCAGTGTTATTTGATGTTCATTATCTGGTGTAATTCTATGTTTCTGTACTGCTGTTAATTGTTTTTGTGTTATATTCCAAAGATTACCCTCTCAACCGTTCAACGGGGTTTTGGGTCATCTCATTTGGTATCAGAGCCTTGGTTAATCCTAGCTCAGGAATATAACATATTAACGAACTCGTCAGAAATAGAACCAGTAGTGTTCTAGGATGAATAACTCGTATAGATAGGATCAGTAAAGTCCTAGAATGAGTAATGCAGAATGAATTACACCTCGATAGACACATTTACATTCAAGTATATGTCTCTATGTTTTATAATATCTTTTCTATTGACCTGACACTTGGTCTACTATTTGCAGAAGTACTAGAAAATGAGTGCCAGAAACAGAAGAAGGAATGCAGACCCAGATATAGAAGTTCTATATGTGAAATATACAAATCTGGGTGGAAAGCCATTCTTGGGCGAAGAATCTGTTATTCAAACTCAATCATGGATGCGCTCTGCTGAGAAAAAATTTCATGGTTTAAAGCTGAGAGATGATCAGAAAATATTACTGGCATCGTGGGCACTCAGAGACGAAGCTCTAATTTGGTGGGAAACTGTTATTACGGATATTCCAGAAGGTGATATCACCTGGGATAGATTTAAAGAAATTTTTAGAGAAAGATTTGTTCCTCCAGAAGCAATTGAGCGGTTATACGATGAGTTCTACTATCTGATACAAGGAGATATGACTATCCCGGAGTATGAGAAGAAATTCAACGAACTTTCTCGTTTTGCCCCGGAGTTAGTTGAAAAGCCAAAGAGGAAAAATCTAAGGTTTATCCACGGGCTCCAAAGGAAGTATCGGAATAGAGTAATAAATCATGCGAGGCTTCCTTTTTCTGAAATGATATACATGGCTTATCGTTATGAAGATCTCGATAGGCAAGCCCTTTTAGTGGACGAAGAGGAAGAAATCAGCTCTAGCGACAAAAGGAAAGCTGAAACTGACTGCCCAGAGACAAGTACGAACTCTGAGGTCAGTAAGAACCCTAAAGTCAATCGGAAAAGGGCCTGATCTGGGAAGAAACCAATAACTACTACCACCTGTTCTAGTTGTAATCAGAAAGGGCATTTGTCGATAAATTGCGGACCTTTAAAGAAACAAAGGAAGAATAAATCTAAATCCAAGAAGAAATTGCAAGAAGATAGAGAATGCAATCTTTGCCATCAGGTTGGTCATGTAAAGCAAGATTGCCCTCTATCAAAGAAATCCGAAATAGTACAAGTGAATGAAGTGGTAGAAACTCCAGCACCCTCAGCTAGTCAGGAAAGGCCGGATGTTTTGCAAGGCACGCTTAATGTCAAAAATATTCCAGTTAAAGTACTGTTTGATACAGGCGCGTCGAAAAGCTTTATTTCGAGTAATGCATCTAAGAAATTGGATTTGAATTTGAAAAAGCTCAAAGCACCCATCACTGTTCAAAATCCAGTTGGGGGTTCCATCGATCTTAGTTGGGTTTGTGGAGTGCCTGTCTCTTTTTCCTGTTATAAGTTCCCTACTATTGCGATCGTCATGAAGTTTAACGAGTTTGATCTTATTCTGGGATTGGATTGGTTAACCAAATATCAAGCAGAGGTTAAATGCGCCGAAAGAGTTGTAAGGGCAAAGATTAAATCAGGAAATTATATAATCATACCTTGTGAGGGTTCAAATTCAGACAGAAAGGACTTTTGGTCAGCTCTCGATGTTTCTCCTGCTCGAATAGAACCTATTCCTGTCGTCACAGAGGATATTCAGGTCGCTATAAAAGATATTCCTGTTGTTAAGAACTATGTGGATGTGTTCGAAGAAGTTGTCAGCTTACCTCCGCAAAGAGAAATTGATTTCAGGATTGATTTAGTTCCGAACGCAAGGCCAGTGGTCCACGCCATTCGGAGAATGACTCTAAAGGAGAAAGAAGAACTAGATAATCAGACTCGACAGCTTGTATGGAAAGGTCTGATCAGGCCTAGTTTCTCTGATTGGGGAGTCGCAGTGGTATTTGTCCCAAAGTCCGATGGTACACTCCGGTTATGTGTGGATTATCGAGACTTGAATAAGCAAACGTTAAAGAACAAGTATCTATTGCCGCGAATCGATGATTTGTTGGATCGTCTAAATGGAGCACAAGTATTTTCACGTATGGACCTAGCTACAGGTTTCCATCAGCTTCGTATTGCAGAAGAGTGTGTTCCCTTAACAGCATTCCGAGGTCCAGTTCTGTTCTACGAATGGTTGGTAATGCCGTTCGGCTTGTGTAATGCTCCAGCATACTTCGTCGACCTAATGAATAGAGTGTTCCATGGCATCTTGAATAAATTCGTGTCGGTATTCATTGATGACATTCTTATATTCTCCAAGTCAAAGGCCGAACATGAAAAACATTTGGAACAAGTTCTGGAGATTCTGAGAAAGAACGTCCTGAAAGCTAAATTTTCCAAGTGTATATTCTGGCAGGACGAGGTAAAGTTCCTTGGCCACGTCGTGTCGAAAGAAGGAATTTCTGTGGATCCGAGTAAAATCACAGCTATTCAAAACTGGAAACGGCCTAGAACCCCCACAGAAGTCCGTAGTTTTCTTGGATTGGCTAGTTGTTATCGGAAATTCATTAAGGATTTTTCGGAGACATCCCGTCCCTTAACACAGCTTACTAAGAAACATTCAAGGTTTAAGTGGACTCCTGAGTGTGAAGAGGCTTTTCAAAAGCTGAAAGTGAAATTGACAACCGCTCCAGTGTTAACCATTATTGATGGCAATCAAGACTTGCAAGTCTGGACGGATGCTTCTATTAACGGTCTTGGCGCGGTACTAATGCAAAGAGGTCGTGTAGTTGCTTATGCGAGCCGACAGTTGAAACCGTATGAAAGGAATTATAGAGTTCATGATCTTGAGCTTTTGGCCATAGTGTTTGCTTTGAAAATCTGCAGACATTATCTATTGGGTAAGAAGTTCGAGCGGTATACTGATCATCAAGCATTGAAATACTTATTCACCCAGAAGGATCTGAATCCGAGACAACAACGTTGGCTAGAATTCCTTGCATCATACGATCTGGATATTTTGTATACGTCGGGAAAAGCCAATGTAGTAGCAGATGCCCTCAGCAGAAAGAACGAGATCATCGCCAGTCTTACCATTGTTACGCCTGGGTTGATTGACAAGATCTCTATTCTCTAGAAAGACGATGAATTTATTCAAAGGATTAGCCAGCTAATTCAAGAAGGCAAATCTTCAGATTTCAGTCTTGATAGCAATGGGATTCTTAGATTACAAGGGCGAATTTGTGTTCCAGCAGTTGCAGAACTTAGAAGAGAAGTACTCGATGAATGTCACAAATCTAAGTTCAATATTCACCCTGGTGTGAGTAAGATGTATAATGATATCAAGCGAACATTTTGGTGGAAGTCGTTGAAAAGAGATATCTCTATATACGTTCGCATGTGTTCTACTTGTCAACAAGTCAAAAGCGATCAGCAGAAGCTGGCTGGATTGTTGCAACCGTTGGAAATTCCAAATTGGAAGTGGGAACATATTTCTATGGATTTCATCGATGGTTTGCCCCGAACCAAGAAAGGAAATGACAGTATTTGGGTGATCGTAGATCGTCTCACGAAGACCGCCCATTTCATACCTGTCAAATCCACTAGAACCGCTCAAAGTCTGGCGCAGATTTTTTTCAAAGAGATTGTTAGACTCCATGGAGTTCCCATGAGTATCGTTAGTGATCGTGACCCGATTTTTGCTAGTAAATTCTGGGAAGCATTCCAAGCAGAATTGGGAACAAAACTGAATCTGAGCACCGCTTATCATCCTCAGACAGACGGCCAAACTGAGTGGGTGAACCGTATTCTAGAAGATCTATTACGGGCTTGTATTATTGATTATGGCGGGTCATGGGAAGACTATTTGCATTTGGCCGAGTTCTCATACAACAACAGTTACCAAGCGAGCATGAAAATGTCACCGTTCGAAGCCTTGTATGGTAGACCGTGCAGATCTCCCGCTTGTTGGGTTGAACCTGGCAATAGACTTGTATTGGGACCCGATATGATTCATGACGCTTCAGACAAAGTCGATCTCATCAAGAAACGATTACTAACAGCTCAAAGTCGACAGAAGAGCTATGCTGATCCAAAAAGAAGAGATGTGGTATTTGCTGTTGGCGATTATGTTCAGTTAAAAGTTTCTCCAATGAGAGGGGTGATTCGATTCGGCAAAACTGGGAAGTTGGCACCGAGATTCATTGGTCCCTTTCCTATTCTTGAACGGATTGGAACTCTCGCTTATAGAGTTCAATTACCTGATTGGTTGCCTGGAGTACATGACGTGTTTCACGTGTCTCAACTCAGAAAGCATGTACATGATCCGGACTCTATTGTGGAAGAAGCCTCTCAACAAGACTTGGAAATTACTCCCGAATTAGTCGTGAGAAGAGAGCCGATAAGTATTGTTGGCAAAGAAACTAAGGAGCTGAGGAACAAGAAGGTTCACTTAGTCAAAGTGAAGTGGAGTGGATATCCTAGAGACTGTACTTGGGAAACTGAAGAAAGCATTAAAAAGGCTTATCCCAATTGCAGATTGGACCTCTCTGATTAACTCCGGTGCAAGGTACATTTACCATACTTTGCATTTCTGTCTTGTTTTCTACTTTACCATTGCTTTCTACTTTTCTGTTGTTTGCTTATCATGGATGAAAAGTTTTAAATATGTCAAATCTGATCTTAACACAAATATATGATTTTTAAGTATATAAACTGGTTATTATACACTTGAAAAGTTAATCAACCAATTGATTGTTGTTTGTGTTGTATGACTATAATTTGACTAATTAAATGTTGAAATGATAACGAATCAACGCAACATGAAAATAATGGTAAATTAACCCAAATTGAGCCAATATTGAATTGTGTGAAAATTCATTGAAATGCGTGCATACTTGTACATATATATATTTGTATGAAATTGAACAGGTCATAGCAGGTACGCAAAGCAAAGGAATAAAATTGTTTGCCCGTCAAATAGGTACATGTTTATTGTATTTCTTGGGTGATGATGATTTTATGAGCCGGATCGGCTAGCCACTTGGCTTTTTCTTTTTCTTTTGGATTGGCGAGGGCCTGGGAGGCCACTTGCGATATTTTCGGTAGCACCGTACAAAGGAGGTTATGGCGAAATATTTCGAAAATTTAGGGTGTTAGCCAAATTTTTGAGAAATTGGAAAAGTTTTAGAAACTGAAAAGTTGGAAAACTTAGTCCATAATTAAAATAAAGAAAGTTGAGTTGATTTGTAAACAACTTTCGACTTTGTTCCTTTTCGAGGACGAAAAGATTTTAAGTGGGGGAGATTGTAACAACCCGGAAAATCTGAGCCAATTTAAAAATTTTATTTTGGCGATTTTAGCGAATTTAGATTATTTAAAATAAATATTTTAAACAATAACGACGAAAAATTTATTTAAATCGAATAGAAATCGAATAAATTTATTTTAATTATATAACGAGCCTGAAATGGCGCGGCAGTTCGAAAATTCGATTTTGAATTTCAAATGAATATACAGGATTCAAAATAAATCGAAATTGAACGAAACAAGAAATATTGGAATCTGTGTGATCATATCTTTCCAACGAGGCTGAGAGATTGAGAAATCACTTTCAGAGTTGAAAGATATGTCCAGTTTAAAATTCTGAAAAGTCGCTATGGAATTTATATATATTTTATTATATATAAAGGCCTTGAAAATAGCCATTTTGCAAACGACCTCGGAATTCGACGAAACCACTTTTGTTGGGTCTGGGACGTCGAATTATTGCTAGGTTCCAAAGTTGGTAATTTTATGAATCAATATGTGAGCGTGGCAAAAGAAAATGCGTTTTGTCAGTTTCAATTAAAACTATTTGACTTGAAAATAGCCATTGTGCAAACGACCTCGGAATTCGACGAAACCACTTTTGTTGGGTCCGGGACATCGAATTATTGCTAGGTTCCAAAGTTGGTAATTTTCTGAATCAATATGTGGGTGTGGCAAAAGAAAACGTGTTTTGTCAGTTTCAATTAAAACTATTCGACCTGAAAATAGCCATTTTGCAAACGACCTCGGAATTCGACGAAACCACTTTTGTTGGGTCCGAGACGTCGAATTATTGCTAGATTCCAAAGTTCGTAATTTTCTGAGTCAATATGTGAGCGTGGCAGAAGAAAACGTGTTTTGACAGTTTTAGTTAAAACTGATCGACCTGAAAATGGCCATTTTTCAAATGGTCTCAGAATTCGACAAAATCAGTTTTGTTAGGACCGTATCGTCGATACGATGCTAGAAATATTTTTTTTGGAATTTTTCGAGTTAGTATGTGGACCCGGCAAATTAAAATGTACGTTCAAAGTAGAAGTTGAATATTTTATATTTTAATTTGAAGAATAACTGGCTGTAACAGTCGAATTGGCCTACGAAACATATCTCATTGTGTCCGGGATGGGGGTAAAACGCTAGGGGCGACAGTCGTTGGGTTTGAAAAGGAGTTTGTTTGAGAAAACACTATTTAAAAATTTTAATAAAGTCTTGGCCAATCAGATTTTTTCATTAAAAAAAAAAATCCTCCGTCTCTCTCCCCGACAACAGCGATCGAAGGCAGAAATTGTTCGAAACTTCCCAGCCCGATTTCTCTTTTATTTCTAAACGAAATCACGCAAGGTTGGATCCATTTTGAAGATCTCGTCGAGAGCTTTCAATCCATACCAGATTTGAATTTTTTCGTGCATCATAGAGCTCGGATCGAGCTCGAGAAAACCCGTCGTTCGAAGGCCCGCCACCCCCTCTAGGCGCAGCCGCACCTAGCGCAACCACCACCGATTTGCGCGCCTCTCCAAGGCGGATGACGTTGTGCAACCTGATCCTCCCCTCGCGCGACGGATCGAGCGCAAACCCATGACCTAGTTTTGAACGGCGAGGAAGGTATACGGCCCTGAGTTTTTTTAATTGATTTCAACATTCAAAAGTGTCGCAAAGTTGGTTCATCGTTTAAAAATCATATCTTTTTCGTATGTAGACGAAATTCGGTGAAACAAGAGACACCGGGACCGTGAGGACGTCTTCTACACTCTAGAAGAGACCGCATATTTGTCTGAGCCTTCTACAATTTTTGGCAACGCGAAAAGCAATGTGAGAATTCTAAATTCAAATTGGAGTGAAACGACAATGTATAAATTATACGGTCGATGTATGAGTTATATAAGCCTTGTACACCTCATGTATAAGTGTTGTATAAGTTGTATGTGCGATGTATAAGTTATATATGCGTTGTAAAAATTATATATGTGTTGGAATGGAAATAAAATATATTAGGTTGCTGACGGAGTTTTAGAAACTCCCGACACCCGTCGTCCACAAACCATGGATGGCTTGTTTGAGTTGTGTGTGAAATTTGGTTGCATTGGTTGCATTGGTTGATTGTGGTTGAAATACACCTTTGTGGTTATTGTGGTTGAAAAATACCTTGGTTGAAAAATACCTTTGTGGTTGAGAGAATAGGATTAGAGTGAGGAATAAATGAATTGAAAAATAAAAACATGCCGCCTGTGTGCGAACTAGATGCACGAACACCATTGTCAAAAGCTGCGAGGCTTTAAGGTAGGCGAGGAGCCGTACGAAGGACGGTGCCGGGTTAACTACCTTGCCGTTATGCTGCCGAAATTTCTTGAAATCTTTATATGTTTGAATTTATTTCATGTACCAAATTTATTTCATGTACTGAAATATATCCATGTGTTGATAATTTATCCATGACTGAAATGAATTGCTTAGATAATAAAAATCACATTTTTATTATATTTATGACTAACTAAAAATATACATGTTAGAAATAAAATGATTTGAGAATAGAAATCACATTTTTATGATATGTATGAACTAGAAAAATGTCCATGTGTGGAAATATTCATGTGTTGAGTTATTCATGTGTTAAAAAACGTTCATGTGTTGAATAAATATTTTTGATGATAAAAATATCATTTTTATCATGTATATGAGTCACTAAAAATACCCATGTGTTGAATAAATGTTTTTGATGATAAAAATATCATTTTTATCATGTATATGACTCGCTAAAAAACCCATGTGTTGAATAAATATTTTTGATGATAAAAATATCATTTTTATCATATATACGAGTCACTAGAATAACCCAATGTTGAATAAAGGATTAAAACGATAGAAATCACCTTTTAATCGTGTTAGTGAAATTAGAAAATATCCGTATGTTGAATAAAGGACTAGAAAGATAAAAATAACATTTTTATCAAATATATGAAGTGGTGAAAATATTCATGTGTTGAAATAAATATTTGTGAGTTAAAAATATTATTTTTAACTCGTGTATGAAGTGAATATGGTTTAGAAATCGAGAAACGATTTATATTTATATATATATAAATATAAAACGAATCGAGCCCGTGCAGTTCGCGTTTTGAAATCGTAACTTTAAATGATTATACCGAGAGATCCGACCGTCGTATTTTCTCGAAACTGGACACGTTGGATCCGCCTTGGAAAGATCTTTCCAATGGTATAAAATTTGTTAAGATCAAACGGTTAAATTTTTAGATAAGTGTAAATCAAATTTAGAGAAAAACAGCACCACGGCCGCGTTATGGCCTGAAACGTCGTTTAATTAAATTAGGCTATTTTTAAATAAATAAAAATAGCGAAAAATCGTTATAAAATATTATAAGCGATATGAAATGGAAATAAACCGATTTGGCTTGGTGTGCTTGATATTTGATTGTTGAACGTGTTTGACATGAAAATTATATAAACAACTGAAATGTGAGTGTCGAATAAATTAAGCAAGAAAAGAATCGATTTAAAATTCTATTATACATGAATCATTCGAAAAGGCCGAGTTAAATCTCATTTCAAATAGTTGATCGACAATTCAAAGTCGAAGAAATGAAGACGGTGCAAGACCGACGATCTTCACGTCGAATGGAGGGGTGCTACTGTCGCTCAGGATAGGAGTAGCTACCATGAAGGGGCGACCGTTGTAGCCGTCCGGACGTACTTGTGGATGGTACGGATATAGGAGGTACTAGGTGCCTCCGGTTTCGTTCAGACCCAGAACGGACGTGTAAATGGACTGTGTGTCTGACGTTGGATTTTGGTCTGTGCTGATTGATCTCTATTAAATATATATCTATTTGGCGGCGGAGAATTTATTCTCTTGCTTAACGCCCTTCTCTGAGACGTACGAGCTCAGAGGTTATATATCGATAGAAATCAGTCGTATGGAGTGAATTGCCTGTGTGGCATGCCTAAGTGGCGATGATCAAGGCTTATGTTGAAAAGCAAAGTCTTGTGGTTGAATATTATAGTATGGATTCGCGAGCCTCACACCCCGGTATGGACCAAAAACGGGAGAAGGACATCAAGGTAGACATGCGTTTCTTTCTAGTTAGAGGTGGTGTCAATGCTTAAAACTGGCTGACATTTATATCATTTTCACATGTGTGGTTGTTGCTGTTGCGAGGCGCCTCGGATTTAGAGTCAGTGGACTCATTTACACCCCATAGGGCGGGGAAACGCAGTGTCTAGGTTTTAAGTTTAATCCACATCGGTGGACCGACCCTGACGATCTAAAGGGAAGTTGCGGCTGTTCCTGAGACACGAACTAGAGCGTCTCGAATTCGGTGAGGATCTTGCCCCTAGCCTCAGTTCATGACAGAAATCCAAATTTCCAACACGACATGTGCGTTTGTGATTGTAAATATATATAATGGCGACATAGTGGCATGGGACACTCATGTCGTCTATGATTGATATTATGATTTATATTGTTTTTTAAATATACAAACACTAGTGATAATATCAAAATCCTTTGATTTATACGTACCAAGCATATTTTGACCAATATAAGGTTAAACTCTATCCTCCGGTCTGCGTTGCATTGTGTGATGGGACTTGAGTCTTATATCGGCTTCATTTACTATAGAGCATTGCGTTGTTAAAAGAATTTACTTGTTTTATTGCACTGGCGATCACTGGAGTAAACCGGTTCCGCGAAAGTGGCATGGTCCTATGATTCGCCTTAGTATTGTTGTGTAAGCAGTTAAGTTGATTTCTCATACCAGTCCCATGATTGACTCGTAGTTTGTTTCACTTGCAAACTCGGGTGCCCCCTTTTCTACATGGGCAACCTTGTATTCAGGTTCTAGCGGACTCATTTTGGATAGCTGGAGCTGGATTTATCATTTCTATTTTACTGTTTCAGTACTGTTACGTATATTATGTTTGATTCCGCTGCAGACATTTTATATTAAGCTGAACTGTATTTTGTGCTAAGTATGATCCTTATGTTGTATAACTCTGATGATGATTATTATTTCCAGTGTTATTTGATGTTCATTATCTGGTGTAATTCTTTGTTTCTGTACTGCTGTTAATTGTTTCTGTGTTATATTCCAAAGATTACCCTCTCAACCGTTCAACGGGGTTTTGGGTCATCTCATTGTACGAACTCGGGTGGAGGAGAATGTGGCTATGGTTGCATGTTCTGACTTGTAGAGCCTAGAGTGTAAACGCCAGAACTTGTTGCCGAAAATTTGCTCCAGTTCGGTCAAAAATTATGGTGTTTGAGGTGTGGATAGTTGAACGAATTGGTGTGGATTGATGAAGGGAAGGGGTTGGTTTTATAAGTGGGGAAAAATAGCCGTTAGAAATTTTTTCTGTTGGCGTCTGACGTCGCATCTAACGCCCCGTCAGACGCGTATGCCGCGTCTGACGCTAAAGCTTGCCTTTCAACCGTTCAGCTCAACGGGCTATTCTGGTGGGTCCCACGACTGACGCGTCGGACGCGTCTGACGTGAACACGAACGTAACTTGCCCCTTTCAAAAATCAAACGCTACCATAGTATTTGCAATTTTAGAATGTTCCCACTTTACACCGGATAAATTAAACAATTAAAATAATTTGTTTTACAATTGAATGAAAACTAAAGAGGAAAAACTAAGATGGATAGTAATGGTAGGGGAGGGGATTGATTTTTGGTGAATATGTTTTATCTGTATGCTAGGAAGGTGAGGGGGTTTGACATTGGGTAGTAATGGAAGGAGGGAACGGGAGGGAAGCTATACGATAACAAAAGTCGCATGATTTTGCTGGCAACAAATGGCAGAATAGTTTATTTTTGGCTGAAAGTGAAAGCGAAAGGACTCTACCTGAAGACCGTGCATTCATATGGTATAATAGATAATAATAACTAATTATGATACATTTTTAATAACTTCTCATATAAGTTGTTATCAAAAATCATAAATTATATATAAATTGCCATTTATAAATTATAACATAAGTAATAATTATTTACTATAAATTATTATTTGTTAAAATACTTAGAATAGTAATAAATATTACATTATTATATCAAATTTAATTATTAGTATTAGTTGTAATTGTTATATAATTACCAACATTTGATTATTCAATTAAAATTAGAAATTAAAAATTATTTAGAGTTAATAATAATCATTTATTATTACTAGAGAAAAATGTGAAGGCAACAACTTTAGTATCATACCCGCTATTTTTTTACTAGACCACATTTACTGTATTTACCGTTTAACATAGTATTAAATATTTCAATTTCATGAAATTAATCTAAAGTTTTATAATAAAATAAAAAAGACACATGTAAGAACTTAGGAAATCCGCAGGTTTAAAGAGAATTAATACAAATAAAATGCCGCTTCAAACACCAAAAGGAAAAAAATCTCCAAATAGTTAAAGTACTCTTCTGAAATTGGTTTTAATTTATAATAAAAATGTTGTAAATGCATGCACGCGCATTCAAAGGAATATAATTCACTTGAACAACAAAGGAATAAATTGGTAACTGAAATAAAAATAAATTGTAAGCGTTGAAGTTCGCCATTTGAATAAGAAAGTTATTTTATATACAAGCGTCATACTTCTAACAAACATATTCATATATTAATTGATTATAAACTGGATACCTTATAAATAAACGTGCTTGATATGCAGTTGCTTGCTCACCATAATTAATTCATAATTTAATATGTCAATCAAAGGCAACAAGAACAGAGATCAAATAGAATAAATAAATAAAAGGATTTGGATTGAAGATGCAATCGCATCGGCTCTCAAAAAACCGATGTAAAAAGGAATTTGGATCTATAATGTAATTGCATCGGCTCTCCAAAAACCGATGCAAAAAGGATTTGGATCCAAGATTAATTGCATCGGCTCTCTAGAGCTGATGCAAATACGACTAGTTGCATCTGTTATAAATAGAACCGATGCAAAAAGGGATTTGGATACAAGATTAATTGCATCAACTCTCTAGAACCGATGCAAATACAACTAGTTGCATCTATTATAAATAGAACCGATGCAAAAACTGGTGCACAAGAGAATTTGGATCCAAGATTAATTGCATCGGCTATCTAGAACCGATGCAAATACAATTAGTTGCATCTGTTATAAACGGAACCGATGCAAAAACAGGTGCAAAAAAGGATTTGGATCCAAGATTAGTTGCATCGGCTCTCTAGAACGGATGCAATACAACTAGTTGCATCTGTTATAAATAGAACCGATGCAAAAAAGGATTTGGATTCAAGATTAATTGCATCGGCTCTCTAGAACCGATGCAAATACAACTAGCTGCATCTGCTATAAATAGAACCGATGCAAAAATTCCATTTGCTTCGACGTAATTGCATCAAGGGTTGATGACAACCGTTGCAAATTGCATTTTTTTGTATTTTCTACTATTTTTCAAGTGCTAATTGCATCGGTTGTTTATCTAGAACCGATGCAAATTATTCTAATTACATCGGTTGCTACCACAACCGATGCAACTGAGGTGAAGCAACAGACATATTTTGTACTGGTGCACTTCAGGTCCAAATTCAGGTAAACCAAGCATTTTGTCCACACGTAGAAAGCAAAGTCACATTTCCAGAACAAATGAATGTAATCTTCCTCGCCCTCCTCACAGAAAACACAACCACCACTTACAGTCAACCCTTTTCGACGCAAGCTACAAAAAGTGTTCTACCTCTCATGCATTACTATCCACATATGTAACTTGACTTTTGTAGGAACTGTCTTAACACTCCACGTATAATCAAAACCTAACCACCTTCTACCAGTAAAATTTTACAATCCTCTAACCCGAAATACATTCTTCTCCCCTTCTAACTTCCAAACAAACTCATCTTTCTCCTCATTTAAGTAAACAACTTCTAACAACTTAAACAATTGGCATAACTGATAAAAAGCATTACCAGTAACAATTATGCAAAAATACAGTCTCCATTTAAAATTGATAGCCTCCAAATTATACATCTCACCAACGGTAGACAATCTGTTATAAGCAATCGCAAACAGGTCCTCAAATTCATCCTTCAATGGAACAGGAAGAAGACAACAATCATACTAGAATGAAATATTGAAGCCATTTCTCACAACCACCATTGTGCCAATCTTAATCCAATGGGAATTACTCATAACTCCTTTCCAAAAAGCAGAACAATGTGATGAATCTTGATTCCAATCAAATCTACCATCATAACATGTGTTAATTATCCATCCCTTCCAAAAAACTTGCTTATCACTTATCATTCACTAAAATGATAACATGTCTAAAACACATGCTTCCAACCATTGGTTTCTATCTAAGGATCGAAGATTCGAACGATAGGATAAACATACTCGAATAATTGAAGCAAATGCAAATTAAAATCTCATAAAAGCAATTAAGAATGAACTCTAAAAAAAGGGGATAAGAAGTGTGAATCTTGTCTTTGGGTTCCCACGTCGCGTCTTCGCGGTCGTCTCCCTACTGTATCTTCACTAGTTTGATTTCTTTGTTGCGTAATTTCTTAATCTCTGATCTAAGAATATTTGTAGGAAATCTTCTCACTCTCGCTTCCTTCTCAACCTCTACATCTTTAAACGTGCTCGGCTCTACTGCCTTTGTCGTATCATGTATAACTTTCCTCAAATGGGAAACATGGAATACGTCGTGTATGCCCGCCAGTCTGTCCGGTATTCTAATCCTATAGGCCATCTGACCTATCTTCTCCACTATTGGGAATGGCCCTACAAATCTCGGTGCCAACTTCCCCACTGAGCCAAAGCGAACTACATTCCTCAGAGGTGATACCTTGATGAAGACCATATCTCCTACTTCGAATTCCAAACCAGTCCTTCTTTACCGGCATATGAATTCTGCATGTCCTGAGCCGTCTTCATACGTCGGCGGATAAGATCAATCTTCTCGTAAGTCTCTCGAATCATCTCAGGTCCAAGTAGAAGTCTGTCCGCAGACTCCCACCAATAAGTCGGCGATCCGCAAGGTCGTCTATAAAGTGCCTCGAAGTGTGTCATGCCTATGCTAGACTGATAACTATTGTTGTAGGCGAACTCAAACAATGGGAGATGCTCCTCCCAAGTCCCTCTGAAATCTAGGATACACAATCTTAAAAGATCCTCAAGAACCCTATTCACCCTCTCAGTCTTTCCATCGGTCTGAAGGTGATATGTCATGCTCAAATGTAATTGTGTACCTAGCGCCTCTTACAAGCTCTTCCAAATCTCACTAATGAAGATGGGGTTACGGTCACTTACTATACTGGAAGACACCCCATGAAGTCAAACTATCTCTCGAAGGTATACCGATGCTAGCCAAGCTGATGTCCTCTTGTTCTAAACACGAATAAAGTGAGCGCTCTTCGTAAGTCTGTCTGCTATTACCCAAATACTGGTGTTGTCCTTGTCCATAAGAGACGCTCTCTCACTTCCATTGTGGGACATCCAAAGGATGAAATAATCCGCCAACCTTCCTTTGTTCATCCTTTACTCGCTGTTAAATCAAACATCGGGCCACAAACTACGCCATGTCCTTCTTCATACCATCCCAAAAGAAAACTCTCTTTATGTCTTTATACATCTTGTCACCGCCCGGATGGATAGTCATCCAAGAATGATGAGCCTCCTCAAGGATTGTCCTCCACAAATCTCTATCTCGGGGACACAGAGCCTTCCATCTCGTCTTAGCCACCCTTTATCATCCACAGAATATCTACTTAGGTAACTAGAGGTCTCTCCTCTATTGAGCCTGTCCAAGATGTCTGCTATCTATGGGTCTTCTCACTTTATAAATCCAATACACTCCATAAGAGTAGGTTGTACTATCAACGATGCTAACAAACTAGGTGCAAGATCCGTAAATGGCCTAAAATCGAAGTTCAATATAAAATCCAAGCTCCGCCTCTTTACGAATTGAGGACTCAAGGTCATCCTCTATCTACTTATTGCGTTCGCCACTACATTACCTTTGCCATGAGTATAAGCTATCTAAAAATTATTGAATGCTAGGAACTCCATCCATCGTTGCTATCTCAAATTGAGTTCCTTCTACGAGAACAAATACTTGAGCGACTTATGATCAGTGTATAAATAAAATCTCTCTCAAAGTAGATAATGTCACTAAGACTTCAATGCGAACACTATAGCAGCCAACTCTAAGTTGTGGGTAGGGTAGTTCCTCTCATGAACTCTCAACTATCTGCCACCGTAGCATACAACCCTTCCCTCTTGCTTTAACTCGACACCTAGTCTTGTGCCATAGGCATCCGTATAGACTGTAAATACTTTGCTTCCATCGGGGAGAGTCAGAACTAAGGCTGACGTCAGAGCCCTCTTCAATCCCTGAAAACCATCCTCACAATCAATGCTCCAAGAAAATGCCAATTTCTTCTTCGTCATTTTGGTGAGTGGGGATTATATCCTTGCAAAGTCCTTGATAAAATTTCTATAATAGCCCACCAACCCTAGAAAACTCCTCACCTCCATCGCATTCTTCGGGACCTTCCAATCTTGAACTGCAATGACTTTAGCGGGGCCCACCGCTATCCCATCCTTGGAGACTACATGCCCTAGGAACCTTACATCCTTTCTCCAAAAGTGACACTTAGAAAATTTTGCCTTGAGTTGATGCGATCTGAGGGTGCGTATAAGCTCTCCTAAGTGTAGGGCATGTTCCTCCTCATTCCTTGAGAAGATCAGAATATCCTCCACGAAGACCACCACAAACTTGTTTAGAAACTCTCTAAATGCCATACTCATCAAGTCTACAAAATATGAGGGTGCATTAGTCAACCTAAAAGGCATGACCAGCCACTCAAAGAAACCATCTGAAGTTTTGAAAGCAGTCTTTACAATACTATCCTCCGCCATCCTCAATTGATGAAATATCGTGGCTAAATCCATCTGCAAGAAAACTGATGTGCCTACTAGATGATCAAACAAGTTGCTAATCCTCGGGGGTGGATGCCTATTCTTCTTGGTGAGGTTATTCAGCTCCCTATACTTCACGCATAAACAAAGTGAGACGTCCTCCTTAGTCGCAAAGACGTCTGGAGCTTTCCATTCTGATGTACTCCGTCTAATAAATCCCTTCTCAAGTAGATCCCCTACTTGCTTGCTGAGCTCCCTCCTTTCCCTATGAGAGATGTGGCACACCGGTATAGCGACTGGCTTCGCATTCTCTACCAAGTAAAACTGGAATTATATCTCACGCCTAGAAGGTAATCTCCTAACCTTATCAAACACATCTGGATAATCTCTGACTATGGGTACTGATCACAAATCATCAACAAGAGCATAAAGTGAATCTAGGAAGCTGAGCATAACCGACCCCCGTGGGTTACACGAAATCTCGAGAGTTCTCCCTTGGCACATTAGAAGCCTCACAATTCTCCTCTTACAGTCTAGGATGGCACCATACATGGCTAGCCAATTCATTCCTAGAATCAAGCCATAACCGATAAAGCCAAGAACATACGCGTCGCTCTCAAACTCAACGCCGAAAATAGAAATTCTCAAACCCCGACATATCATAGAAAGATGAGTTGTACCTCCTCTGGGGTTAGAGACTACAACAAGATCAAAAACAATGACATCGAACCTCTACCTTGATCTAAGCCTTATCATTCTCTCCACCTTTCTTTTGCGCCCCCTGAAAGGTATTCTAGATCTAATCGATACCTTAATTGAACAGTTTAACAAATTAAACTCAAAGATCTATTGCAAGAATAGTATATTAATACTTAATAGATTGGAATTTCATACCTTTTTTACCTCGAGATCCATGAATTTGATGAAGATGGTAGCTATCCTCAAATCGATTAGGCCAACAAGTGCTAGCCCTCTATTGGTATCCACGAACGAGTGTTCTATCTCGTCAGTACGAGATCGAAATCAAAGAAGCGATGCTAGCCGCCGCCATGGACTATTTAACAAAACCTAATTTCTGATTTCCATCTGATGGTTAGAATTGATCGGTGAACCATTCTCTAAACCTTATTTTATTATATATATTTTTTTTAAATAGGTCGGTACCTACCTTATAAATGTTTATAATAAACCAAGATTAGAATTAGGATAAAATATAGACCATGGCTTTACCATTTCAAACAAATAAATCAACTTTTGATATTTTATTTGTTAAGAACGGTTCTTTCTTTTTCAAACGTTCTATTGTGTGACCCTATAGGTTATTACAACGTTGGCAATGATTTTAAATCGTATTTAAAATCAAAAACAGTGATTGGCATCTAGCAATACATCGCTGCTACCCAAGTTATAATAAGAAAATCGATTCGATATAACCTTTTCGTGACCAGTGTATTAATGTAATATAATCCCTTTAACCAGTATATCCAGGATTAAACTCAAGGCATGGATTGTATCATCCTCTTTATAATTTAATCCGTTTTTCTTCATCGATGAGTAGACTGTTTAAAACAAATCAACATTTGAGCATGGCCATGCATTTCACAGTCTCACTCAATCAAGAGGCCCATGGATATCACTACGAATATATCGTAGGGTTAAATTTCATCTAGATCATTCATAATTTTCATTCGATTCGAGATGTATCCAATAATCACCGTTATCGTTACTCTGTTACGAAATAACTTTAGATGATATCAAAACACAAATATACTCGAATAAAATTATAATGATATCAGGTCTAAGGACCATTACATCATTGTCACTGTGAGAATAACTTATGATACTGTTGATTATGTTCCATGGAGTTATCTCACAGTGGGTCAGCCCAATACGCTATTCTCTAATACGTATTTATATCTTGACTTTAATATCACGTATATTAATGATCAATGAGATGTAATCATCAGTCAAACAATATACTAGTCTCGGCGCTTTATTGTTGTCCTGTATAAACAATAAAACTCGACTAGGGACTTTTAATAATTATAATACTTATCACATTATATAATCTCAAGTTCAGTCTTACTCGAACTATATAATCCCATATTATTATTCTAAGGACTTCAAATATATTTATATTTATATATTACGCAGTAAACATAATATAATATAATCATATTTTATTCCAAATAAAATAATAACATCAATAGTGTTATCAATCTCATCAAATGAATTACCTCTAGGGCACAAACTCTAACATTCTCCCACTTGCACTAGAGTCAATCATTTACGTATCATATACTTATGAAACTAGTGTGACTATTAAACTTCTGCTGCGACGGAGTTTAATTCAGTAGGTCTGCAACATTACAACGTTTGTAACTTTGCAGATATGTTCATTTCCTCTGTGAACAACTTCACATAGGAATTATATTTCTTAAATATATGTTTGGATTAATAGTGAGTTTAAGATTTTTAGGCCTGAGCATCAGCCACATTGTTATCGCAACGTATATCATTGGATCAACAATGAATTAAGTTCAATCATGAACTCTTTAATCCAAACATTATCTTTCTTAGAATCAGTATTTATTTCTTGTTTTAAAACTAACATTATTCACAATAATCAATGTGTTATCAATATATAACATTAGAATTATTGTGTCACTCCCACTTAATTTCTTGTCTATACAAGATTCAATGACATTATGAGGTTTTCGAGACATTTCGATTTCTATTTCATTCCCATCGGTATCTTAGAGACTGGATCTCCATAAAATGGATACCAATTCGAGCAATAAAACGTTTTATTCTCAAAGGATTTATAGAATTAATATCCATTTGTTTCTTGTGGATATTACACAAAATAGTTATTTGATTTGGGTCCGATCTTATCAGAGGAAGGTCGTTTAACAAACGCCTTATATCCCAAATCTTCAAATTAGACACACTAGGACATTTCCTAGTCCATATCTTATATGGCTTCTTTAAAATCGTTTTAGTGGGATTTAATATAATTGTTCTAAATTTAATTTATTGGAAGATCTATATGACTTATCATTAATCATATTTTATCTTATAACGTACGATATCTCCTTTCAGACACACCATTCCAATATGGTTTTCTAGATGGAGTAAGTTATGAAACAATTTCAAACTTATATGGACAGTCATTAATTAATTGGCTTAAACATTCTCTTTGATCTGTTCGAAGAGAATTTATTTTCTATTAAAATTGGTTTCTATCTCCATTTTGAATTCCTTGAACTTTTCAAAGGATTCTAATATGTGTTTCATAAGATACACATATCTTTATCTACTGATATCATCAGTAAATCTAATGAAATGATAAAACCTACCTCTAGTTTATGTATTCATTGCTCCATATACATCATCATGTACGAGACCCAATACATATCACTCATTTACTGTGTCAAGTGAAACGTGATTCAGTTATATTGCCTAATAAACAAGATCTGTATTCTTCATATAATTCAAAACCAAATGATCTCAAATTCCATCATTATGGAGTTTTGATATACTTTCTTGTTTACTGGGCCAACTGGTAATACTAAAGGTATATTGGATTTAAATCACTAAATTTAATCCACTCATTTTTAATGTCAAGTACATTACAGTTAAGGATTTACAAAGATCAATAACTATTTGTGATATTCCATATGATATTTCATTCAAATAAAATGAATAACAATTGTTCCTTTTATTACAAATGAAATTCAAACTTGTCTAGACAAGATCTATAATAACATTTATCTTAAGTGGAATTTCATTATAACAAATATTTTATTTATTTAATTAAGCCAGTGTAATCAACAAGAATCAACTTTCTATGGATAATCTAAGAACATTTGCTTCATTTCCAATCGTAAGTCCACTTGTCATTTTATCAGATTTCTACTTATTCTGCAATTTCTGTAAATCAACATACATTTATGTAATTTATATCTAGTATCTAATACTAGAAATGTATAAGTAGATTATTATAACATTTATATCTTATTCAGTTGAAGTCACACTTTAACTTTTATTTTAGATTCTCTAATTTTGTTAGAACAATTACATTTTAATTGTTTGAGGACAATCCTCAAATTTCAATGTCAGTCAAGAAATTAGATTTAATTCAATTTATCCTTCTTAAGGATTAATTTAAATTATCGGAATTATTTATTATTTAATATCTACAGTAGATAATAAATGATATCTGATTCTTTAATATTTATTTAATATAAACTTTAACAATCAAAATTTTATATTAACATAAATGTGTAATTTAAACTAAAATATGCTCCCACTCAAATTAACATCCCTTTATTTATATACATATATCAGTATATATATATAATGGTATTCCAAGATCCATATCTAATCATGTTTTGACTCTGCTTTGGCAAATCCCCAAAACACAACCTTTTAGGTAGACATCTTATGTCAATTATATCGTGTATATAATTCTTGGATCGCATGATGAACATTTTGTTCAGTATTATTCGTTTGCTCAAGTATAGAATAATTCACACTATTGTCTCTAAGGCCATAATCGTATTATGCAGCCTAGTTAAGTCAGACCCAATAATAGGTTGGAGCACCACATTTTACTCCATCGCATATAACCAAAATTAAAAGGTGCACAATGCTTTGGCGTTAGTTACAACCATTGATCTTGGACAGTGATGAGTATATTATTGGAAGACGTCACCATGACTTAATATAAAAAAAATTTGCTTTAAAGGGAATTTAAAATTCGTAATGGAAAACAATATCAAAGTTATTTACATATATCAAAATATACGTATTTTATATTCGAAATATTAATTGGATTTAAATAAATATATGAATCATACATATATTATAACTAAATTCAATGGTGTATATGGGTAAATGACCTCTTCTTTTATTGAACATTTCAAAGTTATGGTCGGCTTACCCTTTTGTTTTGAAGAGTCCAATTAAATTTGAGTCTTTATGAAATTTACAAAATATATCCTTATAAATTTGCAAACCCACTTTGAAAAACAGATTAATCAAAATGAAATAGAGGCAAACTAAATATATCATTATATATATTCAATTCAGCCTTGTTAACTTTCATATATTCAATCATATAAATATCAGTAACGAAAAATTAAACGGTGTAATAATGTTTATCATTGTAGTTACTCATGTACAATCCATTCAGTCCTAAATTGCAAAACTATTCTACTTCTGACATGTCCAGTAGACTTGTGCATATCAGCATTTTTATATGCAAAACAATCACATAGATATTTATATTAGACATCTCACATCAATATTATTTACATCGAATGTAGTCAAGATGGAATTGAATACATATATAAAGTACATTGACTCAAGTATTAAGATCTGAAAGATGAATCAGCTCACACACTATACAGACACAAAATTTGTAATCGTTTTTCACAGCCTAATCAACAAACATAAATATATGTACATTTATTATACAAGTCGTACTTGTTAATCATATATACAGGCAGTATGTATATCTGCAGTTCCGTCCACGCAACTTTATTGCTTCTTTTACCGAAACAGTTTCAGTATTCTGCTAACGATTGCCAGCTTACCCTGTTAAACAAACTTTAATTCAGAGGGTTAATATATCAACTGTATTTGACATATATGCAATAAATTTGATACATCAAATGTACATAAAATTCAACTACGCATTGCAGCAACCAATATGAATCAATTATTCATATGTTTATGCTGTCAATATGCTGGTGAAGAAATTTAATACCATTTCAGCATCAATATGCTGTGAGCATGGATTCAGATATCAAGTTTAGCTTGCAGTTTATCATAAATCATACTTGCAATGTATGTACGTACATTTATCAATATAAATTTACATATATACATGAACAGTACTGTAACCTTTGTTATACATATGTATATCTGTCTACATATACACACATATGTCCTTACATTCAGGAAACAAATATTTTTTTTTTGACACTGATTATTCTAATCCAACATAAAAATTAATTGTATGCGGTTTCAGGCTATATTTTAGCATACATGTTCATTATGTAACATTTACATAATCATACTGCTTATAATTGCAATACAGCACAATGCCTTATTGTGTATACAATCACATCTGTAATAAATGTCTAGATTTACATTTTAAATATAAACCCCACCTCTGTTTAGTATATATTAATCAAATGGTCATATGCATATCAGATCCAACTGGCAACAAAATGGGTTTATGTAGAGGCCATCATATCATATGAGTTCACCAAAAACAGTGATTAATATGTATATACATACTGATTTAACACATCAACAGCAAACACATTTAATCTGGTGTAAGATCCAAGCCATAATCAAATTACAACATTAATCCTAGTAATCAGACTTATTTTGTGAACAAAAATAAATTCTAAAACATACAAGATGCATGACTAGGTGTATCAAATACATAATTCAGTTTTATAGTCAACTAGAACCAGATGCACAAAACAAAACTGAATGTAACACACTATGGCCTGATTAATATGTCATTATAAAATTGGTTCAATGGGTTAAGAACTCAATCCAAACTGGTATCAATAAAATTTGAACCATCAACTAGATCATAATTCAGAGCTATGTACCATTCATGTTAATTATAGCCTAATTCACATGCACACTGGTTTGGTTATACTGATAAAATATATCAATACTGACTTTCAGTATTTGACTTACTGTCTCATATCTATCTTATGAACAGAGGCGACTAGTTAATCAACATTATTCCAGATCTAACTAGGAATAATTTGTTCTAGGGAATCAGTACTCATATTGACTAGTCATTTTTGATCAATCAAACTGGGTTTGGTTGATATGAAGAATTCCAATGTTAATTAACAGAGTAATAACAATTTGAAAATTTGGTTGATTTTACAGATTTATCGAATGATGATTTCAATGAATCAAAATTCATCATGAAGCTATCTTACAGATTCATCAATCAGTAAAACCATTCTTTTAATAAAATCAAAATTTCTATCAAACATTTTGATAATGGGTTTGGTATTCTTAAATACCCGATCAGGTTTGTGGGGATCTAATATACATATATTCAGGACTGATTTATACTGATAAAACACTAAATCATATTAATTGACTTAAGTTCTCCAAAATACTGTCTAACAGATTTCATATCAATTCTGGGTGAACATTGAATGATTCCAAATTCATCAGTTTGTGGAATCACTCCAGATCCTGAAAATTTTACAACTGGCTGGGATAACTGAGTTTATCCATATGGAATTATCGAATAAAATCTAGAATTCATTTCAAAATTTATATCATATATAAAATACTATGATGAAACGATTTCATGTCATAAATGAGTTCATGATGAAATCCTTTTATATCATTATCCATAATACTAAAAACTCTGCTTCGATTCGACAGTACAATAACCAAATGAATCTCAACTTACAATTTTCATATAGAATGATTTCATTAAGTCAAACGTAGTTGAAATCACATTTCTGATTGGCAATCAGTAAGATCTGGTTTCTAATAACCAAATAAAAAATAAAAAATTGTATGACTCGTTCAGGACTTTAATATTTAGGAATCAAACAAATTTGATTTTATCTGCAGGTATTCAAATCAATACTGAAATTTGGTCTTAACAAATTTCGATTTAAATGATTTTATTAAATCAAAATAATATGAAAATCACCTTATTGAATTTCTATTCAGTAAAATCATTTTAATTAGAAAGTATGTATAAATAAATATGATCAATTCAGGTTATAAAACTTGTCAATCAAACATTTTGATGTTAAGTTTCATACTGTTTATCCATATAAACAGATCAGTACAATGTTTCAATCCAAATCCATACATCCAAGATTAATCCGAATATAAATGAATCATTTTATATCAGAGATTATTCTCTAAACAGTCCTAATCAGTTCAGAATCAAATCGATTAATTTGTACATGCGAACCATCCGATCAATTAGGAATTTAAACATTAACAAACCTAAATCAGAATTTAATATACTATAACTCGCAAGCCCAAAGCTCTGATACCACTGAAAGGTGTTCTAGATCTAATCGATACCTTAATTGAACAGTTTAACAAATTAAACTCAAAGATCTATTGCAAGAACAGTATATTAATACTTAATAGATTGGAATTTCATACCTTTTTTACCTCAAGATCCATGAATTTGATGAAGATGGCAGCTATCCTCAAATCGATTAGGCCAACAAGTGCTAGCCCTCTATTGGTATCCATGAACGAGTGTTCTATCTCGTCAGTACGAGATCGAAATCAAAGAAGCGATGTTAGCCGCCGCCATGGACTATTTAACAAAACCTAATTTCTGATTTCCATCTGATGGTTAGAATTGATCGGTGAACCATTCTCCAAATCTTATTTTATTATATATTATTTTTTTTAAATAGGTCGGTACCTCCCTTATAAATGTTTATAATAAACCAAGATTAGAATTAGGATAAAATATAGACCTTGGCTTTACCATTTCAAACAAATAAATCAACGTTTGATATTTTATTTGTTAAGAACGGTTCTTTCTTTTTCAAACGTTCTATTGTGTGACCCTATAGGTTATTACAACGTTGGCAATGATTTTAAATCGTATTTAAAATCAAAAACAGCGATTGGCATCTAGCAATACATCGCTGCTACCCAAGTTATAATAAGAAAATCGATTCGATATAACCTTTTCGTGACCAGTGTATTAATGTAATATAATCCCTTTAACCAGTATATCCAGGATTAAACTCAAGGCATGGATTGTATCATCCTCTTTATAATTTAATCCGTTTTTCTTGATCGATGAGTAGACTGTTTAAAACAAATCAACATTTGAGCACGGCCATGCATTTCACAGTCTCACTCAATCAAGAGGCCCATGGATATCACTACGAATATATCGTAGGGTTAAATTCCATCTAGATCATTCATAATTTTCATTCGATTCGAGATGTATCCAATAATCACTGTTATCGTTACTCTGTTACGAAATAACTTTAGATGATATCAAAACACAAATATACTCGAATAAAATTATAATGATATCAGGTCTAAGGACCATTACATCACTGTCACTGTGAGAATAACTTATGATACTGTTGATTATGTTCCATGGAGTTATCTCACAGTGGGTCAGCCCAATACGCTATTCTCTAATACGTATTTATATCTTGACTTTAATATCACGTATATTAATGATCAATGAGATGTAATCATCAGTCAAACAATATACTAGTCTCGACGCTTTATTGTTGTCCTGTATAAACAATAAAACTCGACTAGGGACTTTTAAGAATTATAATACTTATCACATTATATAATCTCAAGTTCAGTCTTACTCGAACTATATAATCCCTTATTATTATTCTAAGGACTTCTAATACATTTATATTTATATATTACGCAGTAAATATAATATAATCATATTTTATTCCAAATAAAATAATAACATCAACAGTGTTATCAATCTCGTCAAATGAATTGCCTCTAGGGCACAAACTCTAACACCCCCTTCTTGGGCCACCATTTCTTTTTATCACCCTTGGGTTGTGCCTCATCGGTTTTGACCTCTTTCTTCTCATCCTTACTATATTCGTGCATCAAAGTCATGTCAACAAGCCTCTCGAAAGTATCCCCCATCGGTATATTCAATAATGCCAATCCTTGAAGAGATTGATTCAACCCTCTCACAAACCTAAGAGCCTTTTATGAGGAGTATTCACCAAGTCCAAACCGAATCTCGCTAGTTGATAAAACATGTTAACATATTCCTCAATAGACATATTCCCTTGCTTTAAACTCAAAAATCTCTCCATCTGCATACCCTCTTCTTCCTGAGACAAGAACTTCAACTCAAATGTCTGTCTGAAATCATCTCCAAATAGTTACTGGCTGTCCCGCCCATGTCACCTTCCACTAGTAAGATGCTTTGTCTTTCAGTTGCCATGCGGCGAACTGTATATTCCTCTAATCATCGAGCTCGAAAAGATCAAACATGGTTTTCGTTTCTCGCAGCCAATTGTGCGCCTCAGTATAACTCTCATAACCATGAAACTACTTGTCACCCATTGTGCAAAAATCCTTACAAAGCTTTGAAAAGTTTACTACACGAGGAGGTTAAGCTACTTCGGCTACAGCTGGGTTGAGGCATCTCCTTGAACTCTGGTAGGTGTTGTGGCCTCTAGATACCAACGGAACCATGTCGGTATTGGAATGCGCTCAGGAAGATTGGGTGCCCCAGACATGCTGAAAAGAGATGAAACAAGGATTCAAAAAGAGAATCAAAACGATATTGCATATGGATTGAGAGATATGTTTCTCGAAAATAGGCTTTTAAATGAAAATACTTTGCTTTCGAAAACAACTTTTCAAAACTTTTCTCTGATATTGTAACCTTTATCTATGATACCAAACGTGGCACTCCACGTCCATTAATGTCAATCTTTAGAGAATGCATTAAGCTTAAGGGGTTTAGCTTGTGTCAATCTTGTTGTGTGGAACCCGTATCAGTGAATATCCATGTTGGTATTTAGTTAGGGGGCCCATATTAGGTAGGGGCCAGGGCAAGATTCACTGATCTTGATAATAAGTGGTTCAAAAGAGGGGTCGGTTCAGGCGCGTTCTGACGGAGTCATGAGCGTTTATAGGTCCGATTGAGGAGAATAAGTTGCAGTAACACCAGTAAATAGGTCTGTGTCCTATAAGTTGTCGCTTTAGGGAGTGATACACCCTATTAGGTGTGTCCTAAACCTCTTATGTAATCATGTTCCTGTTGTTGTCCTAAACCTCTTATTTAGGTGTGTCCACATCCAAATTAGGTGTTTCCTATAACAGAATTAGGTCTTACCGGAAATTTGCGACCTTGGTTATCCGATATACAACACATATTGAACATCAAGAGTCGAAAATAACCGAATGGTTAATGAAAGAAATTAGAGGGTGAGGAAAGATAAGTTAGAAACTTAGAATAGAAGAAGAAGAAGAACACGACATCAGAGTAACACGAATCTCACAGCGGAATGAATAACATATAATAGATAACATATCCTTGAAATAAAATCAGTATATGTATTCAATAACATTATTAGAGTACAACACTTACAACACAACGGAAATAACTATAGCTATATGATCCTGAAGCCTCCTGCTCCAAGCTCTTCTAGTATATCTGTAAATTCCTGACTAACTTGACTGCCCGTACAAAATTAGGCACCCAAGAGTTTAGGGAAAACAAAACAAAATAAACTCCGGGTCAGTCATGGGACTGGTATGAGTAAAACAATTTAAAACAGTTCGAACAAGTAAACGATATCTCACAAGACCACGCTGTATAACAGAACGGGTTTTTCCCTTATGAGAATCCAAAATATCTTTATATCAAAAACCTTTTGATATTATAATAATGTCTATCAACCACAATATAATAATCATCTAGCAGAAACGCTTTCATTTCACGTTCTACATATATAGTATACAATCAAAACCACAAGAACGTATTGGGTAATGGATTTCCAACTATGACAAGGTATGGAACCACCTTTCGCTAGTGTACCTCTAGAGAGGAATACACTGGGTTCAACAAGAACATCTTGCAACCCGGCCACACATGACCGACCACTCATTTCGCTTGAGTGTATCGAATGTATATCACCAACGGTTGGGATCAGCAACCGTTTCCCGAATGGGACAGTATCGACAATAGATTTTTGGAAGTAAATGAAACTCTAGATCAGGTGATTATACACCCTACTTCGGAGCGACCGACTTAGCCATGCCGCCTGCCCGATTTTTGTCATTTACCGGTTGATGAGGCTTGAGGTTACGCTTCATCATCACATCAGATTCACTTCGAATGCCACATTGTCAGATCCATCGAAAATCACTAATTGACGTCTACAACAGTACATTACGTGTTAGCTAAAGAAGTTTCCTTCTCCGCTTCCACTCTTGGTACGGTTGAAGAAACCAATGTACGTGACCTTTTTGGAACTACTCTGTCAGACATTCATCCATACAAGTCACCCAGGAATAGGATGAACCGAAGGCACTATTCAGTACATCCATCTTAGGCACTGTTATCTAAGACTTATACGATAGCCCTTGCACTTTACTCCGTCTTCAATTTTCTTTGGCATATATGATTCGCAACGCTTATGCCAGTACAGAGTGGTTCTTTGGATAATAATCCAACCGGTCTCTCCATATTAACAACATTAAAATGGTCAAAACTTCGATAGTCTGTGATTTAACCATCAAAGAAAAACACGTGTGCAAACAACGATATTATTTCCAAATGGAAATTCTATCAATCAATCATCAAATATATATCTATATATATATATATATATTCTTATTTTCTATGTTTATAAAATATACGCTAACGCTGGAAAACATTTCCATAACTTATTTACGTATCACTTAACCACTTTCACTCTCGAACCTTAACCATTTCTAAATTAAAAACGAAGTCGATCAAGTTGGGGTATAACTACCTCTCAAACCTTAACTGAACAGAATTTCAAATCTCGTAATAGGGTAAGTTCATCTTTTAACCTTTAACACTTCCTTACGAACCCTCGGATTCTATTTACGAACCCCCTTCTTTTACAAGTTTACGTGATTATAACAATGGTGTTATAATCTCTTGCATCCGAAATATATTATCTTTAATATGAATTTTATTTCCTAACTCGAATAATATAACGACAACTAATTTATTTACTCCTATTCGGTTAACTCTAATCTATAACTCTTATTTGAATAACTCCAACCTAATAACTCTTACTGGATTAACTCTTATTTGAATAACTTATATTCGATTTGCTTACTTTCGAATACTTATACTCGATAATCTCTTTCTTCGAATAAATCTTATTTGATTTAACTCCTGTCAAATAACTAGATTCGATCAACTCACTTCGAATATTTCTGATTCGATTATCTCACTTCGAATATCTCTATTCGATTATCTCACTTCGAATATCTACTATTCGATTATCTCACTTCGAATATCTCTATTCGATTATCTCACTTCGAATATTTCTTATTCGATTCACTTCTTCGAATAACTAAATTCGATTAACTCCTTTCGATTAAACTCAAATCGATAACTCCTTTCGATTTAAACTAATCGATAACTCCTTTTCTTTAACTCTATTCGAATAAACTATATTCGATACTCCTTTAACTCTATTCGAATAACTAATATTCGACTAACTCCTTTGGATTAACTCATTTGGATTAACTCGGTTTGGTTAACTCATCTTGACTAACTTAACTTAATTAACTCGACTTATTTAACTCCACTTGATTAACTCCTATCGAATAACTAATATTCGATTTACTTATATTCGAATCACTATGCCTGTTTTAACTTTATTTCGAATAGCTAATATTCGATTTAACTCCATTCGCTTGACTCTAGACTGCAGCGATCACAAATGGTTACACCTGATTCCCTCAGGAAATATCCGACCGCCATAGGCTATTTATAGCCCTGCGAATTACGCTAGCAGTCGTACGAGATGGCAGCTCATCCCGAATCACTATGTTTGACTAACTCTTTTTCAACTAACCTTATTTGATTAACTCTAGCTCGGTTTAACTCTATTCAATAACTCTAGTCGATTTAACTCTATCGATTAACTCTAACTGATTAACTCTAACTGGTTTAACTCTAACTGATCAACTCTGACTGGTTAACTCTAACTGATCAACCCTAATTGATTAACTCTATTCGAATAACTCTAATCGAATAACTAATATTCGATTATCGCCATTTCAATTAACTCATTCAGATTAACTCCTTTGAATTAACTCTTTTAATTTATCCTTTTGAACTAAATCCTTTGATTAATTTCTTTCCTATTTGTTTATATTTATTTCATATAAATATTTCCTTTATAAAATTCTATTTATTTGACAAATAAATATCTCCTTTTATCTTATTCTATTTATTTAACAAATAAATATTCCTTTTTCTTTATTTATTTTCTATCAATAAATAAATTCCATTTACTTTTATTTATTCCCTAAATAAATAAATCCTTTTACTTTTATTTATTCCCTAAATAAATAAATAATCCTATTTAATCCATTTGTAAATGTTCTACAAATATTTCCTTTTTATCTCTATTTTATTTGTAAATGGTTTACAAATATTTCTCTTCCTATATTTGTCTATTTATTTTCTAGATAAATAATTCTCTTACACTTCTATTTATTTTCTAAATAAATATCCCATTTTAATCCTATTTATTTTCTTATTAAATTGTCCTTTGATTTAATCCTGTTTATCTTCCAAAGTAAATAATCCCTTTATAATATATAATTTATTTACCAAATAAATAATCCATTTGATTTCTTATTTATTTATCTTAAATAAATTATTCACTTTATAAGTATTCCACTTATAAATATCCTTTTTATAAATATTTCATATTTATAAATATTCCTGTTTATAAAATCTTCTTTGATTATATAAATATTTTCCTTTTATAAAATCCTTTGATTTTATAAATAATTTATTTTCAAATATCACTTTGAAAATTCCCTTATCAACATTCCGGTATGTTATGGTATTTAACATGCCATACAACAATGATCAGTATCATTCACACATGTATAATCATCAACACATTTCATATCACATCGTATAACACAATATATAAAACAAAACAGTATTTATATATTGTGGAACCCTGTTGGGTCCCTCCAACCTGTTTCCCTGCATACACAGATGTTACACAATAAAATCGACATCACTTTCAGTTCGGTATGAAATATTCTGATAGCAGAATCAATATCTAAATATTTAACGGTTTATATATATATATATATATATATATATATAATTTCCACTAACTGACTAGCAGTTCAATCAATCAGTCAACACACAGTCAATCAGACAATTTCTAACAGTTCTAAAAATACAACATGAAATTATAAACTGTTCAGAGTTGGTGAGTTTTACTCACATTTGTCGATTATCGTTAAAGAACGATAATCGATTGTCAATTCAGATCGGACGTATTATTTTTCCGTAAATCCAGACAAGCTCCACATCACTCACAACCAATTCCAGAGTGCAGCCGTCGTTCATACAATCCTATTGGATCCAGGTTTTCTGAGTTTCGTCAACGTATGAGTTTGTTATGACCATCAGAAGTTTATACAAATTTAAATAAATTAAATTTGAAAAAAAAACAAATGGACCTTTACCCCTTTTATTTCCTTCCCGGCCCATTCACTATTGACAAAGCCCACACGCTCCTGGATATTCCTTTCTTCCCCAAATCCATCTGTTCGATACTGCTCCCTCTCCTTTTCAATCATGGCCGACGCCCTTCATCCAGACACCTCCCGTCCCTCCATGAAATCAAAGTGTGAGACCACCACTAGCCTTCTCATCTTAATCTCCTCTCCAACCTAGTACCCTTCGATTACACCTCGCACTACCCTTTGGAATTGCGTTCCATAGCTAACCCGTGAGTTCCAGAAAAGGTATCGACATTCAATCTCATCGTTTACCCCAGAAATTTTCACCCAAGCCTCATTTCATCTCCTTGTTTCAGAACTAATAACCAAAACGAGTGCAGATGCTTCTATCTCCCGATATGGAAAAACCCTAGGTTTCGCTGTCTTCTACCAAGCGACGGAAATCACTACCGAACCCAAAGAAAACGACATACAGATGAAGAGAACATCATAGGAAGTTAAAAGGATTTGTTTTGAGGGATTTAGGAATTTATTTGATTTTCCTTTGATTTGTTTTTCTCTCGTTTTGGTTGAGGATGAATGAAAGGAACGACGGCTACCATTTTGCTGCGTTAACCAAGTTGAAATGAAATTAGGTTAGAAAGGAGGATAGTAGTATTTATAGGAGATTTAAATAATTTTATATTCGAATTTTAAATTAATATTTAAGCTATCATTATTTACATTTGTTGTTAAAAATCCATGTGATCACACAGTGACCCCAAAAATCACGAAACTGGACATGCAGCTACAGTTCGATATTACGGTCCCAACGAAACTGGTTTCGTCGAATTCCGACTTCGTATGCCCACGCAGCGTATTTTTAACTGTCAGAATACTGTTTGTTTTTCGCTCTAAAAATCCGTACGGCCACATATCGACCCTAAAAATCACGGAACTTGGAATCTAGCAATAATTTGATGTTGCGGATCCAACAAAATTAGGTTCTTCGAATTCCGACTTCGTTTGCAAAACTGGCTATTTTTAAAGCTCTGAATGACCCATTTAAATATATAAATATATTTAAATATAATTAAATTAAATATTATAAATAAATATTATCGTATATATTCACAGTGGAATACCATACAGCTCTAGAATATTCCTATGTGAATTTCTAGCTTGATATTTCAAATCCCGATTAAATCGATATTCGATTTAAAATGAAATTCCCTTTTAAAAATATAAATAATTCCTTTATAAATTATAAAGGAATTCCACAGCAACTTTTTTAAAATTTGATTTGGACGTAAATCAAAATCTACACGATGAAATCACGATTTTTCTCTTCCACTAGAAAGATATACTCCACCAGCTCCACATGTTTCTTGTTTCACAAAAACCTGGCTTAAAACGAATCATGTACATTCAGTTGAAGTTCGAATCGCCAATTTTCGAACTGCAGCGCCATTTCGAGCTCGATTTTAATTATATTGTAATTCTACGTTCAAACCGTCGTTTATATAATATATTCGTTATTCAAATTCAATTCCAAGCTGAATTAAATATCACAGATGATCCAGTTCACACCATATCGCCACTTCAGCCAATTCTGAATATTTCAGAATTAAATATATTATTTAATTTATTATTTTAATTAAATATTCACTATTATTTAATTCAACGACCATTAAATCCTTTGAATCACCTTTTAAAAAATTAAATTAATTAATTATTATATCGATGAAAAAAATGCGGGTCATTACATGTTTTCTCTGAATAGAAACTCTTTTTGTGGCCCAGATGGGTTTAATGCATTTTTCTATTACACTTGCTAGCCTATAATTCAAAATGTAATGTGCAATGCTACCATGCATTTTTTCAAGAAATCCAGAATGAATCTCCACTTTAATAACACAAATATAGCTCTTATACCAAAAATTAAGAATGCCTCTATGGTTGCTGATTTTTGACCAATCTCTTGTTGTAACACCATCTACAAATGCATCTCAAAGATTATTGCTTCTAGGCTGAAATCTGTGCTCCCCACCATTATCTCACCCAACCAAGCAGCCTTTTTACCAGGGAGAAGTGTACTTGATAATGTTTTATTATCCCAAGAACTTCTTAATCGATATACCAACAAAAATATAACACCAAAAGCCATGTTCAAACTGGACATCATGAAAGCATTTGACATGCTTCAATGCGACTCCATAGTTAAGGTAATGGCATATATGAACTTTCCTCCCCACTTTATTACTTGGATATATTCTTGTATCTCTATAGAAAATTCTCCATAATAGTTAATGGATCAGCAGTGGGCTTCTTTGGTAGCAAGAAAGGAATAAGATAAGGAGACCCCTTATCAGCATACATTTTCATATTAATCATGGAGATGCTGTGTAACACCCCACCTCCGCCAGGGTGGCTCTCGCAAGCACTCTGACTTTGGAGGGGCGTTTAAACCGGGTAAACATGCGTAGTGATATATCAAGGCAGAACATAACGTATGTATATATGTAAACAGAGTAAAATAAGATAGATAAAACAGCGGAAGATTTCAAACCATTTCAAAACAAGTCTGGTACAACATAATGTCAACTTTTCAAATAACAAGTCTAGATAAAAACAACATCAACTGAAAAACTGAAATACATAAGTGCTATCCCCAAATAAGTGATAACCATAGCTAGCTTCATGTCAAACCGTACATGAGCTAAAATCCCACAAGCAAGCGATCAGAAATCCAAGCTAAGCTTCGACGTTTCCACCCTGAGAACCTGGGTGGGGGAAACGGAAGAAAAGAGGCGAAAGAAAACAGGTCAGTCAAAAAGACTGGTAATCCCTAACTACTATCAGTGTAAACTAATAAAGTTAACTGGCATGAGAAGCTGAGATGATCATAAGGATATCAACATACTGGCATGATGATTAACTAACAAGATAGATAAAGGTGTCATCGCATAATCAAGGTTAAGTTTTGCACCACGGGTGTACTAGCAATCTAACATGACTTGTATAAACAAGTATTGATCCCTTGGCCCAAGCTTTGGCCCAATAACATGAAATGACCCTAATACAAGGTCCAACCAAACGGTCTAGTCGATCGGCTCCCTATAAGCCTAACTCGTCACGTGTTGGTGTTAATACGGCCCAAACATGATTGTAGTCAGACTGTGCTGGGTCCACCTTCGGGTGTATCAATCCCTAGGGTGTCAACCCCGGACACCATAAACTAAAGTGCACAGTCTCGATCTACCGGTACCCGTGCCTAATTCTCCAAATACGGACTAAGTGCACGACCCTAGTCCGTCCGGAACTACACCGGCGTACCACTCGGCCGTCGTTTTGGTCGCTTACATCAGGCCAGTAATCGTGCCCCCACACTAGCCTAGTCCCTAGGGTGTCGGTGATACAAACATGCGGGGTTACTGCTGGAACGAGCCCCGTTACTAGGGTTTTCTAGTAGGGCTAAGTACGGTTTAACCCTTTACTAATCACGGATTAATTTGGTTAAGTGTACCGAACGGTTCACGACTTAACCCCGATTAACCCATTAATCCCCAAGTTGGTTAAGTATTTAGTGGACCATGACTTAACCCTAATCATGAGGCATTAATTAACTTAATGTGCCTTAACCTCTCACATTAGATCTTGTTGTGGTTATTAGTTAAGCCGGGCAGGTCCGGGTAGCTTTACACCACAACTTGGTCTAACCTCGTGTTCGAGCACAACATGACCAACTTCTCACATTGGGTCCTATCGTTTGTAGCCACTAGTTAAGCCGGTTGGTTTCGGGTAGTATTACGCTACAAACTCAATCCAACCTCGAGTTGGCCACACTTATATTTTCTAAGTGTCATGTCCATTATGTTTCCAAAACACAATTAAAAGTTAACATATCATGTCATGTTATAAAAACCATGTTCATGTCATAATGTTACCCAACCCCAACGTAATCCCATCGTTTACATAATCGCAACAACGCATAAAGGATAAAATTGGGAACTTGGCATAATCATGACAAAAAGGTGTTGAAGCCACAAGTTTAACATGGTGGCATATGAAATGTACATATGTTCATATACTTGCATATTGCATTATTAGGCCTCAAAAGTATGCATAAAACCAAACTTAGCATATAAGTGATACATGGTGATAAATGACATGTAGAAGTTGCTAGAGGTTCGCATTTAGCCTCACATGCAAGTTATCATAAGGGATATGATAACTTCCATGTTGCCAAAATGCAACCTTTAACATAAAGCTTGAAGCTTTAAGCTCACAAACTCAAGATTAACTTGCATGACATGATAACATGTGTATAATGATCAACCCAAACTTGCATAACATAGCAACATGTGTCATACATAATGATTAAACAAAACTTGCATAACATAATGATCAACCAAACTTGCATATCATAATGATCAAACCAAAATTGCAACATTCATTTAACTTTATAGTTTAAGAATGAAAATAGTAAAGGGCTTACAATGCTATGACGACTCAAACAAGTATAAATAGATATAAGATTGAGACGAAGCCCTTATGCAATCACCAAAAACCCAATATGAAGGCTCCAAATGAAAACCCTTGAGCCAAATCAATAAAAACCCTTGCTTTGTAATAGAAATGTTGCAACTTGACTTGAATGCAAACTAAGAACACTCATACAAGCTTGAAAACACTTGTATGAACTCAAAATCTCTCATAGAAATAAACTTAGAAATTTTGGCATGAGGGTGGAGGCCATGAGAGGAACAATTTTGGCATAGTTTAGTTGTATGAATGAATAATGATGATTTAGGGTTAGGTTAGGGGTCTTTTTATAGAGATTAGGATTAGTTTTAGCCATAGGATAAACCCTAATTCCAATCTCAGCCCTCAAAACCGACCCAGGCCCTAAAACTTAGCCAAAACCCCAAAATGGTGCACCAGGCAAAACTGCCCGTGCTCCCCGCGTCGACACCCAAGTTGACAGGGCTGTCGACTTGGGCCTAGCCATGTCGACTGCCCAGTCGACAGGGCTGTCGACATGGGTGGCTGGCGGGAATTTTCACGCCTGCGCTGCTTTGCCCAAATTTTGAATTTGAACTTGAAATTTGAAATCTGTTTTCAACATGGAAATTTCTGAAAACTTCTATGGGCCTTAATTAGGTCATACGGACTCCGATTTTCGAAAACTCGGACTCTATTTCGCGTATTTTTCCGAGACGAACGCAATGGCATAGCCCGTTTCCCTTGATTCAGATTTTAGAATTAAATTCTGCCTCGATTTACGTTATAACAGGTAATAAAAAATATGGGTTATTACATTCCCCCCTCCTTAAAGGATTTCGTCCCCGAAATCTCTAAGTTAGGAAGAACATATCCTACAATCCAACATCCATCTACTCAAAACATCATCCACGAGAAATCATTGTCCTTACAAGATTCTAAATGTTGTATGAACATATGCAAAGGTGTGTGTATATGTACTTATCTAATGCAAAGATTATCAGTGCAAAGTATGTTTGTGAAATGAATCCATATGTATGTAATTCCTAACATAACTTAAAATATCTACATGAGTGCACACAACAAACAATCATATGCAAAATCCATGTGATAGCATAACAAATTCATCCATGAATAAGCATAAACACTCATTCATATGCAATATGAGGAGTGTGTGAGCCGATCTAGTGCCTAATGTGTATAATGCATCCACGAGTAACCACTTGCAAACATCAAGCATAACATGTTTCAAACACATGTTTAATCCAAAGGGTTTCTACCTCAGGTTCTCATGACAAGATAAACTAGATAAACATAGATAGCAAAAGAAAGACATGCTAATCTAGGAAAAGAGATTGAGAAAGTACCCTCAAAGAGAAATGGATAAAGCCCATGCATCTTCTCCTCGGTTTCCCAAGTTGCGTCTTCCTCGGCTTCACCCCATTGAACCTTCACCAACTTGACCTCACGATTCCTTAGCTTCTTGGTCTCTGCCCCCAAGATACGAATCGGAGCTCTTCTCAAGGTAGCTTCTTTCTCCACTTCCACATCTTCCAGAACACTTGGCTCAACTATGTAACAACCCGCTCATTCGACGATTTTAGATTTAGATATTTTATCTAAATATATCGTCGTATCTCATGTGTCACTCAAAAAGTCGTTTTTCAAAAACGATAAAATTAGGATTCGGAACCACTTCCATTGAGTCCGGATTGTTGTTTACGACCTTTTTGACTATAAGCTTCGATATATTCCGAGCTTCGGAAATTTGGGACTTTGGTTAGGTCTTGGTTTGGCTAAACCTAGCCAACTCATATAACCCCCAAGCCAACCTCATTCTCTTCATTCATTCTCCTTCAACAACGAAATAGAAAAATGGGGATTGGGAAAGGGAAATAGAAATTCCAAGGCTAGGGTTTCCAATCTAGAGCTCAATTCAAGTGCAAATCCAATTCTAAAACATGGGTAAGCTTCTCTATCCTCTTCTCTATCTCTATAGCTCATCAATTTCGGAGTTTTATGATGTTATAACACCTATTTGTTTGCATATGGGTTCATGAGGTGATTTTGGAGAAGCAATTGGTGATAGAGAGGAGCTTTGTTCGTTTGTGTTCTTGTTCTTCCTTGTTGGAGCTTGTTCTTGATATTCAAGAGTCAAAGGTGAGTTCTTCTTGAACTCACATCTATGCCACAAGCCTATGTGCTTGTACAAGTGTAATTTAGGACCATATCATGTTGCATTTGCTTTTTGAATTGGTTATGATAATTTACACTTCCCGGTTTATCAGTTTGAATTTCATTTGGGATAGAAATTATGACATATGTTATTCATGTGATCTAATGTTTATGATATGAGTTGATTTGGCGATGCTGTGAAGCTCCGTTGTCCCCCGACAAAGTTCTAAGTCTTCACGAGTCGCTCGAATCGCTTTGGTGTGCTTTGGTTTGGAATTGAGTTGATACTTGAATTTATAAGCCGAATCATAGCAAATATCTTGTGTGAATGTTTGTATATGTTATAGGTGAAGTTATTGTGCGCACTCAAGCTCTTGTAGCTTCCCTTTAGCATTGCCAAACTTCCATGTTCTAGCTTGAATCGCATTTGATTGCTTTGGTTAGAGAATTAGTTCATTTTCGAATATAAAATCGCAATCATAGCAATCTCATGTTCATATTGTGTGTGCATGTTTGTTGGTGTTATATGATGTTTCGCCAAGCCTTAGCCGCTTCATTTTCACTTAAAAATCATCATATATCATCACCAATTGTCCGGGCCTCATCCGCGGCCGATTGCACATTCATTCCTAGGCAAAATCTTGTTTTTGGCTCAGCTCAGACGTCTATTGCACCGCTTCAGACGTCTGACCGACGCAACAGACGTCTGTCAAAGCTCTCTGGAATGAACATAATTATTTGCTTCAGCTCAGACGTCTGTTGCACCGCTTCAGACGTCTGACCGACGCAACAGACGTCTGTCAAGGCTCTCTGGAATGAACATAATTATTGGCTTCAGCTCAGACGTCTGTTGCACCGCTTCAGACGTCTGACCGACGCAACAGACGTCTGTCAGAGGGGAAAATAGTTGAATTCTTCAAACGATCATAACTTTTTCATACGAACTCGGAATTGAGCGAAATCAGGTGCGTTGGAACCGTCTCGACGAGAGCTTTCCAATGAAACTAAATTAGAGTGATTTAGAGTTCATGATAATTTTTTATGAAGGAAAACATCCAATGAAAACAATCGAACATTGAGAACAAATGGACTCGATATCCTCCGAGTCCATTCGGACGTAGCTTAAAACCTTCGAGTGCATAGTTTGGGATTTCGATTTGTTCATTGATCGAAATTACAACCGTTATCCCTTGATTTCATGTATGTTGTGTGATGTGAGTCTATGATTTATGATTTGAATTCACGTCATTGTGACGTGAATTCCCTTGCTCGATTGCCTCGGCAATCGTACTATTGTTCATTGCCACTTTGAAGTTATATAAAGAGATTTTATATCATTAGTAGATATCAAATTCTTGTACTAAAATGGTTTCCAATCTTACTTCATTATACGAAGCTAATTTACGAAATCGTTTTATGAATCTTCTTTAAATCTACTAGTATATATTTTATAAACCTTTTCTTCATTCGTATGAGAAATCTAATTAAACGTCTTAGTAAAATCAAGGACTATGAACCCTTGCTTTTTCTTTGATGGTTAATTCTTGGACTCGTTCGATTGAAAAATATGGCAATGATGACCTATGTTTTGAGTATGAACCAACAACGGGTTCGTAAATATTTGAGAATAGCGAGTGGTTATGGGACATTTAGCTATTTCCTTATATTAACTATCTCGGTGTAATTTATACTCACTGGATCAATGCGGTCCTTCTATGGTTGATGTTTTGTGGTCCTCGATCGCCCAAGCGGGATTTACGATTCTTGGATTTCACCTATGGGACTTCGGTCCAACTTTCTATGATTTATGATGTTTTCTAGGGATTTCACAATTTATGTGTTTTCTCTCTTCCGGGGTCACGACCCGGCTCTGTGGGGAGCTCAGCTCAAACAAATGGGTTCGCTACCCAGAGATCGTATCTCATCTCGGTGAACAGGCCTGCCTCTTGGTGATGTTTTCTATGATGTCTTGGTGATTTATGATGTCTTGATGATTTATGATTTCCTAGTGATTTATGATGTCTTGATGATTTATGATTTCCTGGTGATTTATGATGTCTTGATGATTTATGATTTCCTGGTGATTTATGATTACTTGGTGATTTATGATTACTTGGTGATTTATGATTACTTGGTGAATTATGATTTCTTGATGATTTATGATTATTGGAATGTTGCATTCTACATTGACTAGGAGATTATTTAGAGATAGTTGCGTTGACATGCCATGTTTCATATTTAGTTATGATTAGATGTTATTAGTAGAATCATGTCATCCTGCGTTATATCTCTTATCATCTCAGTTTGTTTGATAAGTACAGCTAGACTGATCCGTTTATTATTTATTCCTCTAAATAATACTCGGGTCAGACCGAGTCATTTTAGGTACTCCTCTGGACTCATCGCAGATTGATCTTCCGCTTTCAGCTAGCTACTCTGTCTCTGCAGTTTATGTACTTTTGTACCTATGACATTATCTTTCGTTGTGTACATATTCTTTTGTGTAGATCTTTGTACATGTATTAGTGGATCTTTGTTTACCACTAGTTTGTTGAACACATTCTTGGTGTATTCATATCTATTCCGCCTTTGTGATATGATTATTCTGTGTCTGACTTTGAGATATACCATATTTATATTATTGTTGTTCTCTATTTTATACTGTTTTCCGGATTGCATATAGCCGTTGTGTAGTTTCCCTATGTGCCGAATGGTCATGTCGAAATTTTAATCGGTATCAGAATTCGATGTGCATTCCTCATATGGAGCAATTATACAATCGGTCGCCCTTCACAAACCTTATTCTCCGCTATGGTCTGCGACATTTCTCCGAAATGAACCGGACGATAGTGGGTATAGAGGCGGGGCGCTACAAACTACCTCTGCTGACTCATGCAAACACTTCCGGAGATGCGAGACATGAAAAACATTATGCACTCCGGCTAGCTTCTCGGGCAATTCCACTCTATAAGCCATCTGCCCGATCCTCTCTATAATAGGAAATGGTCCAACAAACCTCGGTGCTAACTTCCCAACGGTTCCAAATCGAACCACATTTCGTAAAGGAGAAACCTTCACGAAAACCATATCCCCAACATCAAACTCCAAATCAGTCCTTCGCTTATCAGCATAGGATTTCTGTCTGTCTTGGGCCGCTTTCATCCGCCTCCGAATAAACTCGACCTTTTCGGATGTATCTCTAATCATATCAGGCCCAAGTATAAGCTCATCTGTCGTCTCCCACCAACAAGTAGGTGACTTGCACGATCTCCCATATAAAGCTTCAAATGGTGTCATCCCTATGCTCGCCTGATAACTGTTATTATATGCAAACTTTACGAGAGGAAGATGGTCTTCCCAAGTACCACCAAAATCCAGAATACAAAGCCTCAACAAGTCCTCGAGTACTCTATTCACCCTTTCGATTTGACCGTCCGTCTGTGGGTGATAAGCCGTACTCAGATTCAACCTCGTGCCCATAGCTTCTTGCAAGCTATTCCAGAACTGACTAGTAAAAATTGGGTCACGATCACTCACTATACTAGAAGGGACTCCATGTTGTTGTACTATCTCATGAAGATATACAGATGCTAGCCAAGATGCGGACCTCTTGCTTTTTACCGGAATGAAATGAGCACTCTTCGTAAGTCTATCAACAATAACCCAAATGCTTGTATTCCCTTTCCTTGACCTCGGTAATCCATCGACAAAATCCATGGAAATACTCTCCCACTTCCATAGTGGAACTTCTAGAGGATGCAATAGCCTACCGGGCTTCTTCGACTCAGCTTTAACTTGCTGGCAAACGATACATCTAGAGGCAAACTCTGCCACATCCTTCTTCATCCCAGGCCAGAAGAAAATGCGCTTCATATCTTTATACATCTTGTCTCCGCCCGGATGTATAGTCAACTTAGAGCGATGTGCTTCCTCAAGAACTTTGCTCACTAAATCTTCCACCATTGGAACACAAAGTCTTTCGTCTCTCATAAGCCAACCTTTGTCATCAATAGAATATCGAGCGAGATGACTGGACGTCTCTCCTCGAATAAGCTTATCCATCATCTCAGCTATCTGAGGGTCATCCCTCTGCGAAGCCCCAACTTGATCAAGAAGGGTAGGTCTGAGCTCAAGAGATGCTAAAGAACTGGTCATCGACTCAACCGCCCAAGAGAAATCAAAGGTTGCCACGAACTCTAAATTCTTCATCTCTACAAATAGAGGACTCAGTGTCAACCTCTTTCTAATCAACGCATCCGCTACAACATTCCCCTTGCCAGGGGTATAAGCTATATCAAAATCGTAGGACGCCAAGAATTCCATCCATCTTTGCTGCCTCAAATTCAGATCCTTCTGTGAAAAGAGGTACTTCAAAGACTTGTGATCAGTATATAGCTCAAATCTTTCTCCCAGAAGATAATGGCGCCAAGCCTTGAGTGCATATACAATCGCTGCCAACTCTAAGTCATGAGTGGGATAATTCTTCTCATGCACCTTGAGTTGTCTACCGCCAAAGCATATCACTCTTCTTTCCTGCATCAGAACAGCGCCTAACCCCGTGCCACACGCATCGGTGTACACGGTAAATAACTTCCCTCCATCGGGTAAAGCTAGAACTGGTGCGGAGGTGAGAGCTCTCTTGAGTCTCTGAAAAGCAAGCTCCCACTCCATGTTCCAAGCAAAAACTAAGTTCTTCTTCGTCAACTTAGTGAGAGGAGCGGATATCTTCGCGAAGTCCTTAATGAACTTCCGGTAAAAGCCTGCAAGACCTAGAAAACTTCTCACTTCGGTTGCATTCTACGGAGCCTTCCAATCCTAAACGGCAACTACTTTAGCAGGATCCACCGCTAAGCCTTCCTTAGATACTATATGCCCAAGGAATCGAACTTCCCTTCTCCAAAAGTGAAACTTGGAGAACTTGGCCTTCAACTGATGCGCTATAAGCGTATCCATCACCTCTACGAGATGCCTTGAGTGCTCTTCCTCATCCTTAGAGAAGACCAGAATATCATCTACGAAGACTACGACAAACTTGTTCAAGAACTCCCTAAACACCCTACTCATCAAGGACATCAAGATATTCTCGGACCACCCTCCTAGATTGCAAACTATCGACGGACGAGTCGAGGGATTTAAGATAACATGACATGACGGGACCCATAGGGTTACTAGAAATTTCTAGGGTATTACTGAGACGAGTCATGAGCCTCACTACCCTATGCTCAACACAAGAATGGCTCCCAACTGGATAGCCAATCCATACCCAAAAATAAACCCGTATCCCATAAACCCGAGAACATACTTACTACACATGAATTCTACACTCAAGATAGAAATCTGCAAATCCACACAAATCATAGACAGATGGGCGGAACCCCCAATAGGATTTGAAACACTAACGGGATCATCCACTAGACTAGTACTAAGGTGCAAACTTTCAACTAGATCAGAAGAAATAAAACTATGCGATGCACCAAAATTAAATAAGGTATGAAAAGGAAAATCAGAAATATATATAAGGCTTTCAACAGAAATACTACCTTGATCGGGAACTGGAGTGGCATTGAGAGCATGAACTTGCCCTCCCGAAGGTCCAGCACGCTGAGTCAGACCCTGACCTTGACCTTGATTCTTCGGGCATTCCCTACTGAAATGTCCAGTCTCACCACAGAAAAAGCATTCACCGAGCTTCCTTTTCTTCTTCCTACAATCCTTAGAAATGTGCCCCACGATCTCACAGAAGTTGCATTTCCTCTTCTTCCTTGACTTGTTGTTGTTGTTGTTCTTGCCTCCTTTCCCGAGATCCACTTCCTTGCTTTGAGACTCAATAGCCTTGACTTCCTTCTTCCCACTCTTATCTTCCTCTTGAAGCAGGGCCACATTTACCAAACTCTCGAAGGTCACCCCCATGGGTATATGAGACATGGCCAAACCATACAATGGCTCGTTCAATCCTCGAGCAAAGTGTAGGGCCTTCTTCTGAGTTGTGTAAACCAAGTCTAAACTAACCCGAGCAAGTTGATTAAACTTATCCACGTATTCCCTAACGGTCATGTCCCCTTGCTTTAGTGACAAGAACCTCTCCATCTGAAGGTCCTCTTCTGTTGATGATAAAAACCTCAGTCCAAACTTTCTCCTAAAATCATCCCAAGTCTCAATTGGCCTAGTAGTGGTGGCGACTACCCACCAATATGCGGCTTCCTCTTTCAATAGCCATACCGCCAACAGAACTTTCCTATGATCTCCTACATCCAAGATAGCAAATAAATCCTTGGTCTCTTTCAACCAATTTCTGGCCTCTACAAAAGTCTCGGTGCCTAGAAAGGTCTTGCCACCCATGGCTTTGAAATCCTTGCAAATCTTCGTGAAGTCAGCTTGAGGATGCTGAGGGGGAGGAGGAGGGGGAACATTAACCACGGGAGGAGGAGGAGGAGTATCTGCGGGGCCGGCTTCGGTCGCCCTAGCCTCCATATATCTCCTAAACCACCCAGGTACTTGCACTCCCTCCGGGATAGAAAAGTTATCGGCCATACTGAAATGAAGAAAAAGATAGATTCAAAATGGAGAAAAACGAAAGGATTTTGCTAATGGCTTTTGGGGAATAGCCTTTTTTAAAAATAACTGGACTTTTCTTTGGAAAATACTTTATACTTGATTTGAAAATAGTTTTTCAAAAGTCTTAAAAACTTTTGTTCCTTCTCGTAAACCAAATGCTTTGATACCAAATGTAACACCCCACCTCCGCCATGGTGGCTCTCGCAAGCACTCTGACTTTGGAGGGGCGTTTAAACCGGGTAAACATGCATAGTGTTATATCAAGGCAGAACATAACGTATGTATATATGTAAACAGAGTAAAATAAGATAGATAAAACAGCGGAAGAATTCAAACCATTTCAAAACAAGTCTGGTACAACATAATGTCAACTTTCCAAATAACAAGTCTAGATAAAAACAACATCAACTGAAAAACATAAGTGTTATCCCCAAATAAGAGATAACCATAGCTAGCTTCATGTCAAACCGTACATGAGCTAAAATCCCACAGCCAAGCGATCAGAAATCCAAGCTAAGCTTCGACGTTCCCACCCCGAGAACCTGGGGGGGGGGGGAAACGGAAGAAAAGAGGCGAAAGAAAACAGGACAGTCAAAAAGACTGGTAAGCCCTAACTACTATCAGTGTAAACTAATAAAGTTAACTGGCATGAGAAGCTGAGATGAACATAAGGATATCAACATACTGGCATGATGATTAACTAACAAGATAGATAAAGGTGTCATCGCATAATCAAGGTAAAGTTTTGCACCACGGGTGTACTAGCAATCTAACATGACTTGTATAAACAAGTATTGATCCCTTGGCCCAAGCTTTGGCCCAATAACGTGAAATGACCCTAATACAAGGTCCAACCAAACGGTCTAGTCGATCGGCTCCTTATAAGCCTAACTCTTCACGTGTTGGTGTCAGTACGGCCCAAACATGATTGTAGTCAGACTGTGCTGGGTCCACCTTCGGGTGTATCAAGCCCTAGGGTGTCAACCTCGGACACCATAAACTAAAGTGCACAGTCTCGATATACCGGTACCCGTGCCTAATTCTCCAAATACGGACTACGTGCACGACCCTAGTCCGTCCGGAACTACACCGGCGTACCACTCGACCGTCGTTTTGGTTGCTTACATCAGCCCAGTAATCGTGCCCCCACCCTAGCCTAGTCCCTAGGGTGTCGGTGATACAAACATGCGGGGTTACTGCTGGAACGGGCCCCGTTACTAGGGTTTTCTAGTAGGGCTAAGTGCGGTTTAACCCTTTACTAATCACGGATTAATTTGGTTAAGAGTACCGAACAGTTCACGACTTAACCCCGATTAACCCATTAATCCCCAAGTTGGTTAAGTATTTAGTGGACCATGACTTAACCCTAATCATGAGGCGTTAATTAACTTAATGTGCCTTAACCTCTCACATTAGACCTTGTTGTGGTTACTAGTTAAGCCGGGCGGGTCCGGGTAGCTTTACACCACAACTTGGTCTAACCTCGGGTTCGAGCACAACATGACCAACTTCTCACATTGGGTCCTATCGATTGTAGCCACTAGTTAAGCCGGTCGGTTCCGAGTAGTATTACGCTACAAACTCAACCCAACCTCGAGTTGGCCACACTTATATTTTCTAAGTGTCATGTCCATTATGTTTCCAAAACATAATTACAAGTTAACATATCATGTCAGGTTATAAAAACCATGTTCATGTCATAATGTTACCCAACCCCAACGTAATCCCATCGTTTACATAATCGCAACAACGCATAAAGGATAAAATTGGGAACTTGGCATAATCATGACAAAAAGGTGTTGAAGCCACAAGTTTAACATGGTGGCATATGAAATGTACATATGTTCATATACTTGCATATTGCATTATTAGGCCTCAAAAGTATGCATAAAACCAAACTTAGCATATAAGTGATACATGGTGATAAATGACATGTAGAAGTTGCTAGAGGTTCGCATTTAGCCTCACATGCAAGTTATCATAAGGGATATGATAACTTCCATGTTGCCAAAATGCAACCTTTAACATAAAGCTTGAAGCTTTAAGCTCACAAACTCAAGATTAACTTGCATGACATGATAACATGTGTATAATGATCAACCCAAACTTGCATAACATTGCAACATGTGTCATACATAATGATTAAACAAAACTTGCCTAACATAATGATCAACCAAACTTGCATATCATAATGATCAAACCAAAATTGCAACATTCATTTAACTTTATAGTTTAAGAATGAAAATAGTAAAGGGCTTACAATGCTATGAAGACTCAAACGAGTATAAATAGATATAAGATTGAGACGAAGCCCTTATGCAATCACCAAAAACCCAATATGAAGGCTCCAAATGAAAACCCTTGAGCCAAATCAATAAAAACCCTTGCTTTGTAATAGAAATGTTGCAACTTGACTTGAATGCAAAATAAGAACACTCATACAAGCTTGAAAACACTTGTATGAACTCAAAATCTCTCATAGAAATAAACTTAGAAATTTTGGCATGAGGGTGGAGGCCATGAGAGGAACAATTTTGGCATAGTTTAGTTGTATGAATGAACAATGATGATTTAGGGTTAGGTTAGGGGTCTTTTTATAGAGATTAGGATTAGTTTTAGCCATAGGATAAACCCTAATTCCAATCTCAGCCCTCAAAACCGAACCAGGCCCTAAAACTTAGCCAAAACCCCAAAATGGTGCACGAGGCAAAACTTCGCGTGCTCCCCAGGTCGACACCCAAGTCGACAGGGCTGTCGAATTGGGCCTAGCCATGTCGACTGCCCAGTCGACAGGGCTGTCGACATGGGTGGCTGGAGGGAATTTTCCCGCCTGCGCTGCTTTGCCCAAATTTTGAATTTGAACTTGAAATTTGAAATATGTTTTCAACATGGAAATTTCTGAAAACTTCTATGGGCCTTAATTGGGTCATACGGACTCCGATTTTCGAAAACTCAGACTCTATTTCGCGTATTTTTCCGAGACGAACGCCATGGCACAGCACGTTTCCCTTGATTCAGATTTTAGAATTAAATTCTGCCTCGATTTACGTTATAACAGGTTATAAAAAATATGGGTTATTACATGCTGACCCAAATATTGAATAACAGGATTGATAGTGGGAAGTTTAAGCTTCACCGTATGTGCAATGGCCCCATAATCTCTTCTTTGATGTTTGTAGACGACCCAATTATCTTCTGCACACCTAACACTGGCATTATCGAATCTATTTTTGATACTCTAAAATGCTTCTGTGAAATGACAGGGCTGAAAATTATTCTTGCCAAATCCGACATGAAAACTATAGGTCTTAGTGATAGTTATGTTAATCTGTTGAGTGTGAAAACTGGCTTGTCTAACTACACCGGAACAATTTCCTACCTTGGTCTGCCTCTCACTACTGCCAAAATTTCTTTACAACAATGCTTGCCACTGTTTAGTAAAATCACTGCTAGATTGAACTACTGGACCACCAGACTCTTAAGCCAAGAAGGAACGCTAACCTTAATGAAGTCATTTGTGTTTTCTATGCAAGTGTATTGGGCTAGAATGTTTATTCTTCCATCCATATTGATAAGTATGATTCGGTCTGCCTTCATGAGATTTCTTTGGAATAGCAGAAATGAAGGTAGGTACTTAGATCCTATTGCATTCAAAGAGGTTGAAAAACCAGTTAGTAATGGAGGGCTTGGCATAGTTAATATATTTGTTTGGAACAAAGCTGCTTTTCTTGGGCATGTTGATAACATTTTGAATGACAGAGTGAGTGTTTGTGTTGATTGGTTTAGAAATTATATCATCAAACACAAAAACTTCTGATAATGCAGCAGCCTTAAAAGATTAGTTGGACTTGGAGATGCATTTTCAGAATAACAACTCTTATTCTTCCTCTTTTCCAATACATTGTGTACCCTGAATATGGCATAAAATTGTGGTTTGACCCATGGTTAGATAAAGGTCTTATTTTGAGTAGAGGGCCCTCTCAACTTGAAATTGATATGTTTGGATTGTGCAGTGGTACCAAGGTTAGTGATTATATTCATCATAATACAATTTGACTTCCAAAATCTTCTGTTAAGAAGATTAATCAATATTGGAGAAAATACATGTAATTGAAAATTGGAAACAATGAAGGAGATGTTACACAACTGGGTCAAGATAGTAAAACTTTTCAAATTAAAAATATGTACAACCATCTTTTTGGATTTTAAGGAATAAGTAGGTGTAGATGGAGCAAACTTTTTTGGTATAAAGACAATTGTGCTAAGGAAAACATGTTGCTTTGGAAAGTTATTAAGGAGGCAGTTCTAACCAAAGATAAGCTTGAAAAGAGAGGGATGCAGACTAAGCTTATTTGTGTAATGTGTGGTATTACAAATGAAACTCTCAACCACATCTTCTTTGAATGCAGTAGTATATTTCCTATATGGAATGACATAATGAATATCATGGGAAGAACTGATGCTAGTCTTGGTAGTGGAACTGAATGGAGAAAATTGCAAAACCAGACTGGTAGAAGAAGGGTAAAAGGGAGACTACTATGCTATGCACTAATTTTTTTTTATTGTGGCAGTGTGGAGAGAAAGAAACATGAGAATTTTTAATCAAACAAAAGCCAAGAACAGTGAGCAACTTAAAAGATGTGTTAAAAAGGAAATTAAAAATGGTTTAAAGCTGTTGAACTTCACATTCTACCCTGGAATTTTGCTTCAGCTTCACTAAAACTTCTTGTATATATGTGTTTCTTTCGGTTTTTTATCCCTCATTAGTGTACCTTTTTTATATGTTTTCTTGTGTGTGCTGTAACTTTTTCTTTTCTTTGGTACATCAATAAAAGTGGTAGGGTCCACTCAACCCCATCAACCTTGCCGAAAAAAAATATCATTAAAATAATAATATTTTTCAAACTTCATTATTTTAATCCCAATCTTTCCTGATGTTCATTATAAAAATAAATAAAATAGTTTTGAAATGGAAATCTTGTTAAAACGTCTCACAAATACCTTAACCGAACTTCACTTTTTCCCATTACTATTCATTTTAAACTAAAAACTTCGACAGGCCAGAACCTACTTTTAATTTCTCCAAAATCATTTCTTTCTTTCAAAAAAATTCATCGTAATGATTTTAACTTCATACCCATGAAAAATAGAATATCAAATTTGGATTTTTATTTTTCTGCCTATTATTATATTAATAAAATATTCATTAAAATCATTTTTTACAAATGTAGACTTAACCAATGAGCCAATAATCATACTTTTTGGCCATATTAACCATGGTAATCACGTACCATATTATCAAAAAGCATGATAACATCCATTCACACATATCATGGCATAGTTCATAACATATAAGCATTAAACAACTAACGCTTATAAGTTTTTGTCAATCAACAAATTAACCACAATAGTTAATTTATTTTCATCCCCGGTGGCATTGTCCGCTTTAACAATATCGACATGCCATATATCTAAACTTTAGTTTTCATTATGATCAAAACAAGTTAAATGTGATACACTACTAAGATTTTATATTCTTTGATGTAACAAAAGTAATAGTATTTGTTAGGGTTGAGGATCAAGGATCTTAAGGCAAAACAAACACTAGAGGGGGGAATAGTGTTTTAAAGAATTTACTGAAACCTTAACCAATTATCAATTACTCAAACTACTATATGAATCACAGAATGAATATTATAACAGAAATAATCACATATGCAAATATAAACAAAAGTACAGTGCAGAAAAGGAAAGAACATACCGAATTTTTATACTGGTTCGGATTGCTCATACGTCCAGTCCTGCACAACGCTGGATTGTGCAGAGTTTTATTAATATCAATATCCAATTACAACACCCTTGATTTCCGAGCTACAAGGTTAACACCCTTTTCTTTCCTTGATTTACGGGCTACAAGGAAACACCCCTTCCTATCCTTGATTTACTGGCTATAAGGAACATACCCAACCTATTTCTGATTACAACTGCCCTAGAACTCTTGAGTAGTACTTCCAAACAGAGAGTTTTTAATAGAGAACGAAAACAGATGAAGAATGATATAATTATCTTGAAATCAACGGAGTATAAGTGCATGATCTTGGAATTTTAAGAAGAACAATGGTGGTATGTTAAGTGAAGAAGAAGATGAAGATTAGTAGTGAAAAAATTCAATTTTGAGGCCTTTATATAGTGTTTCAAAGGTTGTAACCGTTTCTGAAACGTTTTAAAATGAAAAGACACATCTCGTTAATTTTAAAAATTATTTAAATTATATGTCGACTTGTAAAAACATGTATATCGACAAACATATTGTGTAACGTCCCAGATTTTTGAGCATTAATTACGAATATTTAAATCCGTTTTAGTTATTGATTTGATGATATTAATGGATTATATATCTAATGTATTTGTCAGAAAATGGAGTTCGAATTTATATATTTATAAATTAATTAAAACGAGTTCGAAACAAGTTTTAATGGAATGCGTATAATTAATTATTGCTACAGAGATGTTTTTGGAGCCTAACAGAGATGTTTTGTCGGTAGACAAAATTTAAAACGGTGAACCGATAAAATAAAATAAACAAATGGAGTCCGTTTTGAAAAAATTAATTTCGTTGGAACTGGAATAACCAGACGTAGCCGTGTAGGTATTTTTGTTACAGTTGGGGTCAGTGTTTGGTGGTGCGTTTATTTAATATTGGTGTTGAGAAGGATAGAATTTTTAGCCATAATAAAACAAAGCGGTTAAATCAAATAAATTATAAATTTCTTCAAACCCATTACCTACCGGTAACGCACGCATGTCACTTACAGACCTAAGTGAGAAAACAGTCCCCTTACTCCTGAATTTGCGCATGACATCACTGTACAACCTATTGGGAAGCCACGTCCTACCAGTATATATGAACAGTATAACCTATTGGGTAGCTACGTCCATCGTCCTATTCTAAAAATTAAGTGGTGTGTTAACTTCCTCTTCTGCTATATAAACAACAGTGTAACCCCGCGAAAACAAAACCTATTCTAAGTATTAACCTACCCAAAACGTATAAAAACAACTCATATGTACTAACCTAAAAGAAACTTAGCCAATATAGCTTTACCCACTTTTGACTTCATTTCAGTAAAACCCGTGTTGTCATGTCCCCTGTCAAACAAACCATGCAGCTACTCCCCCTAGCATTTCAACTCAGCCAATCCACCACGTATGTTCTGAAATAAGTTTGTTCTTATCCCTTTGTATGCTTCGACTATATATATTAGTATATGGCTTTCATTTCTTCCCACAAGTCACTATGGAAACCAAGTACTTTATTCTCTTCCGAAAACTAAATGCTCCACTTTCTTTTTGCAAAAATATATATTGAAACAGTGACCTTTCTTAAGTTATAAAACGAAAGGATCCGAAGCCCCTTCCTACAAATGAACCATGAAATGATTCAAAAACAAAACGATGTGTGCCACACACGAGCAGATGGGTTAGTGGCGTTTCAGTGAGGTTGGGTTTCTGGTTGCTGAAGATGGTCAACCTCAGGTCGGCGCAGAGCCGGGGGTGACACTGGTTGGCGCGGTCTCCGATAGGGGTGCGGTCAGGGTTGAGGGGTGCGAGTTGAAGTCGGTTATGCGGTTTCAGTTAGTCGCAAGGAGGAAGTGCGTGTGATGGTGGACATAACGGTGGGAGTAGTTTTGGGTTAGCGTGGTGAAGCAGCTTGGAGGAAAGAAAGGAGTATTAGTTGAAGATGTAACAACCCGAAAATCTGGGCCAGTTTAAAATTTTTATTTTGGCGATTATAGCGAGTTTTGATTATTTAAAATGAATTATTTTAAATAATATCGACGAGAAATTTATTTTGAATATAATTCGACGTATATATTTATACGCGTCGTCGTTAGAATATATATAATTATATACAATTATAAATGGAATTGAAAATGGCGCGGTAGTTCGAAAATTCGATTTCTAATTTCAAATGAATATACAGAATTCAATATAAGTCAGAATTGAACGAAACAAGAAATATTTGAATCTGTATAACTATATCTTTGTAACGAAGTTAACAAACTGGGATTTCATCTTAGAAATGATAAGATATGTCCAGTTTAAAATTAGAAATAGTCGCTGTGGAATTTATATATATATAAGGCCCTTAAAAATAGCAATTTTGCAAATGACCTCGGATTTCGACGAAACTAGTTTTGTTGGGTCCGTGGTGTTAAGTTATTGCTAGGTTTCAAATTTCATAATTTTTCGAATCAATATGTGAGCGTGGCAAAGGAAAACGCGTTTGACCAGTTTCAGTTGATTTTAATCGACTGGAAAATGGCCATTTTTCCAACGGTCTCGGAATTGGACGAAACTAGTTTTGTTAGGACCGTATCGTCCATACGAAGCTAGAAAATATTTTTCTGGAATTTTTCTAGTTAGTATGTGGCCCCGGTAATTTGAAATGTACGTTTAAAATTCAATATAGTGATTTAAATGAAAATTCAAAGGGAAACCGATTGTAACGATCAAACCAGCTTGCGATACATATCCCATTGTGTTTCGGAATGGGGGTAAAACGCTATGGACGACAGGCGGTGGGCCTCGTTTCGAGGTCGTATGTAAAAGTCAACCCTTTTGCAAATTTAAAAAAAAAAAAAAAAAAAAAAAAAATAATAATTTTTAATTCTTTCCCCCCCCCCTTTTCTCTTTTGCTTGCCCCCCCCCCCCCCCCCCCGTTCATATAATTGCAGAAATAAAAAAAAAAAAAAAAAACGGCTAAACCCTAGGAGGGCGCCGCCCTCTGCCTGACCACCATCGCCGGAGGCGGCGGACCCTCCTCCCTCAGGCGGCGCACCCGCTCCATTCTCCCTCCCCTTCCTTTCCTCTGGCAATCCGACGTTCGAAACCCCCCCCCCCCCACTCCGCCACTTCTCCCTCCTTCAAGCCCCCTCGCCGAACCACTCTTCCCCGCTCGAAGCGCCTCCGCCCACGCACCCAGGACGCGTCGCCAGTGGAAGACCCCCTCGCCCTTGCGTCTCGCTCCTCCTCACCCTGATGCCGACCGCACCATCGCAGAACCCCCCCCCCCCCTGCAATGTTCGGCGACGAAGCACCCCCCCTCGACTGTAAGTTTTCATTTTTTTTTTTTTTTTTTTTATTTTCTTTATTAATATTTTATTTCTGTTTTTATATTTAAAGATTTCTGTTTTTATATTTTATTTCTGTTTTAAAAAGAACTGATCTTTGAAAAGCAAATAAACTGTTTTTTTATTTAAGTTAAAACTGTTTTTTTATTTAAGTTAAAAACTGAAATTTTAATTAAGTTAAAACTGATTTTAACTAAAGTAAGAAACTGATTTTAAAAAGTAAAAAAAAAAAAAAAAAAAAAAAACTGTTTATATTTAATTTTCGAACAAATTTTTTTAAAAGGCAAAAAGATTATATTTTTAAATATGAGAAGGCGATATTTTTAAATGTGAAAAGGCGAAATTTTTAGATGTAAAAATGCGAAATATATATTTTTGAAATGGAATTTTATCTATGTTGAATAGCGAAATAAAAATTCGATTTTTATATATGGAACTTTGAACTAAAAATTCGATTTTTATATATTGAACTTTGAAGTAAAAATTCGATTTTTACATATGTAGAGAATACGGGCAACGAAGGCGAGTTGGCGAAGATTTCCTGCATTAGAAGTGCCGTGGAGCTAGGATAGCTATAAGTGAGAATTTCTCACCTTTCTATTTCTTTTCTAGTTATATATATATACTAGGATGCAGACGGTGCTTAGTAGCACCCGACACAATCGTCCACAGACCATGGACTTGTTTGTTTGACTGTTTGGTGATTGATTGCGATATTGGTTTGAATGTGGTTTGTGGTGTGAAAAATCGAATCGATAAATTGGTTAGGATTAGACGTGCGCCGTTATAAGGCGAAGGAGTAAGGCTAGGTTAGACTCTTACTCCAAATTTTGTGGTTTGCATAACGAAATTGATTTGATTGATGAGTGAATGGCGTGGGCCTTCACTAGACCGGGGATAAGGCTAGGCCTTGTCCCGTTTCTAGTATCGTGCCGTTATGCCGCCGAAATTTTCTAAAATATGTTAGAAAAATAAAAATATCATTTTTATTGTGTAAATGAATTGAATAGAAATTCATATGTTGAAATAAAATGTGTTATCGTTAAAAATATAATTTTTAACGTGAATGTGAATAAATAAATATTCATTTACAAACCAGACGGTTTGTTTATGTACACCTATTTGAATGACGTTGATTGGGTCGATAAATTTTACACATCGCCTAACTGCACAAATAAAATATGTGTTTGATTGTTTGAAACCCCACACGGGTGTTAGGATGAAATTTGAAGTTCACTCATCCTGATTGATTAAATATGTCGATCGATTGATTGACAAGCTGCTATAAGCGTTAAATGTCTATATTTGATGCTTATACAGTGTAGTGCACTTTGGTTGATGGTTGATTATTCATCGTTGTTGATATATACATGTGTTGTAGAAAATCCATATAATTAACATTATATGGTAATTGATTGGGCCTCATTCCAGTTTCGGAAAAAAAAATAATATTTGAAATAGAAATATTTGAAATAGAAATATTCGAAATAGAATATTTGAAAATAGAAATATGTGAAGCCGTGAGGATTAGATTGACGCCATTTTGACGTGAACGATATTTATATCGATTTTATTCATTTTAAAATGAATATTGAAACGTGATTTCGAAATCGAATATTTCGAAATGAATTGAATTGAAACGATTTCGAAATGAATTGAATTGAAAACGATTTCGAAATGAATTGAATTGAAAACGATTTCGAAATGAATTGAATTGAAAACGATTTCGAAATGAATTGAATTGAAAACGATTTCGAAATGAATTGAATTGAAAACGATTTCGAAATGAATTGAATTGAAAACGATTTCGAAATGAATTGAACTGAAAACGATTTCGAAATGAATTGAACTGAAAACGATTTCGAAATGAATTGAACTGAAAACGATTTCGAAATGAATTGAACTGAAAACGATTTCGAAATGAATTGAATTGAAAACGATTTCGAAATGAATTGAATTGAAAACGATTTCGAAATGAATTGAATTGAAAACGATTTCGAAATGAATTGAATTGAAAACGATTTCGAAATGAATTGAACTGAAAACGATTTCGAAATGAATTGAACTGAAAACGATTTCGAAATGAATTGAACTGAAAACGATTTCGAAATGAATTGAACTGAAAACGATTTCGAAATGAATTGAACTGAAAACGATTTCGAAATGAATTGAACTGAAAACGATTTCGAAATGAATTGAACTGAAAACGATTTCGAAATGAATTGAATTGAAAACGATTTCGAATTGAATTGAAAGCGAAGTGAAATAAATTCAAATTGAATTGAAATTTGAATTGAATGGAAATGGATTTTGAAACGAATTTATAAAGAAGAATTCAATTTTGATTTGAATTGAAATGGAAGTTGAAAATGTTTTTGAAACGAATTCAAAACTATTTATATAATTCGTTTTAAATAGAAATCGACGATATATATATTATATATATATTTTATATAAAATAATGGCCTGAATAGAACGCGCCGCGCCGCGGCAGTTCGCGAATTTCGACCATTTATTTCAAACGGGCATTACGGGAGATCCGACCGTCGGATCCTCCTAAAACCGGAACCGTTGGGTTCGTATCGAAAAGAGCTTTCTAATGAAAATTAGAAATTTGAAATCTAACGGTTGGATTTGGAATTATGTCCAAATCAAATTCGAAAAAGGTCGCTGTAAGTGCAGTTCGATGGCCATTGATGGAAATCGACTGTACGGGCCTTGATTAAATTATTAAAAATAGTAATAATTTGTGTAAAATCATAAGAAATGATTTAGAAAGAATTGGGATGAAAAACTCCATGTTTGAAAAGATAAAAATAGATTTTTATCGAAATGAACTAGTTTTGAACTAGAATTATAATTCTATTTATTTTTAAATAAATAAATTGAATTTGAAAAGGGTTTTGAAAATAACCAAAATTTCCAATGATTGCATTGGAGTGGATTTGAATCGAAATTGTCTTCGGAATATTTCGATGTTGGAATTTGTGATTATACGGATGTTGTTACGGAAATTTGGAAGATATATATTTATATCGTTATTTCCAATACGACATTTGTTAATCGTAGAATTTGATATTGAATATAAGCCGATATATTTTCTATTCAGAGCCTTATATTGAATATCAAATGGGATTTGGGTTTGTCGTGAATGGTGTCTTCACTAACACTGTTCTTGAACCCAGTTGAGAAAAGATTAAATCTTTTTATTTAGATTTAATGAAGTGTACCAATTAAATGATATTTAATTGGAATTGAATTGATATTGATTTTTGGGTTTATCGTGAACAGTGTTTTAAATAACACTTGTTCTTTAACCCGATAATTAATGAATGTGATTTGGGTTTGTCGTGAATGGTGTCTTCACTAACACTGTTCTTGAACCCAGCTGAGAAAAGATTAAATCTTTTGATTTAGATTTAATAAAGTGTACCAATTAAATAATATTTAATTGGAATTGAATGGATATTGATTTTTGGGTTTATCGTGAACAGTGTTTTAAATAACACTTGTTCTTTAACCCGATAATTAATGGGATGTGACTTTGGGTTTATCGTGGACCGTGTTTTAAATGACACTGATTCTTTAACCCAGTCACAGATTAAAACTAAGTGGAGTTTTAATGAATCTTTAATTAGATTGAAAAGATCGAGAATGGAGTATCACCAGTTTTGCTCCAGGCGATAGTTAAATCTTTAATTAGATTTGAACGTGAAATTTAGAAACTAACTGTCGGTTAGCTAAGTAGAATGGTTTTCTGGATATTGATCTGATGTTGGTTTCGGCCTTCGGGGTTAATATTTGGGGAATTATTCTCTTGATTAATTTACGGTTAATGACTAATGAGTTGGAATGAAGCGTATGTTGTGTTTGTGTAACACTTTTATAATATATACGCGAGTTATTCGGAAAGGCCGGGTTTATCCCATTCTGAATAACTGATACGACGATAAGTCGAAGATGAAGACGATGGTCGAAGACCGGAGGTCTTCACGTCGTTTGGGTGATAACTGATGATCTTGATTGGGCTGTACACCCAAGAAGATGGAAACAGTTAGTGATCGTCCAGACGTACTTGGAGATCGATGGATAGGCGGGGTACTAGGTGCCTCCGGTTTCGTTCAGACCCAGAACGAACTTGTAAATGGACTGTGTGTCTGACATCGGATTTCATTCTGTGTGACTGATATCGGTTGCATAGGATGGTTTGCCTGTGTGGCATGCTAAGATGCAAATGATCAAGGCTTCTGTTGAAAAGCAAAGTCTTGTGGTGATGATCAAAGCACGGCCTTTGTGGCGTAGCTTTGTGTAACGTTTACCTCGCGTGTTTCACACCCGGTATGAACCAAAAACGGGAGACGGACCTCAGGGAGGACTTGCGTTTCTTTCTAGTTAGAAGTGGCGTCAGTGGTTTTACACGCCCTGACGAGTTTGACTTATGTGGTTGTTGCTGTTGCGAGGCGCCTCGGTTATATCGGTTTCGGCCGATGCATTCTGGTCGGCTGACGGACCAGACTTACACCCCATAGGGTGGGGAAACGTAGTGTTCAGGCATTTTAATCCACATCGGTGGACCGGCCCTGACGATCCAAGGGCCCACCTGAGTCTGGGTCCTGTGGCTCGGGCTAGAGAGTCACGAATCGGTTGAGGACTATCTTTTGCCTCGGTTCATAGACGGAAATCCAATTTCCAAATACGTGCCATTTGCGGTTTTATTTGTAAACCTATATATGGCGACATAGTGGCATGGGACGCTCATGTCGCCTATGATTGATACTTATGATTTGAAGTTGTTTTATACACTATGCACTTATTATAGTATCAAATGATTTGTTTTAAACGTATCAAGCATTCTTTGGCTGTTATAAGGGAAAACCCTATCCCCCGGCTTGCGTTTGCATTGTGTGATAGGACCTGGGTCTTATAACAGCTTCATTTTTCTTTATTTAGCATTGCGCTGTTTGTTTTTATGCACTGGTATTCTTGGGAGGAAACCCGTTCCGTGTTATACGGCGTGGTCCCTTGATTTACCTAATGATTTAAAATAAAGATTAGTAACTGTTTTAGTTCTCACACCAGTCACATGACTGACCTGGAGTTTATTGTTTTAACCTAAACTCTGGGTGCCCTTATTTTCGACACGGGCAGCTAGTAGTTTTGGTTTTGCAGATTTATATTCACAGGATCCTGGTTTACAGCTGGAACGATATCCGGAAAGCTTTGTATCCGTATATCTTCTCCTAGTTGTGTATTGTATTATTTTCCGCTGCGATGTATTTAAAATGTAATTCAAATCTCTGACATTTCTGTGTAATATTTATTCATACTCTTTATATTCTTGTAATCTGATGCACTGTTGTTATATATAGTGAAATGTTCTTCTGTATGCGTTCTGTTGTGGCTTGTTCTCGAACTATCCGTCGCTTTCCTTTACGGGGAAGTTGCGGGTCTTCACATTTGGTATCAGAGCTTTGGTTTACAGAGCTCGAGAACAAGACACATTAGAACCATACGAAAGAATTCATCAGATATTGGATTAGCAATATCCAATTAGAATGACTCGTTAGAGATAGGATCAGTAGTATCCTAGAACGAGTGTGAAGAGTATATTTTTCAATTGAAAACAATTTTTGTTTTGAAAATTTAAACCATTTTAAACGTATTTGAATATTTATTTATTTTGAATATGGACAATCGAGTATATATAGATTTCGCGTATACGCGTCATGAACGTATATTCGAAGTTTTAATATACTGGGTGGATATAGAATCACATTCTAGACATCCGGGGATGATTCTGATGATGGTGCATCATCATCAGTATTCATATTCGAGTTTCGAAGGTGTGATTTTCTATATATTTCCATTAGACTGGTGTGAGAACCAAAGCTTATATAGTTAGAACACATTGTTGTGAATTGGCATCAAAACATGATTTTTGTATATATGTATCAAAGTTATGAATTTGAAACTCTAATTCACTAATTGATTGCTGTTTGTGTTGATTGTTTATTTGTTTGCTAATTTTGAACCATTTAGCCTAATATAATCAAATATTGAATTGTATTGAAAATTGGTCGCATTTGCTTGCATATACATATACTTACTTTGAACAGGTCATAGCAAGGAGGCTAGAGCCGAAGAATAAAATTTGTTTACCCGACAAATAGGTACATGTTTACTACATAATTTCCTGTTTTGTTTGGGTGATGATGATTTTGTGAGCCTATTGGCTAGCCGCTTGGCTTTTTCTTTTTCTTTTTGAGATCTGAAGGACCGGGGAAGCTATTTGAAATTCCCCGATGCTCCCATTGCAGGGGAGGTTATGGCGAAATTTTTCGAAAATTTAGGGTGTTAGCCAAATTTTTTGAAGTTTTGAAAATTCTCAGAAACTGAAAAGTTAGAGAATGGAAGCCTGATCGAACGTAGGGCTGAATAATCAAACCACTTTCGACTTTATTCCTTTTCGGGGACGAAAAGTTTTAAGTGGGGGAGATTGTAACAACCCGAAAATCTGGGCCAGTTTAAAATTTTTATTTTGGCGATTATAGCGAGTTTTGATTATTTAAAATGAATTATTTTAAATAATATCGACGAGAAATTTATTTTGAATATAATTCGACGTATATATTTATACGCGTCGTCGTTAGAATATATATAATTATATACAATTATAAATGGAATTGAAAATGGCGCGGTAGTTCGAAAATTCGATTTCTAATTTCAAATGAATATACAGAATTCAATATAAGTCAGAATTGAACGAAACAAGAAATATTTGAATCTGTATAACTATATCTTTGTAACGAAGTTAACAAACTGGGATTTCATCTTAGAAATGATAAGATATGTCCAGTTTAAAATTAGAAATAGTCGCTGTGGAATTTATATATATATAAGGCCCTTAAAAATAGCAATTTTGCAAATGACCTCGGATTTCGACGAAACTAGTTTTGTTGGGTCCGTGGTGTTAAGTTATTGCTAGGTTTCAAATTTCATAATTTTTCGAATCAATATGTGAGCGTGGCAAAGGAAAACGCGTTTGACCAGTTTCAGTTGATTTTAATCGACTGGAAAATGGCCATTTTTCCAACGGTCTCGGAATTGGACGAAACTAGTTTTGTTAGGACCGTATCGTCCATACGAAGCTAGAAAATATTTTTCTGGAATTTTTCTAGTTAGTATGTGGCCCCGGTAATTTGAAATGTACGTTTAAAATTCAATATAGTGATTTAAATGAAAATTCAAAGGGAAACCGATTGTAACGATCAAACCAGCTTGCGATACATATCCCATTGTGTTCGGAATGGGGGTAAAACGCTATGGACGACAGGCGGTGGGCCTCGTTTCGAGGTCGTATGTAAAAGTCAACCCTTTTGCAAATTTAAAAAAAAAAAAAAAAAAAAAAAAAAAAAAATAATTTTTAATTCTTTCCCCCCCCCCCTTTTCTCTTTTGCTTGGCCCCCCCCCCCCCGTTCATATAATTGCAGAAATAAAAAAAAAAAAAAAAACGGCTAAACCCTAGGAGGGCGCCGCCCTCTGCCTGACCACCATCGCCGGAGGCGGCGGACCCTCCTCCCTCAGGCGGCGCACCCGCTCCATTCTCCCTCCCCTTCCTTTCCTCTGGCAATCCGACGTTCGAAACCCCCCCCCCCCCACTCCGCCACTTCTCCCTCCTTCAAGCCCCCTCGCCGAACCACTCTTCCCCGCTCGAAGCGCCTCCGCCCACGCACCCAGGACGCGTCGCCAGTGGAAGACCCCCTCGCCCTTGCGTCTCGCTCCTCCTCACCCTGATGCCGACCGCACCATCGCAGAACCCCCCCCCCCCCCCTGCAATGTTCGGCGACGAAGCACCCCCCCTCGACTGTAAGTTTTCATTTTTTTTTTTTTTTTTTTTTTATTTTCTTTATTAATATTTTATTTCTGTTTTTATATTTAAAGATTTCTGTTTTTATATTTTATTTCTGTTTTAAAAAGAACTGATCTTTGAAAAGCAAATAAACTGTTTTTTTATTTAAGTTAAAACTGTTTTTTTATTTAAGTTAAAAACTGAAATTTTAATTAAGTTAAAACTGATTTTAACTAAAGTAAGAAACTGATTTTAAAAAGTAAAAAAAAAAAAAAAAAAAAAAAACTGTTTATATTTAATTTTCGAACAAATTTTTTTAAAAGGCAAAAAGATTATATTTTTAAATATGAGAAGGCGATATTTTTAAATGTGAAAAGGCGAAATTTTTAGATGTAAAAATGCGAAATATATATTTTTGAAATGGAATTTTATCTATGTTGAATAGCGAAATAAAAATTCGATTTTTATATATTGAACTTTGAAATAAAAATTCGATTTTTATATATTGAACTTTGAAATAAAAATTCGATTTTTATATATGGAACTTTGAACTAAAAATTCGATTTTTATATATTGAACTTTGAAGTAAAAATTCGATTTTTACATATGTAGAGAATACGGGCAACGAAGGCGAGTTGGCGAAGATTTCCTGCATTAGAAGTGCCGTGGAGCTAGGATAGCTATAAGTGAGAATTTCTCACCTTTCTATTTCTTTTCTAGTTATATATATATACTAGGATGCAGACGGTGCTTAGTAGCACCCGACACAATCGTCCACAGACCATGGACTTGTTTGTTTGACTGTTTGGTGATTGATTGCGATATTGGTTTGAATGTGGTTTGTGGTGTGAAAAATCGAATCGATAAATTGGTTAGGATTAGACGTGCGCCGTTATAAGGCGAAGGAGTAAGGCTAGGTTAGACTCTTACTCCAAATTTTGTGGTTTGCATAACGAAATTGATTTGATTGATGAGTGAATGGCGTGGGCCTTCACTAGACCGGGGATAAGGCTAGGCCTTGTCCCGTTTCTAGTATCGTGCCGTTATGCCGCCGAAATTTTCTAAAATATGTTAGAAAAATAAAAATATCATTTTTATTGTGTAAATGAATTGAATAGAAATTCATATGTTGAAATAAAATGTGTTATCGTTAAAAATATAATTTTTAACGTGAATGTGAATAAATAAATATTCATTTACAAACCAGACGGTTTGTTTATGTACACCTATTTGAATGACGTTGATTGGGTCGATAAATTTTACACATCGCCTAACTGCACAAATAAAATATGTGTTTGATTGTTTGAAACCCCACACGGGTGTTAGGATGAAATTTGAAGTTCACTCATCCTGATTGATTAAATATGTCGATCGATTGATTGACAAGCTGCTATAAGCGTTAAATGTCTATATTTGATGCTTATACAGTGTAGTGCACTTTGGTTGATGGTTGATTATTCATCGTTGTTGATATATACATGTGTTGTAGAAAATCCATATAATTAACATTATATGGTAATTGATTGGGCCTCATTCCAGTTTCGGAAAAAAAAATAATATTTGAAATAGAAATATTTGAAATAGAAATATTCGAAATAGAATATTTGAAAATAGAAATATGTGAAGCCGTGAGGATTAGATTGACGCCATTTTGACGTGAACGATATTTATATCGATTTTATTCATTTTAAAATGAATATTGAAACGTGATTTCGAAATCGAATATTTCGAAATGAATTGAATTGAAACGATTTCGAAATGAATTGAATTGAAAACGATTTCGAAATGAATTGAATTGAAAACGATTTCGAAATGAATTGAATTGAAAACGATTTCGAAATGAATTGAATTGAAAACGATTTCGAAATGAATTGAATTGAAAACGATTTCGAAATGAATTGAATTGAAAACGATTTCGAAATGAATTGAACTGAAAACGATTTCGAAATGAATTGAACTGAAAACGATTTCGAAATGAATTGAACTGAAAACGATTTCGAAATGAATTGAACTGAAAACGATTTCGAAATGAATTGAATTGAAAACGATTTCGAAATGAATTGAATTGAAAACGATTTCGAAATGAATTGAATTGAAAACGATTTCGAAATGAATTGAATTGAAAACGATTTCGAAATGAATTGAACTGAAAACGATTTCGAAATGAATTGAACTGAAAACGATTTCGAAATGAATTGAACTGAAAACGATTTCGAAATGAATTGAACTGAAAACGATTTCGAAATGAATTGAACTGAAAACGATTTCGAAATGAATTGAACTGAAAACGATTTCGAAATGAATTGAACTGAAAACGATTTCGAAATGAATTGAATTGAAAACGATTTCGAATTGAATTGAAAGCGAAGTGAAATAAATTCAAATTGAATTGAAATTTGAATTGAATGGAAATGGATTTTGAAACGAATTTATAAAGAAGAATTCAATTTTGATTTGAATTGAAATGGAAGTTGAAAATGTTTTTGAAACGAATTCAAAACTATTTATATAATTCGTTTTAAATAGAAATCGACGATATATATATTATATATATATTTTATATAAAATAATGGCCTGAATAGAACGCGCCGCGCCGCGGCAGTTCGCGAATTTCGACCATTTATTTCAAACGGGCATTACGGGAGATCCGACCGTCGGATCCTCCTAAAACCGGAACCGTTGGGTTCGTATCGAAAAGAGCTTTCTAATGAAAATTAGAAATTTGAAATCTAACGGTTGGATTTGGAATTATGTCCAAATCAAATTCGAAAAAGGTCGCTGTAAGTGCAGTTCGATGGCCATTGATGGAAATCGACTGTACGGGCCTTGATTAAATTATTAAAAATAGTAATAATTTGTGTAAAATCATAAGAAATGATTTAGAAAGAATTGGGATGAAAAACTCCATGTTTGAAAAGATAAAAATAGATTTTTATCGAAATGAACTAGTTTTGAACTAGAATTATAATTCTATTTATTTTTAAATAAATAAATTGAATTTGAAAAGGGTTTTGAAAATAACCAAAATTTCCAATGATTGCATTGGAGTGGATTTGAATCGAAATTGTCTTCGGAATATTTCGATGTTGGAATTTGTGATTATACGGATGTTGTTACGGAAATTTGGAAGATATATATTTATATCGTTATTTCCAATACGACATTTGTTAATCGTAGAATTTGATATTGAATATAAGCCGATATATTTTCTATTCAGAGCCTTATATTGAATATCAAATGGGATTTGGGTTTGTCGTGAATGGTGTCTTCACTAACACTGTTCTTGAACCCAGTTGAGAAAAGATTAAATCTTTTTATTTAGATTTAATGAAGTGTACCAATTAAATGATATTTAATTGGAATTGAATTGATATTGATTTTTGGGTTTATCGTGAACAGTGTTTTAAATAACACTTGTTCTTTAACCCGATAATTAATGAATGTGATTTGGGTTTGTCGTGAATGGTGTCTTCACTAACACTGTTCTTGAACCCAGCTGAGAAAAGATTAAATCTTTTGATTTAGATTTAATAAAGTGTACCAATTAAATAATATTTAATTGGAATTGAATGGATATTGATTTTTGGGTTTATCGTGAACAGTGTTTTAAATAACACTTGTTCTTTAACCCGATAATTAATGGGATGTGACTTTGGGTTTATCGTGGACCGTGTTTTAAATGACACTGATTCTTTAACCCAGTCACAGATTAAAACTAAGTGGAGTTTTAATGAATCTTTAATTAGATTGAAAAGATCGAGAATGGAGTATCACCAGTTTTGCTCCAGGCGATAGTTAAATCTTTAATTAGATTTGAACGTGAAATTTAGAAACTAACTGTCGGTTAGCTAAGTAGAATGGTTTTCTGGATATTGATCTGATGTTGGTTTCGGCCTTCGGGGTTAATATTTGGGGAATTATTCTCTTGATTAATTTACGGTTAATGACTAATGAGTTGGAATGAAGCGTATGTTGTGTTTGTGTAACACTTTTATAATATATACGCGAGTTATTCGGAAAGGCCGGGTTTATCCCATTCTGAATAACTGATACGACGATAAGTCGAAGATGAAGACGATGGTCGAAGACCGGAGGTCTTCACGTCGTTTGGGTGATAACTGATGATCTTGATTGGGCTGTACACCCAAGAAGATGGAAACAGTTAGTGATCGTCCAGACGTACTTGGAGATCGATGGATAGGCGGGGTACTAGGTGCCTCCGGTTTCGTTCAGACCCAGAACGAACTTGTAAATGGACTGTGTGTCTGACATCGGATTTCATTCTGTGTGACTGATATCGGTTGCATAGGATGGTTTGCCTGTGTGGCATGCTAAGATGCAAATGATCAAGGCTTCTGTTGAAAAGCAAAGTCTTGTGGTGATGATCAAAGCACGGCCTTTGTGGCGTAGCTTTGTGTAACGTTTACCTCGCGTGTTTCACACCCGGTATGAACCAAAAACGGGAGACGGACCTCAGGGAGGACTTGCGTTTCTTTCTAGTTAGAAGTGGCGTCAGTGGTTTTACACGCCCTGACGAGTTTGACTTATGTGGTTGTTGCTGTTGCGAGGCGCCTCGGTTATATCGGTTTCGGCCGATGCATTCTGGTCGGCTGACGGACCAGACTTACACCCCATAGGGTGGGGAAACGTAGTGTTCAGGCATTTTAATCCACATCGGTGGACCGGCCCTGACGATCCAAGGGCCCACCTGAGTCTGGGTCCTGTGGCTCGGGCTAGAGAGTCACGAATCGGTTGAGGACTATCTTTTGCCTCGGTTCATAGACGGAAATCCAATTTCCAAATACGTGCCATTTGCGGTTTTATTTGTAAACCTATATATGGCGACATAGTGGCATGGGACGCTCATGTCGCCTATGATTGATACTTATGATTTGAAGTTGTTTTATACACTATGCACTTATTATAGTATCAAATGATTTGTTTTAAACGTATCAAGCATTCTTTGGCTGTTATAAGGGAAAACCCTATCCCCCGGCTTGCGTTTGCATTGTGTGATAGGACCTGGGTCTTATAACAGCTTCATTTTTCTTTATTTAGCATTGCGCTGTTTGTTTTTATGCACTGGTATTCTTGGGAGGAAACCCGTTCCGTGTTATACGGCGTGGTCCCTTGATTTACCTAATGATTTAAAATAAAGATTAGTAACTGTTTTAGTTCTCACACCAGTCACATGACTGACCTGGAGTTTATTGTTTTAACCTAAACTCTGGGTGCCCTTATTTTCGACACGGGCAGCTAGTAGTTTTGGTTTTGCAGATTTATATTCACAGGATCCTGGTTTACAGCTGGAACGATATCCGGAAAGCTTTGTATCCGTATATCTTCTCCTAGTTGTGTATTGTATTATTTTCCGCTGCGATGTATTTAAAATGTAATTCAAATCTCTGACATTTCTGTGTAATATTTATTCATACTCTGTATATTCTTGTAATCTGATGCACTGTTGTTATATATAGTGAAATGTTCTTCTGTATGCGTTCTGTTGTGGCTTGTTCTCGAACTATCCGTCGCTTTCCTTTACGGGGAAGTTGCGGGTCTTCACAGAAGACTAGGATTAGGAGTGTTCGACAGTACCATTTGAGAAGAATTAACGAGAGGGTTGACGATTTGGTCTTCGCGAATAACACCAGGTGGAAGTTTAATGTGGTGAAGTCAGGGAGTGGAAGAGCTTTCTGCATAGTGTATGTAATTGTTCTCAGGAGCGGTTAACATGGAAGGAGCAAGGAGAGTTTGGTGAGTTACATTATAGGTTATCAGCGCTGGGGGTTTTGGGTTAGCACAGGCACCACAAGGCATGAAGGAGTGCATGGCACTGGGTAGTTTTGTTTTGGAGCTGTAGTAGGTAAAACATTGGAAAGGGCGTAAGGGTTGTGTTCTGCTGGGTTGTAGCGGTAGTAGGTGGAGCGTTTTGTAAGCATGGAAGAGGGCCTGTTATTTTTTTTACAGAAGGAAGAAGGATACGAGGAGAAGCAGTTCGAAAATATCCATTTGGAAGAAGCAGTAGTTCACGTGGGTGAAGCGGGTCGTGCATATGGGTAATGGGCTTTGGGCTCATGGTTTTATAAGAAAATAAAATAAAAATAAAAAAAGAGGAGTAACAATCGGTTTTGGAAAACACAAGCAGAGGTGATCGGCTTTCATGGAGCAACAGCAGGAACCGGTGAGTCTAATCCAAATAATCCAAAGTGCTAAGAGTAATTAACGATAATTAGTCTTGTTTAAATAATAATTAATTAAATCATTTAAATTGTTTAATTTGTTATTTTGGTTATAAATTCCGCGTACGTTCATAGAATTGGACGAGACAGGACCTGTTATGATCGTGACAACGAGCACTACACTGGTTCGGAGTGATTCATATATAGTTAGATTTTTATATAATTTCAAACGAGCGTTTGAAATCATATAAAACAATCTGAACCGTCGAATCAAAATCAAGGTGAGTTAACTCTCACACTTTTCTAAAATACTATGATGTGTTAAATTCATATAAAAATAATTTATCGTTGATTTGATGATTGCATGCCTTGGTTGATTGGTTGTTTAATTATTGTCGATAAATTATATTTATCATATCAGATTATTTTTATTTAAGTATTGTTTATATTATTATCCATGATGCAGAGATGAACATGTTGGAGGGATCCAACCGAATTTCTCAAATAAATTATATGTTGTTTATATTATTTAAATATGGAACTGTTTACCACAAATGATGATATTGATTAAATATTGAACGTTGAATTGAAATTCAACGTTGATGCGATGTTTTAAACCAATTGGTGGTATTGGTTGAGTAGTTGACAACAGATGGCCTAAAAATCCCTTGTTTTATAAATATTGATTTACCGTTAGGAAAATCGACGGAAATGAAGTTATAAATTTATTTTATAACTGAAAGTAGATTTTTAAATCTATTTTGAAATAAAGTTTATTAAATGGAAATAAACATTTAATATTTAAGCTAAGAAATGGTTAGATTGGGATTACATGGGAATTGATTATAATAATAATCAAGGTAAATGGAATTAATTTAAATTAATTATATTATTAATTAATTGAAAATGGAATGATTAATTGGGACGGGTTAACGAGTTAGTTATGATAAGTTGAATAAGTCAACTACTTAAATTAGATTTGGTTATTGAATCTGTTAGAAATGGAATGATAAATGATAAAGTAAATCATTTTATAATATTGAAATTTGATTATTATTTATTTAATAATAATCAAATTGATGGTCTTCAATCACAAATGGAATTTGATAAAGTCTTAAAAGCCGATTACTTGTTAAATGGGTTATAAGCAAATTATATTGACGAAAATGTAAAAGGAGTTTAAATTGATTTTTCTTTGAAATTCTATTTAATTAGATGCAAGTTGGACGAAGATATTTAAAACCAAGTTATTCGAATGATTTCGATTATTGAGACGAGAGTTAGTAAAGTTATGAACTTTGAAATAATTTATGGAATAAATGAAAGGTTAAAAGTACAGGATATGAATTGGAAACAGAACCAAAGTGAATTGAAATTGGTTGGACGAATTTACATAAGAAGTCGATCTAAAATCGCGTATTTTAAAAGAAGAAACGGAGTTGGATTAAGATAAAATTGAAAAAGGTTTAAGATAAGTTTTAATAAAGTTTTTATATAATGTTTGATTTACATTTGAATCAATGGTTTATTTAAAATGTTAAAAGGATACACTGAATATGATAAGGGGTATGGAGTAGTTTTAAAGAAATTAAAACTTGTTGTACGTTGGTTGGTTGACTAATTTCCTAGGTGTAAATCTGATGTTGGTTTCGGCCTTCGGGGTTGATACTTAGAAATTTATTCACTTACTGATTTATAATGAGGAACCAATAGAGTAGAAGCGAGATGAAAATTAAATATTCTTATATTAAATAAGAATAGGGAAATGTTTTCCTAATACTGGAAATATAAAAGTTTTAAACTAATGTCGGGTTAATCAAAGAGGCCAAGGGATGCTAGATACTTAACCAGTGAATTCATTTTCATTTTATGGATGAATGTTTGTTTATTTGATAGTTAGATAACCGAATATCGAATCTGGCCAATTATCGATTGTTGGTTTGGAAAGACCGGGATCAAATTTATATTCGAAAACCATTCCGACCAGCAGATACGTAATCATGGAAGAAATTAGACGATGATCGAGATGGAGCATTGAAGACCATAGATCTTTATAAAACGGAAGAACTACTTATAATCTCTGACTTGCAACCAGAGATACACTATGGTTCTGTCGTAGTTGGAGTCTATGGATTGCAAGGATTGCTCACTACTATTCTTTAGGGTGATTCCTAGGATGTGGTAGGAGGGTGCCTTCGGTTGTCCAGTCCCAGGACAACGTGTATGGATGATGTGGCATTCAAAGAGAATGGTGGCCAGATGTTCTGAAAGAGATTATAACCTCAAGCCTCGCAACCGGAAAATGACAAAAATCGGGCAGGCAGCATGGTTATGTGGGTCATCCCATTAGGGTGTATTGTCACCATATAGATAATATTCATATTTGTTCTTCTTTCGTTTCTGTATCTTCGGATAACGATTATGTGGGCCCAACCGTAGGTGGCAATATATTCGATACACTCAAGAGAAATGGGTGGTCAGTGGTGTGTGGGCGGGTCGCAAGACGTTCTTGTTGAACCCAGTGTATTCCTCTCTAGAGATACACTATCGACAGGTGGATCCATACCTTGTCATAGTCGAAATCCAATCTCCAATAAACGCCCGCGGTTTTGATTGTATACTATATATGTGGAGTGTGAGATTCAAGCGTTCTGCTAGATTCTATTTATTTGTATTTAGACACCATCATAATATCAGATAAGATATGATTTCAAAATATTTTCGGTTATAGTAAGGTAAAAACCGTCCGTGTTTATGTGTGGGCTGGTCTTACTATTATCCTTTCTTTCAAAAGGATTTATAAAGTTAAGAGAGTTGTTTGTTGTGAATTTACCACTGAAAGTATTCCAGACTGATCCGGGTGAATTTTGCTTTGCTTCAAATGTGCTCGGGTCGGATGGAGTGTATTTATAAGATAGGTTCCACTTGGAGTTCAGGATCTGGAAGCAGGAGGCTTCACCGTTAGTTATTTAGAGTTTATTTCCGCTGTGTCTGATATATGATGTACGCTGATGATTGGTATGTATATACAGTTTCGTTTTGTTTAGAGAGATTTTATATAATATATTTTATTCGTTCCACTGTGAGATTCTGATGGGTTCTTCTTCTTATTCTTCTATTTCTTTCTTTTCTCACCCTCTAATTTCTTTCTCATAACGTTCTGGTATTTTCGGTGCTAGAAGGTCGACATGGTGTTTTTGGTGTCGATTTTCGGGGTCGAAGTCGTTACAGTGGTATCAGAGCTAGAGGTTTAAATAAACTTGGCTCTATGGAGTAACTCAGTAGAGATAGGGTTAGTAACACCCTAGATTGAGTTTGAGTGTGTGTATATATATATATATATATATATATATATATATATATATTAATGCGTATTTGAAATTTGAATATAAAATTATTTTAAATTGTTTTGTTAAGCGGGTAAATGAAATAATTTTGCCCAAATTATAGTTTGGTATAAAATGGGAATAATTTTTATAGTATAGTAATATTGGGTGTTTGGTTGTTTTACTTGATTTGTTTGGAATTCGAATTGAATTATGAAATAGAATTAAACTAATTAGTTAATTGAATCTGGAAAAGAAATTTAACTTGGTTAAATGGAATCAAATAATTGAATTTAACCAAACAAATCAAATTAAATTTGAATGATTAAGTTAATGGTTTATTGTGATTGATTGGATATTAGTTTAGTCGAATAGAATTTATTTTCAGTTACTAAGAAATTGAATGAAATGGGAAGCAAGAAAATAAATCCCAGTAAAATGAATTAGGAATAAAACCAGTTAGGAAATGAAACTGAATTATTTAACCTTGGATTAGTATTTGCATTGTAAATTGAGATAAGTGCAGATTCCACACGGCTATGGAATTGATTTGGTTACAGAGATTGAAGTACAGATTGGAAAAGGAAGATTTGTTGGCTGATTTGCTTCAGAATTGGAATTGAGTTGCCCGACAAATAGGTAAATCTTAATATATTATTGGTTGGTGATTGAGTTTATACCCGTGATTGGGGTAGTCATTGGGTTTTGGTTTTCTTCTAGAGAAGTTGAGGCCCAGAGTGGCAGTTGTAGCTGTTCTGATCGAGCCGTGCAGAGGAGGTGCTGTCGAAATTTTTGGAAATTTTAAAGAGTCTGAATATATTTTGATGATAATTAAAAATGTATTTATTTTAAAATAATTGGTTTGGGTCAGTCTTCTTATCTTGTAATTTCGGAGACGAAATTCTTTTAAGTGGGGAAGAATGTAACATCCCAGATTTTTGAACGTTAATTACGAATATTCAAATCCGTTTTAATTATTGATTTTATGATATTAATGGATTATATATCGAATGTATTTATCAGAAAATGGAGTTCGAATTTATATATTTATAAATTAATTAAAACGAGTTCGAAACAAGTTTTAATGGAATGCGTATAATAAATTATTGCTACATTTTCAGTTTGGAGCCTAACAGAGTTGTTTTGTCGGCAGACGAAAATTAAAACGGTGAACCGATAAATTAAAATAACGCCGTTGTACAAATGGAGTCCGTTTTCAACAAAATTAATTTCGTTGGAACCAGAATAACCAGACGTAGCCGTGTAGGTATTTTTGTTACAGTTGGGGTCAGTGCTCGGCGGTGCGTTTATTTAATATTGGTGTAGAGAAGGATAGAATTTTTAACCATAATAAAACAAAGCGGTTAAATCAAATAAATCATAAATTTCTTCAAACCCATTACCTACCGGTAACGCACGCATGTCACTTACAGACCTAAGTAAGAAAACAGTCCCCTTACTCCTGAATTTGCGCATGACATCACTGTACAACCTATTGGGAAGCCACGTCCTACCTGTATACATGAACAGTATAACCTAGTGGGTAGTGTAACACCCCGGATTGTACCGTTAACAGTAAATTAATAAATTAAAGTATAATTAATTTTAAATCAAAGAATTAAGGGAAACGGGATACATCATTGCGTTCGTCTCGGAATTCTTCTTGAGATAGAGTCCGAGTTTGCGTAAAACGGACTCCGTATGGGGGAGATATGACCTCCGGAAGTTTCAGAATTCAGTTTAAGATTCAAACGAACAGAAACAGTGCAGAAAACGAGGTTCAAAATTCAAAAATCGGACCCAACTAGGCAGGGCGGGAATTTTCCCGCCCAAGGCCAAAGTCGACTGGGCAGTCGACTTGGGGGGACCCAAGTCGACTGGGCTGTCGACAGGGCAGTCGACCTGGCCCTGAACCAGGTCGAGCCCAGTCCCCTCGTGGCTGGCCTGGTCTATGCTTGGCCGAATTTCTGAGCCTTGTCTTGTCACTGGGGCTTATGTGTCAGCTTCTGATTGGTTTCTCTTTAAAACGAACGGCTTATATTTATCCTGGCTCCATCGACGGCTCTCATCAATCCCGTAACTCTATAAAAAGGACCCTAGACTCCACCTAATCTACACTAATAAAATGGAGATGAGGCCGTCATGCTGCTGAAGAGAGTCTAAGTATAGCCGCCAGAAATTGAGAGACAGTTAGAAGATAAATCAAAGGCTTAAAGCAACGTTAATCAAATCAAAACAACGCCTACAACAAAGGATAGCATCTCCAAATTCAGAAATCAGATTCCTGAATTGAAGAATCGTCATATGTTGTAAGTAGAGTGCTATTCCGATGTGAATAAATATTTGTGTTTTGATTATGTAAAAGGGAATTGTGGCGATAATAATCTATATTTGTATGTTGTTTTGATTCTAAGCGATTTGGATATGTTGTGGTATACGATTGGTTATTTGCAAGTATATGATTCATGTTAACAACCATGTGTTGTGATATTTTGTTTGGGATTCATGCAAGTATATGATTCACTCTCATGCCAAAATGATGTACATACTTTTACGATCATTTTAGTGTATAATTGGATTTGACTAAGTACTATGGTTTATATGAATCTATGTTGGAATTGGAAAATCATACTTTTGTAATTAGAAACAAAAGTAAGCATTTTTATGAACGTGACTAAACTATGTTTGGTGTTATGCTTAGTTGAAACCATGTTTAAGCCTATGTTGTTATAAAAGTCATATGGTGATATATGTAACACATAAATTAAGTTAGATCTACATTTCAATTACAAGTTTATATGAATAGATCAAAAACCATGAATTTATGTTAATTAAATTGCTATGTTGCAAGTTCACAATTGCCTAATTCATGTTAATTAAATTGCTATTTTGCAAGTTCACAATTGTCTAATTCATGTTAATTAAATTGCTATGTTGCAAGTTCACAATTGCCTAATTCATGTTGATTAAATCGCTATGTTGCAAATTCACAAGTGCCTAATTTATGTTAATTTGATTACTATGTTGCAAGTTCACAATTGCCAAGTTATGTTAATTAGTTCGCTATGTTGCAAGTTCACGCGTTCACACTCCCCTTTGTATGTTACTTAGAATGTAAACACCATATTCTAAGCCTCCCCTTTTTCATGTGGCTAAGTTGGGCTTAAATGTTAGGCCCAACATATGTTGTAATATAGCGAACGTATAAAGCGGGGTAATAACGTTGGGTTAAAAATATAAAACATATGTGTTGGCATGTTTGACACATGCCAACGACTTGACATTTTAAGTGGTATAAATTAATTATACCCAATAAGAATGGATTTGAATAATGGGCCGCAAATATTTGCATATATAATGAAAAGAGACAAAATATGTAAACATAGAAAATACGATGTGTTTAACCCGAGGTTGGATTGCGTTGTGACATAAACCTACCCGGAACCGCCCGGCTGTCCAGTAGTCACAACAATACCTATCCAATGTGGGTGGTTAAACATGGAGCCCAATAAAGACCCGAGGTTAGACTGAGTTGTGACGTAAGACTGCCCGGACCCAACCGGCAATAGGCAGTCACAACAATACCTGTCTAATGTGAGTGGTTCGGGCCTTAATAAGACAATTAAGGCTGAGTCAGGATTGATAGCATTAAGTAAATTTAATTAATACTTAATCAAATTTGAACATGCTAAACTATACAGACTGATTTGGGGGTTAGGCATATACAGAACACTTAACCAACTTAGCATGTTGGCTAGAAATAGAAAACCTAGTAGCGGGGGACCCTTTTCAGCAGTAACCCTACATGGTGTATCAGGATACCCTGAACTAGGCAGGGTGGGGCACGATTACTGGGCTGACTGTAAGAGGTCAAATCGACGGCGGTGGTGCAGCAGTGTAGGTTCTAACGGGGTGCCGGCGTGCACACACTCCGGCGCAGAAAAATAAGGCACTGGGCACCAGTAGTATATCTGTGCATTCTAGGACTGTGTCGGGCCGCCACCATGGGACTTGATACACCCCATGGTGGGACCAGCATAGGTAGCTACAACATCGGGGGCCGTAAGACACATGTAACTATGCGAGTAGGAGCCGATCATTAATAAAGATCACTTTACCCTGATTATGGGGTGCCTGTTGGGAACTAGTTTATAGGGGTGCAGAGATTAATATGGGGTACGTTAGTATGTTCGATTCCAGACAACTTAACTTAGTGTGGTGCTTTCCCCATTTCCAGTTTATACTTATCATGCTCATTTCTTTATTCATAGACTGAATAGTCCTAGACTTACTCAGGCTTTATGTCTGACTCTACTTTCCTTACGTCTTCTTTTCTTTCGTTTCCCCCCCCCCCCCTCCTAGGTCCACAGGGAGGGAACACCACAGCTTGACCAGTTTAACATCCAGCTTGAAGAGAGAGAATGTATTGCTTGGATCTCTTTCATTTTGGACTATGGCTTTGGATAGCAATTATGGGGATTTATGCTGTTTACTTATGTTTTTATGCTTCTTTATGTTATGAAATCAAGACAGTATTATGATTGTAATAATTAGAAGGGTGTTTTGAGACAATTGTGGAATGTTTATGTAAACACGTATTTTTATGAAACAAAAAGTCTGTTGTTCTCCACTGCTTATACATATGTGTTTATATCTGTCTTGTATTTATCTGTGACTTTTACCTATAAACCTCCACCAAAATTAAGGCATTCCCTTTGTGAGTGACCTTAACGGAGGTGGGGTGTTTCACTTGGTATCAGAGCATAGGTTAACTAGATCAGATAAAAAGTTTTGAAAATTCATTTTCAAAAGAAAATTTAAAGAAGCATTTAAAAAAAAAACATAGTTCCCCAAAGCCATAGGTACTATCTTTTATCCTTCTTTTTGAATCTGTCCTTTTTGTTTCAGCATGTCCGTAGAACTTAACTTGCCAGAGGGTGTACCAATACCTGGTTGGTTCAGACGATTCTTAGAAGCAAGGGCCAATCAGCCAGGTCCCGCTATTCCTCCTCCTCCTCCCCCAGATGCAGCAGCACCTCCTCCTCCACCCCCTCCGCGTGATAATGCTTTTGCTAAGATATGTAAAGATTTCAAAGCTATGGGAGGGAGGGACTTTCATGGAACCGAGTCCATTGTGGCAGCCAGGAACTGGCTAAAAGAGACCGAGGACTTATTCGTCATCTTTGCTATGGACGATAGGCAGAAGGTACGACTGACGGTATGGCTACTTAAAGGCGAAGCTTCCTACTGGTGGGAAGTTACCAATGCTGAAAGACCAGTGGAAACATGGGAGGACTTTAGGGCGAGATTTGAGGCTAAATTTCTCTCAGAAGCTGAAAGAAGTCTTCAATTGGAAAAATTCTTATTTCTTAAGCAATGGAATGTGACAGTCAAAGAGTATGTTAACCAGTTCGATCAGCTGGCTAGGTTCGGACTGGACCTTGTCAACACTCAGCACAAGAAGGCTCTCCGCTTTGTCAAAGGATTGAATGAGCCATTACACAGCTTGGCCATGACCCATATACCCATGGGAGCTACGTATGAAAGGTTGGTGCATATGGCATTGCTGAATGAAGAGGATAAGGGCAAGAAGGAGACAAAAGCAGAAGGGTCTCAAGGGAAGAAAGAAGGTTTACAACCTAAGAAGACAGACTTTAAGAAGGGCGGGAAAGACAACAAGTCCAAAGAGAAGAGGAAGTGTATTTTCTGTGGCAGGGGCACTTAGTGAAAGACTGTCGAAAGAAGAAAGCCAAGATGAATGGTGGGTGCTTTTCTTGTGGAGAGACAGGCCACATGGCTAAGGACTGCCCAAAGAAGCGAGGGCAGGGGCAGAAGGCTGGATCCACCTCAGGGGCACAGGTTCATCCGCTAGAGGCACCTCCTCTGCAACAGCGAGGTATAAATACTTCTGTAGAAAGTGTAGTTTATCTTTATGATCACCCAGTTCGCACTTTGTTTGATTCTGGCGCATCACACTCCTTTATTTCATCTGCTTTAGTAGAATCTCTGCACCTAGAAACTAGTATGGTAGAGGATCCCTTGATTGTTTCAAATCCAATTGGGGGCCCGGCTTATTTGTCTATGATCTGTGCGAATTTGAAAATCTCTATTCTAAGTGTAGAATTTAGATGTAGTGCCTTTGTTTTGGGCTTCTCGGGATATGGTTTGATTTTGGGCATGGACTGTTTATCCAGTAATAGTGCCATCCTTGATTGTGAGAAAAGAGTGGTTAGGCTTTTGACCCAACTCGGTAATACTCTAGAAATTGCTTGTAATCCCTCGAATGCAGTTATGCTTAGCTATCTTGAATTGCTAGATGCTTCTGTTGAAAGTTTGCAATCAGTTGGAGTGGTCCGTGAATATCTGGATGTCTTCGAAGAAGTGAAGGGCTTACCTCCGAAGCGGGAGATAGACTTTCGCATATATCTTGTAGATAATGCAAAGACCGTTGCGTTGCCCGTTAGACACATGGCTCCACGGGAAAGGAAAGAGCTCAGTAAGCAGATTAGAGAGCTTCTAGAAAAGGGGTTCATTAGAAGGAGCATTTCAGAATGGGGCGCTGCAGTAGTATTCGCTACAAAGGCAGATGGTTCACTCCGTCTGTGTGTTGACTATAGGGAGCTTAACAAGTTGACCAGAAATAGCCATTACTAGGAATTTTCTTCTTTACCAGTCGGCTGGTCCAGGGCAAAAAGCCGAGTAATTGCTGTTTCATGCCATTGTTATATATATATACATGTTTCATTTATTTGTGTTATAATAAATGAGGATAGATTTTAACAAGATTCTAATACTACTAAACACACACACACACACATACGCACACACACGCACACACACACACACACACACACACACACACATATATATATATATATATAACTTAACTCTTCAGTTGATCTTCATTTTTCCGTTGTCATGAAAAAAAATTCTCATGAATCAACATTACCCATGAGCTTGTCAAAATTTTATATTTCAATTCAGTTACCTAGTTTTCAACTAATTTCACATATCATTGGAATATTTACAACCATCTAATTACTACTCGAACATCACAAGTCAATAATCTAACTACAATCGTTACAACAACAAATAACTAATAATTTATAACACAATTTCATTTGATTTAAATTGCAAAACAACATGGAATTTGAGAGAGGGAAAATGATCTGAAATACACAAGGGACTCCTCTAAGATGCGCGCCCATTTAACTCCAATGAAATAATAACTAAACAAAGTAGATCATCCATGCCTGTTTAATGACATCATTAAGATCAGAACATTACATTTTTTTAGAGCAACTTTCTAATATTTCCAATATTATAGTAATGATCATAAAGTCACATATCATATTTTTGACCAACTTTTTGGCAAAAGCTATCACGGCTCACTAGATCAGAGCCCAATGTCAAAAGGCTCACCCTTCAACACCGATCGATCCCAACAAACGGCCTTTATTCTAGGAAGCCCAAGCCAGGCTCGACCCGAACCAGTCTCCTTCAAATAGCGGCGTATCTCTTCCCTACATAATCGCCCTTCCGGCCGACCAAGTCAAACTCTCCTTAAAAATCGGAACGATCAGATTTGCTTGGAAAATATCCAAATGAGTCATCCAACTTCCAACGAAGTCTGATTCTCAAGGAAATTTAAGCGTCAACACTTCCAGCCAAAACACTGCTTTTGATACACCATAGTTCAAGTGCCACGCAAGCCATAATTTTAGAAAGAACTATTACTCAACAGTGGACTGGGTTCCCCGGCCGCAACTATTCAGCCGGATCGACCTCCATGTGTCCAAGCTTCGGAAAAGAGGCAAGCGGCGTGGCACAGATCTACCTACCTTCTCCACCTATAAATACACCATTGCTAGAAATGGAAGGTGTAGTGTCCCGAAATTCTGGTACAATTTGAGCTGACCAAATAACACAAGTCCAACCTCAATTGCACTGGAAACCAGAAAAATAATAGAAAGAAAACAGAGGGTGAGAATAGATAAGATAGAAACTTAGAAAGAAGAAGAATAACAATAGCTATATAAAATCCTGAAGCCTCCTGCTCTAGCTCTTCAAGTGTATCTGTAAAATCCTGACTACTTGACTGCCCGTAAAAAATTGGGCACCCAAGAGTTTAGGGAAAGCAAAACAAAATAAACTCCGGGTCAGTCATGGGACTGGTATGAGTAAACAATTTAAAACAGTTTGAGAAAATAAACGATATCTCATAAGACCACGCCGTATAACGGAACGGGTTTTTCCCTTATGAGAATCCAAAATAATCTTTATATCAAAATTCTTTTGATATTATAATAATGTATAACAACCAAAATATAACAATCATCTAGCAGAAACGCTTTCATCTCACGTTCTACATATATAGTATACAATTAAAACCGCGAGCACTTATTGGATAATGGATTACCAACTATGACAAGGTATGGAACCACCTTCCGATAGTGTACCTCTAGAGAGGAATACACTGGGTTCAACAAGAACATCTTGCAACCCAGCCATACATGATTGACCACTCATTTCGCTTGATTGTATCGAATGTATATCACCAACGGTTGGGATCAGCAACCGTTTCCCGAATGGGACAACATCGAATAGATTAAAGAATTAAATGAATATATCTAGATAGGTGATAATACACCCTAATTGGAAGCAACCCACTTAGCCATGCTGCCTGCCCGATTTTTGTCATTTCCCAGTTGTGAGGCTAGAGGCCACATGTAACAATCTGCTCATTCCATGATAGTAGATTTAAATATTTGATTTAAATCTATCGTCGTATCCGATATGTCACTCAAAATGTCGTTTTTCACAAACGATAAAATTAGGATTCGGGACCACTTCCATTGAGTCTGGATCATCATTTACGACCTTTTTGACTATAAACATCGATACCTTCTGAGTTAGTGAAATTCGGTCGTTTCCTCATTGGAATGTATGACCAAAATATCACTTTTCACATACGAATGAATTTGGACTCGAATCCGCTTCCATCGAGTTCAAAACGTCGTTTAGGTGTTCGAAAACTATAAGGTTTGAAATGTTCTAAGTTTCGAAAATTTGGGACTTTGGGCTAGGGCTTGGTTAGCCAACCTAGCTCATTCACTCAAAAGCTCCATCATCCCTCCTTTCTCCCATTCACTCTAACACTTGAAAGAATTAGAAAATGGGGAAAGGAATGGGAATTTTAAAATTCCTAAACCTAGCTTAATCCTTGGAGCTCCAATTCTTGAGGAAATCAAGCATAGAAGCTTTGGTGAGCCTACTCTTCATCTTCCCCATCATCTCTAGCTTATCTCCTCTTCTATTTTTGAGAATTCCTATGACCTAACTCTTAGGAAATTCATTTGTTTGAGTTTAGGTTGGAGATTATCAAGCAATATTGGAAGAGATGTTGATTTAACAAAGCTTTGGATTAATTTCATGCTTCTAGCAAGCAAAGGTGAGTTCTTCATGAACTCACATCTATGCCACAAGCCATTGGCTTGTAAAAGTGTAATTTAGTGTTCATTGAGATTGCATATGTTAGTGAATTTGTTAGGCTAGTGTAGCTTAGTTGATTTCATGTGTTCATATTTCATTGAATTGGAAATTATGATTAGAATTGTCCACACAACCTAATTCATATGCTATGAGTTGTTTTGGCGGTATTGTGAAGCTCCGTTGTCGCGCCGGCAAGTTCTAAGTCTTCTCAATTCGCTTGAATCGCATTTGATTGCTTTGGTTAGAGAATTAGTTCATTTTCGAATATATAATCGAAATCATATCAATCTTATGTTCGTATTGTGTGTGCATGTTTGTTGGTGTTATAGGATGTATCAGTAAGCCTTAGATGCTTCATTTTCACTTAGAAATCATCATATACCATCACCATTTGTAATAGAGCGATTTTCGATACATTGAAAACCGTGTCATTATTGAAAGAATTAAGAGGATGAGATAGAAAAGATAGAACTAATAGAATAGAAGAAGAAGAAGAAGATCACAACTGAACAGAATCAGAGTAAAACACGAAACTCACAGCGGAAATAAAATAAATGTATTATATAACATAACTCTGAAATACAAAACTGAATTTGTATATACATACCATATTAGAGTACAACTCATATACATCACAGCGGAAATAATAACTAATAGTGGAGTCTCCTGCTTTGAGTTCCTCCAAGTGAATCTGCAAAATCCTGAAACACTTGTCTGCCCGTACAAATTTGGGCACCCAAGAGTTTAGGGAAAACAAACAAAATAAACTCTGGGTCAGTCATGGGGCTGGTGTGAGTAAATTCCATTCATACTGTTTAACTTTGAAAATCCTTTTCAAACAAGAAGATAATAGTAAGACCAGCCCACACATAAACATGGACGGCTTTTACCTTACTATAACCCGAATTACTTTGATATCGAAACCAGGGATATTATGATAATGTCTAAACAAATAATTATCCAAGTAGCAGAACGCTTGCATCTCACGTTCCACATATATATATTATAAAATTATAAATCGCAGGGCGCTAAATGGAGATTGGATTCCAATAGACAAGGTATGGGAGCACCTTCTGAATAGTGTACTCTAGAGGGGATACACTCAGGGTTCAACAAGAACGTCTTGCAACCCGGCCACACATGACCGCTCACTCATTTAGCTTGAGTGTCGCGAATATATTGCCACCACGGTTGTAGGCCATCCAACCGTCATCCGAAGATACAGAATCGAAAAGAAGTATAAATATGAATTTTCTCTAGATCGGTGACAATACACCCTGCTTGGGGATGACCCAACTAGCCATGCTGCCTAGCCCAACTTCTGTCCCTTCTAGTTGTGAGGCTAGAGGCTACGTCTATCTTCAGAACATCTGATCACCATTCACTTTGAATGTCACATCGTCAAATCCGTAATCACACATTGATTACACAAATGCACACTGGGTGTAGAATAAAGAGAAGTTACCTTCTCCCCGCCAACTTGGTATATTCGTAAAATCAACGGCGTGACCGTTGGAAATACTCTGTCAGACACTCGTCCGTACAAGTTGTCCTGGGACTGGACAAACCGAAAACACCATTCTGGAACTGGACGACCCTTGCATTTAACTCCGTCTTCAATTATCTTCAGCATATCTAATTTGCAGCGCTTATGCCTATACGGAGTGGTTTTCGGATAATACATCCAACCGGTCTCTCCGTATTGACAACGATGGTCAAAGCACTTCGATAGTCGGTTATTTAACTATCGAAGTAAAAACAAACATTCATTCAAATGTATAACTAGACATCACACAAACACGGGTACATTTTATTTAACATTCGACTTTATTATTCAAATTCTCATATCTTACCAGATATTTCTCAAATCCCATTTAACCTTTTTACACTTTCTTGGAAAACATTTCCAGTTATTATAAACTCTCTTTCATGTTCTAGAAAAATATACGTTATCAACGTTCGGAACATTTCCATTCCACTTTATAAACTCTATTCCTAAGTCAACTTCTCATCAAATCGATATCAAGTTTATAGCTAAATATTGATTCCTATCCTATTAACATTTATTTGTTTAAAACTAAATGTTAATTATCCTATCAGATTATAATTCCTAAAAATGATCTACTTTTAATACATTTGACATCGTTGAATTAAAATCTCAAATCCTATTGGTTTAATTCTAATCACATTTCGAATATCGAAATGATGTCATTGCTTTCTGAAGCGATTTTCCAATATCTCTTTCTAACTCGTTCTTATATTTCTTTGGACAGACATCTTTACCCATTTCTTTTTTAAAATAAGTGGATTTCAAATCAAAACTGTGGCATTTTCTAGGAAGTGCTGTTATATATAAAAATCACGCTTAAGTTTGGTTAACAGCGGTAATTTATCGCTATAGTAAAAACTTGCAATACGCTGTAATATTCTCTTTATAACAAATCTCAACATTACAGTCACACTTACCTTATCAACAGCGTTATTTTTATTGCTACAGTTCAAACTTGTCATATGCTGTAATATTCCCCTTTATAACTAATCTTGACATAACAGTCACGCTTAAGCCTAGTCGACAGCGTTTATTTTATCGCTATAGTTCTAAGACTTGCATACGCTGCCATACTTCCTTTATACTAATCTTGATATAACAGTCGCGCTTAAATCTAGTCAACAGCGTTTATTTTCTCGCTATAGTTTCAGACTTGCATATGCTGCCATATTCCCTTTATACTAATCTTGACATCTCTTACCATTACAAACTGATATCGTTCCTCGATAATAGTGAAGCCGCTCAAGTTGGGGTATTTTATTTACCTCTCAGACCTTGATCGATAACGTTCTTACCTTAGACTGATATAAGTCTGTACTCTAATCCTTTATTACTTAAAATATCTATCAGATCGTATTTTCTTGTTTATTTTTAACTATGGTTTTATAATACCATATCCTTATTTCGAAATCTCTGGTGTTTGATTATTTATATTAAACATTAACTCTTCGCTTCCTCCATCCCACAGTTCTATTTATAACTTGTTAACCAAAGGTAATTAAATCTCATTACTTTGGATTAATTTATTTCTAAACTGTTTCATTAGATTAATTAAAAACCAATTAATCTAATAATCATTTTCCCAAATAACAGTTGATTAAATCAACTCCATTCCATCCGTAAATTCATTAACTGATTTCAATTACTTCTTAACATTAGATTAATATAATTAATCTAATAATATTTCTAAATTGTTTATCTTAAATATAATTATCTAAATATTTAATCGTCGAAAAATTTCTGCGCTATAAACTTATTTAAATGTCAACAATCGTTTTTATTTATTTTATAAAAATGAACTCTAAAATACTGGTTTATAATAGAACTTCTATTATAAATTTAAATCTTCTTTTTGATTATAAAAATATAATTTTTATAATTAACCTCGTTGATTTGCCCGACGGCCAATCAACTCCTTAACAAAACGATGGTTTTACGGTCGACTGTTATCACTTTCTAAATTGATATCGTTTATTGATTTATCGAAACAGATGTTGAATTTCCGTTCAACATCAATATTCACATGGGGTTTAAATATAATTCGGGTTCATACAAAACAAACAGTACATATAATTATCAAGGAATCCGGTCGGATTTCTCCAATTGGTTTCCGCATCCACAGATGTCAGTCAACACAATTTACACTAACTCTATACTATGGGGTATTCTAATCGATGGAATCAGTGTCCAACCAATGGTGGGTATATCTGCAACGATATCTATATTTCGACCAATTTTAATTGCAATCTACCTAATCGAACATCACACAGCATTCAAACAACATTAAAATATATTAAAATATTTTATAATGGATCAGAGTTAGTGATTTTACTCACATTTGCGCGTTAACCGTTAAATAACGATTTGCGTCGGTCGATAGATCTAATCAGTCTAGCTTCATTGTTTCGAACCAGTTCCAATCCACTCGGTTTCCTTCATCCCTTCTCGAACTGCTCCTATTCCTCAATCCTATGTTATTTACGATATCACTTGAACTTGCAAACACACGGACCCATCGTTCATCTGTCCGAGATCACCACGGACTTCCTCACCTCCCCATCTACACAATGAACTGTACTGCACCTCACATGATCCCATTCATGTAAACACTACTTTCAATGCCACTTCTTTGTTGAACCTCGACTTCCGTTCCCTGGTTGATGCTGTGCAGGTCACGCACATCAGAATATACAGCACATCACACTTACAACATCTACTTCCAAACTCCTGCGGTACATGAAACTCCATGCAACTTGCAAGCACATACATAGGAACCACATACCACATTTTCGGGCCATACATACATTCACATGTAGCCTTTCCTGTGCATCATTTCTTCTAAAACTCCTCCTCACTCGCACGTGTTCCTTCTAGAACCCATACATATACACCCCTCCATGTTTATATACATACACAGCGCCATATATACCACTGTAACTTCCCCCTTACTTCGTCTCCGCCTCACTGCATAACAGACCCAGACTCGCACAACATGCTTTCACCAACACGAGCCTCGCTGATGAACACGGTAACACTCCATGGTTCTCCACATCTCCGGTGTGATATACTCTTCATCATCACTATTATTTCAACGTTCTCCCCCCCACGCTAACAAGGCCAAAGCCTGATTCTTTCTCCAAAAGTTCATGTGAGCTTCTGTATATAAACGTTTGCCCCATGCAAACAGTCTCCTGTCCAAACATCAACACTCCATCTATAACTACAACCCACCTCCAATAGACAAATACTCCATCTCCCTCATCAAAGAAACATCCATCGCTGCTTCATGTAGTCCACCATCATCCACTCGTTTATACCAGCACCATGCCATGTCAGTTACACCCTCTTGTTTTCTTTACGTCACTCACTCTCCTTCGAAATGTTTACCAGAAAATAGATCCGCCATCTTCACTCAACAAACTGACTTCGACACTCCCATAGTACCTTCGAACGCTCCAAGATGCCGCTCCACCAAAAAGCTTGGCGCCCAAAGCCAAAGCACTAGTTGACGTCCCTTTCCCACCCATACACCACAGTTAAAAACAAAGTCCTACTTCACCATTTCCTTAAACTTCTCCAAACCGTAATAACACTGCTCCTATATCCGTTGTAACGTGAATGTGTATACCCTCATCACTCCATTTCAACGCACTGGAGCTTTCTGTCCAAAGTGCGGACGTCCAGCTTCCCATGCAGCACCCATTTCATGTTTAGCTTACACGCATCATTACTTAACATTAATTCCCTGCTAAACCGATCCGCTCCATTTACTACTACTTCCCCATAACACTACAGCACCCGCTCGAGAATCTATGCACAGTCCACGAAAGCACAGTCCACCGAATGTTTCCAACATTTCTTCTCTCTTCTTCCTGTTGATGCCAAACGCAACTCATCACCTTGAAACTCCCACCGCTTCACAGTTTACACCACCCCTTTCCATGCATGCATTTCTACATTAATCCTTCTTTTCAGTTCCACACACTCTAACTACCATCAACCTTATCACGTGAGGTTCACTAGATTCCTTTTTTTTTTTAGATTCACAGATCTCGCTTAGTTTAGAGTGGAAGAAAGCTTCCTTACGAAGGTTAATATATGTAACATATATATTCAGTCAATCGTAACACAGAAGACGTGCTTGATTGCATGAATTAAGGCGAGAATTCAGTAATACAGGGGTGATTTTTCTACATAGCTTCACTTGTAGGGGATGGGTTCAGCGTATATATTTTAATGTATAGGTTAGCTTATATTTCCGAAGTATAGGGGATGGCTGTTATTTTCTTCCTTAGTGGTTAAGTAATATAGGGAAGGTTTGTTTTTGAGGACATGCTACAGTTTGCCAGTCCTTTTTCTCCGAAAAATCTGGCCTACCTCCATGCTTCGGATGAAAGAAAGTATGGTGGTTCCAATATTAATGAGAAAACGAGATGCCCAAGTCAATGTTTGCGTTTAGTTTAGCTTTACTTTTTAAAATATAGGGTATGGTTCCTCTCTTCGGCTAGTAGTAGATACAGGGTTCATTTCGATTTACCCTTGGCAACTTTGAGTTTTCTTTTCAAAGGCTATTGGATGTTGATAGCATAGCTTGGCTGAAATTTCACCTCATACTGAATAGCCTGTTGTCGCCTAGGTCCACGTTTTATTATCAGTTAGCTTAAGCACTAAGGGCCTTGATTTTATTGTATTTAATATGTAAAGTTCAGTGTACCCAATTGCAATTAACTTCACTCACCTACGGACAGAAATAAAAATACGGTCGTGTCCAGCGAGGTGTCACGATCCCAAAAATATAATAATACCGGTAGATTGATTCATATTTTGAAATCCCGAAATACCGATACAGGGTGCACAATACTCCAAATAAAAAGTTGCTTATTTAATTAATTAAAAATCACAGTAAAATTCTAAAAATTAAATTATCGCTGCGCCTCAAAAGAACCCTGTCCCGATTTGCAACCGATATCAAGTTATATTCAAATAACCGTTACGGTCGATATACGATTTTACAACGACTTTCTGATTATTTGATTTGGACATATCTTGCAATCTACACAACGAAATCTTGGTTTTTCACTTCTGTTAGAAAGATACAGTTCAACAGATTCCAACGCTTCTTGTTTCGAAGAAATCCGATTCAAAACGAGTCTGGTACACTCAGTTGAAGTTCAGAACGTTAAATTACGAACTGCAGGGTCGTTCTGAGCTCGATTATAATTAATATATATTTTTATACGTTCAGCTTCGTTTTAATTAATATATACATCCACTTATATTTCGAATTCAATATTTAAACTGTTTTAAATATTCAAATTCAAACCGTTCAAAATGTGGGACGTTACAGTCCTTCCCCCTTAAAATAATTTCGTCCTCGAAATTGCTAAGATAGGGAAAATGCTACAATCTCTGTTATAAACAGGTTAAAAATCTTTTTGGTTTACTTCATAATTTCAATTTCAACTGAACTAATTAATTTTAATTAAAATATTAATTTCTTCTTATTACCGAATTTTCGAAAATTCTGAAAATTTCCTAACAGCTTAAATTTTCAGAGAATCTCGCCAGCATCTCCTCTGCACGGCTCACTCGGTACTGCAACAACTTGCCACTCTGGGCCTTCTCCAATCCAAAGAAAATCAAATAGCCAAACGGCTTGCCCAAACCGACTCATAAAAATCTCATACTCGTATATTAACGTGTACCTTCTCTGTTGGGCATCCAACTCTATCTCTGCCATCTGCTATCAACCCAGCATATATCCAAACATTTCCAACTGATCTCCGATTTATTTCTTCTCAATCAAATCATTCGCTTATCCAAGTCGAATTCCATTTCAATACTCTAGTTCTGATCTCAATTTCAAATCCTTACTCAACAATCTAATTCCTTTTCAGATTATCTCAAATTTAATCTAGTTAAATTCTAATTCATTTTTTTCAATTTCAACTTATTTAAGTTCATAAGTAAGATTAAGTTTCAGAATCCAAGTCCATGGGATTTATTTCAAATCAACTTGAAATCATATATCATAATAGAAAATTCAAAACATTTGAATTTCTAACAACTTGTTTCAAAACAAAATCTTTGGTAGTAATCCGTCACTTAGCAACTCGAAAATGAACACCGATGATGGTCGACTTTATCATCGGAATTTATTTCCCAGCGATAAAGTGAGTTCAATACTATATCACTTTCAAAACTTGTTTTCAAACCTTTTCATTTTGAAATCACTTCAAAATGTACTTCACAACGTTTAGAAAACATTTCTAAATTCACACAGGATCTTAAAAATTTCCATATATTCAATTCAAAATTCATTTACAATTCCTTTCCCAGTTTTTAGAGTTTTATTTCAATTCTAGTTTAAATTCAGATTTAGTTCATCTGATTTTTCATATTTATATAATATTTCGATTTGGTTATTTATATAACCAACTCAATTATATATCTTATTCGATCATAATAATGATCACACATCCAATATATATATATAATAGTCTCAATATATATACTCTTTTTTTTTTCAAAATATACTTTGGGTAAAATTATTTTATTTACCCAACTTTTAAAACAATATTATGTCGAATTTCTACATCCAAGCGTTTACAAATCCCTATCGACCTCGTCAGCTAAACGCGTCGATCTAAAATTTGTATACCACTCAACAGATCAATCAACACAATATAAAACAGTTTTTATATCGATTACAAATACGCACTCATATATATATATACACTCAACTCAATCTAGAGTATTACTAACCCCATCTATATTGAGTTACGCCACAGAGCCAAGGTAATCACTTAACCTTCAGCTCTGATACCAACTGTAATGGAGCGATTTTCGATACCTTGAAAACCGTGTCATTATTGAAAGAATTAAGAGGATGAGATAGAAAAGATAGAACTAATAGAATAGAAGAAGAAGAAGATCACAACAGAACAGAATCAGAGTAAAACACAAAACTCACAGCGGAAATAAAATAAATGTATTATATAACATAACTTTGAAATACAAAACTGAATTTGTATATACATACCATATCAGAGTACAACTCATATACATCACAGCGCAAATAATAACTAATAGTGGCGTCTCCTGCTTTGAGTTCCTCCAAGTGAATCTGCAAAATCCTGAAACACTTGTCTGCCCGTACAAATTTGGGCACCCAAGAGTTCAGGGAAAACAAACAAAATAAACTCTGGGTCAGTCATGGGACTGGTGTGAGTAAATTCCAATCATACTGTTTAACTTTGAAAATCCTTTTTAAACAAGAAGATAATAGTAAGACCAGCCCACACATAAACATGGACGACTTTTACCTTACTATAACCCGAATTACTTTGATATCGAAACCAGGGATATTATGATAATGTCTAAACAAATAATTATCCAAGTAGCAGAACGCTTGCATCTCACGTTCCACATATATATATATTATAAAATTATAAACCGCAGGGGGCTTATCGGAGATTGGATTCCAACAGACAAGGTATGGGAGCACCTTCTGAATAGTGTACTCTAGAGGGGATACACTCAGGGTTCAACAAGAACGTCTTGCAAACCGGCCACACATGACCACTCACTCATTTAGCTTGAGTGTCGCGAATATATTGCCACCACGGTTGTAGGCCATCCAACCGTCATCCGAAGATACAGAATCGAAAAGAAGTATAAATATGAATTTTCTCTAGATTGGTGACAATACACCCTGCTTGGGGATGACCCAACTAGCCATGCTGCCTAGCCCAACTTCTGTCCCTTCTGGTTGTGAGGCTAGAGGCTACGTCTATCTTCAAAACATCTGATCACCATTCACTTTGAATGTCACAACGTCAAATCCGTAATCACACATTGATTACACAAATGCACACTGGGTGTAGAATAAAGAGAAGTCACCTTCTCCCCACCAACTTGGTATATTCGTAAAATCACGGCGTGACCGTTGGAAATACTCTGTCAAACACTCGTCCTTACAAGTTGTCCTGGGACTGGACAAACAGAAAACACCATTCTGGAACTGGACGACCCTTGCATTTAACTCCGTCTTCAATTATCTTCAGCATATCTAATTCGCAGCGCTTATGCCTATACGGAGTGGTTTTCGGATAATACATCCAACCGGTCTCTCCGTATTGACAACGATGGTCAAAGCACTTTGATAGTCGGTTATTTAACTATCGAAGTAAAAACAAACATTCATTCAAATGTATAACTAGACATCACACAAACACGGGTACATTTTATTTAACATTCGACTTTATTATTCAAATTCTCATATCTTACCAGATATTTCTCAAATCCCGTTTAACCTTTTTACACTTTCTTGGAAAAATTTCCAGTTATTATAAACTCTCTTTCATGTTCTAGAAAAATATACGTTATCAACGTTCGGAACATTTCCATTCCACTTTATAAACTCTATTCCTAAGTCAACTTCTCATCAAATCGATATCAAGTTTATAGCTAAATATTGATTCCTATCCTATTAACATTTATTTGTTTAAAACTAAATGTTAATTATCCTATCAGATTATAATTCCTAAAAATGATCTACTTTTAATACATTCGACATCGTTGAATTAAAATCTCAAATCCTATTGGTTTAATTCTAATCACATTTCGAATATCGAAAAGATGTCATTGCTTTCTGATGCGATTTTCCAATATCTCTTTCTAACTCGTTCTTGTATTTCTTTGGACAGACATCTTTACCTATTTCTTTTTTAAAATAAGTGGATTTCAAATCAAAACTGTAGCATTTTCTAGGAAGTGCTGTTATATATAAAAAATCACGCTTAAGTTTGGTTAACAGCGGTAATTTATCGCTATAGTAAAAACTTGCAATACGCTGTAATATTCTGTTTATAACAAATCACAACATTACAGTCACACTTACCTTATCAACAGCGTTATTTTTATTGCTATAGTTCAAACTTGTCATATGCTGTAATATTCCCCTTTATAACTAATCTTGACATAACAGTCACGCTTAAGCCTAGTCGACAGCGTTTATTTTATCGCTATAGTTCTAAGACTTGCATACGCTGCCATACTTCCTTTATACTAATCTTGATATAACAGTCGCGCTTAAATCTAGTCAATAACGTTTATTTTCTCGCTATAGTTTCAGACTTGCATATGCTGCCATATTCCCTTTATACTAATCTTGACATCTCTTACCATTACAAACTGATATCGTTCCTCGATAATAGTGAAGCCGCTCAAGTTGGGGTATGTTATTTACCTCTCAGACCTTGATCGACAACGTTCTTACCTTAGATAGATATAAGTCTTTACTCTAATGCTTTATTACTTAAAATATCTATCAGATCGTATTTTCTTGTTTATTTTTAACTATGGTTTTATAATACCATATCCTTATTTCGAAATCTCTGGTGTTTGATTATTTATATTAAACATTAACTCTTCGCTTCCTCCATCCCAAAGTTCTATTTATAACTTGTTAACCAAAGGTAATTAAATCTCATTACTTTGGATTAATTTATTTCTAAACTGTTTCATTAGATTAATTAAAAACCAATTAATCTAATAATCATTTTCCCAAATAACAGTTGATTAAATCAATTCCATTCCAACCGTAAATTCGTTAACTGATTTCAATTACTTCTTAACATTAGATTAATATAATTAATCTAATAATATTTCTAAATTTTTTATCTTAAATATAATTATCCAAATATTTAATCGTCGAAAAATTTCTGCGTTATAAACTTATTTAAATGTCAACAATCGTTTTTATTTATTTTATAAAAACGAACTCTAAAATACTGGTTTATAATAGAACTTCTATTATAAATTTAAATCTTCTTTTTAATTATAAAAATATAATTTTTATAATTAACCTCGTTGATTTGCCCGACGGCCAATCAACTACTTAACAAAACGATGGTTTTACGGTCGACTGTTATCACTTTCTAAATTGATATCGTTTATTGATTTATCGAAACAGATGTTGAATTTCCGTTCAACATCAATATTCACATGGGGTTTAAATATAATTCGGGTTCATACAAAACAAACAGTACATATAATTATCAAGGAATCCGGTCGGATTTCTCCAATCGGTTTCCGCATCCACAGATGTCAGTCAACACAATTTACACTAACTCTATACTAGGGGGTATTCTAATCGATGGAATCAGTGTCCAACCGATGGTGGGTATATCTGCAACGATATCTATATTTCGACCAATTTTAATTGCAATCTACCTAATCGACTATCACACAGCATTCAAACAACATTAAAATATATTAAAATATTTTAAAATGGATCAGAGTTAGTGATTTTACTCACATTTGCGCGTTAACCGTTAAATAACGATTTGCGTCGGTCGACAGATCTGATCAGTCTAGCTTCATTGTTTCGAACCAGTTCCAATCCACTCGGTTTCCTTTATCCCTTCTCGAACTGCTCCTCTTCCTCGATCCTATGCTATTTACGATATCACTTGAACTTGCAAACACACGGACCCATCGTTCATCTGTCCGAGATCACCACGGACTTCCTCACCTCCCCATCTACACAACGAACTGTACTGCACCTCACATGATCCCATTCATGTAAACACTACTTTCAATGCCACTTCTTTGCTGAACCTCGGCTTCCGTTCCCTGGTTGATGCTGTGCAGGTCACGCACATCAGAATATACAGCACACCACACTTACAACATCTACTTCCAAACTCCTACGGTACATGAAACTCCATGTAACTTGCAAGCACATACATAGGAACCACATACCACATTTTCGGGCCACACATACATTCGCATGTAGCCTTTCCTGTGCATCATTTCTTCTAAAACTCCTCCTCACTCGCACGTGTTCCTTCTAGAACCCATACATATACACCCCTCCATGTTTATATACATACACAGCGCCATATATACAAGTGTAACTTCCCCCTTACTTCGTCTCCGCCTCACTGCCTAACAGACCCAGTGTAAAGACCCGGGTTTTGCCCGACCTTAATCGACCGAAAGATCGACCAAGACCGTTCAAATCCCGAATACTTTAACTTTGGGAACACAACACAATAAAACAAATACAGCAGACTTTTATAAACAATACAAAATGTTTACATCAGAGTACAGAATATCAGAGTACATCACAAAAGGAATACAGCGGAAGGTAAAGTTTACATAAATTTTAATACAGTGCAGCGGAAAGAAAACCAAACTCTGGACACAGCTTTAAGCTTCAATCCAGAATCTTGCTTGACAAGAGAACCTGTAGATAAATGCTCGGCTGCCCGTGTGGAAGAGAGGGCACCCAAGTTTGCAAAAAGGTGGAAACAAACATGGGTCAGTCGTGGGACTGGTGTGAGAATTCTTAATTAAAATAACTATTACAAAATAAGGCAAACCCAAAGACCACGCCGCTAACGCGGAACGGGTTTACTCTAATGGATTGCCGTGCATAATTTAAAGTGTCATAACAAATGATTAAATAAATCGTCAACAACGCAATGCTTTTTGGAAAAATGAAATCACCATAAGACCCAGGTCCCATCACACAATGCAACGCACACCAGAGGATAGGGTTTTACCTTGTGGTAATTAAACATGCTAAATACGGCAAATACGCATCTAATATTATTATTAGTGTATATGAAAATATTTCAAGGTAAATGTATTAATCTTAGGAAGCATAGGTACCATATATTATGCCTCCGTACTAGTAATACAATCAAGTCCGTAAGGGTCGTATTGGAAGTTGGATTTCCATCATGATGGCTTCTGATTCGAAAGATCTATCACGTAGTGCAATATGCACATCCGCACTTTTTGTGATATCGAGTAACCAGCGGCTTACGTCCCAGCAAGAGAAAACACCGCTTACTCTATCCCTCTATATGGGAATCAGGAGTTTAAGCCCTATCCCTCTGAGCGTGGAGCGACCACACCCAACTCATTCCGGTCGACCGAATCCATACAAATATCTAAAGCATACTGATCAAACCATCAGTTCACCATCATACCGGGGTGTGAGGCTCGCGAAGTTACAATATAGTCTTCATCTACAAGGCCAGCTTTTCAACAAAGCCTTGATCATCTTCATCTTCATCTTGGCATGCCACATCGTCAATCCATACCGTACCATTGATCATCCATCAATATATAAACGGGTGTTAAGTAAAGAATGAATTCTTCACCACCAACTTTTTATGTTTTGCTAACATGATTTTTGGTAAATTCTAAGTTTGACAAAAAATGACACATTTATATGCAAATTCTAAATTTGACAGTAATGGGAAAATGAAATTAAAATCATCCAAACATCCAAAGTGTACATTGGTACTGCATCAGCGTAAAATAATTAATGCTTTCAGTTAAACACAAGGGCGATGTGTAAATATCAGCCCATGACCCGTGTGGGGTTTCAACCAACAGCAATCAGATAACATAAAATTATTTGTGCAAATTTGGGCGATGTGTGAAAAATAAGTCCACCCAACATCATGTACAAATCAGTAAATTTATACACGACTATGTAGCATAATTTTTTTTAACAATTTTATACAAATAAAAATTATCTATCATGTCGTACAATTCCAATTCCTACATGAATTAGCATATCATACATAACATACATACATACATCAAAACATTCAACCATCACATATTTTCATCTAAATAAATTAATTCAGCAATTTAATCATAATTAAAAATTATAATAAATAACTGAAACATAAAAGTTTGAGTGAGAAAAGAGTTATCACCTCGGTCTTGCTTTATTGGGCTTAAACTGACGGTTCGGGCCCACTTTTGGCCCAAAATTCAATTGCTCCAAATTTGATGAAACTGGTGTCTAATCGAAGCTAAAAATACACTGATCCTAGCAAAATCTGTTTCGTGCAATTTCGAATCCGTTACAACAAGTTATGATTTATTAAAGTTGGACATAATTAAATAATTAATTAATATTCGTGAAAATACCTAAAAATTTCACTGTCTCAGAATTGGACAAAATTAGTGTCCACGCGTCCATCTCGTCGCCACGATTCCAACGCACCTGAAATCGTCGAATTTCGACTTCGTATGAGTGAGTTATGCTATTTTAAAGTTCTGGAAATTAATTAAATAATTTAAAAATAAAATAGAAAATACCCTCAGCCCATTGACCGTTAAACACTGTTCACCGCAGAACTTCAACCGCAATTTGCCACTGCTTCAGGCCACGGGACCACCGCCAACGTCTTCGTCTTGGCGAGACGCACCACCACCAGAAAGAGCCGCCCCTAAAGCTTCTCCGATCATCGGGAAATCGCCTACGAACGGATTTCGCCTCGCGGGTCCCACAGGCCGCCTCACACCTCCAAACTGCCTGAAATTTTTTGAGCATCTTTGTCTTGCGTAGACGAAGAACTTCCGTGTTCGTCACTTCCTCCAGTTCTCGCTAGATTCGCGGGAAATTTGTGATTTAGGTTTTGAGCTTTATGGGTTCGGTTTTCAGCGAGCTTTGAGACGAGATTCCGGCGAATCCGTGCGCTGTTTGACGAAACCGACGACTCCATTAGCTTCGTATCATCGATACCTTCGAGTGGACATATAATTTGCTATGTTTTGAAGAAGTCTTATTTTTTATGAATTTTAGAGGAAGAGAGAGCCGCCTTGGAAATTGAGAAAAATGATGGAAAAGAGAAGTGGCTGCTGTGTATTTCGAATTTCAGCCCATAATCTCAGAAAAAAGATAATATATACTATGGGTTTAATTTTGGTTTGGGCCCAAATATCATTACGTGTCCAATTACTCAATTTTCAACTGTTTTCTTCAATTCAAAAATTCTTATAAATACATGCGAATTTCAAAATTAATAAATTTTTAAACATAATTATTTCAGGTCATTACGAACCCAACGAACCTGATTTCGTAATTTTCCGATTCCGTATGAATTTATTATAAATTTCCGAAGTCTGAAAATAGGTTGTATTTCCACTGTAAAAATTATACAGGCCACAAAATAATTCCAAAAATTATAAATTTTAGAATTTAACCTTAATTTAATATTCCGAATCCATAGAAACTGGTTTCGTCGAATTCGGAGTTCGTTTGCAAATATTCTTTTTTTCAGGCGTATATTTTAATATTTAAAAATACCAAAAATAGTGGAAATTTTCCGAAACTCAGAAATATAAGTTCTTTTAGTCATTTTTATATGTAAACAACATTCTGAAACCAATGGAGATGGTTTCGGGTCCTAATTCTTAATTCTGCAAAAATTTGTGTTTTGGGCCTTTAATAATATATATACGAATTCCATAGCGTTTTTCTGAAAATTTAATTTTCTCATAACTTACCATTTATAAACTGGAATCTTAATTTCTGAAACTCTTTGGAAAGATATTTTCAATACGGTCCTAGCGTTTCTTGTTTCGTCCAATTCCGATTTATATTTTATTTTATATAATTTTTCAAAGTTGGAATTTCAAAACTGAAATTACCGCGCCGTTTTCTGGTTCGGAATGGATTTAATATAAATTTCAAGTTCGCGCTCGAAATAAAATAAGTTTTTCATCGTTATTATTTAAAATGAATAATTTTAAATATATTCATTCATTAAAATTTCTTAAAATAAAATTTTAAAATTAACCCCAAAAATCAGGGTTGTTACAGTCGCCCCCACTTAAAATCTTTTCGTCCTCGAAAAGGAACTAAGGTAAAAGTTGTTTAATTATCTAACTAAATTTTAATTTCTCTTATTAATTTCATTTGTTGACTAACTTATCAAATATACATACTCTTTTATATATTTAAAAATCATATTTTCAAAAACAGATTATATAATCAAAAATACGCTAATCATAAGCTTATCACTCTGAACTCATTCTAGGGCATTACTAACCCCATCTCTAATGAGTTTTCTCATTCTAGGATACTGCTGATCCTATCTCTAATGAGTATTCTTATTGGACATTACTAATCCAATTCTCTGATGAGTCTTTTGTTCATTTCTAACGAGTTGTACCCCAAAGATTTGAGATAACCAAAGCTCTGATATTAACTGTAAAGACCCGGGTTTCGCCCGACCTTAATCGACCGAAAGATCGACCAAGACCGTTCAAATCCCGAATACTTTAACTTTGGGAACACAACACATTAAAACAAATACAACAGACTTTTATAAACAATACAAAATGTTTACATCAGAGTACAGAATATCAGAGTACATCACAAAAGGAATACAGCGGAAGGTAAAGTTTACATAAATTTTAATACAGTGCAGCGGAAAGAAAACTAAACTCTGGACACAACTTTAAGCTTCAATCTAGAATCCTGCTTGACAAGAGAACCTGTAGATAAATACTCGGCTGCCCGTGTAGAAGAGAGGGCACCCAAGTTTGCAAAAAGGTGGAAACAAACATGGGTCAGTCGTGGGACTGGTGTGAGAATTCTTAATTAAAATAACTATTACAAAATAAGGCAAATCCAAAGACCACGCCGCTAACGCGGAACGGGTTTACTCTAATGGATTGTCGTGCATAATTTAAAGTGTCATAACAAATGATTAAATAAATTGTCAACAACGCAATGCTTTTTGGAAAAATGAAATCACCATAAGACCCAGGTCCCATCACACAATGCAACGCACACCAGAGGATAGGGTTTTACCTTATGGTAATTAAACATGCTAAATACGGCAAATACGCATCTAATATTATTATTAGTGTATATGAAAATATTTCAAGGTAAATGTATTAATCTTAGGAAGCATAGGTACCATATATTATGCCTCCGTACTAGTAATACAATCAAGTCCGTAAGGGTCGTATTGGAAGTTGGATTTCCATCATGATGGCTTCTGATTCGAAAGATCTATCACGTAGTGCAATATGCACATCCGCACTTTTTGGGATATCGAGTAACCAGCGGCTTACGTCCCAGCAAGAGAAAACACCGCTTACTCTATCCCTCTATATGGGAATCAGGAGTTTAAGCCCTATCCCTCTGAGCGTGGAGCGACCACACCCAACTCATTCTGGTCGACCGAATCCATACAAATATCTAAAGCATACTGATCAAACCATCAGTTCACCATCATACCGGGGTGTGAGGCTCGCGAAGTTACGATATAGTCTTCATCTACAAGGCCTGCTTTTCAACAAAGCCTTGATCATCTTCATCTTCATCTTGGCATGCCACATCGTCAATCTATACCGTACCATTGATCATCCATCAATATATAAACGGGTGTTAAGTAAAGAATGAATTCTTCACCACCAACATTTATATATTGACAGAAAATCAATAACATGATATTAAGCGGAGTACGATGTCAAACACGCAATCCATTTAAAACTTATGCTCTGGGACCGAGCGAAAGTCAAATCCGTACAAATCAACACTACGTCCGGACGACCACCACTGTAGCCCCTTCAAGGTAGCTACTCCAATCATGGGCATCAGCAGTCGTCGTCCATTCGATGTGAAGACCGTCGGTCTTCTCTCGTCGTCTTCCAATCTTGGATTTTAAACGTCGCTTAAATTATTTGGAATGAGATAGACTCGGACTTTCCAAATAATTCTCGTATATATATATATATATATAATTAGGAAATCCTTTCATATCGTTTAATTCTAATCTTTATATATAATTATACATAATTCTTTCATCCCATTTCATTTTACTAAGTTTTACTATCAACAAATCTTCTTATTTAACCAATATTTATATATATATCATCACACACAACAATGTTTTATTTTATTTTATTTTCCAATTTTTCATACATATCCTATACACACAATCATCCTACGGTGAAATTACTTTTATATTAACATAAAAAAATGTTAACTATCCTACGGTGTCATTCTTTTAATATTAACATTAAGAATAATGTTAACTTCCTACGGTGTCATTCTTTTAATATTAACATTAAGAATAATGTCAACTTCCTACGGTGTCATTCTTTTAATATTAACATTAAGAATAATGTTAAGTCATCATACGGTTAAATTCCTTTTTATTAACATTAAAAATATGTTAATTGTTCATGCGGTGAAAATACTTTATTTTACATAATAAAACATAAATTTCCTGTCATCGCAATTCCTATTTTAAATTTACATAATAAAAAAAAATGTAAATTTTGTCATACAGTGAATTCCTATCTTATATTTACAAATAAAAATGTAAATTTTGTTCTCTTCTTCTCTTTGAACAAAAATATGAATTTTTGTTCTTTTCTTTTCTAAATGACATTTACAATACTTCGCTTTATATGCAAAGGTATGATTTTTAACTATGCACTTTATTTCATATGCCATATATGACCTTACAAATATATACTTCATTTCATATACTTTGCATGCAACATTAACAAATAAATATACTTTATTTCATATGCAATGAATGCCATTAACAAATAAACATATTTTCTTTTTCATATGCAATGTAATGCCATTAACAAATTAATATACTTTATTTTCATATGCAATGAAATGCCATTAACAAATAAATATATTTTCTTTTCATATGCAATGAAATGCCATTAACAAATAAATATACTTTCTTTTCATATGCAATGAAATGCCATTAACAAATAAATATACTTTCTTTTCATATGCAATGAAATGCCATTAACAAATAAATATACTTTATTTTCATATGCAATGAAATGCCATTAACAAATAAATATATTTTCTTTTCATATGCAATGAAATGCCATTAACAAATAAATATATTTTCTTTTCATATGCAATGAAATGCCATTAACAAATAAATATACTTTCTTTTCATATGCAATGAAATGCCATTAACAAATAAATATACTTTCTTTTCATATGCAATGAAATGCCATTAACAAATAAATGTATTTTCTTTTCATATGCAATGAAATGCCATTAACAAATAAATGTATTTTCTTTTCATATGCAATGAAATGCCATTAACAAATAAATATAATATTTCTCTCTTTTATATTTGACATGTAAAAGTAATTCTTTTTTTCTAATGACATAAAAAAAATGAATTTTATATGTTAACAAATTTTACTTCATTTCTAATGACATATAAAAGTGAATTTATATGTAAACAATTTTATTTCATTATGAAAATGTAACCTTTACATTCTTTTGATTATAATTGCACATTCCTACTCTTGTTTACATAATAAAATGTAAATTTCATTTACAATGCAAGTTCATACTTTTGTTCACATAATAAAATGTAATTTTCGTCGCTACCATTATACATTGACAAAAATATGATTTTAGTCGCAACAATTTTATACCGGCAAAAATGTTCACAACATAACATGACGGTGGAAATATTTTTTTTCTAATTAACACAAATGACAGTAAAAATGTTCATTTCTAAATGACATAAACATGACGGTGAAGTTATTCATTTCTACATAACATGACATGACGGTGAAGTTATTCATTTCTAAATAACATAACATGTTTTTCTTTTTCTTTCTAGATTAACATAAAAAAATGACTTTTTATGTTTTCCTAACATGATTTTAGGTAAATTCTAAGTTTGACAAAAAATGACACATTTATATGCAAATTCTAAATTTGACAGTAATGGGAAAATGAAATTAAAATCATCCAAACATCCAAAGTGTACATTGGTACTGCATCAGCGTAAAATAATTAACGCTTTCAGTTAAACACAAGGGCGATGTGTAAATATCAGCCCATGACCCGTGTTGGGTTTCAACCAACAGCAATCAGATAACATAAAATTATTTGTGAAAATTTGGGTGATGTGTGAAAAATAAATCCACCCAACATCGTGTACAAATCAGTAAATTTATAAACGACTGTGCAGCATAATTTTTATTTTAACAATTTTATACAAATAAAAATTATCTATCATGTCGTACAATTCCAATTCCTACATGAATTAGCATATCATACATAACATACATACATACATCAAAACATTCAACCATCACATATTTTCATCTAAATAAATTAATTCAGCAATTTAATCATAATTAAAAATTATAATAAATAACTGAAACATAAAAATTTGAGTGAGAAAAGAGTTCTCACCCCGGTTTGGCTTTATTGGGCTTAAACTGACGGTTCGGGCCCACTTTTGGCCCAAAATTCAAAGTGCTCCAAATTTGATGAAACTGGTGTCTAATCGAAGCTAAAAATACACTGATCCTAGCAAAACCTGTTTCGTGCGATTTCGAATCCGTTACAACAAGTTATGATTTATTAAAGTTGGACATAATTAAATAATTAATTAATATTCGTGAAAATACCTAAAAATTTCACTGTCTCAGAATTGGACAAAATTAGTGTCCACGCGTCCATCTCGTCGCCACGATTCCAACGCACCTGAAATCGTCGAATTTCGACTTCGTATGAGTGAGTTATGCTATTTTAAAGTTCTGGAAATTAATTAAATAATTTAAAAATAAAATAGAAAATACCCTCAGCCCATTGACCGCGAAACACTGTTCACCGCAGAACTTTGACCGCAATTTGCCGCTGCTTCAGACCATCTGACGCCACGGGACCACCGCCAACGTCTTCGTCTTGGCGAGACGCACCTCCACCAGAAAGAGCCGCCCCTAAAGCTTCTCCGATCATCGGGAAATCGCCTACGAACGGATTTCGCCTCGCGGGTCCCACAGGCCGCCTCACACCTCCAAACTGCCTGAATTTTTTTAAGCATCTTTGTCTTGCGTAGACGAAGAACTTCCGTGTTCGTCACTTCCTCCAGTTCTCACTAGATTCGCGGGAAATTTGTGATTTAGGTTTTGAGCTTTATGGGTTCGATTTTCAGCGAGCTTTGAGACGAGATTCCGGCGAATCCGTGAGCTGTTTGACGAAACCGACGACTCCATTAGCTTCGTATCATCGATACCTTCGAGTGGACATATAATTTGCTATGTTTTGAAGAAGTCTTATTTTTTATGAATTTTAGAGGAAGAGAGAGCCGCCATGGAAATTGAGAAAAATGATGGAAAAGAGAAGTGGCTGCCGTGTATATCGAATTTCAGCCCATAATCTCAGAAAAAAGATAATATATACTATGGGTTTAATTTTGGTTTGGGCCCAAATATCATTACGTGTCCAATTACTCAATTTTCAACTGTTTTCTTCAATTCAAAAATTCTTATAAATACATGCGAATTTCAAAATTAATAAATTTTTAAACATAATTATTTCAGGTCATTACGAACCCAACGAACCTGATTTCGTAATTTTCCGATTCCGTATGAATTTATTATAAATTTCCGAAGTCTGAAAATAGGCTGTATTTCCACTGTAAAAATTATACAGGCCACTAAATAATTCCAAAAATTATAAATTTTAGAATTTAACCTTAATTTAATATTCCGAATCCATAGAAACTGGTTTCGTCGAAGTCGGAGTTCGTTTGCAAAAATTCAATTTTTCAGGCGTATATTTTAATATTTAAAAATACCAAAAATAGTGGAAATTTTCCGAAACTCAGAAATATAAGTTCTTATAGTCATTTTTATATGTAAACAACATTCTGAAACCAATGGAGATGGTTTCGGGTCCTAATTCTTAATTCTGCAAAAATTTGTGTTTTGGGCCTTTAATAATATATATACGAATTCCATAGCGTTTTTCTGAAAATTTAATTTTCTCACAACTTACCATTTATAAACTGGAATCTTAATTTCTGAAACTCTTTGGAAAGATATTTTCAATACGGTCCTAGCGTTTCTTGTTTCGTCCAATTCCGATTTATATTTTATTTTATATAATTTTTCAAAGTTGGAATTTCAAAACTGAAATTACCGCGCCGTTTTCAGGCTCGGAATGGATTTAATATAAATTTCAAGTTCGCGCTCGAAATAAAATAAGTTTTTCATCGTTATTATTTAAAATGAATAATTTTAAATATATTCATTCATTAAAATTTCTTAAAATAAAATTTTAAAATTAACCAAAAAAATCAGGGTTGTTACACCCAGACTCGCACAACATGCTTTCACCAACACGAGCCTCACTGATGAACACGGTAACACTCCATGGTTCTCCATGTCTCCGGTGTGATATACTCTTCATCATCACTATTATTTCAACGTTCTCCCCCCCACGCTAACAAGGCCAAAGCCTGATTCTTTCTCCAAAAGTTCATGTGAGCTTCTGTATATAAACGTTTGCCCTATGCAAACAGTCTCCTGTCCAAACATCAACACTCCATCTACAACTACAACCCACCTCTAACAGACAAATACTCCATCTCCCTCATCAAAGAAGCGTCCGTCGCTGCTTCATGTAGTCCACCACCACCCACTCGTTTATACCAGCACCATGCCATGTCGGTTACACCCTCTTGTTTTCTTTACGTCACTCACTCTCCTTCGAAATGTTTACCAGAAAATAGATCCACCATCTTCACTCAACAAACTGACTTCGACACTCCCATAGTACCTTCGAACGCTCCAAGATGCTGCTCCACCAAAAAGCTTGGCGCCCAAAGCCACAGCACTAGTTGACGTCCCTTTCCCACCCATACACCATAGTTAAAAACAAAGTCCTACTTCACCATTTCCTTAAACTTCTCCAAACCGTAATAAAACTGCTCCTATATCCGCTGTAACGTGAATGTGTATACCCACATCACTCCATTTCAACGCACTGCAGCTTTCTGTCCAAAGTGCGGACGTCCAGCTTCCCATGCAGCACCCATTTCATGTTTAGCTTACACGCATCATTACTTAACATTAATTCCCTGCTAAACCGATCCGCTCCATTTACTACTACTTCCCCAAAACACTACAGCACCCGCTCGAGAATCCATGCACAGTCCACGAAAGCACAGTCCACCGAATGTTTCCAACATTTCTTCTCTCTTCTTCCTGTTGATGCCAAACGCAACTCATCACCTTGAAACTCCCACCGCTTCACTGTTTACACCGCCCCTTTCCATGCATGCATTTCTACATTAATCCTTCTTTTCAGTTCTACACACTCTAACTACCATCAACCTTATCACGTGAGGTTCCCTAGATTCCTTTTTTTTTTTAGATTCACAGATCTCGTTTAGTTTAGAGTGGAAGAAAGCTTCCTTTCGAAGGTTAATATATATAACATATATATTCAGTCAATCGTACCACAGAAGACGTGCTTGATTGCATGAATTAAGGCGTGAATACAGTAATACAGGGGTGATTTTTCTACATAGGTTCACTTGTAGGGGATGGGTTCAACGTATATATTTTAATGTATAGGTTAGCTTATATTTCCGAAGTATAAGGGATGGCTGTTATTTTCTTCCTTAGTGTTTAAGTAATATAGGGTAGGTGTGTTTTTGGGGACATGCTACAGTTTGCCAGTCCTTTTTCTCCGAAAAAATCTGGCCTACCTCTGAAACGACCCGAACTTCCCCGGTAAGGAAATCACGGATTGAGTTGAGAACAGTACACATCAAAACGCAGACAGATGGACAATTCATTGTTTATTACAACAATTCCATCAGAATACAAGAATATACAGAGTATGAATAAATATTATACAACAGAGATAATCAGAGATTTAAATACAATACTACAGCGGAAAAATAATACAAAATATAACTGGAAGAAATACACGGATACAGAGCTTTCCGAATATCACTTCAGCTATAAACCAGGTCCTGTGAATATAAATCTGCAAAACCCAACTACTAGCTGCCCGTGTGGAAAATAAGGGCACATAGAGTTTTGGTCAAAACAAAAAACTCTAGGTCAGTCATGTGACTGGTGTGAGAACTAAAACAGTTATTAATTCTTATTTTAAAGTTTGGTAAAACAAGGGACCACGCCGTATAACACGGAACGGGTTTTTACCCCAAGGATACCGGTGCATAAACAAACAGCGCAATGCTAAATAAAGAACAATGAAGCTGTTATAACACCCAGGTCCCATCACACAATGCAACGCAAGCCAGAGGATAGGGTTTTACCTTATAACAGCCAAATATGCTTTGATACGCGAAATTTCATCTTTTATTATTACTATAAGTGAAGAAAACAACTTCAATCATAAGTATAAATCATAGACGGCATAGTATCCCATGCTACTATGTCGCCATACTAGTCTCTACAAATAACACCGAATGACACATATTGGAAATTGGATTCCATCATGAGTCGAGGCTAGGGGCAAGATCCTCACCGATTCGAGACACTCTAGCAAATGCCTCAAGACCCCACCATGATCCTATGGAACCTCCAAGGCCGGTCCTCACTTACTATCGAGGATTAGTATTCCTGAACACACGTTTCCCGGTCCTAACAGACCTAATATCGAGGCGCCTCATCCAACAACCACACAGGTGAAAAGTATATAAATGTTGGCTAGTTTAAGCACCGACACTACCTATAGCTAGAAAGAAACGTCGTGCACATACCTTGGGTCCGTATCCCGTTTTTGACTCATACCGAGGTGTGAGGCTCGCGAATTCACTTTACACAAAGCGGTGCCACAAAGGCCGTGCTTTGATCATCAACCACATGACTTTGCTTTGCAACAGAAGCCTTGATCATTGCCACTTAGGCGTGCCGCACAGGCAATTCACGCTATGCGATTGATATCTATCGATATATAACCCCTGAGCTCGTACGTCTCAGAGAAGGGCGTTAAGCAAGAGAATAAATTCTCCGCCGCCAAACAGATATACATTTAATAGAAATCAATCACACAGAATAAAATCCAATGTCAGACACACAGTCCATTTACAAGTCCGTTCTGGGTCTGAACGAAACCGGAGGCACCTTATTCCTCCCCCGTATGTCAAATACAGGGCAGAGGTCCTCGCATATCCGTCGATCTCCAAGTACGTCTGGACGATCACCAACTGATTCTCTCCTCTTGGGTGTATAGCCCAATCAAGATTATCAATAATCATCCAAACGATGTGAAGACCATCCGGTCTTCTACCACCGTCTTCACCTTTGACATAGTCGAATCGGTTATTCAGAATGGGTATAACCCGGCCTTTCTGAATAACCCACGTATATAATAAACAAATGTTACACAAACACAACAACGCCTCATTCCAATTCAGAATATTCCTTTATTCAAAAATTCACATTCTTAAGGAAAGGTTCCCATTAATTTTATCAAAGATAAATTCTTTGGAATTCATTCTTTAATCTTCCTTTGAATTTCATTTCAAACTAGTCGGGATTAGCGAAGCACACCGAAGTAATTATTTATTTTATTTCCCAATCCCATCCTATTTATCCCATGGAGCAAAACTAGTAATACCCCATATCTAACACCACGGTGTTATTTGTAAAATTAATTACCATTTCACGTTCAAATCTAATTAAAGATTTAACTATCGCCTGGAGAAAAACTGGTGATACTCCACTTTCGATCATTTCAATCTAGTTATAGATTCATTAAAACTCCACTTAGTTATAATCTTTAACTGGGTTAAAGAACCAGTGTCATTTAAAACATGATTCACGACAAACCCAAAATCTCATTTGATATTAAATACAAGGCTCTGAATAGAAAATATATCTGCTTATAGCCAATATCAAATCCTGAATATTTTAATAATCACTTCAAATCCAATTCATTTATTTTAAAAATATTGGATTATAATTCTAGTTCAAAACTAGTTCATTTCGATAAAAATATATTTTTATCCTTTCAATTAGGGAATTTTTCATCCCAGCTCTTTCCAATTCATATATTTTGATTTTACACAAATTATAGATATTTTTAATAATTTTACCAAGGCCCGTACAGTCGATTTCCAATAACGGTCGTCGAACTGCACTTACAACGACCTTTTCTAAATTTGATTTGGACGTATCTCCAAATCCAACCGTTTGATTTCAAATTTCTAATATTCATTGGAAAGCTCTTTTCGATACGAACCCAACGGTTCTGGTTTCAGGATAATCCGACGGTCGGATCTCCTGTAACGTCAATTCGAAGTCAATGGTCGAAATTCACGAACTGCCGCGGCGCGGCGCGTTCTATTCAGGCCATTTAATATATATAATATATATATTATATACATTTCATCGATTTCAATTCTAAACGTATTTTATAAATCGTTTTTAATTCGTTTTCAAAACGATTTCAACTTCATATTCAATTTTAAATCAAAATTGAATATATATAAATGATAATATTTTCAAAACGTTATATTTTAAAATCACTTCTTTTTCAATATTCGAATAAAATCGATATAAATATCGTTCACGTCAAAATGGCGCAAATCTAACCAACACGGCTTTATATATTTCAACTTCTTTATTTTATTCAACAAATGAATATTTTCCTTCAACACATGAATATTTTATTTCAACACATGACTAATCTCAACGAATGAGTACTGTCAACACCTGAATATATATTTTGTTATTTAATACATTTTATTTCAACACATGACTAATCTCAACGAATGAGTACTGTCAACACATGTATATATATTTTATTTTCAACACATGAATATATATTTTATTTTCAATACGTGAATATATATTTTATTTTCAACACATGAATATATATTTTATTTTCAACACATGAATATATATTTTAATATTCTTCATTTTCTAAATTGGAATGAGGCTCAATCAATTACCATATAAGGTTAATTATATGGACTCCATACAACACATGTATATAACAGCCACGATAAATAATCAACCATCATCCAAAGTGCACAACACAACTCTCTGTCAACCTATCGATCGACAAACAATTAATTATTGGGACTAGTGTACATCCCAATACCCGTGTGGGGTTTCACATCAAAAAACACAGATTTTATTTGTGCAGTTGGGCGATGTGTAAAATTTATCCACCCAATCAATATCAGTCAAATCAGTGTACATAAACAAACCGTCTGGTTTGTAAATGAATATTTTATTTTATTCACTTCCACGTTAAAAAATTTTATTCCAACACATGAATTTTCTTTTCAGTTCATTTATTCAATAAATGATATTTTTATTTTTCTAACATATTTTAGAAAATTTCGGCGGCATAACGGCACGATACTAGAAATGGGACAAGGCCTAGCCTCGTCCCCGGTCTAGTAATGGCCCACGCCATTCACATATCAACCAAATCAATTTCATTATTCACACAAACAAAATTTCAACCAATATTTTAATCAATCACCAAATAGCCAAACAAACAAGTCCATGGTCTGTGGACGAGGGTGTCGGGTGCTAATAAACACCGTCTGCATCCTAGTATATATTTCTAACTAGAAAAGTAAATTTTAAAGTGAGAAGTTCTCACCGAGGGATCCACTCCTCCAGTTTTATTTCTGAATATCTAAACATCTGGATTTGCCCGTACTTCCAACATAGTCTTTGTCACGCTGTTCACATCTAAAAATCACATATTTAATACGATGTTCATACATTATATTTTTATAATTCGAATTTCTACACAAAGATTATATTTTCATAATTCGAATTTCTACACAAAGATTATATTTTTAATCTTCTGTTATTCATATAGCAAAGATTATATTTTTAATCTTCTGTTATTCATATACAAATTAAATCTTTCTTCATATAAAAATAAAATCCTTCTTCATACAAAGACCAAATCTTTCTTCATATGATAAAAATCGGATTTTTATTCCTTCTTCATATATATAAAAATCGTATTTTTATTCCTTCTTCATATATATAAAAATTCGTATTTTTATTCCTTCTTCATATATATAAAAATTCGTATTTTCATTCCTTCTATAATCTAAAAATTATATTTTCATGCATATGAAAATCTCGTCTTTTATATAACTAAAATGTAATTTTCTTATAACTAAAAATCTAGTTTTCCTTAGGAATAAAATCAATCCTTTTCCTTTTCCTTTTCAAAAATCAATTCTATCTTTACGAAGTTAAAAATCAAATCTTTACGTAGTTAAAAATCAAATCTTTACGAAGTTAAAAATCATATTTTTACGAAGTTAAAAATCAAATCTTTACGAAGTTAAAAATCATATTTTTACGAAGTTAAAAATCATATTTTTTCATATACTTAAAAATCAAACTTTTCATATAATTAAAAATTAAATTTTTATTACTTCAAAAACTGAGAATTAATTCAACGTCTCACGTATATATATATATATATCTAATTCTATGTAAATCTCATTACATAAAAAAAACAGAAATAAAGGAAGTAAAATCCAAGAAAGCTTACTGTTAGAAATCGAGAGGGGGGGGAGGCCTTCTTACTTGCGGGTGGTGGTTGCTGCGCTCGAAAGGGGGAGGTTCCTTTTGCTGCATTCGGATTTGAGGGAGGCGGGGTCAGATTAGGGTTTTAGGGGATGCGGTTTTTGAGTCAATGAGGGAGGAGAGAGAAGATGGCGAGAGGGGGACGGGGCTGAGGTCGGAGGGACTGAGCGTGGCGCGGCTGTTTAGGTGGGGGCGGGGTCAGTGGGTTCAGGGATTCGAACGGAGAAGGTGGCGCGTCGCTCGAGCAGCAGAGGGTGGCCGGACCTGGGAGCGCGAGCGTCGGAGGTTGGCGCCTAGAGGTGGTGACTAGGGCACGCGAATTAGGGAGCAACGGGGGTTTTGTGGTTCGCGGTTCTGCGATTGGGAAGGGAAGAAGGTCGAGAGGGAGGGGAAGGCCGTAGTCGAGATGGAGGGGGGGCAGCGCCTTGACGAGGAGGCGGCTGGGTGAAAGGGCAGCGATGTGGAGGAGGCGCGGCGAGCAGTTGTAGAGCGGGTTTTTTTTAACCTAATTTTGAAATCGATCGTGGAAAGTGAAAGAGGGGAGGGAGAAACGTTGACCGGTTAATGGGATAAGGGGGTTTATTATTTAATTAATTAATTTAATTTAATTCCCAATAAAGGTGGACTTTCTATTCGAGCTCGAAACGAGACCCAACGACTGTCGTCCCTAGCTAATTACCCACATTCCGAACACAATGGGATATGTCACGCAGGCCAATTCGATCGTTTCGATCAGTTTTCGTCAAATTTATATTTAAATCAGTATATTGAATTTTAAACATACATTTCAATTTACCGGGGTCACATACGGACCGGAAAAATTCCAGAAAAAATATTTCTAGCTTTGTATTGACGACACGGTCCTAACAAAACTAATTTCGTCGAATTCTGAGACCGATTGAAAAATGGTCATTTTCTGGTCGACCCGATTTGACTGAAACTGTTAAAACGCGTTCAGCTTCGCCACGCTCACATATTAATTCAGAAAATTATGAATTTTGAAACCTAGCAATAATCTGACATCCCGGATCCAACAAAAGTGGTTTCGTCGAAATCCGAGGTCGTTTGCAAAATTTCCATTTTCAAAGGCCTTTATATATATTAAAATATATATAAATTCCACAGCGACTTTTCTGAATTTTAAACTGGACATATCTCTCAACTTCTAAAGTGAAATCTCAGTTTCTTGGATCCGTTGGAAAGATATCGTCAAACAGATTTAGATATTTCTTGTTTCATTCCATTCCGAGTTAAAACGAATTCTGTATATTCATTTGAAATTCGAAATCGAATTTTCGAACTGCAGGGCCATTTCAGGCTCGTCATATAATTAAAATAAATTTATTCGTTTTAGCTTCGTCGAAAATAAATTTTCCGTCGTTATTATTTAAAATAATTCATTTTAAATATTCAAAATTCAATAAATTTGCCAAAATAAAAAAATTTAACTGCCTCAGATTTTCCGGGTTGTTACAATCTCCCCCACTTAAAATCTTTTCGTCCTCGAAAAGGAACGAAGCCGAAAGTTGTTTATTAATCAACTCAACTTTCAATATTTTCGTTACGGCTTAAGTTCTTCAACTTTTCAGTTTCTAAGAACTTTCAATTTTTTCAAAAATTTGGCTAACACCCTAAATTTTCGAAAAATTTCGCCATAACCTCCCCTGCACCGGGAGCTTCGGGATATTTCAAATAGCCTCCCATGGCCCTCACCAATCAATGGTGGTATAAAAAGAAAAAGAAAAAGCCAAGCGGCAATCCAATCGGCTCATAAAATCATCATCACCCAAACAAATCAGTAAATGTGTACCTATTTGTCGGGCAAACAATTTTATTCCTCTTCTTTAGCCTCCTTGCTATGACCTGTTCAATAGATATACATGTATATGCATGCAATTGTAATCATTTTTCAATACAGTTCAAATTTTGATTCAATTTGGCTAATGATTCTAAATTCCAATTAATCAAAAAAAAATCAAACAACACAACCAGCAATCAATTAATGAATTATCGTTTCAAATTCATAGCTTTGATATATATACAGAAAATCTTGTTTTTGATTACAAATCACAACAATAATCCTATATCTAGTTTTGGTTCTCACACCAGCCTATGGAAATATATAGATATCACACTTTCGAAACTCGAACATAAATACTGAAGATGAGATCTCAATCATCAGTATCATCTCCGGGCGACTAGAGTATGATTCTATATCTATCCAGTATATTAAAATTTCGAATATACGTTTGCAAGGTGTATATGCAAAATCTTTATATATTGGATTGTCCAAATTCTATATAAAATAAAATAATCAAATACGTATAAAATGGTTTAAATTTTCAAAACAAAACAGGTTTTCATTTTTTTTATTTGAAAAATATACTCTTTCGACCCGTTCTAGGATACTGCTAATCCCATCTCTAACGAGCCATTCTCATTGGATATTACTAATCCAATTTCTGATGAATTCTTTCGTATGGTTCTAATGTGCCTTGTTCTCGAGCTCTGTAAACCAGAGCTCTGATACCAACTGAAACGACCCGAACTTCCCCGGTAAGGAAAGCACGGATTGAGTTGAGAACAGTACACATCAAAACGCAGACAGAAGAACAATTCATTGTTTATTACAACAATTCCATCAGAATACAAGAATATACAGAGTATGAATAAATATTATACAACAGAGATAATCAGAGATTTAAATACAATACTGCAACCGAAAAATAATACAAAATATAACTGGAAGAAATACATGGATACAGAGCTTTCCGATTATCACTTCAGCTATAAACCAGGTCCTGTGAATATAAATCTGCAAAACCCAACTACTAGCTGCCCGTTTGGAAAATAAGGGCACCCAGAGTTTAGGTCAAAACAATAAACTCCAGGTCAATCATGTGACTGGTGTGAGAACTAAAACATTTATTAATTCTTATTTTAAAGTTTGGTAAAACAAGGGACCACGCCGTATAACACGGAACGGGTTTTTACCCCAAGGATACCGGTGCATAAACAAACAGCGCAATGCTAAATAAAGAACAATGAAGCTGTTATAAGGCCCAGGTACCATCACACAATGCAACGCAAGCCAGAGGATAGGGTTTTACCTTATAACAGCCAAATATGCTTTGATACGCGAAATTTCATCTTTTATTATTACTATAAGTGAAGAAAACAACTTCAATCATAAGTATAAATCATAGACGGCATAGTATCCCATGCTACTATGTCGCCATACTAGGCTCTACAAATAACACCGAATGACACGTATTGGAAATTGGATTCCATAATGAGTCGAGGCTAGGGGCAAGATCCTCACCGATTCGAGACACTCTAGCAAATGCCTCAGGACCCCACTATGATCCTATGGAACCTCCAAGGTCGGTCCTCACTTACTTTCGAGGATTAGTATTCCTGAACACACGTTTCCCGGTCCTAACAGACCTAATATCGAGGCGCCTCATCCAACAACCACACAGGTGAAAAGTATATAAATGTCGGCCAGTTTAAGCACCGACACCACCTATAGCTAGAAAGAAACGTCGTGCACATACCTTGGGTCCGTATCCCGTTTTTGACTCATACCGAGGTGTGAGGCTCGCGAATTCACTTTACACAAAGCGGTGCCACAAAGGCTGTGCTTTGATCATCAACCACAAGACTTTGCTTTGCAACAGAAGCCTTTATCATTGCCACTTAGGCGTGCCGCACAGGCAATTCACGCTATGTGATTGATATCTATCGATATATAACCCCTGAGCTCGTACGTCTCAGAGAAGGGTGTTAAGCAAGAGAATAAATTCTCCGCCGCCAAACAGATATATATTTAATAGAAATCAATCACACAGAATAAAATCCAGTGTCAGACACACAGTCCATTTACAAGTCCGTTCTGGGTCTGAACGAAACCGGAGGCACCTTATTCCTCCCCCGTATGTCCAATACAGGGCAGAGGTCCTCGCATATCCGTCGATCTCCAAGTACGTCTGGACGATCACCAACTGATTCTCTCCTCTTGGGTGTACAGCCCAATAAAGATTATCAATAATTATCCAAACGATGTGAAGACCATCCGGTCTTCTACCACCGTCTTCACCTTTGACATAGTCGAATCGGTTATTCAGAATGGGTATAACCCGGCCTTTCTGAATAACCCACGTATATAATAAACAAATGTTACACAAACACAACAATGCCGCATTCCAATTCAGAATATTCCTTTATTCAAAAATTCACATTCTTAGGGAAAGATTCCCATTAATTTTATCAAAGATAAATTCTTTGGAATTCATTCTTTAATCTTCCTTTGAATTTCATTTCAAACTAGTCGGGGTTAGCGAAGCACACCGAAGTAATTATTTATTTTATTTCCCAATCCCATCCTATTTATCCCATGGAGCAAAACTGGTAATACCCCATATATAACACCACGGTGTTATCGGTAAAATTAATTACCATTTCACGTTCAAATCTAATTAAAGATTTAACTATCGCCTGGAGCAAAACTGGTGATACTCCACTTTCGATCATTTCAATCTAGTTATAGATTCATTAAAACTCCACTTAGTTATAATCTTTAACTGGGTTAAAGAACCAGTGTCATTTAAAACACGATTCACGACAAACCCAAAATCTCATTTGATATTAAATACAAGGCTCTGAATAGAAAATATATCTGCTTATAGTCAATATCAAATCCTGAATATTTTTATAATCACTTCAAATCCAATTCATTTATTTTAAAAATATTGGATTATAATTCTAGTTCAAAACTAGTTCATTTCGATAAAAATATATTTTTATCCTTTCAATTAGGGAATTTTTCATCCCACTTCTTTCCAATTCATATATTTTGATTTTACACAAATTATAGATATTTTTAATAATTTTATCAAGGCCCGTACAGTCGATTCCCAATAACGGTCGTCGAACTGCACTTACAGTGACCTTTTCTAAATTTGATTTGGACGTATCTCCAAATCCAACCGTTAGATTTCAAATTTCTAATGTTCATTGGAAAGCTCTTTTCGATACGAACCCAACGGTTCTGGTTTCAGGATAATCCGACGGTCGGATCTCCCGTAACGTCAATTCGAAGTCAATGGTCGAAATTCACGAACTGCCGCTGCGCGGCGCGTTCTATTCAGGCCATTTAATATATATAATATATATATTATATATATTTCATCGATTTCAATTCTAAACGTATTTTTTAAATCGTTTTTAATTCGTTTTCAAAACGATTTCAACTTCATATTCAATTTTAAATCAAAATTGAATATTCCACATCATCGATATATATAAATGATAATATTTTCAAAACGTTATATTTTGAAATCACTTCTTTTTCAATATTCGAATAAAATCGATATAAATATCATTCACGTCAAAATGGCGCAAATCTAACCAACACGGCTTTATATATTTCAACTTCTTTATTTTATTCAACAAATGAATATTTTCCTTCAACACATGAATATTTTATTTCAACACATGACTAATCTCAACGAATGAGTACTGTCAACACCTGAATATATATTTTGTTATTTAATATATTTTATTTCAATACATGACTAATCTAAACGAATGAGTACTGTCAACACATGTATATATATTTTATTTTCAACACATGAATATATATTTTATTTTCAATACATCAATATATATTTTATTTTCAACACATGAATATATATTTTATTTTCAACACATGAATATATATTTTAATATTCTTCATTTTCTAAATTGGAATGAGGCTCAATCAATTACCATATAAGGTTAATTATATGGACTCCATACAACACATGTATATAACATCCACGATAAATAATCAACCATCATCCAAAGTGCACAACACAACTGTCTGTCAACCTATCGATCGACAAACAATTAATTATTGGGACTAGTGTACATCCCAATACCCGTGTGGGGTTTCACATCAACAAACACAGATTTTATTTGTGCAGTTGGGCGATGTGTAAAATTTATCCACCCAATCAATATCAGTCAAATCACTGTACATAAACAAACCGTCTGGTTTGTAAATGAATATTTTATTTTATTCACTTCCATGTTAAAAAATTTATTTTTAACGATAAAATATTTTATTCCAACACATGAATTTTCTTTTCAGTTCATTTATTCAATAAATGATATTTTTATTTTTCTAACATATTTTAGAAAATTTCGGCGGCATAACGGCACGATACTAGAAATGGGACAAGGCCTAGCCTCGTCCCCGGTCTAGTAATGGCCCACGCCATTCACATATCAACCAAATCAATTTCATTATTCACACAAACAAAATTTCAACCAATATTTTAATCAATCACCAAACAGCCAAACAAACAAGTCCATGGTCTGTGGACGAGGGTGTCGGGTGCTACTAAACACCGTCTGCATCCTAGTATATATTTCTAACTAGAAAAGTAAATTTTAAAGTGAGAAGTTCTCACCGAGGGATCCACTCCTCCAGTTTTATTTCTGAATATCTGAACATCTGGATTTGCCCGTACTTCCAACATAGTCTTTATCACGCTGTTCACATCTAAAAATCATATTTTTAATACGATGTTCATACATTATATTTTTATAATTCGAATTTCTACACAAAGATTATATTTTTATAATTCGAATTTCTACACAAAGATTATATTTTTAATCTTCTGTTATTCATATACAAATTAAATCTTTCTTCATATAAAAATAAAATCCTTCTTCATACAAAGACCAAATCTTTCTTCATATGATAAAAATCGCATTTTTATTCCTTCTTCAAATATATAAAAATCGTATTTTTATTCCTTCTTCATATATATAAAAATTCGTATTTTTATTCCTTATTCATATATATAAAAATTCGTATTTTCATTCCTTCTATAATCTAAAAATTATATTTTCATGCATATGAAAATCTCGTCTTTTATATAACTAAAGTCTAATTTTCTTATAACTAAAAATCTAGTTTTCCTTAGGAATAAAATCAATCCTTTTCCTTTTCCTTTTCAAAAATCAAATCTATCTTTACGAAGTTAAAAATCAAATCTTTACGAAGTTAAAAATCAAATCTTTACGAGGTTAAAAATCATATTTTTACGAAGTTAAAAATCATATCTTTACGAAGTTAAAAATCATATTTTTACGAAGTTAAAAATCATATTTTTACGAAGTTAAAAATAATATTTTTTTCATATACTTAAAAATCAAACTTTTCATATAATTAAAAATTAAATTTTTATTACTTCAAAAACTGAGAATTTATTCAACGTCTCACGTATATATATATCTGATTCTATGTAAATCTCATTACATAAAAAAAAAACTGAAATAAAGGAAGTAAAATCCAAGAAAGCTTACTGTTAGAAATCGAGAGGGGGGGGGGGGGAGGGGGAGGCCTTCTTACTCATAGGTGGTGGTTGCTGCGCTCGAAAGGGGGAGGTTCCTTTTGCTGCATTAGGATTTGAGGGAGGCGGGGTCGTATTAGGGTTGTAATGACCCGCACTGGCAGGGGTATTATAATTAATTTATTTAAATATATATATCGTGATGTAGGGAATTTAATCGTCGTTTAATTAAATAATATGGAAAATTTAATTAAATTAAATAATTAAATAATATATTTAATTCAGAAATGATCAAAAATATTGGGAATCACAATATTCTGTGAATGGGGTCGTCCCTTAGATTTAATTCAGCTTAGAGTTGAATTATTTTGACGAATATATTCAATCGACGACAGTTTGAATGTATAATTATATTATAATTAAAATCGAGCTTGAAATTGCGCTGCAGTTCGCGATTTGGCGATTTGAACTTCAACTAGATGTACAGGATTCGTTTTAAGTCGGATTTCTGTGAAACAAGAAACGCGTGGAGCTGGTGCAGTATATCTTTCTAGTGGAAGAGAAAAATCGGGATTTCGTCGTGTAAATTTTGATTTACGTCCAAATAAAATTTCAGAAAAGTCGCTGTGGAATTCCTTTATAATTTGCGACGCTTTATATACGTTATAAAAGGATTTTCGATATAAACTGAATACCGGGATAATCTGGAATCTGAAATATCAAACTGTAAATTCTGATATGATATTCTAGAGTTGTACGATATCATATATGGAGATATACGATAATATAAATTTATTAATAATTTATTTAATTATATTTAAATATATTTATATATTTAAATGGGTCATCCAGAGCTTGAAAAATACGCTGTGTGAGCATACGAAGTCGGAATTCGACGAAACCAATTTTGTTGGATCCGCAATATCAAATAGTTGTTAGATTTCCAATTTCGTGATTTTTAGAGTCACTGTGTGGCCGTACGGATTTTTAGAGTGAGAAACAGTCGATATTTTGACAGTTAAAAATACACTATGTTAGCATACGGAGTCGGAATTCGACGAAACCAGTTTCGTTGGGACCGAAATGTCGAACTCTAGCTACATGTCCAGTTTCGTGATTTTTGGGCATCGTGTGTGATCACACAGATTTTTAGAAGTTAGAAATGAATATAAATGATTAAATAAAATATTAAAATATTATTATAAAAATATCTAGATATTTTTATTGGCTATAAATACCCTCAACAACCTCCCTTAAGACCTAATTCAGTCCCACGGTCAAACACTTTTCCGCCTCCACCTTTTTCCATCTCACAGCAACATTTCGTGATCTTCAAAAATCTCAAACAAATGCAAACAAAATTCATAAATCCCAAAACATATATGTATGAGATCGGTGTTCGATTCTCTTTGTTTTGGTGTAGCTCTCGATAGGTTCGAAGTCTGTTTGGGTCATCGTGGATTTTATACAGTAAACGGTTTCGAAGTCAGGGTTCGGAAATTCACGAAGTTAAGCGAGTTTGGGTTGGTTTCGATGTTGGATTCGGAATGAGGAGGGAAATCCGCACCTTGTGTGCTGTTTTGAGGGGATTCCGTGAACAAAAAGTTCGGTGGTTCACTGTTGTCGTGCGTGGAAGCTGGAAATCGGAGCGGTCAAACTGAGCGTCGAGTGGGGTGTTTTGGCAACGATGATGAGGAGAATTCGAAGTGGAATGTGATGATGTATTTTGTTTGTGGATTTAAGAAGGATGGAGGTAGCGGCCTCCGCCGTGTTTTGATGATTTGCAGAAGCAATTACTGGAAGCAACGAATTGAATTTGGGGAAGAAGGCTAATAAAGGGATCGGGTATGGTACTTTGTAGGAGATGGGCCGGAGTGATGAGGAAAGCTAAGGCCCAATTTAAAAGTTAAGAGTTTTATTTAATTTAAATATGTACTCAATCTTATAAATGATGTATCTCTCTCGTACGAGGTCAGAATTGAGAACCGTAAGTTGCGTTGGGATCGTATGGACGGACACTACACGATGACACTGACTGGGAGTCCATCCGAGCTCATTACAATTTATGGCGAAATAAATTGTCCGACTGAGTCGAATAACGCAAACCGTTATTCAACGGTTAACGCGCAACTGTGAGTAAAACTCACCAACTCTGAACATAATAAATGAAATATTCATAAATAGAAAATACATTTAATGGGAAATATAATAAATGAAGGGAACCCTTTTTAAATGAAATATTTATAAGGTGAGTTATTTATTTAGAATAAATAGATAAGATACGATATACTGGATTTTTTATTTGTTAAATAAATAAGATATTAAATAGGGATTTTTACTTAGAAAATAAAGGAGATATTAAGTGAAGTATTTATTTGTTAAATAAACAGAAATTTATAAAGGAAATACTTAGGAATAAAACCCTAAAGAAATATTTATAAACCATTTATAAATATAATAAGATAAAGAGGATATTCATTTATTAAAATAGAATAAGAAAATAAAGGATTTTCATCTAGGATAAGTAAGTAAGATAAAAAGGGAAATCTTTATAAGTCAATAAAGTAATCGAACGTAAGTCAAGCGAATGGAGTTAATCGAATCTAGTTATTCGATAGGGGTTAATTGAGTTGAAGGATTGAGTTAAGTTATGAAGCTAAGTTATCAAGTCAAATGATTGAGTTAAGTTATTAAGTTAAGTTATCAAGTCAAGTGGATTGGTCGAGTTAACTAAGTAAATTAGTTAACTTAACCAAGTGGATTTGGTCGAGTTAGTCTAAATAAATTGGTCGAGTTAGTCTAAAGTAAATTGGTCGGGTTAGTCTAAAGTGAATTAGTCTAAAGTGAATTAGCTGAAGTTAATTCAAAGGAGTTAAGCGAAGTTAGTTAATCCAAGGAGTCAGTCGAAGTTGATTCAAAGGAGTTAAGCGAAGTTAGTTAATCCAAGGAGTTAGTCGAGGAGTTAATCCAAGGAGTCAGTCAAAGTTGATTCAAGGGAGTTAATCGAAAACAGTTTATTCGAATAGTGTTAGGGAGTTATCAAATATAGTGTATTCGAGAGAAGAGTAATCAAATACTAGTTATTCGAGGAGAATAATTGAATACTAGTTATTCGAGAAGAATAACTGATATCTAGTTATTCGAGAGGAGTTATCAAATCTAGTTATTTGAGAGGTGTTAATCGAATATAGTTTATTCGAATAGTGTTAGAGGAGTTATCGAACATAGTTTATTCGACAAGAGTTAAGTAAATAAGGTTAATCAAATAAGGTTAAGCAAATAGAGTTAATCCAATAGGGTCAGTCCAATTGAGTTAAATTGAAAAGAGTTAATCGAATATAGTTATTCGAAAGAAAGGTAAGCAAGGAAGTTAGTTAAAGCAAATTAAAGTGAACCTTGTCTATTTTAAGGTCAGAAATGTTGTTCAGTTAAGGTCTGAGAGGTAGTTCTACCCGAACTTGACTGGCTTCGTTTTTAACTAAGAAATGGGTATGGTTCGGCAGTAAAGGATGGTTAAGTGAATCTAGTAATTAAAGGAAATGATTTGAGCTGGCATAGCGATGTTTTGTCTAAACATCTGCTTAATCCAAATGAAGGAAATGGAAATGTTTTCCAGTGTTAATAAATATATTTTCTAAATCTAGAAAATAGCAAATGTCGAATGTAGGGAAACAGGAGATGTAAAATGAACTAATGAGATTAATGATTAATGATGTTTAATTGATATTATTTCCACTTGGAAATAATATCGTTGTTTGCACACTTGTTTTTCTTCGATAGTTAACTCATAGACTATCGAAGTTTTGACCATTTTAACGTTGTTAATATGGAGAGACCGGTTGGATTATTATCCAAAGAACCACTCTGTATTGGCATAAGCGTTGCGAATCTTTTATGCCAAAGATAAGTGAAGACGGAGTAAAGTGCAAGGGCTATTGTATAAGTCTTAGATAACAGTGACTTAGATGGATATACTGAATAGTGCCTTCGGTTTGTCCAGTCCCAGGATAACGTATATGGAAGAAGGTCTGACAGAGTATATCCAATGGATCACGTAAGTTGATCTGTTCAAACGTATTCACGTTTGGTGGCGGAGGAATTCGTTTCTCTAAGCTGTATACCCGTGTTATTTTTTGATAAGTCAATTTGTGATTTGGCGGGTATGACGATGTGATATTCTAAGTGTATGGATGAATGTCTGACTGAGTATTTCAAGGAAGGTCACATACATTGATTTCTTCAACCGTACCAAGAGTGGAAGCGGAGAAGGAAACTTCTTTTAGCTGACACATAATGTATGGTTGTAGACCTCAATTAGTGATTTCGATGGATCTGACAATGTGGCATTCGAAGTGAATCTAATGTGATGATGAAGCGTAACCTCAAGCCTCATCAACTGGTAAATGACAGAAATCGGGCAGGTAGCATGGCTATGTAGGTCGCACCTATTAGGGTGTATAATCACCTGATCTAGAGTTTCATTTACTTCTATAAAATCTATTGTTGATGCTATCCCATTCGGGAAACGGTTGCTGATCCCAACCGTTGGTGATATACATTCGATACACTCAAGCGAAATGAGTGGTCGGTCATGTGTGGCCGGGTTGCAAGATGTTCTTGTTGAACCCAGTGTATTCCTTTCTAGAGGTACACTAGCGAAAGGTGGTTCCATACCTTGTCATAGTTGGAAATCCATTACCCAATACGTGCTTATGGTTTTGATTGTATACCATATATGTAGAACGTGAGATGAAAGCGTTTCTGCTAGATGATTATTATACTTTGGTTAATAGACATTATTATAACATCAAAGGTTTTGGTATAAAGATATTTTGGATTCTCATAAGGGAAAAACCCGTTCCGTTCTACGGCGTGGTCTTATGAGATATCGTTTACTTGTTCATATACCAGTTTAAACTGTTTTACTCATACCAGTCCCATGACTGACCCGGAGTTTACTTTGTTGTTTTCTCTAAACTCTTAGGTGCCTAAATTTTTACGCGCAGTCAAGTAGTCAGGAATTTACAGATATACTTGGAGAGCTTGGAGCAGGAGGCTTCAAGATCATATAGCTATAGTTATTTCCGCTGTGTTGTAAGTGTTGTACTCTGATAAGTGCTATTATATACATAACTGTTATATTTCAAATTTATGTTATCTATTATATGTTATTCGTTCCGCTTTGAGGTTCGTGTTACTCTGATGTTGTGTTCTTCTTCTTCTTCTATTCTAAGTTTCTATCTTATCTATTCTCACCCTCTAGTTTCTTTCATTAATTACCGGGGTTTTTCGAGGTTTTGGTTATCGACATCGTGCTTATGTCGATAACCAAAGTTGCTCTTTCCCGGCCTAAAACTGCTGTTGACCAGTGGAGACCACGGTCAACAGTTTAGGCCCATCCAGGCTCTTTCCCGGCCGGAGCTCGGGCCGTTTGGACTTCGTTTGTGAACTTCAACTTTACGAATTCACAGATTCCAGCAGCTCGATTCCTCGACTTTGATTCTCATTTAATTCTTTCAAATGTTGATTCTTTTTGGCCAATTCACATTACTTAGGATGTGAATTGGAGAAGTGATCATTCTAAAGCCCGTGCGCTCTATTCTGTATATCGAATTTATTCGATACTCTTGTTAAGATGATTCACGTCTCTAAAACATTAATTATCGACTCGACATCCTTCGAGCCTATTCCGATATAGTTTAAAACCTTCGGGTGCTAGTTTCGGATCTCGATTCATTCATTGATCGAAATTACAGCCGTTATCCCTTTGATTTACTGTATGTTGTTGTAATGTGAATTACACATTAGCGATCACCTAGGTGATCGCTCTTTGATCTGCGACACCTGATTTTGGGTCTTTGTTTCTTGTCGCTCCGGCGTGATTTCTAACCGTTTATTAACGTCATTGGATTCACTAACGAGATATATGTATATTCGATTTATCGAATTTACATTTGATGATTTATGATTTGGATTTATGTCATTATGACGTGAATCCCCCTGATCGATTTTCCTCGACAATCGTACTATTGTTTATTGTTACTTTGAAATTATATAAAGAGGTTTTATGTTATTAGTAGATATCAAATTCTTGTACTAAAATGGTTCCCAATCTTATACGAAGCTAATTTACGAAATCGTTTTATGAACCTTCTTCAAATCTACTAGTATATATTTTATAAACCTTTTTATCATTCGTATGAGAAATCTAATTAAACGTCTTAGTAAAATCAAGGACCATGAACCCTTGCTTTTGCTTCGATGGTTAATTCTTGGACTCATTCGATTGAAAACCGTGGCAATGCTCCTTCTATGATTTTCTCTGTTTTGAATAGGAACCAATTACGAGTGTGTAAATATTTGAGAATAGCATGTGGTTATGGGACATGTTGCTATTTTATTATATTAACTAGCTCGGAGTAATTTCTATTCACCCGAATCGATGTGATCCCTTATGACTTTTGTTTTGTGGTCCTCAATCGCCCTAGTGGGATTTACGATTCTTGGATTTCACCAATCGGACTTCGGTCCAACTTTCTATGATTTATGATGTTTTCTCTCTTCCGGGGTCACAACCAGGCTTCGCAGGGAGCTTCAGCTCAAACCAATGGGTTCGCTACCTAGAGATCGTATCTCATCTATGAACAGACCTGCCCCTTCTTTATGATGTTTTCTAGGGATTCACGATTTATGTGTTTCTCTCTACCGGGGTCACGACCCGGCTTTGTGGGGAGCTTTGGCTCAAACTTATGGGTTCGCTACCTAGAGATCGTATCTCATCTGTGAACAGGTCTGCCCCTCTATGATGTTTTCTGGATTTCGAGTGATTTATGGATTCTTGATTACTTTGACGTGATGCGTGTCAATTTGAGAAATGATTTATGATTCATGATTTACTTTGATGCGATGGTCATCAATTTGATGTGTATTTGACATTCCATTGTCATTCATGTGTTTAGTTTATTTGACATTCCGTTGTCATCCATGTGTTTAGTTTATTTGGCATTCCACTGTCATTTCCTGCTGTGTGCTATTATTTGAATATTGCATTCTATATTAGCTAGGAGATTATTTAGATATATTTGTGTGCTGACATTCCATTGTCATTTCCTGATTGTGTCGACATGCCATGTTCATGTCATCCTGTGTTATATCTCTTGTCATCTAAGTTTATTTGATAAGTACAGTCTGTACAGGTGGACTGACTCGTTTATTATTTATTCCTCTAAATAATACTCGGGTCAGACCGAGTCATTTTAGGTACTCCTCTGGGACTCATCGCATGAATGATCTTCCGCTTTCAGCGTGCTACTCTGTTTCTGCAGCTTTATGTACTTTTGTACCTATGACATTATCTATCGTTGTTTACATAGTCTTTTATTTAGATCATGGTACATGTACCTATTCTTTTGGGGTTAGTGGATCTTTGTTGGCCACTATCTTGTTGTACATATCCTTGGTTTATCCATATCTATTCCACCTTTGTGATATGATTATTCTGTGTCTGGCTTTGAGATATACAATACTTATATTATTGTTGTTGTCTATTTTATATTGCTTTCCGGATTGCATAAGGCCGTTGTGTAGTTGCCCTATGTGTCGAATGGTCATGTCGAAATTTTAATCGGTATCAGAATTCGATGTGCATTCCTCACATGGAGTAATCATACAATCGGTCGCCCTTCACAAACCTCATTCTCCGTTAGGGTGTACGACATTTCTCTGAAATGAACTGGACGATAGTGGGTATAGAGGCGGGGCGTTACAGTTGGTATCAGAGCCAACTTTTCGGAACAGTGTAGGATAGTATGACAATGGTATTATCTTAAACCTCTCTCGGGAATTGTGCTTTAGGGTTTTAGTTAGAGTCTTAAGACCCGTCATAGCTTATCTTTCTATACGATTCCATTTTGGTTGAATTCGCCTCGTTTGAATTCAACTTGTGACTAACTTTTTCCTCCTTCTTTTTCCTTAAAGAAGTGAAATAGTTGGTCGTGGCCGTGCAAGTGCCGGTTCACGCAGTGTACCTCCTACGGAGGGGTGTTTGAGTATCTAGTGACCTATTTTTGGTCCTCTAAAATAGTTGCCCAAAATGGTGTCAATAAGAAATTGCCGGGCATTTTAGGATTTTAACCCAGATGAAGTTCTGACCATCTGTCAGAGAAAAAAGAACGAATTGATCTTGTAGGATTCCCAAAAATTCTTCGATTTCTTTCGAAAGCAGATGATTATTCATCTGCATTTGAGGAATAAAAAAAAGATTTTGAAAGTTTGAAACGATACCTAAAATAAAAGGATAAGGGAAGTTGCTCTTCAAAGAATAGAATAAGATAACGATATTCTCCATTCATAGCTGATCTTAAATAAGAGAAAGAAACATCAAATTATTCACGGAGATCTACAATATGTTCCACTCTGGAATAGCTAGAATTCTAACCTTGTGTCAGGACCTACGGGCCAAGGGACAGCCTCGGACACTATTATCTCCTATCAAATAAATTCCTAATTCTCGATCATATTATTAAAAGCTTATGGTAAGAATGGCCCACAGAAAAATGTGCTAATCCAACCAATCTTGCTTACACGATGGAAAGAGCCACTGGCTTATCTCTCCATCGAATCAAATTGGCCAAAGGTGTGCGTTCATGAGCCCATGCTAAAGTTTCAATTAATTCTTGCCACTTCTTGCGTAGTAATTGCTATCTTATTAGGGTCAGTTATCATAACTGTTCGGAATCCACAAACTATTCCTACCGACGGGCAGAATTTCTTTGAAAATACACGTCCTACCGAGACAGAATTTGTAACTTGCTGGCCTCTTGCCTAGCAGGCAAAGATTTACCTCTGTGGAAAGACTGATTCATTCAGATCGACATGAGGGTCCAATGAACTAGAATATATAATATATAGTTTATATTAAATATATAGCTCATACTATTGGGTGGGTCACTTTTTATTGGCATTGGAAACATATTACATTATGGCAGGGTAACGTTTCACAATTTAATGAATCTTCCACTTATTTGATGGGGTGGTTAATAGATTATCTATGGTTAAAACACAATTTTTTTATCTGGTTTCTATTATTTTCTTCGATTTTATTCTTTAACAGGAATTGTTGAATATCAAAAACTTATTACGTGTAATCCTATTTTTTTGGAACGCGTTGCACTAAACAAATATCTATACAAAAAAATATCTGGTTTGCGCCATCAGGTCTAGACAATCTTACTTTTTTGTACATGAAGAAATAAAGAAGCCTTCATGCATACTCCACTTAGATCGGGGGGATATAGCTCAGTTGGTAGAGCTCCGCTCTTGCAAGTGGGTTGTTGCGATTACGGGTTGGATGTCTAATTGTCCAGGCGGTAATGATAGTATCTTGTACCTGAACCGATGACTCACTTTTTCTAAGTAATGGGAAAGAGGACCGAAACATGCCACTGAAAGACTCGTTCTCTTTCGGGTTAATTTCTATAGTCCATCTAGGGCCCGTGTGCTCTAGTGGTGCTTCTGTTTCATTCTTTGACTCAAGTTGCTAATCGATGTTGATCATTTATGATCCTTGTAGTTGATTGATCATTGGACATCTTGCCCGTGCGTCGTTGCGCACGTCGTAAGCGCCTTTGATCCTGATATTTCTTGACTTCAGGTTAAGATTGTTTCGTACGTCGTTACGTACCTAGCAAGGTCTATTGATCACTTGTCGGTTGGTATGGAGATACCATGTAGTTGTGACTAAATCTACTCCCTTGTTGTCAGCTATGTAGTTCTAGTTCGGTGTGAGATCACCAAGCCTTCGGGCTAAAACAACTCATTTGTTACCTCGTTGTGCCGGTGTGAGTCACCAAGCATTTATGCTAAATTAACTCAAGATCAAGAATGAGGGAAAGCATCCCGCTTCTTGAGTCAGGGTATGTATCATTAACCCCTTAATGTCATTTACCTTGTTTAGAGATTATTTTGTTTATGTTCTTTTGATATATGTCGACTGTGTTCTTCGTTATCAAAAGATATCAATTGTGTTTTTATTCGTAAGTTGATAAAGGAATTCCATTTCCTTTATGCCATCCCGAACGATTTATTGAATTTTTATATTTTTCACGAGATCTGCGTGAACGTTTGAAATTATAAGGACTTTCTTGTGTTAACTTGTCCATCGGGTGCGTTAAGGATCTTGAACGAGACGTGGGACGCCATGTTGTAGTTCAGAATTCCTAAACACTATTATGTGATAATCCGACATTTGAAATGATCCCTAAAATTAAATTAACCATTAATAAGTTAATCAAAATAATAATGTTTTGGATTTTTGTGAATTTTCATAATCGTTTGTCATCTTTCTAGATAATTTATTTCTAGATTTCCTTGAAGCAATTCCAAGAATTTGAGTGGTTCAAGATTTTTAATTAGAAATTATCTTGAATCTTTTCTTTGAGTAAATTAAATAACTCCAGGAACAACCCAAAAAGTTATTTATTTATGTCCCTTGTTTCTGGATTTCATATCTCTGATTTTCGAGAATTCTTAGTGAGTGAGAATCTCGCCTAATTCTCAATCCTTGTTTCGTTTTGCTAAAGAGAATTTTGTATTCTTGTGATCCCATGGGTCTTCTTATTTCTCTAGTGAACGATCACTCAAGAGAATGGGAGTTCCCGTGGGGAGGGAATATTTGGGTTTTGCGATCCACGGCAAACTCAATAATTCCTTTTTTCGAATCTATGATCTAGTTGATCATCCGGAAGTGCTATAGTCAATTCACTTACGGACTTAGCCTTGCATTGTTCTTAGAAATGAATATCGAAAGGATGAGCTCTTTTGATATTCATCCCTTGTTTGTTTGAATCATTTGGGGCGACAATTGTCTCTGCATGTTTTTTAACCCTTGTGAATCAAAATTTTTGGGGATTTCGACCTCTTTGGTTTAATCTCATCTTGTCTTAGAAATTGTCTATTGCTTCTTTGATTAGTTGCTGATGTTTTTGCGATTTGAGATTTTTGGCAGAAAATTATCTTAAATCCCGTTGTTACGAAGTGGTAAGTTGTGCACTACTTATCCATCATCTTCTTGATGTTTCTGATTTTCTAAAATCGATACTCAAGTTTCTGAATATTGGGAAATTCGTATGATTCCTAATGATTCGTCTTTACGGCTACTAAATGAGATTTAGTACCTGGTTAGAAATCGATTTCCCCGAGTAGTTCATTGGTATTCCGTTACCAATATTTATTATCGATTTCTAGCTCATTGGTATCCCGTTACCAATATTTGATTATCAACTTGTAGTTCATTGGTATTCCGTTACCAATATTTGTTTATCGGTTTCTAGCTAGTTGGTATTCCGTTACCAACCTTGAATCATTGATATTAAAATTGATTATTCCTTCGAAAATAGCTTTCCTTAGCTAAATTCGTTGGAATCTCTGTGTTGTGCTTTTATTGGTGTCCGCCACCTTGTCGCAGGACTAAAGCGCTCGGGTTCGATGTTCGCTACATCGTCGTGATTGAGTTTTGGGAATGGATTAGTCAACCATCGTAAATTCTCATTTCATATCCTAAGAGAAATATCTACTATTGATATCTCGCGTCTGTAGGACGCAGTCCCGTTGCTCCTTGAAATTCCAAATTAGATTTGCTTAGTTTTTGTGCATTCTCATTCCCTTGAGAATCATACGAAGAAAGGCGAGTCTATTTGAATTCATAACGCTTATGAATTTTTCTGGAATTATTTTACCCGTTTGGGATGACTACCTTCATGGGTAATGAAGTTCGAGATTGAACTATAGATTTTATGATCTTGCGAGACAAAATTGGGATCTCACCTAGCCGCTGGTGTGATCTTTTCATTTCGTGTCGGTTCTTGTGGTAGCTCTCCGTGGTATTGTTTTTTTTTTGTTGTTACTTATTACTTCATTCTTAAGGAATTGCGGGGACACAATTCTTTTAAGGGGGAAGTCTGTAACAACCCGCTCATTCCATGATAATAGATTTAAATATTTTATTTAAATCTATTGTCGTATCCGATATGTCACTCAAACTGTCGTTTTTCACAAACGATAAAATTAGGATTCGGGACCACTTCCATTGGGTCCGGATCATCATTTACGACCTTTTTGACTATAAACATCGATATCTTTTGAGTTAGTGAAATTCAGTCGTTTCCTCGTTGGAATGTATGACCAAAATATCACTTTTCACATACGAATGAATTTGGACTCGAAACCACTTCCATCGAGTTCAAAATGTCGTTTAGGTGTTCGAAAACTATAAGGTTCGATATGTTCTGAGTTTCGAAAATTTAGGACTTTGGGCTAGGGCTTGGTTAGCCAACCTAGCTCATTCACTTAAAAGCTGCATCAGCCCTCATTTCTCCCATTCACTCTAACACTTGAAAGAAATTAGAAAATGGGCAAAGGAATGGGAATTTTAAAATTACTAAACCTAGCTTAATCCTTGGAGCTCCAATTCTTGAGGAAATCAAGCATAGAAGCTTTGGTAAGCCTCCTCTTCATCTTCTCCATCATATCTAGCTTGTCACCTCTTCTATTTTTGAGAATTCCTATGACCTAACTCTTAGGAAATTCATTTGTTTGAGTTTAGGTTGGAGATTATCAAGCTATATTGGAAGAGATGTTGACTTAGCAAAGCTTTGGATTGATTTCATGCTTCTAGCAAGCAAAGGTGAGTTCATGAACTCACATCTATGCCACAAGCCATTGGCTTGTAATAGTGTAATTTAGTGTTCATTGAGATTGTATATGTTAGTGAATTGGTTAGGCTAGTGTACCTTAGTTGATATCATGTGTCCATGTTTTCATTGAATTGGAAATTATGACTAGAATTGTCCACACAATCTAATTCATATGCTATGAGTTGTTTTGGCGGTATTGTGAAGCTCCGTTGTCGCGCCGGCAAGTTCTAAGTCTTCTCAATTCACTTGAATCACATTTGATTGCTTTAGTTAGAGAATTAGTTCATTTTCGAACATATAATCGAAATCATAGCAATCTTATGTTCGTATTGTGTGTGCATGTTTGTTGGTGTTATAGGATGTATCAGTAAGCCTTAGGTGCTTCATTTTCACTTAGAAATCATCATATACCATAACCATTGGTCCGGGGCTCGTCCGAGACCGATTGCACATTCATTGGCAATCAAATTCTTAAATGCTTCAGCTCAGACGTCTGTACAAAACGGGTCATACATCTGTCCATCCTCTCTGGAAAAATAAAAAAACTGCTAAATACCAGCTCAGACGTCTGTCCCTGTAGTGACAGACGTCTGTAGGCCTAAAACTGCTGTTGACCTGTGGAGACCACAGTCAACAGTTTAGGCCCATCCAGGCTCTTTCCCGGCCGGAGCTCGGGTCGTTCGGACTTCGTTTGTGAACTTCAGCTTTACGAATTCACTGATCCCAGCAGCTCGATTCCTCGACTTTGATTCTCATTTGATTCTTTCAAATGTTGATTCTTTTTGGCCAATTCACATTGCTTAGGATGTGAATTGGAGAAGTGATCATTCTAAAGCCCGTGCGCTCTATTCTGTATATCGAATTTATTCGATACTCTTGTTAAGATGATTCACGCCTCTAAAACGTGAATTATCGACTCGATATCCTTCGAGCCTATTACGATATAGTTTAAAACCTTCGGGTGCTACTTTGGGATCTCAATTCGTTCGTTGATCGAAATTACAACCTTTATCCCTTTGATTTCTTATATGTTGTTGTAATGTGAATTACGCATTAGCGATCACCTAGTTGATCACTCTTTGATCTGCGGCACCTGATTTTGTGTCGTTGTTTATTGTCGCTCCGAGGTGATTTCTAACCATTTATTAACGTCATTGGATTCACTAACGAGCTATATGTATATTCGATTTATCGAATTTACATTTGATGATTTATGATTTGGATTTATGTCATTATGACGTGAATCCCCCTGATTGATTTGCCTCGGCAATCGTACTATTGTTTATTGCCACTTCGAAATTATATAAAGAGGTTTTATGTTATTAGTAGATATCAAATTCTTGTACTAAAATGGTTTCCAATCTTATACGAAGATAATTTACGAAATCGTTTTATGAACCTTCTTCAAATCTACTAGTATATATTTTATAAACCTTTTTCTCATTCGTATGAGAAATCTAATTAAACGTCTTAGTAAAATCAAGGACTATGAACCCTTTCTTTTGCTTCGATGGTTAATTCTTGGACTCATCCGATTGAAAACCATGGCAATGCTCCTTCTATGATTTTCTCTGTTTTGAATAAGAACCAATTACGAGTGTGTAAATATTTGAGAATAGCATGTGGTTATGGGACTTGTTTCCATTTTCTTATAATAACTAGCTCGGAGTAATTTCTATTCACCCGGATCGATGTGATCCCTTATGACTTGTGTTTTGTGTTCCTCAATCGCCTTAGTGAGATTTACGACTCTTGGATTTCACCTATGGGACTTCGGTCCAACTTTATATGATTTATGATGTTTTCTCACTTCCGGGGTCACGACCCGGCTTCGCGGGGAGCTTCGGCTCAAACCAATGGATTCACTACCTAGAGATCGTATCACATCTATGAACAGACCTGCCCCCTCTTTATGATGTTTTCTAGGGATTCATGATTTATGTGTTTCTCTCTACCGGGGTCACGACCCGGCTTTGTGGGGAGATTTGGCTCAAACTTATGGGTTCGCTACCTAGAGATCGTATCTCATCTATGAACAGGTCTGCCCCTCTATGATGTTTTCTGGATTTCGAGTGATTTATGGATTCTTGATTACTTTGACGCGATGCGTGTCAATTTGAGAAATGATTTATGATTCATGATTTACTTTGATGCGATGGTCATCGATTTGATGTGTATTTGACATTTCGTTGTCATTCATGTGTTTAGTTTATTTGACATTCCGTTGTCATCCATGTGTTTAGTTTATTTGGCATTCCGTTGTCATTTCCTGTTGTGTGCTATTATTTGAATATTACATTCTATATTAGCTAGGAGATTATTTAGAGATATTTGTGTGCTGACATTCCATTGTCATTTCCTGATTGTGTCGACATGCCATGTTCATGTCATCCTGTGTTATATCTCTTGTCATCTCAGTTTATTCGATAAGTACAGTTAAACTGACTCGTTTATTATTTATTCCTCTAAATAATACTCGGGTCAGACCGAGTCATTTTAGGTACTCCTCTGGGACTCATCGCAGGATTGATCTTCCGCTTTCAGCGTGCTACTCTGTTTCTGCAGCTTTATCTACTTTTGTACCTATGACATTATCTATCGTTGTGTACATAGTCTTTTATTTAGATCATGGTACATGTACCTATTCTTTTGGGGTTAGTGGATCTTTGTTGACCACTATCTTGTTGTACACATCCTTGGTTTATTCATATCTATTCCGCCTTTGTGATATGATTATTCTGTATCTGGCTTTGAGATATACCATACTTATATTATTGTTGTTGTCTATTTTATACTGCTTTCCGGATTGCATATAGCCGTTGTGTAGTTGCCCTATGTGTCGAATGGTCATGTCGAAATTTTAATCGGTATCAGAATTCGATGTGCATTTCTCACATGGAGTAATCATACAATCGGTCGCCCTTCACAAACCTCATTCTCCGTTATAGCCTACGACATTTCTCTGAAATGAACTGGACAATAGTGGGTGTAGAGGCGGGGCGTTATACCACGCTTATCTATGACAGATCACACATTTATTCACTTTGAATGTCACATCGTCATACCCGCCAAATCACAAATTGATTTCCCCAAAAATACAACGGGTATACTGCTAAGAGAAACGAATTCCTCCACCACTAAACGTACATACGTTTGAAGAGATAAACTTACGTGATCCATTAAATATACTCTGTCAGACATTTTTCCATACAGGTCGTCATGGGACTGGACAAACCGAAGGCACTATTATGTAAATCCATCTTAGGCAATTGATACTTAGGATCGTCAGAACAACCCTTGCATAACTCCGTTTTAATTTTCTTCATCATATTTGATTCGCAACGCTAACACCCATACAGAGTGGTTTTCAGGTCTTGAATCTGATCCCGGTCTCTCCATATTGACGACGGAAAAATGGTCAAAAACTTCGATAGTCGGTGAGTTAACTATCAAAGAAAAATATGTGTTCAAACAACGATATTATTTCCAGATGGAAATTCTATCGATCAATCACCTATCATCATTTATCACTTAAATTAATTTATCATAAATTTATTCATGTACCTATTTCCTATTTCCATATATATATTTAGGAATTCTTATTTTCTAATTTAGAAAATATACGTTATTAATCATTGGAAAACATTTGCATTTCTTGTATTCTATATTAGAAAACATTTCCGATTCTTATTTGGAAAACATTTCCAAAACTCCTATATTGGATAAAAACAGATGTTTAAATAAAACATCGCTATACCAACTCAAAACATTACACTCATTAACTAAATTCACTTAACCAAGCTTCACTATCGAACCTTAACCATTCCTTAGTTTAAAACTAAGCCAATCAAGTTGGGGTATAACTAACTCTTAGACCTTAACTGAACAACATTTCTAACTTCGAAATAGGCAAGGTTCACCTTTTAAATCTTTAACAAACTTTCTTATGTAACTCTCGGATTCTTTTTATGAATCCACTTCTTTTACAAAAATCATTTGATTATAACAATAGTGTTATAATCCCTACTTCCTAAATATCTAAATTTAAATAAAAACTTTTATACCCTAATTTAAATAAATAAATAAACGATTTATTTAATAAATAAATCTTGATTTAAAAACCGGAAAGTAAATAGTACTTCCCTACATTTGATATAATCGAACCCCAATGTATAATTCTCTTTTGAATAAACTATATTCGATTAAACTCTATTTCGAATAACTAATTCGATTAACTATTTTCGAATAACTAATTCGATTAACTCCTTTCGAATAACTAATGTTCGATTAACTCCTTTCGAATAAACAATATTCAATTAACTCCTTTCAAATAAACTATATTCGATTAACTCCCTTCGAATAACTAATTCGATTAACTCCTTTCGAATAACTAATATTCGATTAACTCCTTTCGAATAACTAATTCGATTAACTCCTTTCGAATAACTAATTCGATTAACTCCTGTCGAATAAACTATATTCGATTAACTCCATTCGAATAACTAATATTCGATTAACTCTAACTCTAATCAATTAACTCTAACTCTAATCGATTAACACTATTTTGATTAACTCGAACTCTAATTAATTAACTCTAACTCTAATCGATTAACTCTAATTCTATTAACTCCTCTAACTCATTTTGATTAACACATTTTGATTAACACATTTTGATTAACTCCTTTGATTAACTCCTTTGATTAACTCTACGTCCATATTCGGTTTCAAATATCGATGTTGAAATCGATTCTTACTTCTTTATATAAGTCCTGACTTATATATTCTATTTATCCAATGATAAACATTTTATTTAATTTATAAAATATTATTTATAAATTAATCTTCTCAATCTATCTGTTAGAACAGATTCTATTTAAAATCTTTGCTTTAAATCCATATCATGTTATACCCGTGTGCGAAGCACGGGTCTAACCTTTCAAATATAAAATTCTCTTTTTATACTATTCTATTTATTTTCCAATAATATTTCCTTTTATAATATCATATTTATTTTCCAATAATATTTCCTTTTATAATATCATATTTATTTTCCAATTATCTCCTTTTCTATTCTATTTGTTTCACAAATATTTCCTTTTCTATTTGTTATACAAATATTTCCTTTTCCATTTGTTTTACAAATATTTCCTTTTATATTCTATTTATTTGACAAATAAATATTCCTTTTCAATTCTATTTATTCGACAAATAAATATTCGTTCTCAATTCTATTTATTCGACAAATAAATATTCCTTTTATAACTCCTTTGATTTTATAATTATTTTCTTTTATAAAATCCTTTTCCTTTTATATATAAAATCCATTGATTTTATATAAATAATTTATTTTCAATATACACTTTGAAAATCCCCTTTTCTATATCCCAGTATTTCTTACGGAATTCAAAATACCAATTCACAATGATCGCTATCATTCAAACACACATAATCAAAGACAGATTATATATCACATCATATATTACAATATATGAAAAGAACAGTATTATAAATATTGAGGAATCTGGTTGGATCCCTCCAACCTGTTTCCCTGCATCACAGATGTTAAGAAATATAATTAACATCAACTTAATTTCAATATGAAATATTCTGATAAACAGAATCAATATTTGATTATCGATATATATATATATTTATATTGTTATCTATAATTTCAACCATTCACTTAGCAGTTCAACCAAACAGTCAACACACATAATCAACCATCATCTATCAGTTCTAAAAATACGGTATAAAAATATAAACTGATCAGATCAGTGAGATTTACTCACTTTGGTAGTTCATCGTTAAATAACGATAAACTGTTGTTTGATTCAGATCAAACAATTTATTTCGCCATAAATTCAAACGAGCTCCAATCCACTCCCAGTTAGTTCCATTTTGTAGTCGTCGTCCATACGATCCCAACGGATTTAACCGTTTGAAATTCTGATATAGTATGACCAAGATATTAAATTTATAAGTTTGTATAAACCTTTAAATTAAAACTAACATATAAATTAACAATTGGACCTTACACAATCACCCAGGCCCAGCCGACTCCCTACACCCGATCCACCTTCCTCCTTTCTTCCCAGAATAACACCCGTAACCTCCTACCTTTCATACGCCATTAACAGGATTTTGCACGCCTCGTTCTTCCTCCCCCTTTACCAAAACCAACCATCATCACTACCGAAGTTCCTCTCTTCGAATGCTCTTCACATTCATATCATAACCGAAGAACTCGAATAGCTTTTACGAAATGCATTCGAACAGTCTCGTGGTTACCACCTTCAGAACAACCGCAACTTTTTATCACCGATATTCACAAAAATTTGCCACCAGTAGCGAACTAATCCCCGCAATCCAAATCAAAACTCGAAATCATTAACCGCTGCTTCAATCCGTCGAAAGGATCAGCCCTAGCTCGCACTGTTCAAAACCGCTTCGATAAAAATAGAATCACCCCATTCAGAATACATACGGAAAGGAAGAGAAATGCTTGAGGATCTCAGATATATATGTATATTGATTTATGCTATTTCATTTGCATTTCCAGAATTTTTCTAGATCCCAAATTTTTGTTTGAGAAGAGAATTTGTTGCGGAGGTTTTTTTTTTTTTTGTTGACTTCGAGAGAAATAAAAAGGGTTAGGGTAAGTTAGTGTCATATTTATATGCATAGGAGTTAGATATTTTTTTTTTAGATATTTTTTTTAGATATTTTATTTTTATCATTTTATATCCGTTTCTGCCTTTTAAAAATCCGTGTGATCACACACGATATTCAAAAATCACGAAAATGGACATGCAACTACAGTTCGACATTACAGACCCACCGAAACTGGTTTCGTCGAATTCCGACTCCGTTTTCTCACACAGCGTATTTTTAAATGTCAAATTATCGACTGTTTTTCACATTAAAGTCCCGTACGACCACATACTGACTTCAAAAATCACGAAACTTGACATCTAACAGTAATCTAACAGTCCTGATCCAACAAAATTAGTTTTGTCGAAAACAGAGGTCGTTTGCAAAAATGGCTATTTTTAAAGCTCTAAATAAACCCATTTAAATATTAAATATATTTAAAAATAATTAAATTAAATATAACTAAATAAATATTATCGTATACATATTAACATACGATATCATACAACTCTAAAATATTCCTATCTGGATTTATAGGTCGATATTTCAAGGTTCAGTTATATCGATATTCGATTTATATTAAATTCCTTTTATAATATAAATAAATCAATATAAAATATAAAGGAATTCCATGGCGACTTTTCTAAAATTTGATTTGGACATTACTCAAATTCTATACGATGAAATCCCAATTTTTCTCTTCCATTAGAAAAAAATACTTCACCAGCTCCGAACGTTTCTTGTTTCACAGAAATCCGGCTTAAAACGGATTCTGTATATTCATTTAAAGTTTGAATCGCCAAATTTCGAACTACCGCGC